>JAFCGX010000124.1:0-644646 GCA_019023105.1 Diglossa brunneiventris
GTTCATAGGTGAAATTTACTAATTGCCACCAGGCTTGGTGGTCCTTTTCAAATTGTGTAGTGTGATTGTCCTTTAATATTGTTTCTCTTATCTCCTGAGGTAATGTACCTGACATTCCCTCTCTCATTATTCCTGCTGCTACTGTTTGTACCCACTGTTGTGTCTGGATACATTGGACAACGAGTGCAATTTCCTTGCTAAGGTCCCCTGTATAGTCAGCGAGCTTCACGAAATCCTCTGCAGTGTGGTTTGCTACCATAGTTAGCAATTTTACTGCTAGCGATTGTGTTTCTGCTAATGTAAGCATGGATGAACTTAGGGGCACTTTAAGCTTTCCTAAGTTCGACGTGACGGTACTTAATTATTACTAATACCTCTTGATCTATGGTGTTTATATACCAAATCCGGTGCCAATCCACCCACTTATATCTCTTTGGGTTCTTCTATGATGAGACCTTGTGTGCTAACCATGCGTTCCATCCCTTAAGGCTTTGCTGTATATGGTTGGCAATCGTTTGCAATCTTGCAAATGTGTAAATCAGTTCGAATGTTCACCTGCACCTTTTTCAGGGAATAAGTGGGGTCTAACAATAATTTTAGTTCATTAGATTTTCTTATTACTTGAGGCCCTACAAAGGTTAGGTTATGTACTACTTTGCATTCTGTTGGTGGAGTGGTTTCTTGGGGTAAGTCTAGATCTGGATACAATGGGATCACGTCTTCTGGTAATAATGACCATATTCAACAGCACGCTTAGGGAAGCTAAAACCCAGTTCCAGTGTTTTCAACTCCCTCTCACATGAGTACTTCATCGACTGATCTAGCCTAAATGCCATCTCACACTGTGCTTTCCCTTCCTCAGGACCACTGGATGCTACAATCTTCCCCGTAGGCATGAGAAGAGGGTGAAGGTCAAGGGTTATATTTTGAGGATGTAGTTCTCCGAGTGGATCTTCTCTATAAATTACTGAATTTTGGGGTTGTGATCCGGGTGGATCTTCCCTGAAGTCACTCCACTTACATGAAATTGGGCCCTTTCGCTGAATCCAGACGGTGGGCTTGCCCATCTTCACTGGGCTAAAGGTAATTAGGTCATGTTCAGAAGCTTCCATCAAGGGTCTAATTGTTAATAATAGCTCTTGTCTTGTTCTTCCTTCTACTGGATCAAGCTCTCGACACCCAATTTGGATTTGGTCTCCCCTGTATGCTACTAGGAAGGGCTTATCCCATGCCTTACTCTCATATGGCTGATTATTACGTAAAGCATAAACCTCAAAATATGGTCCCTTCGATCCTGTTTCCAACTCCGGGTGGATACACTGGTGTGCATTAGACCATGGGTCTATTGGGGCAGAGTCTTGGGGAAGAACTATACTTATCGAGAGTCCGATGATCAGGGTTGTAAAGGTCTGAGGTGGGGTCAGGATCATGATGTCTGCTCCTCTTGCTTGTTCTCTGGAGCCTTCTTGACCCGTGAGTAATGGATCCAAGTAGGCCGCTCCTTGATCCGAACCGCGGTGAAGGTGGTCAGCAGCACTTGGAAAGGTCCCTCCCACTTCTCTTGTAGGGGTTTTCCTAAAAGATTCTTAACATACACCCAATCACCAGGATTAAACGGATGCAATTTACAATCAGGTTGTTTAGGTTGGTGCTCTATCACCACCGCAGCATTCTTGTCGAATTGCTTCCCCACCGTAATTACATAATCATAAATGTACTGATTACCTGTTGCAGTGCGTGGCAACTGCAGCCCGGACTCTTGAGGACTGATTTCAAGTTTATATTGTTAAGTTATGTATTTTTAATGTGTTCTCTGTGAGTTTTATTACAGTTGTTATAATTTTTACAATTGTTTAAGATGGCGCCTGGTCTAGGTTCCCCTCCCCCGAGAAGATCCGTTTTTCCATGCCAATCATTGGTTGCCATAGTTACTCCCGCCTTTTTGTTACTATTTTCTGTCTATCAGTTATCCCTCCCCATTTCCATAGTAACCCTCTAATTAGTAGTCCATCCATCATTGTTTCCCCACTCCAATTTCCAGATCCTTCCCTGAGCTGGTCCCAGTGATTGGGCCAAATCTCCTGTTTCCTCCCCTGTATGTATTTGATTAGTTCATATAATGTGTCTATTATCCCATACTGCTTTGATATTGGTCCTGGGGTGAGGGTCTACTCCCCAGGCCAACCTTTATAAGCCTATGTTAACCCCTCCCACACTTGCTGTTTCTTCTCGGCTCCCTACCTCCCTCCACGTCCTTCTCTCCTTAAATAAACAACCCAAGCTGCGGAGGAACAGCTGCCTCTCGTCTCCATCATTTACCTGCTCCCTTTAGCTGGCGCGCCTCAGAGAAGACGTCGAGCGTCCCTGGAGAAATCAGCCTGAGGCAGCCTCTCCCATAGACGGAGTAGTGGGCTCAGGTTTCCTAGGATACAGGGACATTTTGTTTCTCTACGACTGCTGGAGTGGTTTGTGGGTCTCCAGCCGGGCTCCCTTCTCTCGTGTCCGAAATCCTCGGACTCCAGCAATTACCTATTTGGTCTATAGCGTCCCCATTTACAGCTTGCATAGCATAAGGTCTGCCATACAGAATTTCAAACGGGCTTAACTTTTCTTTTGATCTAGGTTTGACTCTCAGCCTAAGCAGAGCAATAGGCAAAGCTTGATACCACTGCAAATTAGTCTCCTGACATATTTTAGCAATTTGCTGTTTGATAAGATGATTCATCTTTTCCACTTGCCCGCTGGCCTGTGGACGGTAAGGCGTATGTAATTGCCATTTAATTTGTAATGCTTTGCTTATTGCTCTCACCACTTTTGCACAGAAATGTGTACCCCTATCCGAAGAAATACTCTTCGGTACCCCAAACCATGGTATAATTTCATTCAACAATACTTTAGTTACTTCTCTTTCCTTGTTCGTCCTGCAAGGGAATGCTTCAGGCCACCCAGAAAATGTATCAGTCAACACTTACAAATACCGAAACCCCCCTTTTCTTGGGAGTTCAGAGAAGTCAATTTGCCATACTTCACCTGGGAATTTATTTCAATTTATCGCTCCTTGGCGTGCCTTGGTCTCTGTATTTGGATTGTTCTTTAGGCATCGCTCGCACTGGGATGTAACGTGTTTTTACCTATTTACCATAAAATCTCCCTATTTCTTTTCTTGATCATCAATTTGTGTTTCGTTAAAATGCTGTGCCCTGATATCTTTTTATATTCAAACAGGTTCTTATTTGAGGCTGGCAGGTCCCAATCTTTGTAGTGCTGTTTTAGCTGTTTAGACAATTTAGCCAATTCTTGACTCTTTTCTCCTGTTCTTTCCTCTATTCTTTTTGTTTAGTCACAAACATTGGAATTACTGGGACTGGGTTTTTTGTCTTGTTTGTTTTTTTGCTGCCAATCTTTTTATTATTTTTTTTTTAACTCTGTCCAGTGTGGCTTTCTGGCTTTGGCTAACTGTGCAGGGTACCAGAATGATTACAGTGAAAATAATCCTCAGGAAATTTACCTCTCTACCTTTCTCAAGGCCCCTTGGGTTGCAACCAAGGGCCGAGATGTCAGTCTTCTCGGTAGCAAAGGTGATATCCCGGGATCTAGTCACTGGTGCTTTCAGTTTCTTTGGCACCCGTAGCCTCACAGAGTTTGCTCGTCCCTTTTAAATGCTATTTTTCTAGTTCTGGCTGGTTAAGAAAAGACAATTTAAACAAAATAACAGGGAAAAGGTTAGGCTGAAACACCATAAACCTATATTTTCTAAGATTTCAGGAATATGCCAACCACAATAAGATTTTACTAATTATTTTCTGCATCAAGGGCGGGGAGTTTATTAAGTCGTCACTTCTAATAGGCTTCTTCTTACACAACAACTGTCGATTGTGCGACACTGGTCTATAACATCATGAATTGTTTGTTCTTTTATTTGTGCTATAGCCCGTATAGCAAGGACTAATTGATCTAAGTTCTCTATTAATTTCATTGCTGCTGGAAGGGTCCCGTCTCTCAGTCTCAAAGGTATTTCAAAAAATCACTAACGATGGGTTCTATAGTTAGCTGACTAAATACATAACCATAGCAAAACAAGCAAATCAATTGCCTTTCTTTTTCTTCTTTCTTTGTTACTTTCTACTATTTGCATTACTTCTGTTGCCATGTCAAAAATTACATTTTTACTTCAGTCCTCTGTAAAAAAAAAGGCCTATCTATTTGCAAGTCCTTCTTAAATCTCCTGGTGTCAAGACAATTTTCCAATTAGGTATTGGCCCTTTTACTTCTAATGCATGTGTCCAACCCCTCTCTGCTGTTCGGACTGTAGTTTCAGTGGTGAACAGAACTAAAAACGGTCCCTCTCACTGTGGTTCCAGGCTTTCTCCCTTCCAGCATTTGATTAATACATAATGTCCTGGTCAAATCCCAAAATGGGGCTTAGCTCTGAAGTTTAACAAAGCTAAAGGGAGACACCTGGTCCAGGGCGATTTTGTTTTGTCATCAACTTAGTTAATTGTTGCTTAATTCCCTGGTCCGAATCTCCTGGTCTAAATCAATAACTCTCACTAATCTAAATCTTGGAATTACATGCTCTAACAATATTTTAGCCACCATTTGAGATGTAGCCCAAGCTGCTGGAAATGCCTCAACCCATTGAGTTAATTGATTTATTATAACCAACAAATATTTCCACCAACTCACTTTTAGGCAGTTCTGCAAAATCAACCTGGATCCAAATTTCAAATATTTCTTGAGTGTTTATAAATTTCCTTCCTTCTAAATTTCTCAAAAGTATGTACAACATTAAAAGAATATTCGGAGTCCGTATAAATAGTTTCTCTTCATCCTTTTAATGTTAATAATATATGGAGTAATCTGTAAAATTCACAAGCTTGTGCTGACTATAAATGAACTAAAGGGGATCAGATCTCTTTACCCCAAGCTCTTCTCCACACTTTTATCTGAATATCAAACCGTATCATTAATTTCCAGGTTATCACCTTCAGTAAAGATAAACTTCAAGTTTTCCTTCGCAGGGTTTTATCTGTAAATCAAGCCTATTATTAAATCTCTACCCAATAAATTTTTCTCAGCCTCTGTATTAACAATAAATCATTTACTTCAAATTTGTCATCTGTTTCAATTTGCACCCCTTTAATTACAGGGACAGTGAAAGCTCCCCTTAACTCCAATTACTGGAACTTGCTCATAACTTATTTTACATCCCTGGGTAATTTTCTAACAGTAGACCGAGAAACTCCTGTATCTACTAGGAATATAACTTCTTCTCTATGGGGGCTATTTTTAACTTTATCAAGGGCTCTTCTGGTGGTGTTTCGGTCCCCTTTATTAAACAGGGCCCCTGACTTCCCTGAAAGTTTTTCATCTTGCTGTCTCTTCTTGCAGCTCTTTTGTAGGTGCCCTCTTTTATGACAGTAAAAACAGATGGGTCCTGTACCCTTCAAGGTAGGGCAAGAAGTTTTTAAGTGCCCTTTCTTGTGGCAGGAAAAACACACAGGTCTTGCGCTCCTGGAAATAAATCCTGATCTCTGCTGTTTGTTTTTTTCTGTGGGTTTTTCTGTGTTCAAAGCTGCCTGCATTTCTCTAACTGCTGCCACTAAAATTTGGCATCTGCTTCCTGCTTTTTCTCATCTCTTCTAATATACACCCTTTGTGTTTCTCTCAGTAACTCCTGAAGTCCCTTGTCCTGCCTGAACAACAGACTTACTTTTTCCTTCAAGACTCCACAAGACAATATAC
The DNA here is from genome assembly GCA_019023105.1 of Diglossa brunneiventris. Classification (NCBI taxonomy): domain Eukaryota; kingdom Metazoa; phylum Chordata; class Aves; order Passeriformes; family Thraupidae; genus Diglossa; species Diglossa brunneiventris. The sequence continues at coordinate 5,746 of JAFCGX010000124.1, forward strand.
TCACTTTCTTCTTGATTAACAAGGTCTTTTGAATTTACATATATATTTAAAGCCTGGCAAATCCAGTCCTTAAATGATCCGAACTTGGGCCAATTTAAATTATTTTTCGGATCATTTTCTTCTTCCATTTAAACATGCATTTCACACAATCTGCAGCCCCTGGGTCAAGGGATTTACTTTTTCCCTGACCCATCTCTGGCGGCAAGAAACCAAGAGATCTCCGGTACTAAGAAAATCTCAGTTTCCTACACTTGCCTCGTGGTTCAACTTCCTCACTTACTGCTCTGTCATACTACCTTTCCAATCTACTTGTTTTACTCCTATTTTTCCCTCTTTCTTAATTTATTAGCCTCATACTATATTGCCAGCTACCAACCCTTCCAAGGTGATTGAACTCATTCAATCACTCTCCTTTTTCAGTCTCCCTACTGAGTCAATCCCTCCTGCCCAAGGACTTTCTACAGGTGCTCGGACCAGGGATCTCCTCCTTCCCCTTGGGTCAAATCCTCTCGGGGTCCCCACTTGTTCACTTTTCTTTCACTTCCCTCCTTTCCCGGCCGGCCTCCTCTTGGGGGCGCGAAAACGCGATACTGGGAGGTCCCACTCGCTTCGGGGGTCCAGGACTGCCCAGCCCCCGTTTCAGATACTCCACACACACTCACACATGCATACAGCCCCCCCGACCCAAAACTTCGTGATACTCACAGCCTCCTTTTCTCATGAGGGTTTTTGTGCACAAAGAAGTTTTATATGGGTACTCTGTCTCCTATAAGACGGCACTCTGATGGGAGTTTCTCTTGAGCGCTCTTAATTTGCTTATGCGTTATTGTAATAAAGATACAAACAACACAGAAAATAGACAAAAACCACAAACACTATGAATAGATATTACACCAAACTCTTATAAAAAACAATTACAGATAACAGATTCTTTTTCTAGGATTCAAAAGCGCGTCTACCAACTTATTCCATATAAGATTTTAAGACGTCTTATAAGTGCACTTTTGTGAAACTTTCACAGAAAATAGACAAAGACTACAAAACAGACCGACCTTTTCAAAACCTTTAAGAAAGATTCTTGGAATCACTCCCAGGTTTAACTTGAAGACGTTCCCAGTCTTAAGAGCTGACACACTCTTAATTGTTTCTTAACTCTCAAATCACCATATTACAACTTTTAAACACAGCACCGAACACAACTCCACATAAAAGGTATACCATAGACATCCAAATAAAAGGAAACAAATACCCTTTCCAGCAGGACTTTAACCTGCTCTGCAGGACTTTAACCTGCCTCTTTCTATATCTGGGCCTCTAACCCAACTGGGACTGTGCCAGGGGCGTCCCCCTCGGCTGCCCTTCGGGCGGTAACGTCTTACCCCCTTTTTCTCGACAAAGCGCTTTTACCTAAGAACATATAAAAGGATAAATACCTCTTAATTTGGAGCAGGAGATGCAGAAGGTTCTTGTCCACCGAAGCGCCGTTGGCCCGAGGGGAACGGGAGACTCTCTCGACAAAATTCAGTCGGGGGCCCAAAGAGGGTCCCGGTCCCCCTGGGTCGAGGGCTCGGAAGGACCCTTCCCTCTCCTGGCTGGCTCGCCAGAAATGATACCGAATTTGCCCCAAAAGGCGAAATATTAACTGCTCAGAGACTGAGTTTTAAAGTCTATAAGCAGGAGGTATTTATTTACAACGCGTTGGAGAATGCCCTCCAGGTCACCGCCTGGACAAGGGATTCTGAGTTACCAACAAAATGCAGCCCCTTTTATACAAGTCCAAGCATAAGGTTACATCATCTTACATGCATATTCATATCTTTACATGCATATTCATATATAGGTGTGGCGTAGGTGGAGCTTCTTATTTTGAGGATCATCTCGGTGGTACTTCCTGTGCCTTCCTCCATGGGCTGGGGGCGTCTTGTTGGTCTTCCTCGATTAAACTTTTGAACTTCTTCCTAATTTGGGTAGTTTCCTGGAGTACTTGGCTTAGTCTCCAGGGCTTGGCAGAAGTTACTGGGTCAGGTTGACATGGTTGGCTCCTGGAATTGCTTGAGTTCTCATTTTCTTACCCTTATCTAGTTATTATAGTCTCAGTGTCCTTTCCCGTCAATGTGTTTTGTCCTTTAATGTATTTTATTATCTCCCATGGATTCTTAATACTGAGCTTTTTCAAGTGTCTTGCATTTTATGCTTTAACTCCTTATTTCTCGAAATTGTCTGTTTTATGTGGTTTCATAGGCTAATACTCCTTCTACAGTAATATTATCTCGAAAGTGTGCATAGTTTCATTTCTAGGTTGAAAAAGGTATCACTCCCTGTTACCAAAACCTTGCCATGCAAACACAATACAGCTATAACTCTATGAAGGAGCTGGATCTATGACGTATCACTATGGCCATTATTCAAGAAATCCATGGACACCTCTTTCAATCCCATCCTAGGAACCAGGAAAAGATCCAATTTCCTCCCAAACATAAAATATTAAAAATCAATATTAAACAGCCTTTAGGTGTGGGATGCCACAAATTCAATCCCTCATTTTAAGTAGACCCAAGAGGGTCATTTCCCCATGCAATCTGAAATACTACACAAGCAAATAGAAATTTATTAATTAACAACACTAGTAGAAATAAAATTTGTCCTCTTCAGCAGCTGTGTTGAGGAAAGAAACTTTTATTTGACTTCTGGAAGCAGCAAGACAAGTCATAGAATCATAAAATCATTAAGGTTGGAAAAGAAAGACCTCTAAGATCATCAAGTCCCACCATTAACCCAGCACTGCCAAGTCCACCACTAAACCATGTCTTTAAGCACCACATCTATATGTTCTTTGAACATTTCCAGGGACAGTGGCTTCCCCATTTTCCCTGGGCAGCTTGTTTCAATGTTGTTTTCCCTCACATATTTTCACCTCCTCCTCTTCTCTGATTAGGAGAAAAACTATGTGACTTTGTTCGGAATTTCTTCTCCAATATGTCATAACAGAGGCATTACCAACCTCTCTCATTGGCCTAGTTTTGGCCAGCAGCATGTCCATCTTCAGAACCATGAGGGACTGACTCTGCTGGACATGGTGGAAGTTTCCAGCAACTTCTCATGGGGGCCACCTCTGTGGCCCCCCTGATACCAAAAAACTAGGTCATGCAAAACCAGTATGTGCTGATAATACAAATTATAATAATACCAGCAATAATAGTAATAGAAAGGAGAGGGAGAAAGAGATAAAACCCAAGAGAAATTAAATAATGCACAGTACAATTGCTCACCACCCGCTGACCAATGCCCAGCCAGTCCCCAAGCAGCAATCAGCAACTTCACCCAGTTTATACACTGAGTATGACATTCTGTGGTATGGAATATCCCTTTGGTTAGTTCAAGTCGGCTGTCCTGCTATGCTCCCACCCAGCTTCTTGTGAACCTGCTCACTGGCAGAGCATGGGAAACTAAGAATTTATTGATTTAGAATAAGCACTACGTAGGAGCAACTAAAACATCAATGTGTTGTCAACATTATCATAATACTGAATCCAAAACACAGCACTGCACAAGGTACTAAGAAGAAAACAAAGTCTGTATAAGCTGAAACCAGGACAATTAAGCACATCAGCCCCATAGGAGCATAAAGCTCTGCTAGACACCGGTGCAGAGTGTACTCTAATACCAGTGGTCTACAAATGGATAGAATCCATCTCTATTTCTGGAGTGACAGGGGATCCCAACAGCTGTCTGTGCTGGGGGGTAGGATAAGCCTAACTGGGAGTGAGTGGCAAAAGCACCTCACTGAGACAGGCCTGTCGTGGTTTGAGAGGAAGTGAGTTTTTGGGATGCTGTGGTCAAACCAATAGGTGCTCAGATTTGAATATTGGCACCTGGTGTGGCCACTGGGGACATGGATACGCCTCTGAGAACACGGGGGTTAAAAGCAGAGAACTCCCAGGAAAACTCTTCTTGGGTTCCGGTGGTGAAAGAGCTAAGACCTCTCCCCTGCCCAGCTGCTGTGGCTGGGCGGGGGAGGGGAAGCCATGAGGCCAGGTGAGGTAGGCCTGGGCCCTGAGGATGGAAGGGTAGAGGAGCACCAAGAGGCATTGGGCAGCCACCCCCCCCCCCCCCCCCAGGAGAGAGAGAGAAAGAGCTGGTGTCTGTGCCTGTGCCACCTTGAAATTTGATAGCAGGCCGGCTGAGGAGAAGGGGAGGGGGGTGCAGAGAGAAGGTGCCCACCCAGCAGGGCAGCCGTGGGAGTTCTGGACAGGCAGAGCCTGAGATTTTTAACCTGAGATTTTTAACCCTTTTCTTGGATGATAGAAACTTTACAAATGCTGATCCTCCTCCTGAATGAGAAGAGAGATAGGGATGAATAGCAGGAAATGAGCAAGTGTGATGCAAGTTAGTGCAAGTGAAAGATGTCCAAGAGAAGTTGAGAAGAATTCTAGGTGGCAGGACATGATGGAGTGGCCTTTGGCTGGACTTTTCTTGTATAGCCATGGACAGAACCATGTTTCCTGTGACACAGAGACTGCATTTAGGGGGGAGGCAATGGCTCAGAGCCAAGAGAGTTCAGTGCTGAGACCCCTCGGCCCCAGGGGGCGAAATTTGGGGGGGACAGGTGTCCCGAAGGTGAGAGACTGTGTTCTTTTTGGAACTGGACAAAGCACCCTTAAAAGGAAAACCCTAGAAGCAGCTCTGGTCCATGTGCAGTGGTGAGAGCACTGGACATGGAAGGAAGAGGTCACGATGGCAAATGTTCTCCGGGCGGTGCCACGAGTGACAAGGAAACACACGAAGTTTCAACTGTGTTTCCTGGGGAAGCCTATGGCACAAGAAGGACTCCTCTCCTCTTGATGAACTGAGAATTGGTTATCTGAAGGGTGGTGATGGACTGAGAGTTGGTGATCTGAGGGATGGCAACTGAATTGAGAGTCCAAGGTTTTGTCTTACTGTGATGTATTGGGAACTTGGTTGGGGGGAGGAGGAATGTTTGGGAGATTTTCATCCTGAGTTTTGTGTGTTTCTTTTATATATTGTAGGTTAATAAAGTTTTTTTCCCTTCTATTCCTAAGCTGGAGTCTGCTTTGCTCTATTCCTGGCCCCATCTCACAGTAGACACCAGGGAGAAGGTATTTTCATGGGGGCACGGGCATTGTGCCAGCATCAAACCATGACAAGGCCCCATGTACTCTTGGCATAGGCTACCTCCGGAGAGGGTACTTGAAAGACCCAAAAGAGTACCGGTGGGCTTTCAATATAGTTGCCTTGAGTACAGAAAAGATTAAACAGCTGTCTAGTTTGCCTGGTCTCTCAGAGGATCCTTCTGTCATGGGGTTGTTGCAGGTTAAGGAACAGCAGGTGCCAACTGCTACCATGACAGTGCACCAGCAAAAATATTACACAAACTGAGACTCCATCTCCTATCCATGAGCTGATTCATCGCTGTCATGGGTAACCCAAAATGTTGTTGTATTCATATTTATCTGTACCCAAAAGTTGTTACTGTCTCTTTGAGGCCCAGCAGCATCGCCAGAACTGGAATCTCAGGGCAGTTGGAAGTTACTGCAGTCTCTTTTAAAGGTCAGAGCACCAGAGCTGAACCTGCTCGTCTCCTGGTCTTCACCCAAGACAGAGACCCTGCTTTGGTTTTTTTTTTTCCCTTCTCTTTTGTTATAAATGACAATTATAGTTACTGGCTTTCGCAAGTTATTATTGATCACAAAGATTCTGATATGGTACAATTTGTAATTCCTTTTAACTGCTTTTTGGTATAGCATAATCTGTCAGTTTACACATGCACAGTATAGCTTATATAAGTAAGTAGTGCGATAAATATATATCTTAACCCTTAGCACAATATTAAAATAGAAACCATATGATGTTAAAATGCTTTTATTTGTGTAACTAACTAAAAAAATGGTGTGAAATAGCTATGTTGTTTCTCACATTTGTGGACTATCTTAACTGAATGAGAAGATAACAGTGACAAAAACCAGAACACCAAGAGAAAAATTTACTAATGACTCTGTAGTTATTAAGAAGTGTCAAAACAACAGAATGGAGCCTCAAGAAGAAATAAAATATATTCATTTAATCTACAGGATGGCATGCAGACAAGTCAAAGGTTAAAACCAAGCAAAAGAGGTCCCAAGACATGTAAACCCATAAGAATGTTTGAATATGCATAAACCTCATTAATATGCATTTAACCACTGTAATGAAAAGTATATAAGCAAATTGTTTTAAGCTGTGTGAGAAACATGGCTCACTATTTGAATTTTTAATAAAAATTTATTAAGGTATAAAAGGGATAAAATCCAGTGCTGGGTTGCTTGGCTATTTGCCAAAAGCACACAGTTAACTTAAAACCATATTCTTTATATACTGTTATATTAAAGGAGGTACATGCATATTCCTAAGAGTTTATACATATTCAAACATTCCTTTGAGTTTAGATGTTCTTTTGCTTGGTTTTAACCTTTGACTTGTCTTCATGCCATTTTGTAGATAAAAATGAATATATTTTATTTCTTCTTGTGGTTTCATCTTGTTGTATTTTCACTCCCTGATAACAAAGGTCAATAAATTCTTCTTTTTTTTGGTGCTTTGGTTTCTGTTTCCATTATCTTGTCTTTCAGATAAGATAGTCCCCGAATGTGGGAAATCATCTAATTATTTTACACCATTTTCTGAGATAGTTACATGAAAAAGCATTTTAACATCACATAGTCTCTATTTTAATATTGTGCTACGGCCTAAGATATATTTATTAAATTAATATTAACTATTTATATAAGCTATACGGTGCATATATAGACTGACAGATTATACTATACTAAAAAGCAGTTAAAAAGAATCAAAAATTGTACTATATCAGGATCTTTGTGATCAATAATAACTTGTAAAACAAAAGCTAATACATAAATGCAAAAGCCAATAACTACATTTGTCATTTATGTGTGCCTTTGGCACATTGCCAAACCACCTGTTATAGATGGATAATGAGATGATTGACTCTTGCAATTAAAAGAAAACTATTGTGTGAATATTAAGAGAAGCTTTAGTGATGTATAGTTATGTTATTGTAGTTTAGATGTCCTCTGTTCTCCCCATAGTTCCCTTCCCCCCTGCCCCGTATTGTTACCATCAGACAGCCGGGGTTGTCTAGGACAGGTGAAAAAGAAGGCGTGCACATGTGTCCCTTGCATGGGGCAGTTGGGAATGGAAAAGCTTGTTGCTTAGGGGGTGCAGCATAACAGCACCTGATCTCAAATCAAGTTACAAGAAAGCTGTTTCCACTGATAAATAGCAAAGAAGAGCTGACTGACAGACTTTGGGAGGGGCCAGGGCTGGCTGATGCAACCCCCAGGGGTATAAAAGACTGAGCACCCATCTTGAAGACGAACTGGCAATGTAACATGCACGAGGGGCAGTTCCTCGAGCTGCAGCTTTTTTCCTTATGTAGTCCTTTGTTGTATTTTTGTTAAGATTTAATAAACCTTTTTTAAATTTTCAAAGTGAGCAGTTGTTTCTCACAGCACCCCAGTGCTGGATATTGTCCCTTTTATCCCTTATTAAACTTTTATAAAAAAATCTCAAATAGTGAAACTTGTTTTTCACACTTTTGTTCCTCTTTTACATCCTAGTCTGCCTTAAGGTGAATTCCACAAGTGCCTGTCTGCAGTTGTGGCACCGCACCAGAAAGATACAAAGCAGCCCTGCTTTGGTTTGGGTCACCCTCAGCTTGCCAGAAGCACCCGGCTGAGGAGAGAAGGCACTGAGTAACAGAGCAGCCCCACTACAGTCCAAGTCGCTCCAGCCTGCTATCAGTGTCTGGACAAAATGTGAAAGCATGGAGTCCAAAACGCTCCAGCCAACTCCCCTGCCACCTTCTGCCGTGAGGAAAGCAAAGACCCTCCACAAGACTTGATACATGAACTAAACAGGGCAGGAGACTTTTTTTCCTTTTAATGCCTTTATTAAAAAGTGATCAGCTCGAGATTGGGAAGTTCGAAGGGTCTGCAGTTTCTGTAGTCTCTCCCAGGGTGACTCAGAGGTAAGCTCAGCTTTGTTCACTAGGGGCAGAGCTGGGGATCCTGTCCTCACAGGAGCAGCAGGGCTAAACCCCGATTTTGTATCTCTCCAGTGACTCCCGGCTCGGGGTCTTGGTTTCAGATGAGGTCTTTGCTCAGGGTGAGGGGCAACAAAGGTTCTCAGCATCTCTGCGGGCTCAGCACTCTGTTCCTCACGTCTAGACATCACTCTAATATCTTAATTCTGTATTGGCTCATTGTTTTTGGGGTCTGTTTGGTAAGTTTGATGAGGTTCCCATGGCATGCTGGTCCCGAGGTTATTTTGCATTCTCTCTGATGCCCCCCTCCCATGTCTCCTCCCCTCACTGTCTGGGGAGAAGTACAATTTAGCCCCAGGCAGGCTTTACTAATACAAAAGGAGGAATTAGCGAAAACGACCGGTCATTACAATAACAAACAGGTAGAATTTCACCTTGCCAGCAACCAGTCTGACTGGTTTTGCAACTCTTTTTTCCCCCCAGAAATTGGCAGATTTTTTGTTTATAACAATCCAGAGAATACCAGCTGCCCTTGTCAACGGATCTGCTGCTGGAGAGATAAGCGGGAAAGGCATCATCTTGATGCCATTTTCCCTTTGTCTCCCTACATGAGATTTCCCGTGGCAGATGCCATCTTGGGGAAGAAGGGGGTGTTACCCTGCCATTTTGGGTTTCTCTGTGAAAAACAGAGTTCGCTCTTTAGAATTTTTAAAAGTTTAATAAAGGATAAAAGAAGGACAAATAATTAATCCAGCACTGGGGTGCTTTTGGCGAACAGCCAAAAAGCACACTGGTAGTTTAAAATCATGTTCTCTATATACAGTTCCATTGCTGGGGTTACATGCATATTCATTAGCTTATACATTATTCAAACATTCCTTTGAGTTTTTGATGTTCCAGGAACTCTTTTGTTTGTTTTCAACCTCTGACTTGTCTGCATAACATTTTGCAAATTAGATCCATATATTTTATTTCTTCCTGAAGTTCCATCCTGTTGTTTCACACTCTCTGATAACAAGTAGTTAATAAATCCTCTCTAGGGCTCTGGTTTCTCTCACCGTTATTATATCTCTTGCCAGTCAACAGATGTGAGAAACAGCATAATGGTTTTGCACCATTCTCTGAGTAAGTTACATAAAAGCATTTTTAACATTACTGTTATAGATGAATAATGATATTGTGAAAAATGCCAATCACTTGTTTTTAGAATTTTAAAAGTTTAATAGTAATGAAATAAAACAGGGCAGGAGACTTTTCTCCTTTTAACGCCTTTATTAAAAAGCGATCAACTCAGGATGAGAAAGCCGGACGGATCTGCAGTCTCCGTCTTCTTTCCCAGCGTGGCTCAGAGGAGGAGGATTTTGGGCAGCTTTGTCCACGAGGGACAGAGCTGGGGGTCCGATCCTCGTGACAGCTTCGGGCGAGACCCCGATGCTTCTCTTCGCCCCTCCCTGGTTCCCGGCTCCGGGTCACCGCTCCAGACGACCTCTGCAGTCAGGGTGAGGGGCACCAAGGTCTATTAACACCTCTGCAGGCTCAGCACTCTGTTCCTCACGTTCAGGAATCACTGTAATTTCTTAATTTTACAATTGGCTCGTTATTTTGGGGTTTTTATGATATATTGGATGTCCCATCATACACTGGTTACAAAATTTACATATTATATGCCCCCCTCCTCTCTGTGTTTTCTCTGCCTGGTAAGAAGACGGTTTAGCCTCAGGCTAAGTTTTCTCAATACAAAAGAAAGGACATCAGCCCAGCCCCGGCCAGGGTCTCCGTGATACAAAGAAGAACTATTAACTCTAACGACTTGTAATTAACATAACAAGTAACACTGCCGCAGGAACCTGGGTTTACAGATTTTGTAACTTCGGGTTTTTTTCTACAGAAATAGAATTTAACAAAAATCTTGTTCATAACAGTAATAAAATGGGTATAAAAATAGTAATATAATTGGAGTAATAAAAATTTGAACAATTGAGATTAGGACAATAAAAACAAAGAGTTATGGACAGTCCAGGTACCTCTTTCTGGGCGAAATAAGCCTGAAAAAGGACACCCGTTAACAAAGGATTAACCCTTAAAAGCAATAGCCTGTTGCATATTCATACATCTCATACATGATGCATAAATTCCATTCAAACAAAGGATTCTTTCTGGTCAGTGTCAACTTCTTCCTCTTAATTCTGATGGAGTCTTCATGGCTGAGCAAGGCGGGAAGAAGTTAGTTTCTTCTGATAATGGAGCAATAAATTTTTTTTCTCTGAAAGATTTAGGTGTCCTGTGGCTGCTATCTGGTGCAAGTACCTCATTCCTTTCTTTAAAAAAATATCTCGCCTACATAGTTTCTATTTTAACTACAAAACTACATTTACCATACTATTAAAACATTAATACAGCACTACTAACCAATACAACATAATGCATATAGTAAATATCTGTGTAGAGCCATATAATATGCACTTTTCACAAGATGATTGGCTCTCGCAATTAAGGGATTAATATTGTGTGAATATTAAGAGAAGCTTTAGTGATGTGCAGTTATGTTATTGTAGTGTAGATGTCCTCTGTTCTCCCCATAGTTCCCTTTTCCACCCCCCCTCTGTATTGTTGCCATCAGACAGCCTGGGTTGTCTAAGACAGGTAGAAAGAAGGCATGCACATGTGCCCCTTCCATGGGACAGTTGGAAATGGAAAAGCTTGTTGCTAAGGGGGTGCGGCATAACAACACCTGACCCTCCAATCAAGTTACAAGAAAGCAGTCTCCACTGATAAACAGCACAGAAGAGCTGACTGACAGACTTTGGGAGGGGCCAGGGCTGGCTGATGCAACCCCCCAGGGGTATAAAAGACTGAGCATCCATCTTGAAGATGAACTGGCCACATGGTAGGCAGCCACAAAGGTAGTTCCCAGCACTGTAACTTTTTCCTTATGTAGTCCTTTTTTTGTATTTTTGTTAAGGTTTAATAAACCCTTTTAAAAATTTTAAAGTGAGCAGTTGTCTGTCACAATTACATAGTCTCTATTTTATCATTTTGCTAAAGTCTAGAATGTAGCATTTTTTTCACACTATTATGTATATAAACTATATGGTGCATACATAAATGAACAGATTATACTATACCCAAAAGCTGTTAAAAAGTAAGTATAAATTGTACCATATCAAAAATACTTGTGACTAATAACAACATGCAAAAGCCAATATTATACTGTCATTTTTCACAATTTTCCCCCTCCTCTTTTCTTACTTTATTTGACTTGAGCTACAATTTTTGAACCTTTGTGCTCTCAGCACACTGATAACTTTCAAGGATCTTAAGTGCCTTCTTTAGGTTCTTGTCATCTTTTGATTTTTTTAACACCATAATTTCCTGCATTTCTCTTGAGGTTCCCAATTTGTGATTGGTGGGCATTGTTATTAATTGAATATTTTGAACTACATAAGCAATTAATCGGATAAGACATGGAATTAAACATGGAAGAAAAATAAACTTGTTATTCTACATAGCATTATAAACCCCACTTTTTCCCATGAGGATATTCCCAAAAAGTCTTCCCACCATCTTTTATTCATTATAGATTCCCACCTTTGGACTGGTACATGGGCTATTTTCCAAATGTTTTTTGCTATATCCAAAACTGCATCCCTATTATCATCAATTTGCAGGCAGCAATCAGATGTGCTAAACTGTTGTATTGCACTAAATAGTTTATTTAGTTGTCTTTAAATTTACTGGGTAGGTCAGGTCACCTGGATTGTCTGTCCCCCCTCCATGGTACCTGGCCACTCCCCATGCATCCCTTCCCCTGGTGGTCTGTCCCATGGGTGGCTCCCCCGTCCCCTCGCCCCTCCCCAATGGTGCCTCATTGGCCGTGACCCTTGATCCCTGCCCCTGTTTCCCTGGAGTATAAAACTGCCCCGCCAGAAGGCCCCACTCTCTTTTCCACCTGGGTTGGTTCCATCACAGGTCCTGTATCAAGCAAATAAACTGATGCCTGCACCCACGTGGAAGAGAGCGCTTCTCGTCTTTTGTCCTTGTCTATGCTGAATCTGTGTCGGGCTTTGGGTTCTTGCTGGCCGGAGTTGGACACATATAAAGCTCAGAGAAACACGGTTCGGCACTAAACTTTCTGCAAACTCCTCCTTCTTCTGCTAACAAATAGTCTGATGCTAACCAATTTTGATACACTGCAGCTCTGGTTTGCCTTTGTTGGCTGACTATTAATTCCATGGCCCAAGCTTTTTCATTAGTTATGATTTCTACAACTGCTTGGAGTCTTATGATACGGTTTAGCTTACATATAGCAGTACGATATCCCCAACTCCCATCCTGTGCCCAGGTGGCTAAACTGTATTATTCGTTCAGGAGGCCACTCTTCCTCACCCCACTTTTGATATCCCCCAATTTCTCTGATTAATTCTCTTTTGTCTCTTTTTAAGGCATCATAGACTGGTATTGCCAAATTGTCCCCATCTTGATTTGGTAGCAGGAAAAATCCTGGTTGTATGATTCCTAGAGTACTTCTTTTCCATAGGGGAGGAAGTTTTGGATAAGCCCTCTTCCCACATATCCAGAATAAGCCATCTAGTGCTCTCCAGTACTCTTTTCCTTCATTAATCACATTTTCCTAGAATTTAGCTATTTCAGTGATCCCATAATCGGGGTTTCTTCTAGGGTCATTACACCAGAAAAGTTTAATCTCTTTTTCATATTTACAATTCCTTTTCTTCTCTTGGGTCCAATATTGTGTTGGTTTTTCAGGGATCCACCATGTGAAAGTTCCATTAAAAACTTTATATCTTTTACAGGAAATTTATCCTACGTTATCCAAGAATTCTTTTCCCAAACTCCAGAGGCACCCCTCTCTTATTATTTTCGAGCTTAATATGCACCCTTCTGGTTGGTTTTCTCCTTTCATGTTGGTTCTATTCCATTTAAGGAGTTCAGCCGGGCCTAGGCTACTACTTTTCCATGGCCACTGTTCAGACATTAAAGCCCCTCCACATACCCAGCACTTGGTAGCATTCAGTTCTTTGCTGACCCTTTCTCCCAGATCTACAAACAAATTCTTCCTTAACCTTGGGATTTCTATCTCAGCTTCTATTTGTTGTTTGAGCTTTGCATAGAAATCTCCATGCGGATTTGGCTCTGGGTTGGCCTGTTGCATCTGCTTTCTTTGCTTGCCTATTATTCATTCTTGTACTAAATCTCATATCAAATCTTGTTCCTTTTTCCATTCTTGAGTCTGACTCATGGAGAAACAAACCCATCTATCTCCTTGCCAGCATCCGTGTTTTGATCCCAGAATTTTCGTAACCCCATACATTCAGCCATTTTGTAGGCAGGTGTCTACTTTGGATGAATTATAACAGTGGTGGCAGAGGGAGGTATGAAAACTAAAATAAGAACCTTGGGGTTTTCCATGGTACAGGGGTCTGTAGCATTGGGCACATGGATCATCTAGATTCCCAAGGGGGAGAAGACTTACAAGGAGTATTAGGAGCCCAGTATAACGTGTACCCCCACCTTCCATGCCTGATGGGATTGCTGCCCACAGCATGTAAATATGATCTTGGTGGCAAGTACAGTGGTTAATCTGGTCTTGCCTCCTTACCATGTCATCACAAAATTATCTATGTCACCTTCTTTTCTAATATTGTGGTTCTTTATTGTTTCTTAGATAGCCAGCACTTTTTAATTTCACTTGCAGAATAGGGTCTTATTACCTCCCCATCATATGGAGTTGTTGTCTGCATTCAAAATATGGTCCTTGTTTTTGATTTACTACAGTCTCCCACTCATCTTCTAATAGCTTGTGAGTATTGGGGAGCATCCATTGAAGTCTACAACAAAGCGTTTGAATTGGTACTTGCCCTCAATTTGTGTTGGAAGTTCTCTCTTTATCTTGACAAATTTTGCAACACGCTTGTCTCCTGGGGGAGCTACAACACCAGAGTTGGCCACAATTTTCACACTGACATTGTACCCAACTTGAGTGTCTAGTTTCAGGGTGCTTCAGGCAGGGTATGTAACCAAGAATAAATCTGGGAGATGTCTCAGCAGAGACCTGATGTTTTTTCTTTTTGCATGTCACAGGCAAAAGCAAAAACTCTAGGATTGTTTATGGACCCGATGTTTGTTAATCTATATATCCTCAATCTCCCCGACTGGGGAGGTAGTAAATTACCGCTCCGGAGTTTAGAAAGCCTCTGGCCTTTGGGAATACAAAAGATTTGATAAAGCCCACAGGGAACTCCCTCCCAGTCTGAACTGATGTGCGGTTGCTCATGGTTTACTTGCCACATTGAGCCTGCGCATTTTGTTTTAGAGTCATTTTCAGTCCTTCTTTGGAAGTGATGATCCTCCAGTTGTGGGGTTCTTCTACTGGTCTTTTTATTCTGCTAGCGTGGGTCTATCCTCATTCTGCAGTTCGTACAGCCAATTCAGTGGTCAGCAACATCTGAAAGGGACCCTCCCATTGTAGGGTTAAAGGTTGGTCTTTCCATGATTTAACCATTACCCAATTCCTAGGATTAACATTATGAATTTTGAAATCTAGGTTAGCAGTCTGAGGGATTCTTCCCTTTTCCCATAGTTTCTCTAGAGTTTGTGCTATAGACAGGACATATTTCTTGACACTGTCCTTCCCTTCTTCATAAGTGGTAATACTATTTGGCAAAATCAGAAAAGGTAAACCAAGCATCATTTCATAAGGTGAAACTCCTAAGTCTGATCTAGGGTGTGTTTGGATTCTAAACAAGGCTAGGGGTAGGCACTTGACCCATGACATTTGGGTTTCAATCATCAGTTTAGTTAGAGTTCTCTTGAGAGTTTGATTCATCTTTTCAACCTGCCCTGAACTTTGTGGATGCCATGGAGTGTGTAGTTCCCATTCTATACCCAGAGCTTGGACAACTTGCTGTAGTATTTTTAAGGTGAAATGGGTTCCTTGGTCTGAGTCGATGTTATTTACTAACCCATACCGGGGAATGATTAGTTCTTGAAGAGTTTTGCATAACACATCGGCAGTAGCTTTAACTACTGGTACTGCCTCTACCCAATGGGTCAAAAGATCTGCTATTACTAACAATAATTTCCACTGTTGCACTTGTGGGAGTTCAGTGAAATATACTTGGATAATCTGAAAGGGTTGTAAGGCTAATTCTCACCCTCTTTGACAGGCTCCCATCATGACCTTTTTGTTTACTTTTTGGCATATGGCACACTTTTCAGTTATTTGCTTAGCTATTCTAAAAATTCCTATAAACCCCAAATTTCTCAGGAACTGATCACTCAGCACTTGGATACCCCAATGAGTTTTACTATACGTGCTTTCTAATATTTTCCTGGCCAATGGTTTATTTAATAACTGTCTCAAATCAGATGACACCCACTTCCCTTCATTGTCTTTTTTTGCTCCTATTTCTAGGAGGTTCTTTTCCTCTGTTTTACTGAATACTGGTAGATCCTGAATTTCTCCTGCAGAGGTCAGGATCATCATTGCTTTCTCTTCCCTGGACTCAGCTGCATTTTTAGCTTCTAAGTCTGCTAAGTTGTCCCCTCTTATTTCTAAGGTGGTCTCTTTCTGATGCCCCCAAATATGCACAACAGCAATTTCCTCTGGCAACTGTAAGGATTTTAATACTTCTGAGATAAGCCTTTCATGAATTAATCCTTTCCCTTTTGAATTTAGCAATCCTCTTTCTTCCCAGATTTTCCCAAACATATGCACCACCCCAAAGGCATACTTATAGTCAGTATACACAGTCCCCCTCTCTTGTGTTAATATTTCAAGGGAGAGCTCATTTCAAAGTGTACAATTCACATGCTTGAGCTGACCAACTAGGGGCTAACCTTCTCTTTTCTATGGTTGCTAACTTCTCATCTACTATAGCATATCCTGACATTTGCTGCTCCTGAATCACCCTCGAGGAACCATCGATGTATAATTGCTTCCTCCCCTGCAGGGGTTGATCTGTCAGATCCTCTCTCACTTTGGTTTGATAGTTTATGATTTCTAAGCAATCATGCACTAGTCCTTCTACTAGTTCGGCATACAAAAACTGGGCAGGACTGAGGTGCTTATCGGTAATTAGTTCTAGATCATCTTTGTCTATTAAAATTGCTTCATATTTTAGCACTCCAGAATCAGTGAGCCAGTTCTCAGCTTTCTGGTTCAAAATATTTCTAATTGAATGTGGAGTATGCACTTTTAATTTCCCCCTAAAAGTTAATTTTCTGCTTTCTTCTATCAATAGGGTGGTGGAGACTACCGCCTGGATACAGGTTGGCCAACCCCTATTAACAGGGTCTAACAATTTTGACAGAGAAGCCACTGATTTCTTGGATCCCCCCAATTCTTGGGCTAGGACTCCATGGGCTATCTCATTTTCCACATCTACAAATAGGTAAAAAGGTTTATCTAAAACAGGAAGACTTATAGCAGGGGCCCTAATCAATTTTTGTTTTAAACTTTCAAATCTCTGCTCATCTTCTTTTTCTCATGTAATTTCTTCTTTTACTAATTTTTCATACAGGAATTTAACAGCTTGGGTGTACCCTTCTATCTATATCCTACAATATCTCAACAAACCCAAAAGTTTTCTAATTTCCTTTTTAGTTTTTGGCTGAGGGAGTGAGGTTATTCCTGTGATCCTTTCCGGATTTAATTGCTTATTTTATGCCCTAAGTATTTTACTTCATCCTCCACAAATTAGAGCTTTTCTTTCCATACCCGAAGCCCCTGGTTTCCCAAAAAATTTAGTAATGATATGGTGGATTCTTGGACTTTTTCCTCATCCTCTCCTGAAAGAAGTAAGTTATCAACATATTGAAAAAGTTTTACCTCTGGTATTATGGGGAAATATTGCAGTACCTCTTCTTAGGCTTGTCCAAATAAGTTAGGCGATACGGTAACTCTTTGGGGTAATTTGGTCCATCTGAATTGTTGCTTTCTCCCTGTATCGGGATCTTCCGGTTCAAAAGTAAATATATCTCTGTTTTCTTCTGTGAGGGGACAGGCCCAAAAGGCATCTTTGTGATCTATTACACTAAACCACCAATGCAATGGGGGGATTTTACTTAATAGTGTATAGGGATTTGGTACCACTGGATATCAATCTATAGTTTGTTTATTTACTTCTCTCAGGTCTTGGATGAGCCTGTATGTCTGATTTGATTTTCTCACTGGTAATATGGGGGTATTCTGGGGAGCCATGCACGGTTCTAAAGTTACATCTTTAATTAATTCTTGAATTACTGTTTGTGAGCCTCTTTTCCCTTCTAAAGAGAAGGGGCATTGCCATACTCCAATTGGGCAATCTGCATTAGTTATTTTGATTACTATATGTAGCAGCCACTGGGCCTGCAAGGCCTCCCTGGTGGTCAGTTGCCTAAGATAAGAAATGCCTAGTCATGATGACTGGACCAAAGAAACCCCTCTTCCACCTTTGGACGCTCGTTATCTCTCTGTAAGACGATAGGTTATACTCACCTCAACCCTTACTACTGGACTGTTTCCCAAAACCCCTATGCCCTATATAAACCCCTACTTCTGCCCAGTTTGGCAGAAGAGCTGTCACTGTCATCCTTTGCAGAAGCTGTCAATAAAGACACATCTGTGGAACTTCATACAACTCTTCTCTCTCATCTCTGCATCTGCCAAGGCACTTAGCAAGCAAAGAGCTGAAATCACTAAAGTGCTGAATTCATCAAAGAGCTGATCTCACTTAAGAGCTGAGCTGCTTGCTAAGATTGCCTGTGGCTGGGAGCCTGCCTGGGACACCTGGACAGGTTGTGCTTAGCAGGACTTCGCTATCTGGGACACCTACAGCAGCTGGGGTCAAACAGACCCCGAAAACCCCAAAGCTGTTATAACTATAGGGATTATGTTTAATTTGCCTTTATTTCCAGGCTGGGCCCAGACTACTTCTTCAATTTGCTTTTCATCCTCCTCTTTTAACTGGAGGAGTTTGACTACCATTTTATCCCCTTCTGGAAGCACCCCAATACCTAACTGTACTTTTAAGTCCCTCCCAAGCAAATTACATCCTGCCCCTGGTACAAATAAAGCATCCCCCATTCCTATTTTGTTTGTCCCTTCAAATACCACGTTTTATTACTTGGGGTCTAAATCCTTCCCCTTTTGCCCCTACTACTTGAATTGTATTTTGGCTTTTCTTGCATCCTGTTGGAATTTTACAAACACGTCTTCTCCACCCCTGTATCTACTAAAAATTTTAATTTCTCCTCCTGGGGACCTACTTTTAAAGTTATCAAGGGCTCCTGCTGATATTTTGCCCCCAGGAGATAGAGCCCCTGATCCCCCATTCATCTATTTCACGAACTTCCCTAAAAACTTTCAGATATTTTTCTCTCTGTGGGCAGCTTCACCTTAAGTATCCAATTTCCTTGCAATTGTGTCAGATTGGGCCCCGTTTATTTCATTCCTCTTCTTCCCTTTTTTATGGCCTCTTTCCCAGGGAGTTCTATTTCCCTTAACCCCTTCCTTGTCCCCCTTGTTTTGGCCTGACTGGGACCTCACCTCCTTATAGGAGTGGGTCTTTGCATGGTGGTTTCCTTTGGGAATAGCAGCTGCCATTACTTTAGCTTTTGCCTTTGCTTTCTCCTCGGCCCTCAGCACATATACTTTTTGGGCTTCTTTTAACAGGTCATTCAACCTTCTGTCTTGCAAATCTTCTAATCTTTCTAGCTTTTCTTTTTTTATATATATATCTGGCCAAGAATGAGTGACGAAGGTTGTTTTTGATAAAACTTGTCCTGGTACTGATTCAGGATCAATACCAGAGTATTTTCTCATATTTTCTCTTATCCTGTCTAACCATTCAGTTGGAGTTTCTTCCTTCTTTTGTTGTTCAGCAAATGCCTTAGAGGCATTCTGAGCTTTTGGTGGTTTCTTTAATACTTCTGACTATTAAGGTTCTATAATCTTCCATATTGTGTCTTCCCCCGGGGGTATTGTGATCCCAGTTAGGTCTTTGTGTGGGCATTTTCAGCTCCTCAGGGGGTCCCTTCGTATGTTCCTTTTCCCATATCTGCATCCCTGCTGCTTGGATCATTTGTCTTTCTTCAAGTGTAAACAAAAGTTTTAGTACAGACTGCATTTCGTCCCAGATATAAATATTAGGTCCCAAAAATTTATCTACTTGTTCACTCAGTCCAATTGGATCTTCTAGGAGACCTTTTAAGTCCTTTTTAAATGCTCTTACTTCGGAGGAATGAAGTGGAGCTGTCACAAACCCGATTCCCCTGTTTGCCCCTCTCAATGGCACTTCCTGGAGGGGATATACTGATACTGCTTGGTCCTCATTTTTCAATTCCTCTCGCTGGACAGTTCTTCCCCTGGTATTCTGGCTGGGTCCGTCAGGGCGTGGAGGAGATGCATTAGATGCTTTCTGGATATGGAAGGGGCAGACAATCTAAGTGGTCCTGTGGAAGGGGCTGACAGCTGGTCTGTGAGCCAGGAAGAGTTAGCTGAAGAAGCTGATAAGATTTGCATTTACCCCTGAAAGCAATTCTACCAAGGTTGTTGACATGGAAACTGAGAAGAAGAAAAAACTAGACTAAAACAGTGGTGGAGACTGCTTTGTGCCAATGAACACTGTGTTGATTTATTGTAACCAATGAATAAAGTATAAACTTCATGGGAATATATAAAAGACAGCATGCTGTTATAATAAACAGAGAGGCCTTTTGATACTGTATGGTGTTACTCTGTGTGTTGTGGCCAAGTCAACAGCAACACGGTCCCAGTTTTTCTTTTTTTCTGATTTAAATGCATTCACTTCCCCCAGAGAGCTTGCCCCTCCCCCACCCCCCCCCAACAAGTGGCATAATCTTTCTCTTCCTTGCTGGCTGCTTCTTTGGCATTCACATAAATATTCAATTTTGGCACATCCCCTTCTCAAAGGAACCGTGCATAGGCCAGAATAACTGATCCGATCTTACCTCCACTTTGGTCCATTCTGTCATACAATAATATATCATTTTGATCTTATTTTTTATTCTTTGTGTCAGAGTTATGTTCCCACTGTGCCAATTTTATTCCCAGGGGGCTATTGGGAGACAGATTCATTGATGCTTTCTTGCTTCCCTCTCCCCTTGCATTCTCCTTGCTTACTTTTGTGAAAAATAAGGTTCACTCTCCTGGTAAAATTTAAAAGTTTAATAAAGGACAATAGGATACAAAAATAAAGCAAACTTTAATGGTCGGGTGCTTGGCATTCAGCCAAGAGCACACTTGCTCTTTTGGAGACACCCTTTACATACCTTTTCTATTGTATCAGCCTGTTACATATTCATAAACAATTATGCATATTTAAACTTTTCCCCAAACTAGTTTACATGTTCCAAGAACTGTTTAGCATGGCTCCTCCTCGGGTCTGTGTGGGAACCCAGGACATCCCTCTGGCTGTCCAGGAAGGCCAAGACCCCTGCCAGGGGGGCTCAGAAGCCCTGGCATGGAGCCCAAAACACCTGTGGTTTTGATTATGACCCGTGGAGCAAATTACCAACCTTATATGAAGATCAGCAAGCCACAACAGTTTAGGCAGAATAATAGTGAAGTTATGACAGGGTGGAAAAGTAGATTTTAGGGTTTTTGGTATGGGGGTTCAGGAGGCAAGATGGAGGGAACTGGGCATGTCCAGCCCTTCTCATTCTTCTTCTTGGCCTCCATCTTCTGCTGTGATGTTGGCACTTACAGATTGGTCTAGAGTAGAAGCACACTGTCTAACATAGGGGATAGGTATTGGAAAGTAATTGTAAACATTTTATACGTAGTTTTTTGTATAAAGACATAACACTGCCCCGGGGGCAGGCAGTGTGCCTGGAACTGTCCTGCTGGATGGACCTCGGCAGGGCAGGAGAAAATTTTTTATAGATAAGACGCAACAAACAACCTTGAGACCGAGAACTGAAGAGCTCTGACTCATTCTTCAAGCGCTCAGGCTGGGAAAAGAGACTTTTAACATTTTCGGGGTCGCAGTGACCCGAAAGACCCCGAGAGGTCTGCTTTTTTAGGGCATGCGCATTTCTTGGCTGTGGTTTTATTCCATTCTTATTATCACCTCCAGCTTGGGCTTTGGTCCATACTTTCTACAGACAGTAGGTGCTGATAGTTGACACGTCAGTAAGCAGGGGTCTTCATCATACATTCATTGGATGTTATCCCAACCAAGCAGGCAGTTCAATTACCACAAGCATAACTATATCAGCTATTTTACTACTATGTCTAAGTTTAGTTAATAGCAGAAATTAAAATTATATCTTTATAGCAAAGTTACTTTAAGATTATACATATAGCATCCATTTTAATATTTGTGAAAAGCCAGTATTATAATATGTATTTATAACAATCAACCCCTCTTCTTTTTTATAAATCATTTGGCTTGAGAAATAATTCTTGTTTTCTAACCTCCATTATTCGCTCATTTTTTTTCACAAATCAATTTTGCTTCTTCAAAGGGGTTTTCCATATTATTTTTTTTCGTTAACACTATGATCTTTTGTGCCGTTCCAGATGTAGCCAATTTTGGGTTCACAGGCATTGTTACCACTTGCATGCCTTGGACTACGCTGGTGATTAGCTGAATAAAACAGGGGATCAAGCAAGGATGAAATATCAAACGAGCCGTAGCACATAAAAGGAAGAAGCCTAGCTTCTTCCACTATTCTATTCCCAATACGTTATCCCACCAGCTAGATTTTAGCATTGGTTCCAAATTTTGGACTGGTACATGGCCTATTTTTCTGATAGTCTTGGCTATATCCAGGACGGCATCCCCGTTGTCATCTATTTTCAAACAAAAATCTGATCTATTAAATTTTCCACAAACAACCCCTTCTTCAGCTAATAAATAGTCTAAAGCAAACCTATTCTGATACATGGCAGCTCTTGTTTGGGTTTGTTGCCTTGATATTAATTCGATTGCCTGAGCAGTTCTGTTTGTTATTATCTCTACAACTGCTTGGAGTCTTATAATACGATTCAGCATATAAATTGGGGTCTGATATCCCCAACTCCCATCTTGTGCCCAGGTGGCTGGCCCATATGTTTCCACTATGCATTCAGGAGGCCATTCCTCATCTCCCCATTTTTGAAATCCTGCAATCAATTCCCTTGTATTTCTTTTTAGGTCCTCATAAACTGGTAGTCCTAACTGATCTCCATCTGGTCCTGGTAAAAGAAACAATTCTGGCTGTATGATTCCCAGAGTACAACTCCCTTTCCACTGGGAGGGGAGTCTTGGGTGTTCTCTTTTCCCACATATCCAAAATAAGCTATCTGGTGCTTTCCAATAATCATTTTTCTGTTGATTTATATTCTCCCAAAATCTTGATATTTCTGGAATACCAAAATAAGGATTCTTGCCTGTATCATTACATTGAAAAAGTCTGATTTTGTTCTTATACTTACAATTTTTTTCTTTTGCTTTTCTTTGAGTCCAATACAGAGTGGGTTACTCTGGGATCCACCATGTAAGAGTTCCATTACTAACTTTATATCTCTTACAGGGAGTATTTCCTACTTCGCTAAGAAATTTTTTCCCAGTGGACCAGAGACATTCTTCTCCTATCACTGTTGAACTTAAAATCCACCCTTCTGGTCAGTTTTCCTTCTTTATATTTGTCCGGTTCCACTTAAGGAGTTCAACCGGGCCTAAGCTACTGCCTTTCCATGACCATTCTTCTGTCATCAAAGCCCCTCCACAGACCCAACAGTTGGTTATGTTAAGTTCCTTACTTATTCTTTCCCTGAATTCCACAAACAGGTTTTTTCCCAAATCTCAAGATATCTATTTCCTTTTCTAATTGATGTTTAAGTTTCGTATACAAATCTTGACGTGGGGTTGATACAGACTTAGATTGCTGTGCTGGCTTTGCCTTTTTGTTTACTAATTGTTCTTTTACCAAATCTTGGACTCTACCCCAAAGGGCAAATGTGAAACAAATCCATCTCTCCCCTTTTGGACATTCACTTCCCAACCTATTACCACTTGTTCCTAAGTTTTCCACAATCCAGTATTTTTCCCATTTTGCATACAGGTACCTAATTTGGATGGGTTATAACAGTGACTGTTGACATGGGTGTGAGTAGTAAAAAAGGAACCTTGGTTATTTTCCATGTAAAGTATTCGGTAGCATTTGTGACATGATTTTGCTGGTATCCCGAAAAAGGAAAAGACAAAAAATGAGTGACAGAAAAAGGAATAACAGATGTCCGGTATGGTTTATACCCCCACTCCCCTGCCTATGGGGTTGCTATCCATAGCAGGGGTATATGATCTTCTTGGTGGCAAGTACAGTGGCCAACCTGATCTTATAGTAAAATCAGGCGACCCCTGAGGCAGGAAATGATTGGCATCTGACTCCAAGGCTTCAGAATGCTGAACACTCGCTTTATTAAAGCTATATTATATTACATTATACTATACTATATCTATGCTACAAAGAATACTAAAGAATGCTAAAGAAAACTCGTGACTGTCTCCCAACAGTCAGGACACAGCTTTGAGTGCTTGGCCAAGGAAACAAAACAATCCTCAGCAGAATCCAATCACCAAATTCCTTCACAGGTAAATAATCGTCCAACACATTCCACATGTGCAAAACAACAGGAGCAGCAAGCAGAAATAAGAATTGTTTTCCCTTCTTCTCAGAGGTTTTCTCGCTGCCTTTCTCAGGAGAACCTGAGAAAGCTAAATCTCTCTCTTTTCAGAGGGCACGTGAATACCACATGGCCTTGCCCTCTATTTCCTTGTCACTTCCTTTTTTTGCTAATTTCCAGGCAAATCGTTTTTGACACTCCTTAACTGTAGTTTCCCACCGTTCCTCAGGTATCTCCCATTCAACAGGCACAAGTAATTCCCATCCACAAAGAAAAGTTATTATTTCAGTTTTTCTGAGTTCTGTCTGGATAGGAAATAGATTTGGCACTCAACACATCATGCAACAAGAGCATTGATTTTGTGAACTACAATACCAATTTTTTCCCCACAATTTAAACATTTACATTTAACCCAACTAGCATGTCTGGTATTGGGATGAATCAGACCGGGTATATGGTATGGTACTGATGGAAATTGTAATTCCTCCTCTTCTTTGTATAAGTCACAGGCTAAGGCCAGAATATGAGAACTCTCTGACCGAAACAGTCCTGACCCTCCTGTTTGAAGTGGAAAGTATTCCTCCCCCAGGGGGATATCGGAGGTGTCTCAGAACTTATCCAGGCGGCACTTGAAACCACTGATATAAGCTTGGCCTTATTTCCCAATTAGGTGTGATTCTTTGTACATTCCTTGGATCATTTGGGTCTTCCCAGTTCATTACCACCAGTCCCCGCTTAAGAGTCAATTTGGTATCACGTGGTTTAGATGTTATAGTCCACTCCTCAGGTTCCTTCACAGGTCCTTTGATTCTGCTGGCATGGATCCACCCTTTTTCCCTGGTTCGGATTGCGGCCTCAGTTGTCAGTAGTACCTGAAAAGGACCTTCCCACTGTGGAGTTAGATTGTTCTTTCCATGTTTTCACTAGTACCCATTCCCATGGATGGATATTATAGGTTTTAAAGTCTAAAGGTGTGGTTTGAGGGATTATCCCTTTCAACCGCAAGTTTTCACACATTCTTGCAATTGTGGTGACATATTTTCTAACACTCATTTCCCCTACTTCATAAGTAGCAGTTTCATGTTGGGTGGTCAGAAAGGGTAATCTGAACATCATCTCATAGGGTGACACTCCCAGGTCTGACCTGGGTTTTGTTCAGATCCTCAATAGAGACAAAAGTAAACATTTTACCTATGACATTTGGGTTTCAATCATTAATTTTGTTCAAGTTCTCTTTAAAGTCTGGTTCATCCTTTCTACCCTGCCCGAACTCTGTGGATGCCATGGAGTATGTAATTCCCATTTTATTCCCAAGGCTTGAGTTATTTGCTGTAAGACTCTTGACGTAAAATGTGTTCCTCTATCTGAGTCTATTCTATTAACCATTCCATACCTGGAATTAATTTGTTCCAAAAGGGTTTTACATACCACATTAGCTGTAGCTCTGACAGTGGGAACAGCTTCTACCCAATGAGTTAAATGGTCTATTACTACTAATAAAAACTTCCACCTCTGCACTTGGGGAAGTTCAGTAAAGTCCACCTGGATACTTTGAAACGGTCCCAGAGCTAACCCACGGCTTCCTAATGTTGTTTTCCTCATTACCTTTTTATTTAACTTTTGGCAAGTTATGCATTTCTCAGTTATTTGCTTTGCCAATCCAAAAATTCCAATGCACCCATAATTCCTTAAAAAGTGATCACACAAAGCCTGAGTGCTCTAATGAGTTTTTTGATTCATGTCTCCTAATATTTTCCTTGTAAGTGGCTTATTAAGTAACTGCCTCCCATCAGGAAGTTTCCATTACCCAGACTGATCTTGCGCTCCTATCTTAATTCCTTTTCTTCTGCTTCACTAAACTTTGGAACTTCCAATTCTTCCTTGTCTGGGGTCAAAATTTAACATAACCCTTTTGGTCCCATTCTCTGCTGCATCTCTAGCCTCTTGATCTGCCAAATTACCCCCTCTTATTTCTGAGGTCATTCCCCTTTGGTGTCCTTTAACATGAACTACAGCTATTTCTTCAGGTAATTTTAATGCCTCTCAAACCTCTAAAATGAGTCCCTCATGTATCAGTCCCTTTCCTTTTGAATTTAGTAACCCCCTTTCTTCCCAAATTTTTCCAAAGGTGTGTACTACCCCAAAAGCATACTTTGAATCAGTATATATGGTTCCTTTCTTGTGTTTTAAATATTCTAGTGCTCTTTTTAGAGCATATAATTCACAAAATTGAGCCAACCAATTTGAAGGTAATTTTCCTTTTTCAATGGTTGCATATTTTTCCCATCAACCAAGACATATCCTGACATTCTTTTTCCTTGTAAGCATCTGGATGAACCCATCAACATATAGTCTTTCCCCTTCTGGCAGGTCTTGTTCTGCTAGATTTTCTTTACTTCTGATTCCACAAATTGTAGTTTGTCTTTTGATACTCTTAATCCTTTTTCCCCAAGAAAATTCAAAAGTTGTATAGTAGCCTCTCCAGCTTCCCCTGATAATAAAAGGTCATCCACATATTGGGTAATTTGTATTCCAGGAGGAGAGGGGAAAGTTTGTAATATTTCTTCTAAAGTTTGTCCAAATAGGTTTGGAGATGCAGTAAATCCCTGTGGTAATTTGGTCCATCTTAATTGCTGCTTTCTCCCAGTATTTGGATCCTCCCATTCGAAGGCAAAAATATTTCAGCTCTCCTTTGCTAATGGGCAAGCCCCAAAGAGCATCTTTAAGATTCACTACACTAAACCACTGATGCTGGGGTGGGACTTTACTTAAAAGAGTATAGGGATTGGGTACCACTGGGTAAGGAGTCTGAGTTCTCTTGTTAACTTCCCTTAAGTCTTGTAGTAATCTATAATTCCCATCAGGCTTCTTTACTGGGAGAATAGAGGTATTATGAGGAGACATAGAAGGTTCCAATGTCCCCATCCTTTATCAATTCTATTACCAGCTTTAAGTCTTCTCTTCCTTCTAAGGATATGGGGTACTGACGAACACATATGGGACATTCTTCTCTCCTAATTGTGACCCTTATGGGGTCAGTATTTAGTCCTCCCCTATTTCCTTCCCCAGCCCAAACTTCTTTGTTAATCTTTTTCTCATCTTCTTGGCTGAGTTTTAACACTTCAGCTGTCATCTTCCCTTCTTCTGGTATAACCCCTATTCCTAATTGTACCTGTAAGTCTCTCCCCAATAAGTTGCTACCTGTTCAGGAACTAATAAGACATCTCCCATCCCTATTCTGGTTTCCCCTTCAATTACTACATTTTTAATGTCAGGAACTTTAAACCCTTCTCCTTTTGCTCCTGTTACCTTCATGTTGTCATTACTCACATCATATCCCCTTGGAATATTTACTACACAAGTTCTCTCTGCACCAGTATCAAATATAAATTCTAATACCTCCTCTTGGGGGCCTTCTTTTAAAGTTATCAAAGGTTCCAGATGGTATTTATCCCCCAGAAAATATAGCCCATGACCTCCTTATTTCTTCTTCTGGGTGTATCTCTTGGAATACTTTTCAGGTCCTTTTTTAGTTGAGGGTTCCCTCTTATAGCATCCCTTGTCACTGTCATATTTTCTGAAAAATCCTCTTTGCCCAGGATTTCTTCTCCTGGGAAGCTGAGAAGCCTCAGAGAAAAAGGCAAATAATATTATCTCATTTGCTTCTCCCTGTTTTGCTGCTTTGGAATGTGGTTGGAGATTGTTTATCCAACATGTGAACTGTTTTGACTTAATGACCAATCACAGTCCAGCTGTGTCGGGACTCTGGAAGCAGTCACGAGTTTTCATTATCATTCTTTGCAACCTTCTGTAAGTATCCTTTCTCTATTCTTTAGTATAGTTTTAGTATAGCATTCTTTAATATAATATAGTAACATAAAATAATAAATTAGCCTTCTAAGAACATGGAGTCAGATTCTCAATTCCTCCTTCGTCCTGGGGACCCCAAAAATACCACAATCCTTCTTCCCCACAATAGAAACAGGCATTTTTAGTTTGCTCCTGGGATTTTGATCATGCTGGGGTTCTGTTTCTTCCCTTTTCCCTGTCTCTAAAACCTGAATATTTGGGAGTGGTACCTGGGGGCTTCAGATTCTTCTGGAAGTTACTTTCTCGCATAGTGGCTATCAAAATTTTTGCTTCCACTTTTGCTTTTTCTTCATCTCTCCATACATAAACCCTTTGAGCTTCTTTAAATAAATAATGATTTATTGTGCCAGTCCTTCATATTTTGCAGCTTTTTTCTAATATCTGGCCAGGCATGAGTGACAAAATTAACTCGCAATAGGGCTTGCCCAGCTATGGTCTCACGGTCTATTCCAGAGTATTGTTTCATATTCTTTTGGAGCCTCTCTAACCACTCAGTTGGAGTTTCTTCCTTTCCTTGCTGTCCCTCAAAAGCTTTTCTGACATTTTGCCCTCAGGGTGCTGCCTCTTTTATTCCTTTGATTATCAGATTGCAATAATCATACATATGTCCTCACCCTGCCTCTTCATTTTGGTTCCAGTTAGGAGATGCTATTGGCATTTTCTGGTCCCCTGGTGGACCTTGTTGATTCTCTCTTGCCCAAATTCTCATTCCAGCAGCTCTAATAATTTGCTTCTCCTCTTGGGAAAATAATATTTTCATTATTGACTGAATTTCTTCCCAAGTAAAAATGTTGGAACCTAAGAATTGATCTAATTGTTCAGCTGTACCTATTGGATCTTCCAATAATCCTTTAATCTCTTTTTAAAATTTTCTGACTTCTGAAGAGGTCAAAGGACCATTCACAAATCCTGTCCCCCCTTGAACCCCTCCCATAGGTACTTCTCATAATGGTAATAGACTAACTTCTTAATCCCAACTTTTTTGTTCTTCAATCTTTATAACCCTTTTCCCTTGTTTTGGAGTAGTGGTAGGGGAGGGATTATCAAGCTGCTTTTGGGTTTTAACTGAACTCCTAGTATTTTGGTATGGTGCCCCTCTGCTAGGAAGGGGGTTCACTTGGACAGTGGGAGCTGGAATCGTCAAGGGGACAGAGGCAAGGGCGGAAGTCGGCAGTGAAGCCAGAATTGCCAAGAGGACAGAGGCAAGAGCAGAGGTCATCAGTGAAGCCAGAACCGCCAAGGGGAGAGAGGTAGGGTCATCCGGCAGAAGCAAGACCACAGCAGGGGCAGGAGCGTTGAGCTCGAGAGAAGCCACAGCAGGGGCGGGAGCAGTCGGCTTGAGAGAAGCCACAGCAGGGGTGGGAGCAGTCAGCTTGAGAGGAGCCACAGCAGGGGTGGGAGCGGGGGTGCCCGTGTGGGGGAGCTGGAGTTCCTGGCATGAGCGGTGGGGGCAATATTTCCAGGGGGTCCCAGCCCTTTTCCTTCTTTTCCTCTGCTTGCTCTGTCTCTGGGGTTTCTGATATCTTAAAAACTTTTACCCCCAGAGGTTCTGTGTCTCCTTTCCAACAAGAGGCATATTCTTTTTCTTCCAGATCAAATGGTTCTTTGGAATTTACAAATATATTTAAAGCCTGGCAAATCCAAGCTTCAAAAGACCTGTATCTAGGCCAATAGATGTGGTCAGGTCTTATTTCCTTTTTTGTCCATTCTATCATACAATACTGAATCATCTTTATCCTTTTCCTTTGCACTGATTTGTGGAAAAAACTGTTATAAATGATCAAATCGAGAGCCAAACTTATAAGAAAATTTAGCAAAGATTTATTAATTTGTCCACGAGACCGAAGTTTGGTCGTCAAAAACCACCATAGCCAAGGGTCAGCGTCGAGCCTGGGATCGGCGCTGGGTGAACACACGGCTCTGACCTCCGAATGTCAGTCTACCCCTGTTCACGAATGCTGCCTCGCACAGCGAGTTTTTATACAGTTTATTCTGCCCGTGGCAGAGATGACCGAATGTTCTTTGTGTCTCTTCACATGCATAACCGTGGCTTTACATGTGCAGAGGTAGACAAAGACTCAGTCCAGGTGTCTCGATGTTGTCAGAAGACTTCGATGTTGTCAGAAGACTTCGGGGAAGTCAGCATTCACATGCATCAGGGTGGTAGATGTAATCCTCGAGGTGATAATCACTCTTGAGTGGGGGCACCCGGGGAAGCCAGCCATTATCACCCTGGAAGCTTCTATTTTTACGGTAAAAAACCCGATGTTATCTCAACGAAGTCCGGGAACTAGATGTATATGAATAAGACACTGCTCCTGGCCAGGGTGGTCAAAAGACATAGTTTGGATCTTACAATATTTTATACATTAATAGCATGAATTATCTCTACTATATACTACAAAACTAACTCTATGACTTGTGAAAGTTGTAAAGCCGGTATGTTTATTACAGTGCTGGACGCATGTGGGGATCGTTCCCTAAAGGACATGCACACCCCTCCATGCAATGCAACACCTCCACCTTTTTTGTTAACTAAAATCAAAAGGAAATGTGTCAGACTATTTCTGCTGCTGATTATGAATTTGCCCACCACTCATGGTTTGTGGGCCTGTCAATTTGCTTTAGTTCCACAAACTCTGAGCGGTTGACTTCTGCGGTGCTGGAGACCAAACCATTGATAGCCTTTAAAAGTATGTGACGTAGAATACCAAATGCTAACATAACTAAGAAAAAAACAACAAAAAAACCAACAAAATTGAAAGTTCACGGGTATGCCGGAATGCAGCTAGCTCTCTTAGGAAGATTCTTCCTTCTTCTTCTGGCGGCGTCTTCTCTTGGAAGTGACAGCTGCTTGCTTCTTATCCCCGTCTGCTGGTGCTAGGTTTTTGGGGACGAAAGGTTTTACCCACTTTTGGGGTATCCATCGAGGGCCTGAGGGGGTGGATACACATGCGTAACCACGCCCCCAGGAGACAAGCTCATAAGGACCCTTGGTTTCCCAAGTTTCTGGGTCCTTAATGAGAACTGGTGGACGCTGTGACAACTTAAACCTGTTGTTATTACTGAAATGACGTATTACAGGAGGATTCATGTTTTCAAATGAACAATTCAGAAAATTGATAGTAAACAAGTCTTTGCAGAGCTTTTGTTGTGGAGTCATCCACGCTGAAGAATTACCCTGCCTAGCCAGGACCTCTTTGAGCGTGTGGTGGGCACGCTCAATCACAGCTTGACCTGTGGGGGAGTGGGGAATGCCTGTCTTATGCTCCACTCCCCACTGCTGGACAAACTCTAGGAACTCCTTGGATGCATATGCTGGGCCATTGTCAGTTTTAATCTCCCTAGGGACCCCCAATACTGAAAAGGCTTGCAGCAAGTGCTGTTTGGCATGTGCAGCCCTTTCCCCTATGTGGGCAGAGGCATAAACCGCACCTGAGTATGTGTCTATGCTGACGTGTACGTATTTCATGCGACCGAAACTGGGAATGTGTGTGATGTCTGTCTGCCACACTTCACAGCTCCCAAGGCCTCGGGGGTTAACCCCAACACCCAGGGATGGCACTGCCTGAAGCTGGCAACTGGGACAGGGGGCCACAATGGCTCGAGCCTGACTGCGTGTTAACTGGAACTGACGGATTAGATCTTCAACATTTTTGGTGGTATTGTTGGTGACTCAGCTTTGCCTGCTGAAAGATGTCTGGAAGGCGTGCCATTTCTGCTGAAGCAGCAAGGGAATCTGCTTTGCGATTACCTTCTGCGATCTCGCCTGGCAAATCGGTGTGTGACCTCACGTGCATCACATAGAAGGGGTGCTCCCGCTGCGAAATCAAATAAATTAGTTTTGAGAGCAACCTGTGGAGATGCTCATCCTCGATTTCTTTGAGAACTGCCTGCTCCGCCCTGGACACTACTCCCGCCACATAGGGCTGAATCAGTAACCAAATTAATTGGCTCCGAAAACTTCTCAAAGGCTTTCACAACTGCGGCCAGTTCAGCGATCTGGGGCGACCCTTCCACAAACTCAACATCAGCTTCCCAATGCTGGGTCTGGGGATTTCTCCAAGTCATCACCGACCTGTGGGATGCTCCGGACGCATCAGTGAACACTGTAAGCGCCTTGAGTAGCCTACGACTCCTTTTCTCAGGAGCAATGAGGTGGAATTCCTCATTGAACAGCTTGTGTGACGGGGCCTGGACCGATACCTGTCCACTGTAGCTGTCCAGGGATAGCTGGAGACTGGCATTGCTCTGGAGCAGGTCGTTGAACCTCTGTTGGGTCAACCTCTCGGGAGAGCTCTTTCCCTCCTTAGCAAGGTGGACTGGAAGGTGAATACACCGAAAGTCACAACCGGCCAGCTCACGCAATCTTACCCTGGCCTTCCAGATCAGCTGAGCTATCAGCTCCTGTGGCTGTGTGATGGTTTTGGATCGCTGATGGGAGAGGAAAACCCACTCTATGATTAGAAGTGGATCCTTTTGTACTTCAAACCACTGGAATATCAACCCGTGTATGTGTGGTAGCTTGCCCAAAACAATGAATTCAAAAGGCAGTTCGGGCTTATAATGGTGAGCCTGCCTCTCGGCCAAAGCCTTCTGCACCTTTTGGAGGGCGGTTTTTGCCTCTGGGGTCAGTTCCCTGGGAGAAGCTAGCTCTCTCTCTTCCTTCAGTAAATTGAGAAGGGGAGCTAGGTCCCTGTTGGTGAGACCCAGCCAAGGCCTGACCCAGTTCAATGACCCACACAAGGAATGGAGATCTGCTAGGGTTTTGGGATCAGTCTTAATTTCCAATTTCTGCGGAACAATGGTCCGCGCAGTGATTTGGAAGCCCAGGTAATTCCAAGGTGGCATCCTCTGAACCTTGTCTTTCTGCAGTTGGAATCCAGCAGAGGTTAAAACTTTAACCACTAGGTCAAGTGTGTCTTGGAGTATTATGTCATCGGGGGCACACACAAGCACGTCATCCATGTAGTGTAGGATGATTGCCTCTTTTTTCTGGGCGCGCACTGGGGACAGCAATGAAGCCACGTACCCCTGGCAGATGGATGGACTGCATTTCATGCCCTGAGGCAATACTTTCCAGTGGTAGCGCTTCATTGGGGCTTTTTGATTGGTGGTAGGAACCGAGAAGGCAAACCGTGGTGCATCCTCCGGGTGTACTGGAATATGGAAAAAACAGTCCTTGATGTCTAGGACAGCCAATTGCCAATTTTGGGGGAGCATCGTTGTGTAGGGCATCCCTGGTTGGAGAGACCCCATGTCCACAATTCTCTTGTTTATTTCTCTTAAGTCATGGAGGAGCCGCCACTTATTCTTCCCTGGCTTTTTTATTACAAAGACCGGGGAATTCCAGCAGCTAGTTGTCTCTTCAATGTGTCCTTTAGCCAACTGTTCTTCTACAAGCTCCTCGAGCGCCTCTATCTTTTCATTACTGAGTGGCCACTGTTTTACCCAGACTGGATCATTTTTCAGCCATGTTAACTTGTGGGCAGGGTGCTCGACAGTGGCCGCTTTTAAAAATCCTGGGGTGTTTTAGGGATGACCAATTTGACCCCCCACTGTGACATGGTGTCTCTCCCCCACAAGGGAGCTTTGTAATTAGTAACAAATGGACGGACGCTGGCCAGTTTTCTGTCTGGTCCCTCAATTTGCATGATGCTCTTTGATATCTTTGCCAATGTGAATCCTCCTACACCTTGGATTTGACCAGCCACGGGCTGCAAATCCCAATGTGACGGCCACAACCTTTCTGGTATGATTGTCACATCTGCCCCTGTGTCAAGCAACCCTTCCACGTGGAGGTGTTCTGTTCCACGCCTTAGGTTGCATCCCATAATGGGTTTGTCCTCGCCAACCGCTTCTGCCCAGTATACACCTGGTGCCTTGTCATCTACTGAAATTTCTGCTGGAACAGGAATGGCCTGGGTGATGATTTGCCCCTTGGCCAAATAGAAAGGTGGCTGTGGACAGCACGCCAGGAGAATGAGGTTAGGTATGTCCCCTTTGATGGTCATGGGAGCCACCTCAATCTCCATGGGTGTGTGTGCAGTGTCCCCAATAACAAAGTACTCACTGTCCAATACTGTGCAATCTTTTGTCAAGCTCTGCAATTCCTCTGGCAGGTCCACTCCAATGACCATCCACTGGGTAGACCTGAAAGCAAAAGCTTTGGTGGTCACAAGCTTGAAACACTTGGGAGACCACCAGATTTTATCCTGTAAATGGTTATTTTGTGTTCCCGCATCCCGCTTCCCTTCCTCCCCCGTCCTGTTTTAAGAGAGGTTTCCCCCTCAGGGAAGCCCGCTGCATTTATGTCGAGGCGCCAGGCGGGGGGGCGCTGGCATCGGGGTTTTTTGGTGTGAAGGGTGTCTTTTGTTGCTGGCTTTGGGGGCAGTCTTGGGCAAAGTGTCCTGGTTTTTTGCATATGAAGCAAACGACATGTTGAAGTTGCTCTGGTGACATCTGTTGCCTCCTCACTTGTTGCGGTGTGTTTTCCACGTTCTGTTTGTTAAGTTGAACAGTTGAAAAAATTTAAGATAAGTTTAATGGATTTGCCTCAGGTCCCCTCCCCCACCCTGCTGCAGTTACCTGTCAGTCTTCTGTTGCCATGGTTTTTCCCGCCTTTTTGTATCAGTTCTGTTCGCCCCTCCTTGTTTTTCTCATTATCTCGATTTTTCCTCCCCCTGTTGTCTAGGTAACCCACCTGTCTATCATCCTTTGCCCACTCCTAAGATCTAGAAACTTCAGCCAGGGGCAGAGGGTGATTGGAGCAGGTGGGGAAGCCACCCCCATTATATCCCCTTATTGGTTTATGTCTCATGCTCTTCATTTGTTCTCGTTATATTATTGGTTATCTACTTCAGACATCTCCTTTTCTGTTATCTATATAAGTTGCTAGCCATGCCACGCCCAGTGGCAGTTAGCTGCAGCCTCCTCTTGCACCTGTGCCCGTCTTCCGTTCAATAAATCCTCCCCTGCTGCGACTAGCTGCTGCCTCGCGTACTCTTTTGGGACGGACTAGCTGCTGGATCGGGATCGACCCGCGAGGTGCCGCATCCTGCTCCCGAGACGGGCAGGGGGCACCTAGCCGACCGAAGCCTCACTCGCCCTCGCATCTGAGCCCGAGGCTCAGCGGCTGCTCGGTCGGCCCCTAACACCTGTGGCGGCGGGGACTGTGGGACCAGCCGGGCTCCCAGGCTCTTTTTCCCCCTTACCACATCTTGGCGCCCAACGTACTTGGAGCCTCTTTCTCCGATCCAGTTCAGCGCAGTCGGCGCTCGCCGCACGTCGTCCTTCTTCCCCTTTGGACTACGTTGGACAAGGTCCTCTCTCCGTTTGAGCGCAGCTGCACCCTCTGCTTGGCAGACCCCAGGGCACTTGGGGTAGCCCTCCGGAGGGACCTTCCAGACCCTGCCCTCGCCTGCACCCGGCGACGGTCTGCCGTCCCAATAACTTCACCCGGTCCCTTCCCCTACCGCCGTGGTGTGGTAAGTTCCTTACCCCCTGTTCCTTTTATCTCCCCATCTCTCCCTTCGTTTTCTGTAACGGGGGGAGGTGGGCTTCACCTGCTCGCCGCGCTTCATCGGCGGGGGGCGAGTGCCCCGTCATAACTTTGAGGCGGGGTGGCGCGGGGCCACGCGGGAGACCCTTAATCTCTTTTCACCGCCCAGCATTTTCGTTTTTGACCTTTTTCCCCTTTCCTTTTTACGTTGCGGGTGTTGTTAAGAGCAGAGCTGAGAATTTCCACCTAACAGCATGGGTGCCCAGCTGTCCTCAGCTCAGCGCGAAGCTGTTCGCGTTTGTATTTCTGTTTTGGATGCAGCCGGTATCCAGTTTAATAAGAGAGAAATCGGCAGTTTAATTCGGTGGACCTCCGCTCGGTTTGACGATTTCTCCCCGCGCTGCTGTAGAGACCTCCCCTTTTGGGAGCGAGTCTCACGCCGATTGTCCGATTCGACCCGGTGCGGGGAGCTCGCAGCGCGAC
Source organism: Diglossa brunneiventris (assembly GCA_019023105.1). NCBI lineage: Eukaryota > Metazoa > Chordata > Aves > Passeriformes > Thraupidae > Diglossa > Diglossa brunneiventris. The sequence goes on from JAFCGX010000124.1 coordinate 41,290, forward strand.
AAAAGAACAAATTAGAGAGACACCTTAATTGGGTGGCGCAGTTAACCACTGCGTTAAAGAAAATGGACTCAAATAAACCGAGAGAACGTCCAACGAGTTCTAAAAGTTCCAGTTCTCGTTCTGTTGTTTCCTCCGTTCGCCCCAGTTCGTTCCCGCAAAGTGTTCCTGCCCCTCTATCCACCCCCTCACTTCCCTCTCGTTCCAGCGTCCTGAAGCGGGCATCCCCGGACCACAGCCGGCAGGAGCCCCGACATCGCCCTGGCCCGTCTCAGGGTCGCCGGTCCCCCCGCCGGGAGCGTCCATCGGCCGGGACACCCCCGGACTCTCCCTTACCCCCTTCTTCCCCGAAACCCCGGTTCCACGTTTTAAAATTCCCTAAGTTGAACACCCGAGTTCGCTTCAAAGTCCCCGCACAAGATGGTCCCTGTGGGACTCGAGATGGCGGGGACCGCGAAGCAAAGCAGCATGAACCCTCCCCCCTCCCTGAAGATCCCTTTTTCCTGCCACCATACCCCTTCCTTCCGCCTCCAAACCCCTTCCTCCCCAGCTGCGCTCCCTTTGCATACCCGCCCCCTCCTCTGGTCCCGCCCGCCGCCCTCGCCGCGCCTTCGTGTCCCAACCCCTTTCTCCCCTCCCCGGGAGCGGCGCGCCCCGCGTCATCGGGCCCCGCCCCCGATTCCCACACCTACCCCTCCCCGGGAGCGGCGCGCCCCGCGTCATCGGGCCCCGCCCCCGATTCCTACACCTACCCCTCCCCGGGAGCGGCGCGCCGCACGTCATCGGGCCCCGCCCCCGATTCCTACACCTACCCCTCCCCGGGAGCGGCGCGCTCCACGTCGTCGGGCCCTGCCCCCGATTCCCACGCTTACCCCGCCCCTGAGCCCCCCCCCGCTGTTCCCACAGGGCCGACGGCCTTTTATCATCTGGTCCAGCCTCCTGCTGCCACGCTTGCCCCTCTTGCAGGGCTGAGAACCCCGCGTCATCGGGCCCCACCCCTGTTTTCCCAGCCAGCCCTGCCCACCAGGCTGAACCCAATCCATCGTGTCCCGCCTCCCGTCCCCCCGCCTCCAGCAACCAAGTGCCTCCAACCCCCGCCTGCTCCGACTCCGGCCCCCCATGCCTCTTTAACACCCCTCCTCCCATTCCACCTCGTCTTTTTCAATCGGGGGGAGGAGGTGGGGGGCCGGAACTCGCAGCGCCATCTAACATCTCCGCCGCCCTGGTAACTTATCACCGGGCACGCGGGAGGGCCGGAGGTTTGGAGGCACGGTGGGCCCCGGTCCCGAGATCTGAAATAAAAGAGCTCTGTAAAGCTCAAAAGGATTTCGGGACCGGGAGTGCCTACTTTAAGGGTACTCTCCAGGCCACCCTCCTTAACTACGAGCTCGTTCCAGCGGACATTCGACAGATTTTCGAGTGTCTGCTAGACGAGGCTCAGTTCCCCCGGTGGGAGGAGGCCTGGAAGAGGGCCGCAGCAGAATTACTGCGGAAGCTGCTGGAGGACCCCAATAATAACCAGGACGAGGACGGGAATGACCTAACCGTGGGTCATCTGTGCGGGCTGGACGATTGGGCAGATGGGCAGCGGGCGGCAGAGAAAATTCCCACCAAGGCCCTGAAGCAGAGCGCCCAGGTAGCGGCACGCGAGTTTTATAAGATCGCAGCGGGGCCTCCTCCGGTCGAGGTCTTTTCTATTTTTCAGGCGCCGGAGGAGTCTTTCGATGCGTTTGTCCTCCGCATCAAGGCAGCTGCACAAGCAGAGGATGTGGCAGAAGATGTCAGGATGGAATACATCCGGAACATCGCAGCATCTCACGCTAACACCGCGTGCAAGGCAGCCATTATGAGCCTTCCGCTGGAGCCACGTCCTACCCTCAAACAGTTCCTCGACGTCTGCGCCCGGAAGGTCCCCGCGCCCCGCAAAGCCGGGGACCAGAAGACCGCCCCTCCATCACGCCGGGTCACAATCGCCGGCGTCGAGGAGCGGTTTGGGGACACAGCCGCCGCCACAGCCGCCGCCACTTCCCGCTCCGCGCCTGGGACCCCTCAACTATCACGCCAGGGACAGGGACACTGTCATCTATGTGGGGAACCGGACCATTGGATGCCCGACTGCCCCCTACGCAAGGACTTTTACGAGTTCAAGCGGGAGAGACAGTCGGGGCGCCCAAAAGGGGGCGACCCAAAAAACTGAGTTACGAGCGCAGCGGCCCCCTGCGCCAGGATAAAAGTCAAGGCGGCTCACTACCAACGAGCAGCAGGGGGAAGGAGGAAGGGAAAGAACCGCCGCCAATCCCGCCCCGAACACCTGGGCGGATGGACATTTCTAACACCGGACGGGACAATTCATTAGCTGTAACCGCTCCAGATACGAGCTGCTTTTCCTGTGTGGTTCCGGGTCCACCACCACAACCGGCACTAACCACTTTTTCTGTTATCCACCTTTAGGTTAGTCACCACCAGGGCGCTTCATCTGCGAGACTCTGACTTTCATTTGCTGACTGTGTGCCCCGAAGCCCCAGGTAACTGGAGTCGTTTCGACCACAGGTATGTCGTCGTGGGGGACACCAAGCACACACCATCAGACCTCCAGGTCTATCCCGGCTTGGTGTCTTCAGACCAGCAGCACTTTAGCCTCACTATCTCGTGTCTGCGTCCCCCCTTGTTCCTCCCCAGAGGTAAGATCATTGCCCAGGCCATCCTGGTAGACGAGATTGATCTCGTGAAGACCAGCTTTTCCTATCCTTGGGCTGTCTACTTCCTCGTGTCCTACAGAAATCAAAAAATTCAATGCCCAATATCTGGTTCTTAATTCTGCTCTTCCACACTCCCGGCACGAGGCACTCCAGCGAGTAGCAGTGCAATACCACCTCTTATGACAGTTTTTGCACTCACACAAGACCCAAGGCTCACACCCAGGTCCACAACTCAAGTACAAAATTGCATTCATACAAACAACACAAAATCTTAATTGCAAAAGGACAAGCGCTTCGCCTTTCTCTGGCCATTCAGGTTGTTATAAATGATCAAATCAGTAGCCAATTTATCAAAAAATCGACAAAGATTTATTAAAAAAATTGGAAAAAAATATAGAATTTCAAAAACCTCGCCACAACCAAGTCAGCGACAGCCCCGGGAGCAGCCGCTGGGTGCCTTAGAGTCCGGCCGACACAGGGACAGCCTTTCCCCAAAGAGCACCCCGAATGCTTCCAGGAGCCCGCTTATATACTATTTATTTTGCCTCGGGCACAGATGACCGCATACTCCTTTGTGTCCCTTAACATGTAAAGTGGGATCTATACATGTGTAGAAATGGACAAAGATGAAGCTCGGGCTCAGACAGTTGTCTGAGCACCCCGGTACAGATTACATTCACATGGAATAAGTCCTGAATACTGTGAGGAGATGATCCAGGTGCGGGGTCTTGTGAGTTTCCTCCTTGATAGTCCATTGTTTCCTCCTTGACAGTCCACTCCCGGAACTTCTTGATTAAATCTTCTTCTGCATTAAAATGCATGAAGCCTTCTCTGATAGCTTTCCGTCCCATTCATGCCGTCCGGGAATGAGTTAAGTGTAGCCAGGGTGTTGGAGACTTCTCCTGATGGCTCAGGCAAGCCCCATTCAGGTTATCCGGGAAGGAGTTATCATATGTATAGCTGGTCCTGGGGGCTGGAAGCCACGGGCTTTACACAGTAACTGTTTTGATTTTATCTCTTCCGAGGACAGCTTAGGCAATTCCTAGCCGGAACAGTTACAAATACAGGTTGTGACTATTTCTTATATTTTATACATTTATCCCTAATTCTTTATAGCATGAATTAACTTCCTACCTATAACAATATCCCTCCCCTTTTTCTTCACTAATTTAATTCATGCCTCTACAACCTTTATGTCCTACTTGATCTATACTATTCTTATTTCTTATTCACTACAAAATTCTCACCTCCAGGATACTTTTCTCCTTTGGTTACACTATTCTATAATCTCCTGGCGGGAGACCCTGATATTCCCTATCATTTGTTCTGGCTGATATCTGGTTCTCAAACCTTGCCAGTGCTTCTGCTGTATTGCTAGCACAGCTCCTATCTCCCAATTGCATGATTCTTGGTGTGTTGCCTCTGGAGGTTTTATCAGTCTCCTTTGTATCTGAATTCACTGTGAGGGTGAGATCGCATGGAGTGTATCCCACCATCTCAGTGTATTCCTTCCCTCCCGACTGACACAAACGGTACCTATCACCCTCAGGTTTAAACTCCAACCCTCAGGTCTCAGTGCTATCTGCGAGATTCTTGGGTTATCCCATTTTGAGGAGCTGTTCTGGGGTCAATCCCTCCCCAGTCCAAGGCTATTTTTCTGCAGATCTCAATCCTCCACAAATCTAACAATTTGGTAGACCTAACTCAGAGGCAGTCTCTTGTACCAATTCAATGAACAAATTCCTGTCAGGAGAGGGAAGCCCCTCGCTGGCAGATTGTCTCTGTAGCATTTCATATTGTTCTCCTAATGTTTTTCGATTGTTCTTGCTCAACCCTTTGCCTCCTTGTTTTTGATTCCCTTCTCTTTAATTCTTGGGTTAACTCCTTTATTTTCCCTTCAGGATTCTCATTGTTTCTATTCTTTATAAAGCAGATCACCTTATCATATTGGGGGCACTCTTCGTTATCCTGGTACCCGGTTTAACATGATATGCTGGATATCTAACTTTGAATTTTTAGCCATCCAATATATTTTCTCTTGCATTCTACACATTCCTAGTCTATTACTGTCATAACACAACGGATTCACCTGGTGATAAGCTACAAATATAGATTCTGTCTTTCCCCCAACCCACATCGTTCGATTGCACTGGGTACAAATGGGAACAGATATTGGTTCTATACTTCTTTTTCTTATCCGGTGCTTGCTTGACTGTTCGTATCCTTCCCTCACCTCGGAACTGATGTACTAAGTCCCGCTATCCAATTTGCATAATTTAACCCGAGTGCCATTCGTCCAACAGTACCTGTCAGTTCTCCTGAGACATTCCTTTGGGGCTTGGTATGCTGAGTGTCCCATGTCTTCTGCGATTGAGACTACCTGAGTGCATTTTCCGCACTCATCCGCGGGGCTGTAGCCTCGGCTGTCCCCTGGGACTTCGGTGAGCAGGCCTTGCGTCCTGCACATGACTAGGCTCAGGCCAATCAGGATTCCCACCAGGCGGACTCCTCTGCCTTTGCCTCCGCCCCCTGGGTTGCCACCAGCGGCGGGGAAGACTGTCTTCTCGGCAGCAGGAGTCTTCTTCGGGGAAGACACCCTGAGACCTAGCCGCATACCTCCTTTTAAAGGCTCCCCATCATGACGTTTTGATTGCTTCAGAACTGCACAGGACCCTGATGGATTTTCGGCACTCTACACCCAATATCTCTGCCTGAGATCTAAGCTTTCCACGTACCCCATTCAGAAAGATTCCGATACCACTCGATTGAATCTAACTCGATAATCTCCAAATTTGTGGCCAAGGTCAGGATACGACCAATCAATTCGAACTCTTTGTCCAAGCACCAGGTGCACAACTCCTTTGTCTCTGTCCCTTATACAATGGATTACAAAACACCCCTGACATTATTCACACTTGAAATAGACAAATGGATAGCATTTACAACCCGGCAGAATACAACTTATTCTTTTGATGTCGGTGATGGACGGGGCGCTGAAGCTTGATCTTCAAATCACCGGGACAGGAGGTGACTTTCCACTCAGATTCCTCCTGCTGTTCAGTCTTTTTCACCCTGGACGCATGTGTCCAGCCCTTCTCCACCGTCCAGATAGCTGTATCTGTGGTCAGGAGGACAAGGAAAGGACCTTCCCAGTGGGGAGAGAGTGGCATCTCTTTCTAAACTTTTGCAAACACTTGGTCACCTGGTTGGATTTTGTGAATAGTGAACCCCAGAGGAGCACTCTGGGCCATTATTCCCTGTTTTCGGAGCCCCTGTAAATTCCTGTTGATTGCAACCAGATATGGTTGAATCTGACCATCCTCAAAACTTGGGTGTCCCACTGGCATTCCATGTCTATATGGCATTCCATATAGCATTTTGAACGGCGAGAGCCCTGTCTCTGAGTGAGGCATGGTTCAGATATTTAAGCAGTGCCAAAGGCAGACACTTCAGCCAAGACATCTTTGTTTCCAAAATTAATTTAGATAACTGTGCCTTTAAAGTCTGATTCATTCTTTCCACTTGTCCTGAACTCTGAGGGTGCCACGGATTGTGGTACTCTCATTGGATGCCCAGTGCATCAGCCATCTGCTTAATAACTTTTGATGTGAAATGTGTTCTTTGATCTGAATCAATGCAATTTACTACCCCATATCGGGGTACAATTTCTTCTAACAATTTTCTGGCTACAATCTGGGCCGTTGCCTGTGAGCTGCGGAAGGCTTCTACCCAATGGGTCAATTTATCTGCAATTACTAACACAAAGTTGAACCTTCCCACCTTTGGCAACTCCATGAAATCAGCTTGAATTTTTCTCTAAGGGTCAGTACGCGATGGGGTGATTCCCCAGGGCAGCATTTTTGGCCCTTGATTTGTTTACTTTCTGACAAATTAAAACATCTTTGTACCTCTTGTTTTGACAATTCATAAATTCCCTTGCGCTCAATAAATTTCAGAAATCGCTCTGCCAGGGCTTGTGCTCCCCCCCCCCCCCAGTGCATTTTCTGGTGCAATTTCTACAAAACCCCTCTGGTAAAAAAACTTTTGGAAACTAGTTCCCTCTCATCAGGGAGTATCCACTTACCTTCTTTCAAGTTTGCTCCGATCTTTTCATAATATTTGATCTCCTTTTGGGAGAGCTGAGGGGGATCGTCAGGGGTCTCTACCCCTTCGATTTCAGGGGTACTTACCATCATCAACGCCGCGGTTTTGGCTTCTTGGTCTGCCGATTTGTTTTCCCTGGTTCGGAACTGAATTCCTGCCTGGTGTCCCTTTACATGGACTACCGCAATTTCCTCATGCATCAGTCTCTTTCCTCATGTGCTGATCAGTCTTCTTTCCTCTCAAATTTTTCCCAAATGCGTGAACCACTCCAAAGGCATACCTTGAATCTTTAAAAACCATTCCCTTTTTCTCCTTCAGCCTCTTCAGTGCCCTCAGAACTACGTACAGTTCGCATGCTTGTGCTGACCAACTCGTGCTCAGGGGGCCTGCTTCAATCACCTTCCTGTTCTCCCATCCACGACTGCGTAACCTGATTTCCTTTTTCTTTCGACTACTCTGCTCAATCTATGCATAAACCACTTTTCTCTCTCGTCTAATTCTTCCTCTAAATCCTCTCTGATTTTGGTTTGCAATTCAACCACTTCCATGCAACCGTGAATCTATTCTTCTGAAGCTTTCCTAAACAGAAACTGTGCAGGGTTCTGCACAGCCGTCGTTTTTAGTTCCCAGTCCTGCAAGTGAATCCAAATGGCCTCATACTTTAACAACCTTGCATCCATGAGCCATTTGTCTGCTTCTTGTTGTAATATGCCCCGCACGTTGTGCGGTGCGAATACTACCAGAGGTGCACTGAAAGTTACCTTCTTGGCTTCTTCTACCAGCAATGCCCTGGCCACAATCGCCTGCAAGCAGGTGGGCCAGCCCCTGCTGACCGGGTCCAAAAGCCGGGACAAGTAACCCACAGGTTTCTTGACCCCCGCCCAGTCCTGCATCAACACCCGTGTGCCGTGTGACTGCTCACATTCACAAACAACTGAAAGGGTTTTCTCACATCAGGGAGGCTCAGCACTGGTGTCGCTGTGAGTGCTTCCTTGATTCCCCTGAATTCTTGATCATCTTTTGTGTCTATTTGATCTGATCTGTGGTGAGTTTCTCATAGAGAAATTTCACCCTTCCACTGTAACTTTCAATCTACTGCTGCCATATCTCAACCACCCCAAAAGCTGCCAGACCTCTCTTTTTGTCTGTGGGGGTGGCAAGGCAATAATCTCTGCCACCCTTTCTGGGTCCAGTTTCCTTTTGCCCTTGGTTAGCCAATGTCTCAAGTACCTGACCTCGGGCTCTGTGAGCTGCAACTTTGATTTCAAAACCTTCAACCCCCTTTTCCCCAAAAGTTCAAAAGCTCAGTTGTGTTTGCCCTTACCTCCCCCTCCTCTTGACTGACAAATCATCTACATACTGTAGAAGCTTTGTCCCCCCGGTTGGTACAAAATGACTTAAAACTTGTTCAAGTGCCTGTCCAAATGAGTTTGGGGAGTCCACGAAGCCCTGAGGCAACGAGGTCTACCTGAGTTGCTGCTTTCTGTTCATCTCCAGCTCTTCTCACTGAAATGTGAAATAATCACGACTGTCCTCGGTGAGAGGGCAGGTCCAGAAAGCGTCCTTTAAGTCAATTACACTGTACCAAGTGTCCTCAGGGGAGAGATTATTCAACAATGTGTAAGAATTTGAAACGGTGGGGAACAGGGTTTTAGTCCTCTGATTCACAGCCTGTAAATCTTGCACCAGCTTGAAGCTGCTATCAATTTTTTTCTCACCTCCAGAACTGGGGTGTTGTGTCTTAACATACAGGGTTCCAGGGTGCCTTTCTTTATTAATTCATCAGTCACTGGTTTCAAGCCTCTTCTCTCTTCCCTGGAGAGAGGGTATTGTTTGACCCGAATAGGTTCATCAGGTTTCTCTATTTTAATCCGAATTGGTTCTATATCTAGTTTTCTTGCTTCCCCCGGACATACCACACCTTTGGGTTGATTTTAGCTTCGTCCGGGGTGGTGAGACTGCAAATTCTCACCTTGAGTTAGGCTTTTTCTACTGCCACCCCCACTCCCAGAGCAACTGTCATGTCTCTTTTAATAAATTAAATCTGCCCCTTTTGCCACTAGTATTTTACCCCTGTGTTGTCTATTCCCCATATTTATTTCTACATCTTTTATGATTGGGACTTCAAAGGGGTCCCCCTTTACCCCATATACTACCATAGATTTCTCGCTTGGAACACACCCCTTTAGGTGTCTGTGATGCCGTTGTCCATTCTGCCCCTGAGTCCACCATAAACTACATTTTTTTCCCGATAGGGTCCCACGAACAATTTTATCAAGGCTTCCCAGACGTTCCGGACCCTAAATGAAAGGCCCCTGACTCCTTCAGTCCTCCTGAAAGATTTCCTGGTCTAACCACTCCGTGGGGGTTTCGTCTTTCCCCTGACATTCCCGGAGCACTTTGCTCATGTTCTGCCCTTTCGGTACCGCCTCCCTGATACCTTGAATAACCATATTTCTTAATTTTATCATCTTTTGCCTCCCCTCTTCCGTCTGGGCATTCCAAGACGGTTTTCTGGTTTCGCCACCTCTCGTCCCCGCTTCGCCCCCTTAGGGTTTATTCATTTGCCGCCTCGCCCAACGGGCCGGGGCAGGGCCGCCTCCGGGGACGGCCGCCCGCCCCCTCCCTGGTCCTGGGGAGGGCCCGCGGCAGCGACTGCCCACGTGAGAGCGGAGTCGCCGTTTGTTCACGTGGAAGGGAGGGCGTCCCAGCCCGCTCGGGTGGGGAGGAGGGGGGCAGCGGCACCGTGCCCTGCTCCAGTGGGGGGGGGGGGCGCCTCCGGGAGGCAGCGCGGGCACCGGCCGCGCCTGAGCCGGTCCGGGCTGCGGCGGGAGAGCCAGGCAAGGACTTGGGAGACTGCTCACAGCCTCCGCTTCTCCTCCCCCTCCCCCCGTCAGCTGCTCGTCTGAGGTGCGGCGGGAGAGCCAGGCAAGGACTTGGGAGACTGCTCACAGCCTCCGCTTCTCCTCCCCCTCCCCCGTCAGCTGCTCGTCTGAGGGCTCGCACCGGACCCAAACCCGCTCCAGCGCACCCCCACACCTCGGCACCCTCAATCTCCTTTGAGTCCTGTGGGCCGCGATCAAAACACATGATCGCACCAAGGCTCGAAAGCCCCAAAAGCGCCGAGAATTGGCTGCATCACGTATTTTCCGAATTTTCCCCCTCCCCATTTTTCCATGCAAAAATGGACTTTCCTCCCAGTGTCTTAACCTCTAGCCCAGAGCGCTTTCCCTGGGAATTTCTGGTAAGATCTTGTCGGGAATCTGGGGAGATTTCTCCTGGGGTTTTTTTGGTCCTTGCTCCTTCCCAGCCCCATCCTTTCAAGGAGTTTGGTGGTTCTCCTTACCTTTTCTTGTTTATCCGGGGCATCCGTTGTGATCCCCGTTCTCCTTCCCGATGTTAGGATCCCTGGCTGGCAAAAGCCACCAGTTTTAACCGAGCCACGGAGAACCGTTCCGTCAGCTCTAAGGTGTTTACCTGTTTTCTCCGGTTTCAGAAGGTGGACGAACTTCTGGAATCTCCCAGACTCGCCTCTCCCCTTCCTAATCCCAAGTGTGAACGGATTTCCCCCCCAGAACTCTCCCGAGCCCCAGTCCCGTGTGTTTAGACAGACAAGGCACGCGCTTCCTTCGCGGCTGACCACGGCTCTCGCGAGTACGTGGAACTGCAACCTTGAAGTCCGCTCTCGCTCCGTGACCAGGTCACGTCTCACACACACGTCTCCGTTCACACTCCCTCCCAACCACGCAAATACTTACGGTTCCTTTTCTTTGCGTGGGTTTCTTCGTGCACGTTGAATTTTACGGGAAAAAAACCTCGGATTTCTCCGAGAAAGGGCCCTTCTCCCTTGGTTGTGGCTTTTCCTTTTTGGTTTCGCAACCTCCGGGTCCGATTACAGATCCGACTCCTGTTGCGATTCTTTTACGAATTTGATTGGGTTTTTCGGTTCCCAGCCTACCTGGGCCGCCGGAAATCGGCGGGGCGCCTCCCGGGTGGGAAGGGGTCCCGAATCCCAGTATCAAATCACGTCGGGGTCACCAATTGTTATAAATGATCAAATCAGTAGCCAATTTATCAAAAAATCGACAAAGATTTATTAAAAAAATTGGAAAAAAATATAGAATTTCAAAAACCTCGCCACAACCAAGTCAGCGACAGCCCCGGGAGCAGCCGCTGGGTGCCTTAGAGTCCGGCCGACACAGGGACAGCCTTTCCCCAAAGAGCACCCCGAATGCTTCCAGGAGCCCGCTTATATACTATTTATTTTGCCTCGGGCACAGATGACCGCATACTCCTTTGTGTCCCTTAACATGTAAAGTGGGATCTATACATGTGTAGAAATGGACAAAGATGAAGCTCGGGCTCAGACAGTTGTCTGAGCACCCCGGTACAGATTACATTCACATGGAATAAGTCCTGAATACTGTGAGGAGATTGATTCCAGGTGCGGGGTCTTGTGAGTTTCCTCCTTGATAGTCCATTGTTTCCTCCTTGACAGTCCACTCCCGGAACTTCTTGATTAAATCTTCTTCTGCATTAAAATGCATGAAGCCTTCTCTGATAGCTTTCCGTCCCATTCATGCCGTCCGGGAATGAGTTAAGTGTAGCCAGGGTGTTGGAGACTTCTCCTGATGGCTCAGGCAAGCCCCATTCAGGTTATCCGGGAAGGAGTTATCATATGTATAGCTGGTCCTGGGGGCTGGAAGCCACGGGCTTTACACAGTAACTGTTTTGATTTTTATCTCTTCCGAGGACAGCTTAGGCAATTCCTAGCCGGAACAGTTACAAATACAGGTTGTGACTATTTCTTATATTTTATACATTTATCCCTAATTCTTTATAGCATGAATTAACTTCCTACCTATAACAAGGTTGCCTGAAAATTGAACCATGGATGCAAGCTCCCCACTCACCTCATACTAATAGTACATCTCATTCATTCAGCAGTTACCCTGTCAGGGACATACACATGCATCTCACACACATTTACACAATAATAAGGTACCTTTGTTGTTGAGTTAGGTACTAATATTCCTTTACAGATGCTTATTAGTTACACAATGACCTACCTCCCAAAAATAGTCATAAATCCCTCTAAGATTTTCCCAAACTTAAAATCTTTCTCTCACCACCAGAATACTTACAAAATCCCAGCCATGTAACAACACATAAACGAACTTCAAAGGCCCTACTACAAGGCTTTTTACTTTTTGCCCTGTTATTAAGCAGACCTAATCAGTTTCTTCAGATCTCTCAGGCAGTGTTTTCAGCTCAGCAGCTTAACACTCCTATCAGCCTATCCATTCATGCCTCAAGGGTATATTGGGGTTTCAGATCCTCCACATCTCGCCTTTTTGCAGACTCTGCACCAACTTTTAATTGTTCCAACCCCTCAATGTAGCCAAGATTCCTATAGGCAGTCAGACATGGGTTGAATGCAGTACTACTTTGGAATTAGGATTTCTGCAGTTGAAATTAGAGGCAATTCCTCTCCTCTTTGTTTCCCCAATTTCCTGTTTTAACCCCAAAGCAGCTAATTCTCCCCCATTCCAGGCTCTCATTCAGTTTCTAGCATTCGCTTTATCCCTTCACCAGCCGGTCCCCTCGTGGGGAGACAAAAAGGTGGCTTATCAGGACCCCACAGTCGCCTCGCAGATCGGGAACTGTCCTGTCCACGTCACACACACACTCCCAGACTTTTCGCGGCCCCCCTTTTTCACTACATACTCAGCCATCTAGGTTTTTTGTGCACAGATTTAGGAGTTGCCGCGGTTGCTTAGGTAGTTTTACTTCCCTTTCTCTTTTAGTCCCTTTTTATCCTGCTGACTGAGGGTTAAACCTGTGGTCTCTCACAGCAGCAGGGGAAAGCCCGGGTGAGCCGCTATAATTAGGCGGGGGCACTCCCCACCTGGGATCCCTCAGAGCCATGGAGACTCGAAGTCCTGATCTCGGTGGAACCTCTAAATCTGTGAAAAAAAAAACAAAAAACAGTTCACTCTTTAGAATTTTTATAAGTTTAATAACAGATAAAAGAAGGACAAACAAGTAATCCAGTGCTGGGGTGCTTTTGGTGAACAGCCAAAGAGCACAGAGGTAGCTTAAAATCATGTTCTCTATATACGGTTACATTGCTGGGGTTACATGCATATTCATTAGCTTATACATTATTCAAACATTCTTGAGAGCTTTTGATGTTGCAGGGACTCCTTTTGTTTTGGCTTTACATCCTGACTTATCTGCATGACATTATGAGATGAAGTCAATATATTTTATTCCTTCCCTGGGTTTCATCCTCGTTGTTTCACACTTGTCTGATAAGAGGAGTTAACAAACTCTTGTCCGAGTCTTCTCTGGTGCTCTGGTTTGTGTCAGTTATCACTCGGAGAAGTCAGTCCGTGGATTTGCTTTATACTGTTCTCTTAGTTACACAAAAGCCTTTTAACATCTCATGTTTTGCTAAGGTCTATAGTATAATATGTTCATCATGCCACTATTTCTATAAGCTATACATAGATATGTTAATTACGCTACTATTTCTATGAGCTATACAGTGCATGCTTGAAATGATAGATTATGTTATACTAACAAACAGCTACAAGGAGTTATAAATTGTGCTATATCTAAATTCTTATGATCAATAACAACATGCAAAAGCTAATACATAAATGCAAAAGCCAATATTACATGGTATTGTGGGAAATCCAGGACTCCTGAACAACTGACCAATATGATCAAGCAGAAGCTGTTTATTGTTTACACTACTCACACTTTTATAGATTCTACAAACTACTAAGATCACACTTCTTGATTGGTGCCTTTGTCTTGTTCCCTCTTTCTCTGCCTCCATTTCTCAGCGTCCGTGATTGGTTACCGTGCAGGTGTTCTACAGTCCTCTGTTATCTAGTTCTTGCGATACTGGTATGTGATTTGTCAGCTTCTTCGTTCTTATTTTAGCACAGTTTATGTCTTCGTAACCTTGATGAATTCCACAGTTCCCTGAGAAAATTCTGATAGAACAGTTACAGACGGTATGGTTGGTACACACTGAGGCCTAAGTTGTTCAGACACATTGCTACAATGTGGTCATTTTTAACAGCCTTAAATGTACCTGAAGGCCCCCTTCAATAAATATAACTGGTTTTTATTCCCTGAATTTTGTCTGGCCTCTGTTTTTAGGTAACCCAAAAAAGCATCATGCCGTGTGAGGTCCATAATGGAACAGGATTTTGGGATGAGGAAGGAAGTCCACAGTGGCTTCATTTTCTGAAAGGGGCATTTATTGTCTAAATAGAACAGGAGGCATATACATGGGTGTTGGGGGTTAGTATCTTTCCTTTAGTTTATTTTTCCTTAAGGAATTTTGTCCCATAAGTTGCTAAGAAACGGTAACAATTTGATACTTAAGAAAGACAAAAGAAGTGGCCAAGCTCAGTGGAGGAGGGCATCGGGCTGCACTTCTCTTATCTGAGGGTTCCCGGTGGAGGGCAGAGATACTAGTAGATTTGGACTAGGAAAAAGGGGTTGGGTGCTGCCCCCTGGTTCTCTTGTGCTCTCAGCATTCAGAGGCGAAACAGGCCTCGGTTGTTGTGGGGAGGATTTGTCACGGCTATGGGGTTCTGTCTCCTGCTGCCTTTCTTTTACTGTGAGTGGAGCACTGCTCATAAGAGCGGCAGTTGCAGGGGGACTTTTTCACCATCTGCTAAGGTGCCTCCAAGAAAAAAACCTGTGATCCCGAGCTCACCTCTCCCTACCCTGTTTGGAGCTGGGTCACCACTGCCCCACCCCTGCTGCTTTCTCTACACTGTACCCTGCACCTCCTGCCTGCTGAAACATCCCACGGTTCCAGCTACAGCTACGCAGCTTCTGATACATCTCCACCACCCTGGGATTTTTTGCTCATTCCTGCCATTCCAGTTTGCCGCTTCCCAGAGTCCTGCTGGGACACCAGGATTGACTGCCCCTGGGGATTTGTAAAGAAGGTCTTTCTTCCATCCCTTCCTGTCTTGGTCAAGCTGCCATTATCACGTGTTCCTTGAGCTCACACTGGAGGGCTCCCTGCAGCCACGGGGGAATCTTTGCACCTGCTCTGCCCACCAGGAGCCACCAATGCCCCTGCTGGCTGTGACCAACACTACACCAAAGGGGAAAGTGCCTGTGGCCAAGAAGGCTGTTACTGGGTTTCTGGTTCTGTTTGTAGTAACTGCCATAGCTATTGTTGTTTGCCTTGTTATACATACTAGGAAAGAACTGTTATTCCTATTATCATATCTTTGCCTGAGAGACCCTTAATTTCAAAATTATAATAATTTGGAGGGAAGGGGGTTACATTTTCCATTCCAAGGGAGGGTCCTGTCTTCCCTAGAAGACACCTGTCTTTCAAACCAAGACAGTGGGAAAAAGTGTTGGTGACTGTACTTTGACTTTAGATTGTTGGACCCCCAACTGCCCTCCTTATGATTGTTTCAAATATTGAGGCAGATGGAATCAAATGCATGTTAAGCTCACTAATGGTAGCTGGGTAAGGTGTTCCTACCATAATTACTGAAGGGATTTTGAAGGCTGTAAAGCAAGTGGGGAGGGACAGGTTTTCTGACCACCTGTTTTTAACCTGCTCTCAAGATAATTCCACAAGTAGAATACATGTTGTCCATGACTATCAGTGGAAGTGGCAACACTGGAACTGAACTCAAACCCTTTTTCATAAGTTCTGGTCCAGATCTAACAAAACAGATCTGGGATGTAACTGTAGGTGGAAACCTCATGTGAGAGCTTGGAAATGCAAATATTGTGATTCTTATTGTCGGGCAACTATTTGCTGGAAGACCGTTAGGCCCAGGAAGCAAGCTATATTTTGACCCACCCACTGATGATGAAAATTGGGAAGGCCACTTTGCCAACAGGACCTGGGCTTTGAAAGGGCATTATGGGATTTGTGGCCAACATGCTTATCGCAGGTTACCTCCAAACTGGTCAGGGATATGTTATGTAGGATATATTAGACCGTTGTTCTTTTTGCTACCACAAGTTCAGGGAAATAAGTTAGGAATCAAGGTATATGATGATCTAATTAGAGAAAAGCAGTCAATTGATGCATCCCTGGCTGGAGGGAGCACCCAAAAAGTGAAGAAAAGATGAATGGCCACCTGAGCGAATCATACAACACTATGGACCAGCCACATGGAATCCTAATGAATTAATATCAGGTGCCAGAGAACCCATTTATAATTTAAATCGGATAATTAAGTTACAAGCTGTCTTTGAAATAATAACCAACCACACAGCTACAGCTCTTGACTTTCTTGCCGACCAATCCACTCAGATGAGGAATAAAATATTTCAGCATTGGATGGTGTCCTAGGGTGATGTTTGTATCCCCAATCGTGTGTTCTGTTTATGCTGGATATTATGTTCTGTGCCTTCAAGACTGACTCTGAAGAATGAAGTTTTGTTTTGTTTTGTTATCAGCCTGCTCACTCCCCCAACGGTCGGGAGGGGGCCCGGGATGGGGGCAGTACATAGGGCAGCTTTTGCTTTTTGCGCTTGCTTTCGCTTTGCTCTTGCTCCTGCTTTGCTCCTGCTTTGCTCTTGCTTTTGCTTCTGCTTGTTAGTTAGTTTAGCTAGGCAGTCTGAATTTTCCCTGGACTGTTTTTCTTTCCCTTTCTTGGAACCACTCGAACCTGCTCCAGACTGGGACCTGGGAAACACTGAGAATTTGCACCTTGTGGCCAGCAGCAGCTATTCCCAGCGCTGGAGGGACTGATAACAGAGTGACCACTCCCAGGAGAGACTTTCTGAATTTGTCATCTTTTTCAGAGCCATGAAAGTGTGTTGTCATCCGGTATTGTTCATTTTGTGTGCTGAGGGGTGCTTTGCCTGTTAAATAAACAGGTTCTTTCCTCTTCTCTCTGAGGAATCCTTCCCAAACCGGTTGGGGGGAGGGGCCGTGTAGGTTTGCTTTCTGGAGGCACCCCCTTTGGAGGTTTTCTCCCAAATTTGCCCTAAACCAGGACAGATGGTATTAGATTATCTATTAGCAGAAGAAGGGGGAGTGTGTGGAAAATAAAAAGACAAACTGCTGTTTGCAAATAGATGACAATGGAAAAGTGGTGAAACAGATAAAGGGAATAATAAAGTTAGTTCATTTACCAGTCCAAATGTGGAAAGGATGGGAATGGGACATGTTTTTTGGTTACCTGGTGAACTATGGGTTAAACTAATGCTTTTTTTCCTATTATCTGATATAGCAACTCTAATCTTTTTACCATTCATGATACCTTGCTTAGTACAACTTATTCAACATATGATCAAGGGGATGCAGGTAGTAGCCATGCCTATAGACCCAGAAATGGCTACAAAAGCACAGAAAATTATGTCACTGCAAATAATCACAAAACCAAAAAAGAGTCTGGAACAGAAAATTAATGATTACTAAAGTTTGTGAAGACACTTACTGAGAAAATAGGAAGAGGAGGGATTGAAAGGAATGAGCAGGAGGTGTCTTTACAAACAAACTGTGAGTCTGCTGGTAGATAAAGCCAGATACAGAGGTGAAAGAAGCAATGGGGGGGAACCATAAGTTCCATAGGGATTCCACTACTTGACACAGACTGTTACTCACTCAAGACTGTGCTAAATCCCTGGATTTGGAGAAAAAGAACAGAGACACAAGGAAAAAGGTGGTGGTGGGGGGATACATGTGGAATCCTCTGAATTTTTTCCCCTCAGGGAAATCCCCAGAGCATTGCCTTGGAGAGACTTACCATAGAGTCTTTCCCCACCTGGGCGGACAGAAAGGACTCCCTCATGGTGTTCTGCAGCACTATTGCCAATCTACATTAGATTGCTTCACCCACTGGCCAGTTGATCCTGCCCACCCCAATTATTCGTCCCTCATCCCCCCTACAGGTTACTGCCCTTTGCCCTGCCCTTTGTACCACCCCCATGCCCTCCTATACTTAAGCTTGTTCACAGCACATGGTCTCGTCTTTTGTCTCTGGTTTCCTTTCGGCGTGCTGAAATAAACCTTGCTGGAACTGACCATACAAAAGGCCCTTCTGCCTCTCTTCACTGAGCTAGACGTGGTGAGGGTGGTGTGTGTGTGTGGAGTTGACTGCTTTGTCTGAATGCTTACCCAAGCGGCTTTTCCATAGGAGATGCTTACTGGGGAATATAGGCAGCAGCAACCACCATCTAAACCCCATGCTGCTACAGGTACACATTAGAAGGGGGTCGGTATTAGGTGATTTGGGAAGTCTGTACCTCTCAAGTACCTTAGACAATGGGGAAAGAGAGAGGGAAATGCGGCCGGGAAATTAGGATAAAAAGGAGGCTGCGTCCTCTGACAATTTGAGAGACCCCATGGGAAATGCCCATGACCTCTCCCTTTATTCAAATAAAGTTACAGGACTCCCCTGTCTCCTTTTTGGACATAACCTCTGTTGTTTGTGTATTAATCTCTCTTTTCTTTTCTTTCTTTCTTTCTTTCTTTCTTTCTTTCTTTCTTTCTTTCTTTCTTTCTTTTCTTTCTTTTCTTTCTTTCTTTCTTTCTTTCTTTCTTTTCTTTTTTTTTTCTTTTCTTTTCTTTTCTTTTCTTTTCTTTTCTTTTCTTTTCTTTTCTTTTCTTTTCTTTTCTTTTCTTTTCTTTTCTTTTCTTTTCTTTCCCTCTCTCTCCCTCTTTCTTTCTCTTTCTCTTTCTCTTTCTCTTTCTCTTTCTCTTTCTCTTTCTCTTTCTCTCTTTTCCTTCCTTCCTTCCTTCCTTCCTTCCTTCCTTCCTTCCTTCCTTCCTTCCTTCCTTCCTTCCTTCCTTCCTTCCTTCCTTCCTTCCTTCCTTCTTCCTTCCTTCCTTCCTTCCTTCCTTCCTTCCTTCCTTCCTTCCTTCCTTCTCCCCTGACTTCTGTCATTCCTTTCTGACCATGGGTGATATAAGGAACCTATAACTAAGCTTATGCGACTATAGTTTGCTGTGTAATCAAGTGTGTTAAGAACAGATGATCCTTTGCTATGCAACCTATGCAACAGCAGGATTACGCCTATAGTTTAAGACTGATAAAGCAGGTAAAAACTGGATCTTTAGTTTGGACTGTGGCCAGAGGCCTTGAAGGACGACCAGACACCAAGAGAGCCTGCACAAGGACCAGGTTCATCCAGAGGACATAATGAGGATGACTACTTCATTCAGCCACCCCTGCCCAAGACCACCAGATGATAGTGTGCAAGCGCAGAATGATGAAAGGCTGATTAATATACGAAGTGAGAGTAGGTGGGGATAGGTCATATGTCACTATAGGACACGAAAGAACACACGCACACACCGCTGTTCTCAAGGTGGAAAAAAAAGGCAGTTTATTTTCTGACTCCAACATTTATAGTTTTCCAAAAGTGACAGCGGATTGGAGGGTGACAGTGACACCTCTCCAATGACACTGGTCAAACCAACAGTCCATCAACTCTCTCCTCCTCCATAAAGGAATGCAAAACAATGAGTTATTTACCGAAAGTGTGTGAGAAAGTTCACTACAAGAATGTCAACATCAGAAGGCTTAGAAAATCTTAAAAAACCAGGGTGACAGTCATAAATATGTATAGGCGATGTTGAAACTTTCATAAATATGTATGATCTGAAGTGCATATAAACAGAGTGTCTGCTCTGTTTGGCATGCATGTGTTTGTGCTGGAGCACACCCCACCCCACCCCACCCGATCCCCCCATCCCTCGTGCACCCAGTGCTGAATAAACATACCTACTTCACAAACCCGCTGGTTATGTTAGCGTTCGGAAACATATAACCACAAAAATGATCATATGTCGGTGCTTTTATTGAAGAGCTCTGGGTGTCAGGGGGAGGAACCCAAATCTGACTCCGCCATACATTCGAGATTAACATACTTTTATATTCTATCGTTATATAACTCTCATGTTAATTATTAAACTTATATTGTTCTATTGTACGCATAGATTTCAATCAAGCATGGCCCCTCGTGGTTCCCCTTAAATTTCTAACATAGTTTTTCATGATTCTTCTTATGGTTATACAATAATTATATTTAATTACTAAACAATCATCACATCTAACAATTATATAATTTATCATACTGCTTACACAGGTGCAATGTTCTGGCAAAACACAAAGCCTAACATTTTCAGAGTCTATTTTTAACATTTTCCAGGGCCCCCATTATCATTCCCCCCCCTTTGAAAGCATTTTCACTTCACTATATGTGTAAATGTTTTCACTTAATATAGTCCTTTATCTCTCAATTTATACTTGATGTTCTTCAAATCCAGGGTTGATGTAAACGTTGCCGTGAATGTTATCACGAACTGGAGAACCAGAAGATGGTGGGCGTGGATCTCGTGTCAGTGCCTTTATTATCTTCTGGTTCCAAGATGTTTTCTTCTGTATCTCTCCCTTTAAGATGCTGTAAACTAACCAAATTGCTAAGAATACAATTAGTAAGATTATCAGACTCTCAATGACAGATTTAATCCACGAACTCACATTCCACCCTAACCCTTTAAAGATTTTGCCTAACCAGCTTGTAGTCAAATCCTTTTGCTCTTCTTGTGCTTCATGCTCTATTTGTTTCAACTGGTTGATGTCATATTCTACATCTGCAGTTACATTTGGGATATGAACGCAGCAGTGATCAACCCGTCCCTTTAAAAATCCACATACTCCATGCTCTTTCAGGAGTAACAAATCTAAGGCTAATCGATTTTGTAAAGTCATTTTTGTGGTGGCTTGTAATTGTACATTTAATTCTTTAAATCCTTCCCGGGTGACTCTTGCCAGTCTATCTACCTGACCTGTAAGTTTGTACAGCATCTCTCTACTCTGATAGTTTGCTATAGGACCAAGCAAGGACTCTAGGGCCCACCCAAATTTCAGTCCACTAGAGGGTTCTTGCCAAGTGTCATCTGAATTTTCATTGTCTAGAACTTCTCGTCTTGCTCTTATCTGCAGAAGTTCATGTTTTCCATTAAATGGGGACTTTTTCCAAATTGGACATAAGGTTGGGAGGCCTAAAGTAATTTCTTTTACTTTCCCGTCTACAGGCAGATGTGTTGTCCAGGTACCATCGCTTGTTGCCCATACAAATTGTCCTGGACTTCGAACTGTACTCCTGGTACATCCTACAACTACTTTATAATTCATTCTGCCTTGTTTATGTTTGATCCCTCTGCAAGCACAACCAATTTGTAGGGCTATTGCCAAGGGTGGCATCTGTTTTATCTCTGCATCATCAGAAGTGCAGTCATAAGTTTATTACATGCCCACCAACTTACTTTGTCTGCCCTTGTTCTGCTACTGGTGGCAGTGTATGTTACTGCTGGATCTGTTTCATTCTCGGAGCCTTCCCCACTTAATACACCAAGGGGGTGTTTGCCATATATTGGAATTTTTGAAGTATACTCACAGACCACGCACTGTCCCAAGGTTCTATCTGATCTTTCTGATCCTTGGCCTCACACTTCCATACCAGAGTGGTTTCTGTAATATTTTCTATAATCTTTTTATAGTGTGGCAAATAGCATTGCCATCGTGTGATGCCTCCTGATTCTCCCATAGGGGTTCCTAATATGCCATCACTTAGAATACAGTCTTTCTGGCTCATGGGTTTCATCCATGTTCCTATTTTCTCCCAAGTTTCCTTGACTACTTGCCTCGATCCGGGTACCTGTTTACATGTAATTGTTTTGTTCTTTTGTATTTCAGGTAGTTTTGATCTTATGATTCCCCAATTTACTGGGTCTCCTGCTGCCTTTGGTATTGGCAGACAGGCAGTTATTCTACTGGTGTTTTGCATTTTGGCAAAATCTTTGACTAATCCAATCATTACATTCTCAGCCTGAACTGCATTAGAAACTTTTATCACTTGTGTTTCTGCTTGTACCTCTCTCTTCATTCTAGAATGAAGAGTAATTAGTTGATCTTTTTGCATTCCATATCCCAAAGACATTAATGACCATAACCCTAGCACAGTTACTGATAGCATTCTCAAAGCAATTAAACACATCTTATCTGCAGCCTTGTTGATTCCACAGTTTACACAGTCCGTGATCCAGGATGGATTTTCTTCACTCGGGTATAGTGAATCCAGGGGTCCACGCCGGCTACTTTGACTGCTGTAAAGGTGGTCAGTAGTACCTGATGGGGTCCACTCCACTTTTCTTTCAGTGGTTCTTTGTTCCAGTTTTTAATGTACACCTTGTCTCCTGGATGTATGTTATGAACTGGATTCTCGAGAGTCAGCGGTCTATTCCACACGAGGATGCTCCGGAGCCGAGCTAAAGTTTTCCCGAGAGACCGAACATAATTATACACTTCCTGCTTTCCTGTGACGTGTACATTAGGGTTAGGCTCAGGATATTCATATGGTTTCCCATACAATATCTCATAAGGACTGACTGACATCCCACTCCTAGGCTTTATCCGAATCCTCAACAGTGCTATTGGCAAAGTCTGGGGCCACGGCAGTTTGGCTTCTTGGCATATTTTACTGATTTGCCTTTTTAGTGTCTGATTCATCCTCTATACCTGTCCACTTGACTGGGGTCTCCACGGCATGTGGAGGTCCCACGTTATCCCCAGCAATCTACTTATCTCATTTACTACTGTAGCTATGAAATGGGACCCCCTATCTGATGATACCCCTAGGGGTACCCCGAACCTGGGAATAATCTCCTGTAGTAACCACTTAACTGTTTCCTTTGCTTGGTTTGTGCGACAGGGAAGGGCTTCTGGCCATCCAGAAAATGTGTCAACCCCCACTAACAGGTATTTGTATCCTCGAGTTCTTGGCAATTCTACAAAATCTACCTGCCAATAGTCTCCTGGCTCTATTCCTATCCGAATTCTTCCTAGCTGGGCCTGTCGTCTAGCCACTGGGTTGTTTTTCAAGCAGATATCACATTTTGACATTACTGATTTTGCCGTTGTTAACATCCGTACCGAAATTAAACTCTGCTTTAGCAATTTTACCAATGCCTTTGCACCCCAATGACATTCGTTATGTTTTATTTGTAGAACTTTTCTCATTATCAAGGGGGGTACCACTATTTGTCCTTGTGCAGTCACATACCATCCCTCTGAATTCCTTTGTGCATTTAGCAAACGTGCCAGTCTCTCATCTTCTACCGAATATTTTGGTTTTGGAGGCAAATTGAATTGGGATACATTAAGCTTTAAAGGTATCAATGCCATTGTTGTTTGCACCTCTCGAGCAACCTGTCGGGCTGCCCAGTCTGCCTTTCGATTTCCCTCACAGATTTTGGAGTTTCCTGATTGGTGTGCTTTACAGTGTATAATTGCCACTTGTTCAGGTTTTTTTACTGCTTTTATCAATTGCAGGACTGCATCCTGATGTTTAATGCGCATACCTCGAGAAGACAATAATCCTCTTTCTTTCCACAGTGCTCCGTGTACATGCACCACTCCAAAAGCATATTTTGAGTCAGTCCATATATTTACCTTTTTCCCTTCACTTAATTCTAGTGCCCTGGTTAAAGCAACCAGTTCTGCCTTCTGGGCAGATGTATTTGGTGGTAATGCCTTTGCCTCCACTACTGTATTGACTGTTGTTACCGCATATCCAGCATATCTGGTTCCGTTTTCCACGAAGCTGCTCCCATCTGTAAATAGCTCCCATTCTGGCTGCTCTAGTGGAACGTCTTTTCAGGTCTTCTCTTGCTGAATAGGTGTACTCTATTACCTCTACACAGTCGTGCTCTAATGGGCCTTCTTCAGTTGTGGTACCTAGGAACAAAGCTGGATTCAAAAGGTTAGTTGTTTTTAATGTGACATCATCCTGCTCAGTCAGGACTACCTGGAATTTTATCATCCTGCTTGGAGATAGCCAATGGCCCCCCTTCTGTTCTAAGACAGTGGTTACCATGTGTGGTACATAGATATCTATGTGCCTTCCCATAGCAAGCTTCCTAGCTTCTTGTATCAGCATCACAGTGGCTGCGACTGCCCGCAAACATGGAGGCCACCCGGCACTTATGTTGCCACGTTGTTTGGAAAAGTAGCCCACCGGCCTTTTCCAACTTCCCAGACGTTGGGTCAGGACTCCTAGTGCTAGGTGCAGCCTTTCATGTACAAACAGCTGAAAATCTTTAGACAGATCAGGTTACCCTAATGCTGGAGCAGTTGTTAGTGCTTCCTTTAATTTTTAGGAAGGCTTCTTTCTGTGGCTTGCCCCAGGTGAATGGCTGCGTCTTCTGAGCTTCATACAGGGGTTTCGCAATCAGTCCATAGTCCATGATCCACAGGCAACACCATCCTGCCACCCCGAGGAAGACTCACAGCTCATGTAAATTCTGGGGCTCTGGAATAGCACAAATAGCTTGGATACTGTTAGTACCTAGTTTTCGTTGCCCTTGTGAAATTTCACATCCCAGGTAGATCACAGTCTTGTTGGGCAATTTGTGCCTTTCCTCTGGATACTTTGTAACCTCCCATTCCCAGTGAATTTAAAATCTCAATGGTTACCTTTATACAGGTTGCTTTTTCTTCTGTAGCTATTAGTATATCATCATGTCATGGTTTGACACTGGCACAATGCCAGTGCCCCATGAAAATACACTTCTTCCCTGGTGTCTGCTGTGAGATGGGGTCAGGAATAAGCAAAGCAGGCCTGTAGCTTAGAAATAAAGGGAAAAAAGGTTTATTAACTAAACTACAAAGCAAGATACACACACAGACAATGAAAACCTCACAAAAGCATTTCCTCCTCCCCCCTACCAAATTCTCCCAATACATCTCTCAAAGTTCAACTCTCAGTCCATCATCACTCTGTAAATACTCAATTCTCAGTCCATCAAGAGAAGTCCTTCTTGGGCCATGGTGACCTCTTCCTTTTCATGTCCAGTGCTCTCACCACATGAACATGGACCAGAGCTGCTTCGAGGGTTGTCATTTTAAGGGTGCTTTGTCTCCTTCTCAAAAAGGGCACAGTCTCACCTTCGGGACATCCTTTGTCCCCCCCATATTTCTCCACCCCCTAGGGCCGGGGGGTCTCCACTGAACCCTCTCAGTCCGAGCCACCGCCTCCCCCTGGATGCAGCCTCTGTGTCACAAGGAAGCATGATTCTGTCCATGGCTGACAAAAAGCATCCAGCAACAGCCACTTCTTATCTCTTGGCCATCTGGGGGCTCCCTCACAACCCCACATTCATCAAACTTGCCCATTTCCTGCTCCAGAAAAGGTCAATGCTCTGCAAGATTTCATCGTCCAAACAGGGGTTAAAAAGAAACTCTTACAAGCGGCCAAACTTCTCTGTGCTCCCCCCCTATTCTCCACAAGCCGGGCGTGCCGCCAACATCAAGGCCTCAAGGCCACAGCCCCACGCACCGAGCGCCGGCTTCTCTCTGTCGTCTCCTGGGGGGGCTGCCCAAAATCCTTTCGGGGCTTCTCTCTCTCTCTCTGCCTCTTCTGGGGGCTGCTGCCCAAAATCCTCCCGGGGCTTCTCTCTCTCTCTCTCTCTATCTCTCCTGGGGGTGCTGCCCAAATCCTCCCGGGGCTTCTCTCTTTCTCTCTATCTCTCCTGGGAGTGCTGCCCAAATCCTCCCGGGGCTTCTCTCTCTCTCTCTGTCTCTCCTGGGGGTGCTGCCCACTCTGCCCGGCCGCATGGCTTCCCCTCCCCCTGCCCAAAATCCTCTCAGGGCTCGTCCACTCTTCCACCCTTCCACCCCTCAGGGCCAGGCCTACCTCTCTCGGCCACATGGCTTTTCCCCTCCCCCCGCCCAGCCAGTAGCTGGGCGGGGGGAGAGAGACCCGAACTCTTCCCGCCGGAAACCCAAAGAGCGTTCCCAGGGGACAGCTCTGCTTTTAACCCCTGTGTTCTCAGAGGCGTATCCAATACCTCACTGGTCAAAACAGGTGCCAGTTTCAGAATCTGAACACCCATTGGCCTCTGGCCACTCCATCCCAGAAAACCTATTTCCTGTCAACCCACCACACATCAACATACTGCAACAACAGGTATTGGTCTCTTGGTACTTGCCCATTCTCGGTCCAAATCTCCAGCTCCTTTGCCAGTTAGTTTCCGAATAGGGTCAGCGAGTTCTTGTCGTGTCCAGGTGAGCTGGGTCTTTCTTCCGTTCCCTGGGTTTTCCCACTCAAAGGCAAACAGTTTCCTACTTTCTTTGTCAAGGGGTATGCAGAAAAAGGCATATTTTAATCAATTACAGTAAACCATTTATATATCTCCTTTACGGATGTTAGCAATGTGTAGGGATTTGTTACCACTGGGTAAATGTCCTTTGTTATTTTATTTATTGCTCTCAAATCCTGCACTAATCTGTATTCACCATTTGGTTTCTTTACTGGAAATATTGGTGTATTAAATTCTGATTCACATTCTTCTAAAATTTGGTATTTCAAGAATTTCTCAATAATCTTTACTATTCCTTGCCGTGCTTCTGGTTTTATGGGATACTGTTTGACTTGTACAGACCTCGCCCCTTCTTTTAACTCTACATGCACTGGTTGTGCCAATTTAGATTTTCCTGGTATATCCGTCTCCCATACGGAGGGAATCACTGCATCTTCTACCTCCCTAGGGATAGAAGGAACAGGTTTTTCTTTGATCATTAAAATCTGTCCCATCTTTGATTCAGGTATTTTCATTATAAGGTCTCCATTTTCAAAGGTTATTGCCGCATCAAGTTTCGCTAGCAAATCTCTCCCTAAAAGCGGAATTGGACACTCAGGTACATATTGAAATTCATGTGTTAGAACCTTGTTACCAAAACACAAATCTAGGGGTTGCAAGAATGGCCATTTTTCCTCCTTCCCTGTAGCCCCAACTATTGTTGTTTCCTTGTCCCAAATTTGTCCTTGCAAATCATTTAGTACAGAGTAAGTAGCTCCCGTATCAGAAATTTGACCTCCTTATGCCCTAACTGTATATTTATGACAGGCTCCTGAACCTGTTTTTCATGTTCCATGCCTAGTCAGCTGCTATACTCGCCCAAAACCATCGCCTTGGCAACGTTTTCCTGCTGGAACTGATTGCCCTGGCGAAACTGGCTATTCAAGTCTGGACATTCTCGTTTCCAATGTCCCTGCTGTTTGCAATACGCACATTGATTTAGGCTTAACCCTTGCGTAACTGGTCTCCTACCTCGACTATTCCTGCCACGTCCCCTGAAATTTGGGTTCCCTTTTCCTTGTATTACTGCCAAAAGATTTTGCTGCTGCCTTTTACTAGCTTCTCTTTCACGATTATTATATACCTTCCAGGCTACCTCAAGTAACTTTTCCAAATTCCTTAATTCCTTTCCTTCTAATTTTTGCAATTTCTTCCGAATATTGTCTTGTGACTGGCCCAAGAATATGAGAGCGAGCTGAACCTTTGCTTGTTCTGTGTCTATTTGGAGATCTGTGTATTTCCTTGCTGCTTCCTTAAGCCTCTCCAAAAACGCAGTGGGAGATTCTTTCTTTTCCTGCTGAACCTCATATAATTTAGACCAATTTATAGTTTTGGGCACAGCATTCTGAACTCCTATTTGGATCCACTCCTGATATTTCCGTAGTCTCCTCATACCCCAAAGTAAATTAGGGTCCCATTTTGGATCCTCAGTTGGGAAATTCTCATCTAAAGTTCCTGTTATGAGCCCATTTCTAATATCCTCCCTTGCCCTTTCTTTGGCTGCCTTAAGTACCATCTCTTTCTCAGTAGAATCCATTAAAGTATCTAATATTACTTGTATGTCATCCCAGTCCGGATTCTGAGTTTTTATAACCATTTTTACTACTCGTGCTACCTTATCAGGATTTTCTCTATAAGTTCCGGCTGATTGTTTCCAAATAACTAGATCTGCAGGAGAAAAAGGCACCTTTACAAATACCGGCCCTTCCACTCCTACACCTTGTCGCAAGGGGGCAATCACAGTCCGTTTTTGTCTGCCTATGTCTTTTCTATCCACGACCAGGGCAAGCTTTGACCGACTTTGAGTTCTGTGGGCTACCAGGGTCACCGACCCACCACTATCGCCATCTCCCCCACCCGTATCCCTCCCCCTCCTTTCTATCACAGTTAGGTTTTGCTCATCTTCCAAGGAAGAGGGATCAGGTGATGGTGGGGAGAGGAGGATAAAGGGGGAAGGGTGTACTAGACAGGTTCAGGATTAGGTGAGGTAGGGGCAGATGGTGGGATAGGGACAGGTGAAGCAGGTGGGATATGGCTAGGTCCTCTTGGTCTTATTGGAGCTACCTGTAAATCAATATCTGTATAATTTTCCCTACTCAGACTTGCTTTCAACGCCAAGTGTTCTAGACAATGTTTTCTCACAAACCCCACACTTATCACTTGCAGATGTTTTAACCACCATTAATCCACATTCATCCTGCCATTCTGGCTTTCCCCGTAAATAGAAAAACAAATCAACATACGGAACTTCATCCCATTTTCCTTCTTGTTTACAAAATGACATTAACTGCGAAATAGTGTTATATTGCAGAGTCCCGTATTTTGGCCATTTTTCACCATTCTCCAAGACATATTCTGGACACCATGTATTACAATAATCAATCAACTTAGCTTTACGTAATTCTTCCCCAAAATTACCCTGTTTCCAATGTGCTAATAAGCACCCCAAAGGAGAAGTTTGTGGAATAGAGGCACTGCTGCCCAAAATCCCTTTGAGCTTCTCCATCCAAAAATATACCACAAATTGCCGAACCTGTAACGCTTTCACGATTGTCTTACGGAACGGCGCCTAGGCAATACCACCAGGAATTCCTTTAGCCCAACCAAGCGTAGCTTTCGCTGCGTCTTATTGGCAGGCACCCAAACCAAAGTAAAAGCACCTTACCTTTCTCCCGGGGACGTTGTGAGCGGCAGAGGCGGTCGCGGCCGATGGGCTCCCCAAGAATCCCTCGGTGCCGGCTGGAGCGTGATCGGATCATGAACTCGCTTCAGCAGCAATCACAGGGTCCCATCTGGGGTCGCCAAAATGTTAGCGTTCAGAAACATATAACCACGAAAATGATCATATGTCGGTGCTTTTATTGAAGAGCTCTGGGTGTCAGGGGGAGGAACCCAAATCTGACTCTGCCATACATTCGAGATTAACATGCTTTTATATTCTATCGTTATATAACTCTCATGTTAATTATTAAACTTATATTGTTCTATTGTATACATAGATTTCAATCAAGCATGGCCCCTCGTGGTTCCCCTTAAATTTCTAACATAGTTTCTCATGATTCTTCTTATGGTTATACAATAATTATATTTAATTACTAAACAATCATCACATCTAACAATTATATAATTTATCATACTGCTTACGCAGGTGCAATGATCTGGCAAAACACAAAGCCTAACATTTTCAGAGTCTATTTTTAACATTTTCCAGGGCCCCCATTATCAGTTATGGAGTCTCAATTTCCGTGTGTCATGGTGTCTTAGGTTGGAAATGGGTGTGTGTATTCTATTCCAATCTGTTAGAGATGGGGCAGTTATCTTCTGTTAATTGGGCAGTTTTCTTTATCTCTTTCACAATCAATCCTCCCTCTGGGGAGATATCTTCTGTTAATGGGCCATTGAGTCTCACTGCATGACTTATTAAATTACGTCATCCCATTGTGAGAAACTCTGCCCAGAGAGAGGAGCCAAGCATTCCTACCTGGATATAATCTGAGATTTGGAACACCACAGGCAGCCTTTTCCCACTGGATTCCAAGAGCAGCAGCTTTCTTCTTCACTGGATTCCCAGAGGAAGACCAGGCCCATCTACACCACCACTGGATCTTCAGAGGAAAACTACAGCCTTCTGCAGGATCACTGCTTCAACAGATCCACATCTGTCACTCCAGGAGGACTGCAGCCACCATTTAATAGGACTGCTATCAACACCCTGACCAACAGGGTGTCAGGTCGTATTCTGACTTTGTCAGTGGGGTATTTTTTTTTGTACTATTGCATTTGTATTTTTCTTAGTTTTCCTAGTAAAGAACTGTTATTCCTATTCCCATATCTCTTCCTGAGACCCTTTTAATTTCAAAATTATAACAATTTGGAAGGAGGGGGTTTACATTTTACATATCAGGGGAGGCTCCTGCCTTCTGTAACAGACACCTGTCTTTTCAAACCAAGACACGTGGGCATCTACAAATCTTGAGTGCTCCCTTCCCCTTCAGGGTTGGATGCCACAGGTAGCAACTTGCGTGGTTTAGGAATAGTATTCCCTAGTTATGTATTCCCACTGAAACACTCCAAACTATTTGCTGCTTGCTCACTCTCTCTTCTCCTGCAGCGGGCTAGAGATGAGAATTGGAGGCACAAAAGGTAAAGATGACAGGTTTGATGCCTTGGAGTGGCTACCTGAAACAGAGGCTAGACAAAAGAGAATAAAAGTGGGTATTTATTAAAGGTCTTTAATAGGTACACCTTGGGCAGTCAAAATCCTCCGAGGGGCTACATCCAAGACGGACAACAGTCACGAGTTTTCCATACAGTTCTAAGTTTGGTCCATTTACATATTAGGAGTTAATCTTCCAATTACAGTTTCAGGTAATGAAGTAATTTACTCCAAGCTTGTCCCCCCCCCCCAATTCACTGTTGTTTACATCTCTTGGGGCCTGAGACAATAAGGTGTCCTTGAGTTTCAGGCCTAGAAAGGAATTGTTTTGTCTAAATAAAATGGAAGAACAGTAGCTGACAGGCTATGGAGTTTTAGAGCTATACACTAAAGCACTACAGGATCTGAAAAATATAAAAGCTAAATCCTAAGGTATGAGGTTGAGATAAAAAAAAATTACTAGAAACAGAAATAAGAAATGACCAGTAATAACAATATCAATAACAGAGTGTCGCAGATATCTTTTTATGAAAAATCCTTTCCTTAGGATTTTTTCCTCCTGAGAAGCTGAGAGGCCTCAGGAACAAAATGTAAACAATGATTATCTGCTGCTGTGGAATGCAACAGGTGCATCTGTGATTGGTCTCATGTGCTTGTTTGGAATTAAAGGCCAATCACAGCACAGCAGGCTCAGAGAGAGAGTCTGAGACAGCTGCCTTTGTTATTATTCTGTCCTTTCTATTCTTAGCTTAGCTAGCCTTCTGATGAAACCTTTCCTTCTATTCTTTTAGTATAGTTTTAATGTAATATATATAATAAAATAATAAATCAAGCCTTCTGTAACATGGAGTCAGATCTCCATCTCTTCCCTCATCCGAAAACCCCTGTGAACACCGTCACAACAGAGTGTACAAGATAGGCGAATGCTTCACGTGAGTGCTCACCATGCAGAAGCCGGTGCTTCCCTCCACTACCCTGACCACACATCCCATCACCAGAAGGGCCCATTCCCCTCCACCCCCTTTGTATGGGAGGTGATATAGAATAACCTCAGGGTCCTGGCCATGGCCCTCCTAGCTACTGCAAAAATTAACCCTGTCCTGGCCAGAACCAGGACACAACTCTGATCTCCTTTTTTCTTATTTCATTGCGAGTTGTAAACTCAACCATTTAATAGTCACTGAGGCCAAGCAACCTGCCTACCATCACATCCTCCATGAGTCTTTTATTCACAAATGGCAAGTCTAAGAGGGCATCTTTTCTAGTTGGCTCACTGAGTATCTGTGGCAAGAAGTTATCTCCTACAAACTTCAAGAATTTCTAAGATATGCTCAGTGTGATAGTCCCAGTTTATGTCTGGGAAGTCAAAATCTCCCATAAGGACCAGGGATACTGATACAGAGATTTCTCCTAATTGCTTATAGAAAAACTCATCAATATTTATATCGTGGCTGGACGACAGATAAGATATCCACTTCAACATCTGCTTTTGTTTTCCATACCCTTAATTCTCACCCAGAGGTTCTCAACTACATTATCACTAACTGTAAGGGCTATACAGTCAAACCTCTTCCTTACATATAGTGCAACACCTCCATCTCACCTGCCCTGCCTATCCTTCCTAAACAGCCTGTAACCCTCTGTTGAAAGGAAAGGGTTAAAATCAGAATATTTGGCAAGGAGGATGATAGACTGATTTAAAGTGACCTTGTAGCTGGGGAGGCTAAGAATATCTGTGGGAGTGGTACCAAACACCTGGCATCCTAACCAAGATTAGAATAAGAGAATGTTAGCCCTAAAGGCCCTGCTAATTTGTGTGTTTGCTGAAGGATGCTGTGGAATCTAATTTCTTGGTGGCAAACCACCGTATGAGTGCATGACATTGTGATTGAAAACAATCACATGCATGGAATGCTTGCGACAAGTTTTGTGTGTTACAAAATTAGCAAGAGGCCCTAGGGACCAATGACAAGGCAATTGTTTATCTGTAATGAGATGAAATAAAGGGGAGCTTGCCTGGGAAAGAAAAAAGACAGACAAGACAAGGAGAAAAACAATACCTGCTGAGCCCAGCACTATTACACTGTGTCAGTGTATTATTTCCACCACTGATACATCTATTTTTATATTGAGATTTTCCTTTGCACTTAAACTCGTCACCAACAAATATCCATGCGGGAAACTTCACATATTTACTGCTGATTATCCTCTGTTTTGAGAAGCAGAAATTCTGTAAAGATAATTTAAAAGCTATCAGAAGCTTAAGAGGCATATTTCACAAACAAGCTTGAGCCTTCTGCTGGGAGAGAGATCAAAAAGCTCAGAGGTCATAAAAGCACGGCATTGTGATAAACTTTACAGATGCCAGGCCCTTTGATATATTGAGGCTGGTAATGGGCCCACTCACTTTTTGCCCCTGCTAAGATTGGACTAAGCTTACCAGTGTATGTGTCCCCACTTGTTTTTGGAATCCTCCAGCCAGCAAGGTGATGGAATAAATTTACTCCTTGCACTTCAGCTGTGGATTGTAGCTGTCTTGGTTACTTGTATCTATCAGTTCACACACCCTGCATCCCAGCACTCCAATTGTGGAACTCATTCCACCAGGTCTCACTAAGACCTATGGTATCATAGCTCTGGGAACTGATCAACACTTCCAATTTATCCCGTTTGTTTCTCATACTGCTTGTGTTAGTAAACAAGCATTTCAGATATGCTCCTGAGCCCTCCATGCTCCCAGGACCAGTGTAAATGTTCCCACTAGCATTGCCACACTCAGTGATGCCATCAATCTCCCTCTCACACTCTTGAATACTCCTAAATCTGTCCACCTTCTGCAACCCAGTCACCAAGCAGAGCAGTTCATCAGTCTGGTCCCACCTCTCACAGGCTTGCTTGCTATCACTTTCTACCTCTAGGAATATCCCTGCACACCCCACAGCTGGAAACCTGTGTGGTCACATCCTCGAAGAACAGCTCTCTTTGAATTGTTAAAACTGAAGTTAAAGGTAAAAAGTAGTATGTTTATTACACCAGCGGGCAGCAGGGGGGTCGTCCCCAAAAGGCGTGACTGCACTGCACAAGGTTCTTTGCCTTTTATTTATTTCCCAAAATAATACATATGCATAACCCCAGCACCTCCCATCCCTGCTTTGTATTAAAATGAAGTTATTAGTCCTTCACGCATGCGTAATTCTTCTCTTGAATTGGGTCAGTGGTCCCAGGGATGAAGTCAGGAAGGTCTTCGTCAGGTCTCTGTGACCCTCTGGCACGATCCAAGGCTCCCTGCTTCGTGATGGATTGACAGAGAGTCCAGGTGCTGGGCATTGTTCTACTGGTTTCTATATGTTCCTATAATGGTTCACTTGCTCCACTTCCTTCTACAAATGAGCTCATAATGTAACAATTAGCTTTAGCTTAAGCATCTAATAATCATTAACCTATCATTGGTGTATCTAACTTCAATATGAATTGGTTCTAACCCTCAGCTAAAATCTTAACCCTTTAAAATCATTATTCATTCCCCACTCCTTCTTCAAGGTTAGAAAATTCTTTTACTAATATATAGATTTTTCTTCATCTAGCAAAGCTGTGTGGTAGGTGTCTCTTAAAACTGTACCATATGCTCTCAATATTGAAGTTAAAGCTGCTACTCGCTGCAACAGTCTCCAATTCCAAACAAGTACTATAATAGACAAAATCAAACTTATACCAACTAAGATAAGCAAAACAATAATTGGATGAACTAAGCTATTGAGCAAGCCTGTTGCTGTTGGAGACCACCCAAAAAGCACATCCCAGCAACGATGGGATGGGCCTTCTTCCAATCTTTTAAATACTCTCCGTATAGCGTCAGTGTCATGGTGTATTGTAACCAAAGTTTTCTTTCCTTCATCTTTACTTTCTTTAAGAATTCTCTTTAATTCACGATGTTTCAACATTTGGGTAACCAAAGTTAAGTTCATCCCTATAGGCACAGGTGATATTTCTTGGACAGTAATCAAATTCACCTTTATATGTTGGTATGATATGACAGGTGCCTGATAGGAAAAATCACATCCTTCGATTGTGACAAAGTTACAAATGCACAAGTTAAATTGAGTTTCATTCACAGTAATCTCATCCACCATTATAGTGGGGCATGCTGTTCTGAGGCAGACACAACCTTGTCCTGTATACACAAGCAAGGTTGTCTGGTTAATGGGATGCATTTCAAAGTGAAAAATGCTTTGCTCTGTATCCAAAAAAATATCTTTATCATCACTTACATTGCCTTCACATATACACCCCAGTTGTCCCCTCATTAAGCAAAGTTCTAGGTTTAATAGTTCGCCACCTTCCTTCAACCTTTCGTGCCCACATTCTATGTTCAAAAGAATATAGTATGGCCCCCCGTGATTTAGCCCTAAAGGAACAATTGGATGTATTAAGCTTACTGATGCATTGTATATGGTTAAAACAAAAGCTGTTACCATATTTGTCATGGGATCATAAGTAAAATTAACTAAAACCCACCAGGGTTGAAGCTCTTTTTCTAAATCTGAGCCATTATCCCAAACAACTTTATGAATTTCAGCAGGGAATATGCCTTCTTCCCCTGTCCCTAATGATTGAAGCCACCATTGATTGCATCCATAATTGTGCCCGTGTACACCCAAAAGCCAAAGAAATGCTCCCACTAGCTGTGCCTAAAGTATGAATTATCAATTTATGATCTCGCTCTTCTATATTTTTCCATTCTGATAATATTTTGGATAATTTCCATTGGCTGGTACCTAATGCCAACAAGGAAGATTGTAAGGGTTGTTGCAATTTAACCATATCACCACCAAGTGCTGTCAATTTGTTCAGTAATACTTCTGAATCCATTGTATTTAGAACCCCATGTCCCGTTCCCAATAATCCAGTAAGGTCTTTCTTCTGTCTGGACATATAAGGCATATGCTTCTGCAGCCAGGTGGTCCAATCCATAAAAGAGGTCCTTAAAAATGGAGCACACTTGGCCCAAATGGCAGAGGCATTCACTTGCATTGCCATCTCTACCCGTTTTAATGACCACTTCGGATTAATTAGCAGTTTTTGAATTCCAGTCTTCTTAACAGCATATGGTCCAATTTTGGTAATTATGGGAACCATGGGATCTAAAGTGATTTGAGTAGCCGTGGTTTCTCTCAGTGTTGGCACTGGTTGAGTTATTTTAACCTTATCCATTTCGGAAACAGTACAAAATTGAATTATATTATAATCAATCTTAAAATCCTCGATTGCACAACCTTCTATTTTGAGTCTAAACTCTGGACAATTGGCTAAGCATTTGTCACAGCATTCAGGACCAATTTGAATAATTTTCATGGGTTTTTGACAAAATTTATGAAACCCATCCTGTACAAACACATATTCACATCCTCAAACATTTCTTCCTTCCCACACAGTTGCATTTGTAACTTTTAGCATCTGATCCAGAGACTTATGGGAGTCGGAGTCATAAGCTTTCCCTTGACACTTATATACCAGTTACATTAAATGTAAGCAGTACTGCATTAGCTGTGGCTATAGTGATAATTACAAATGCCACAATTCTCCAGGCTACACCTACTTGATTATTCAGTATAACTACAAACGTTTCTATTCTTAATCCACGCTTATCATTTCATCCACACCCTATTTATTTTCCCGAGAAAGTTTTAATTTCAGTTCGTTGTCACCCGTTATAACTTTCCAGAGTCCCTCGGGAGCATTCTTCACTCAGGAATGATGGATCCAGACGCTTTGTTCCTTAATCTTGATTGCAGTAAAGGTGGTGAGGAGCACTTGGAATGGTCCCTCCCACTGCAGTTCCAGTCTTCTCTGCAAAAGACTTAACATATACATAATCCTCAGGCTGTGCATCATGCACTGGTCGATCTAATTATCTGTTTTGAGCCCCAGCCACATGTTTCTCAATTTCTCTGAGTTGTTTGTTTAGGGCCATCACATATTTGTGTAGGGTTTCTTCCCCTATTTGAGTGGGTCTTGTCCCTTCTTGAATTCCATATAGCCTTCCATATAGTATTTCAAAGGGACAAAATTTTTCTTTTACTCTTGGTTTGGTCCAGATTCATAATAATGCTAATGGAAGAGCCTGAGGCCAAGATAACGTTTCCTCTTCTCCCAGTCTTATTATTTGCTGCTTAATCAAGTGGTTCATTTTCTCCACTTGGCAGCTTGACTGAGGATGATATGGAGTATGAAGTTCCCAGTCTATGCCTAAATGGTGGCTAATTTGCTGCACAATTTTTGAAATAAAGTGTGGCCTCCATCTGAAGACATTGTGGCTGGGACTCCAAAACACGGTATTATTTCTTGTAACAATGCTTTGGTTACCTCCTGCACTTTGGCAGTTCTCGTAGGGAAAGCTTCTGGCCACCCTGAAAAGCTATCTGTTAACACCAATAGGTATCGGTACTCCCCTTTCCTGGGTAGTTCTGAAAAATCAATTTGCCATTGCTGCCCAGGTCCATATCCTTTTCCAATTTGCCCAAGTTTTGGTTTAGGAATATTTTTGGGATTAGTTTGGAGGCAAAGGCTACATTGGCGATTCACCTGAATCACTGTACTTTGCAAGTTTCTGGCTACGATTCTGTCTCTCAAGTAATTGTACAAAGCATCTATTCCCCAATGTGTTTTCTCATGTTCATCTTTCACTAATGACCATAGCATATAAGAGGGGATCACAAGCCTTCCTTTCCCTTCATCTGTAATAGCCCACTCCTCTTGGTTATAACTTCCATTTTCTTTCTCAATAAGCCTCTTTTCTTTTTTAATGTACCTTGGCTTACCTTCAATAGAAATTTGCCCATCTGGAATTAAAGCTGCCTCAACTGTTTCAATAATTATCTCACCTTTAGTTGCTTCTTTTGCCTTTCTGTCTGCCAGCTCATTTCCTTCTTCCAATTCAGAGCTCACTTTTTGGTGTGCCTTGATGTGAATGATGGCTACCTTTTCAGGTAGCTGGACTGCCTCCAACAGTTCTATTATCTCTTGTGCATGTTTAATGCTTTTTCCTTGTGAGTTCAACAGTCCTCTTTCCTCCCAGATGGCTCCATGTGCATGGACTACCCAAAATGCATACCTCGAATCTGTGTAAATATTGATTTTCTTTCCTTTTGCCAGCTCTAAAGCCCGGGTTAAGGCAATTATTTCAGCCTTCTGTGCCAAGGTGTTGGTTGGTAATGATCCAGACTCTATTACGTCTCGACTTGTGGTAACCGCATACCCAGCATGCCTTTTTCCACTGATAATGTAGCTGTTTCCATTAGTGAACCAGGTCTCAGTGTCCTTGAAAGGGGGTATCCTTCAGATCTGGGCAACTGGAATAGGTAGCTTCAATAGTCTCCAGGCAATCATGGATCACCAATTCTCCCATACTGCCACTGAGGAAAGAATCTGGGTTCACAATGTTAGTTACCACAATTTCTACATCATCTTGTTCCACTATTATGGCTTGGTATTTCACGAATCTCTGTGGGGAGAGCCAATGTCCCCCCCTTTACTTCCAACACTGCAGACACTGTGTGGGACACTGGCACAGACATCTTCTGGCCCAGGGTGAATTTGCATGCTTCCTGGATGTTCACTGCCACTGCTGCAACAGCTCTGAGGCATCCTGGCCATCCCCTAGCCGCTGCATCCAGCTGCTTAGAGAGGTAGGTGACTGCCCTGCAGTACGGGCCCAGATCTTGTGCTAATATTCCCAAAGCAATTCCCTGTTTTTGTGAGAAAAAAAGAAGAATGGTTTACTCACATCTGGAAGTCCCAGGGCTGGAGCTGACACGAGGGCCTTCTTCAGTTGTTCGAAGGCTTGTGTTGCTTCTTTTGTCCATTGGAGATCTCTGTTTCCTTCCGTAACCAAGGCATATAAGGGTTTGACTAACAGTCCATAATTATAAACCCACAGCCTGCACCACCCAGTCATGCCTAAAAAGGTTCTCAGTTCTTTTACTATCTGGGGCTTTGGGGTCTGGCATATTGCTTCCTTGCGATCTCGTCCTAAAGTTCTTTGTCCAGCACTAACCTCGTAGCCCAAATAAATAAACTGTTTGCTTCACCATTTGGGCTTTCTTCAGGGATACTCGATACCTCTGTAGACCCAAAAAAGTTTAAGAGGCCTACTGTCCACTCCACACATGCCTCTTGAGTTTTGGTAGCTACCAGGAGGTCATCCACATACTCTAACAGCTGTCCTTCTGATGGAGCTTCCCAGGATTCCAGATCCTTTGCTAGCTGTTCTCCAAATATCGCAGGGGAGTTCTTGAACCCTTGAGGCAGAACCGACCATGTGAGCTGGGTTTTGCGTCCAGTTTTGGGGTTTTCCCACTCAAATGCAAAATTTTTCTGGCTGGCCTCATGGAGAGGAAGGCAAAAGAAAGAATCCTTCAAATCTAAAACAGTAAACCACGTTAGTTCAGATGTTAAAGAAGTTAACAGAGTGTAGGGGTTGGCAACCACTGGGTATAAATCCTCAGTTATTAACAGCTCTTAAATCTTGTACTATTCAGTATGATCCATCAGGCTTTTTAACAGGTAAAATAGGAATATTGAACTCAGACTGACACTCTTTAAATAGCCCTATCTGTAAAAAGTGATCGATTACTGGGCTAATCCCTTCTCTGTCTTCCTTTCTCAAAGGGTACTGCTTGACCCTAACTGGTTGTTTTCCTTCTTTAAACCTAATTTTCACTGGGGGTGCATTCTTCACTCTCCCTGGTATGTTAGAAGCCCATACCCCAGGAAATACTTGATCCAGTATTCTCCTGTGAATCTCATCTTCACTTTCAAATTTAGCCTCATTGGTTATGAACATCAGGCTTAACAATTCCACATATTATTGGTCCTTAACCTCCAAAGTAATCTCTCAATTTTTGAATATTATTTTTTGCTTCTAATTGTTCCAATAAATCTCTACCCAAAAGTGCTGATGGTGCATTGGGCTTATATAAAAACTTATGAATTCCCCATTGTTTCCTGTTGAGGATTAGTACATGACCAAAGTCACACAGACTTGGTCCCAGGTGTCTGAAGTTTGGGAGGGTAACGAGCTCTGCTAAC
Source organism: Diglossa brunneiventris (assembly GCA_019023105.1). Lineage (NCBI taxonomy): Eukaryota > Metazoa > Chordata > Aves > Passeriformes > Thraupidae > Diglossa > Diglossa brunneiventris. Next base: position 80,492 of record JAFCGX010000124.1, read on the forward strand.
AAGCTAAGATTGTAACAAGGTCGTTGTGTCCTTCGGAAGAGATATGTGGCTAAAAACAGCCTGAGAAAAGGAAAGTTTAATTGCTAAGGAATGTAAGCACGGGGTGGACCTGACATGTACGAAATAACCAATAGATGGATTAAGTTACAGAATATGCATTAGCTTATTAATTACTGTATAAAAGTCTGACGGTCTAATCAATAAACGAAGCTTGCCGTTCTTTCATATTGAAAGCCGCGTCTTCCCTCGCCGTCGACAACAGTTTCCCGAGTTTATATTTCAATGGCCTACAAAAATAAGCTCTTTCAGATTGTCCAGTTCCCCCTTTACCATGACATAATCATCTGTTATTGGTATTAAAGCTTTATTTAACACCGAATATGTTGCCCCTGTGTCTATCAAAAATTCAATTTCCTTTTCTTTGTTCCCTAGTTTCATTATAACCAGAGGATCTCCTAGGGTAAGATCATCCGGTCCACATCAGTCTTCCTTAACATGGGCAACCACCGCCCCCCCTTTTTGATCTCCTCTTCTTTGTTCATCACCTCTTTTCGTTCCGGGCACTGGTTCTTCCAGTGTCCAACTCTCTTGCAGAATGCACATTGATCTCTCCTTAGACGAGGTGGTCCCTGCCTTAGTGGCCCTTATCTACATTTGCCTTTTTCTTCTTCCCTTACTACTGCTAATAATTTTTTCATCCCTTCTTTGCACTTTTTTTCCTGGTTACTAAATGTTATAGATACATATTATAATATTGGCTTTTTGCAAATATTAAAATGGATTTTATATGTGTGATGTTAAACTAACTCTGTTATAAAGATATAGTTTGGATTTCTACTGTTAACTAAGCTTAGACATAGTATATTAATTGAACATAATAATTGAATTTATTACTCACAAAATCAGAGCAGGATAATGAGAAGTAAAGTAAGACCTTCAAAACACCTTCCTCCCACCCCTCCTTCCTTCCCAGCACTACCTTCTCTCCCAGAAGCACAGGGAGACAGGGAACAGGAGTTATGGTCAGTTCATCACCTGTGGTTTCTCCCACTGCTCAGGGAGAGGAGTCCTTCCCCTGCTGCACCATGGAGTCCCTTCCACAGGAGACAGTTCTCCATGAACTTCTCCTGCATTAATCCATCCTATGGGCAACAGTCCTTCCCACACTGCTGCAAGGTGGGTCACTCTCCCATGGGGTGCAGTCCTTCAAGGACAGGCTGCTCCAGCATGGGCTTCTCTCTCCACAGGTCTCCCATGGGTTCACAGCCTCTTTCAGGCATCCACCTGCTCCAGCAGGGATCTCCTCCACGGGCTGCAGGTGGATCTCTGCACCCCCATGGACCTCCATGGGCTGCACCTGCCTCACCACGGTCTTCCCAATGGGCTGCAGGGGAATCTCAGCTCCAGTACTGATGCCTTGTGAAGGCTGACCTAGAACAGAGACTAGATGGAGCTAAAGAATAAAGTAGGTATTTATTAGAAGGCCTCAATGGATACACCTTGGGCAGCACAAGAGCTCAGCTGGGGCTACATCCAAGATGAACCCAAAATGGTCACAAAAATGGACAACCGGTCATGGGGTCTCACACTTTTATTAGTTTTTTTGTGCATTAGCATATTGGAGTTAATTGTCCAATTACAGCTCCAGCCCATGAAGTCCCATCCTTCTTGTTTTTTCTCTCTTCAGTCCACCATTGTTTGCACTTTTGGGCCTGGGATTTAGATCAGTTGTCCTTGGTCCCCAGCTAGAGAAGGAATTGTTTTGTCTACCTATTCTGTGAAGAGAGCTTACCATCCCCCAGTATGAAGCCCAGAAGTACACACTAAAGCAGTACAGAATCTAAAAAAATATAAAAGGCTAAAACCTGAGGCATTAGTGCCTGGAGCACCTCCTCCCCCTCCTTCTCCACTGACCTTGGTGTCTGCAGAGTTGTGTGAGAAATGATACTCACTTTCAAAAACTTAAAAGGTTTATTAAAACCTTATCAAAAATACAACAGAAGACTGAATAGAGAAAATATTACAGTGCCGGGAGAAAAGGATTTTTTCCCACCATGTGCTCATCCACAAAATGGAGGTTTTGCCTTTTAACCCTTTAGCCCCTCCCAAAATTCTGTCCATTGACTTCTTCTTCACTGTCCAGTGGTGGAGTTTACTTCCTTAAATCTTGATTGGAGGTCAGATGTTGCCATAGTAACAAGCTGACCCTCCCAAATGTCCTGAACCCAAGCAACCCCCTTATAACAACACAAGGGGGGGTAAAACATAGCTATAAGTCTATAAAATTTCTCTTAACATATATACATAATATTTGCCTTTTAATTGTGAGAGTCAACCATCACATTACTCATCTATCACAGTTGTTCCTCACATATTCTCACTCTGCTCTTCTGTGGCTGCTGTTACAACTGCACAATAACTTTTTTTCTTTTTCTTCTTAAATATGTTATCACAGAGGTGTTACCACCATTTCTAATTGGCTCAGCCTTGGCCAGCAGCACATCAGTCTTTGGAGCCATCTCTGCTGGACATGGAAGAGGCTTCCGGTAGCTTCTCACAGAAGCCACCCCTATAGCTGCTGCCCCTGCCTCCCTCCAAAACTTGTCCATGCAAACCCAATACATTAACTCACAGGTTTTCTCACTTGTACTCTTTCAGTTCTCTCCCCTATCCCACCCTGGGGGAAGTGAGTGAGCAGCTGTGTGCTGTTTAGTTGCCAGCTGAAGTTGATCCACAACACTCCCTCATTAATCTGAAGTCATAAACACTTTAGGGGGAGAGATACATGTATTTTATTAAGTTTCGCAAAGCTGAGATTGGGGTTAGGAAATTGCCAAGTATAATTCAAGAAGTATTAAATGCAAAAAGGAAAAAAGTATTTTAAAGTCTTGGATTTTTTAGAAAGCTGTTCACCATTGGCCTCTGTTGCTCTGTCAACCTTCATAAATGTTCAGCTTCAGTGGGAGCAGTGTTTTATGAATGAAAAGGCATTTTTTTTCTTTGCGCTTCCACCCATCATGTATTATTACTTATAGTACACTACCACTACGCAGCTACAGTAATTCTAAGTTGAAGGCTTCATATATCCTTAACAGTTGTTTTCTGTCATCACATTTTAGATTTCATGTTTCTGGACTTCTCTGCCAGAAATCTGTCAAATTTACACTGAAATAAAAAGTAGTAAAAAGCCATATAGGCCCACTGTGATTTCATCTCATTCTCCTGACAACTTAAGTCCAGTTTCCTGCTCTGAGCAGCTTCCATTTGGGGTGTTACAGGTGGATTTCTCCTGCTCTTATGTGTATCTAAGGAGTAGTTTGGGCAGGCGAGGCAAACCAGCACAGAAGCTGCTCATGACCTTTCTCCTTTCCCTGTTGCCAAATAGGCCTTTGGGGTGAAGCAGTGGAGAGGCATCTCATTGCAGTTAAGCATCTGGCCAATCATTTACTTATGTAATGTCTTTCCCCTTGAGAGGTCTTTAAAAGATGATGTTGCTATTACTCAACTGTACCAAAAACTTGAGGAAACAAGCACTAATGGAATCCTTCAATCTGTTTCACAAGGTGTTTGCTACAGTGAACCACACTTGAAATGTTTCTATACCAATGATCGCAGCATGAGGAACAAACAAGAGGAGCTCAAGGCTTTGGCCCAGTGTCCTGGTTTTGCATGGGAGACATTTATGGAAGTGATGCCAAGCTTTTAGCCAATAGAATGCTGTACATGCCTCTGTGAAAAACACATATTAAAGATGAAAGAAACCCGGGACCTTCCTCTTTCTCTTCTGGCCAGCAAAGAGGTAGCATGCCCTGGCCCCCTGTCTCGGCCAGGCTGGGCCCCTTCCCCCAGGGCACCCACCAGCCCCCCCATTGGCTACCAGGCAGGGGAGGGAGTGCCGTGGGTCAGGCCATAGCTGCAATTTCTAACATCTTGCTGTTATTCAACCACCTCAACCACCGGGCAGACTGGGCAGGGGGAAGGAGAAGCCACACACACACACACACACCCTCACCCCTCCCAGCATGCTGCTGCTGAGTTCTGGCCTGGCTGATTAGATCCTAGCCACCCCCCAGCCGCAGTTCCCGCTGTCTGTAGCACCCAGTCCAACCTGGGTCAGGTTGACTATATGCAGGCCCTGGGTGAGATGTTAACTCTTTCAGTGCTTCAATCCTCCCTCGAGAGAGAGAAAGGAACAAGATGCAAGCATGTAAAGGAGCAACATGAAGACACCGAGGTCAGTGAAGAAGAAGTCAAATCCCAGATGGGAGGGATGAGGAGATGTCTTGATCTTGGGGCTGAAATCCTTTTGTAGAGCTGTGGAGAAAAGACTCTGTTTCCCTGTAACACATGAAAACCATGGGGGAGATGAAAGGTTCAATTTGATATCGAGCAAAGACCTCTATGCCAAAGTAAGCAGATGTTAAAGTAGCTGTGATCCTATGAGAAGTTTGAACAGAGAAGGAGAGAAGAGTGGTCCTGTGCCCCCAGGAGAAGACCACCTCTGTTCCCAGACATTAAGATTATTTTAGAGATAGATAATGAGAACTTTTGCCTCTCAACAGCTCATCTTTAAAACAGTACACCATAAGTTGACATGGCCCATAAACACAGCTGTGGGAAAAGATTGTGGGAAATGGGAGGGACTTCACAATTGCAAATTTCCCTGGGCGGCTGCTATTCGTGACAAATTGAGAGCCACAAGAGAACTATTTTTTTCCTCGTGGAGAAGTCTCCATAACATTAACAAGAGGGACTTCTCTCCCTAAGTGAACTGAAGAAAGACTATTCTAGAGGTGGTAAACTGACTGAAATTTTAAGTTTTGTTTCTTTACATTGTCAGTGGGAAAGAAAAGGTTGTGGAGGGAGGAGAAGTGTTCTGAAGGTTTTGTTCTGATTCTTATTACTCTTTCTTTTAGTTATTGTTAATAAATTTTTCTTTATACCCTTTTAAAGTTTTGAGCCTGCTTTGCCTTTCTCCTAATCCTATCTCACAGCAGGAAGTGAGTGCATTGGTGATTGGCCAGCACTGAACCTGCCACACTCTTTGGTGCGTTGGCCAGGAAATCTCAAATTGGCGAACCAAAACCACTACACCCAGTCAAAGAGATTTGACATCATTGTCATAAGTGAAACCTGGTGGGATGAGTCCTGCCACTGGAGTGCCCTGCTGGATGGTTACAGGCTCTTCAGGAGGGATTGGCAGGGCAGAAGAGGCAGAGGGGTGGCACTGTATGTAATAGAAGTGTTAGAATATATGGAGCTCACAGTTGGCAGTGGTGCAGTTGAGAGCCTCTGGATAAGAATCAAGAGACAAAGAAATAATGCAAATGTTATCATAGGAGTCTACTATAGACCTCCAGCCAGGATGATGAGGATGACGATGAATTATTCTTTGAGGAACTAAGGGATGCTTCCAAGTCAACTCCCTTTGTCCTTATGGGGGACTTCCAACTTGCTAGAAATTAACTGGGAGCATCACAAAGCTGGTACAACACAGACCAGAAGATTCCTAAAGAACCTGGCTGACAACTTTATGGAACAGGTCCTAAGGGAGCCAACCCAGAAAGATGCCCTCCTTGATCTACTGCTTGTCAACAGAGCGGGTCTCGTGAGCGAAGTGGAGATTGGTGGCCATCTTGGCCACAGTGACCATGAAGCGACTGAGTTTAAAATCTCTGTTTACAGGAAGAAAAGCGTCAACAAAACCTCAACTCTGGACATGAGGAGAGCAGGCTTCAGACTGCTCAGGGAACTAGTGAGTTAGGTCCCAATGGGAAATGCTTTTGCAGGTGCTGGGGTCCATCAGTGCTGGTCACTTTTTAAACCTCACTTCCTAAGGGCACAGGAGCAGGCAATTTCTAAATATCAGAAGTCAAGCAGGCAGCATAGAAGGCCTGCTTGGCTGAACAGGAATCTTCTCTTAGAAATAAGGCAAAAAAGGGAGGTGTGTGCCCAGTGGAAACAAGGTCAGGCGACATGGGAAGAATAGAAATATTGCTTGCCACGGTGGGGAGAAAATTCATGTGGCCATGGTTCAACTGGAGTTGAAGCTGGCTGGATCTGTGGGGGACAATAAAAAGTGTTTTCTAAAATATGTTAATGGCAATACCCAGTGTAAAAATAACATTAGCCCATTACAGGATGAGGATGGTCACCTCACAAAAAGGGACAGAGACAAGGCAGAGATGTTTAATGCATTCTTTGCCTCTGTCTTCAATATGGATGACAGACCAAGGAAGTCTCAGTGCCCTGAGCTGGAGGACCATGACTGTGAGAATAATCAACTCCCAGTCGACCTGGAAATTGTGTGGGATCTGCTGCTCCAGCTGGATCCCTACAAATCTACGAGGCCTAATAAGATTAATCCAAGAATCCTGAAGGAACTGGCTGATGTCATCAGAAAACCTCTCTCAATGATTTTTGAGCAGTCTTGGGAATCCAGAGAGGTCCCAGCTGACTGGAAGTTGGTGAATGTTGTCCTGATTTTCAAGAAGGGCAAGACAGAGGACCCTGGAAACTACAGGCCTGTTAGTCTCACTTCAGTACCTATTTAAGTTATGGAGAAGATTATTCTGGGAGGTATTGAAAAACACCTGAAGGACAACGCAGGCACTGGTCACAGCCAGCACGGCTTCATGAGAAGAAAGTCCCGCTTATCAAACCTGATTTCCTTTTATGACAATGCAATCCACCTGGTCAATCAAGGGAAACCAGTTGATGTCATCTTTTTAGATTTTAGTAAAGCTTTTGATACTGTCTCTCTCAGGATCCTTCTGGACAAAATGTCCAGCCCCCAGCTGGATAAACACATCATGTGTCCCGTGAGCAACTGGCTCACGGGTGGGGCATGAAGGGTTATAGTGAATGGGGTGACATCAGACTGGCTGCCTGTATCTAGTGGGGTTCCACAGGGCTCTATCCTTGGCCCTGTGCTCTTCAACATCTTCATTAACAACCTGGACACAGGACTGGAAAGGATACTAAGCAAGTTCGCAGATGATACAAAACTGTGAGGAGCTGTCAACTGTGACCGTTGGTCACAAGGGTTCTTGGGTGAAGGAAGAGACGAGATCTTTGACTCCATGATCAGAAGGCTTGATTTATTATTTTATGATATATACATATACTATACTATACTAAAAAGAAAAAGAAAGGAAAGATTCCACAAGCTGCTCGCTACTTAAGAATAGAAAGTAAAAGAATGATAACAAACGTCGCTCTCTCAGACTGTCCCAAGTGAGCTCCGTTCTGGATTGGCCATTATCTCTAAACATCCAATCTGGGCCAATCCAGACAGACCTGTTGCATTCCACAGCAGCAGATAACCTATTGTTTATGTCTGGTGCTGAAACTCTCAGCTTCAGCAGGAGAAATCCTGAGAGAGGATTTTTCATAAAGAAATGTCTGTGACAGTCAACTCCCTCAAAGGCTGGGAGGCTCTGCAGAGAGATGTCAACAATTTAGAGAGTTGGGCAATCACCAACCATATGAAGTTCAACAAGGGGAAGTGCCGGACTCTGCACCTGGGACAGGGCAATCTTGTATGTACAGACAGACTAGAGACTGAGATGCTGGAAAGCACTGCCAGGGAAAGGCACCTGGGGGTCCTGGTCAACAGAAAGTTGATTATGTGTCAGCAGTGTGCCCCTGCAGCTAGGAGGGTCACCCGTGTCCTGGGGTGCATTAGGCACAGCATTGCCAGCCGGTTAGGGGAGGGTGCATTGGTTTGGCATTGCCGGATTTTTGGTAGCAGAGGGGCCACAGAGGTGGCCCCCATGAGAAGCTGCTGGAAGCTTCCACCATGTCCAACCAAGCCAATCCTTGATTGTTCTGAAGATGGACATGCTGCAGGCCAAAACTGGGCCAATGAAAGAGGCTGGTAATGCTTCTGTGATGACATATTTAAGAAGAAAATCAAAGTCATACAGTTATTTTCTTCTAGTCAGAGGAGGAGGTGAAAACATGTGAGGGAAAACAACATGGCAACACCAAGGTCAGTGGTGAAGGAGGCAGAGGAGGTGCTCCAGGTGCTGGAGCTGGGATTCCTCTGCAGGCCGTACTGAAGACCATGGTGAAACAGGTTGTCTCCCTGCAGCCCATGGGTCCACAGGGGATGCAGAGATCCACTCAGAGCCCGGGGGGAAGGTGCTTCACACCAAAGCGGGTGGATGCCTGGAGGAGGCTGTGATCCAGTGGGGGACCCGGTGGAGAGAGGGAGCCCCCGCTTCCAGGCTGGAGCAGCCTGTCCTCGGAGGACTGCACCCCATGGAAAGAGAGACCCATGTCAGAGCAGTTTTGGAAGGACTGTTTTCCCATGGAAGGGAATTCACATTGCAGCAGGTGTGGTAAGACTGATGCTTGTGTGAGTGGGCCCACACTGGAGAAGTTCACGTAGGACTGTCTCCCGTGGGAGGGACCCCATGGTCTCACAGGGGAAGGACTCCTTTCCTGGAGCAGCAGAAGAAAATCTCAGGTGATGAACTGACCCGAAAAAACCCCCCATGCCCTGTCTCCCTGCACTGTTGGTGGGAAGGAGGGAGGAGATGGGGGAAAAGAGGTGTTGTAAGGGCTTATTTTACTTTTCATATTCCTCCTCTAATTCTGTTAGTAATAAATTCACTTTGCAACGTTAAGTTGAGCCTGTTTTGCCCTTGAAGTGTTTTCTCCCTCTCTCTCTGATCTCTTCTCTGTGGTGTCTAGTGACAGAACCCAAGGGAATGACCTGAAGTTGTGTCGGGGGAGTTTTAGGTTGGATATTAGATAAAGGTTCTTCACCCAGAGGATGGTTGGGCACTAGAACAGGCACCTCAGGGAGGTGGTCATAGCACCAAACCTGACAGACTTCAAGAAGTATTTGGACAATGCTCTCAGGCACATGGTGTGACTCTTGGGGACGATCCTGTGCACAGTCAGGCATTGGACTCAATGATCCTTGTGCATCTCTTCCAACTCAGCATATTCTGTAATTCTGTTCAATGGCCCCCTTTTGCCACATCCTATTTATGTCCTCAAGGGCACCCTTGTGTGAGCAATGTCATTGACATAACTGAGTGAAATAAGATTGGCCACTGCAGCAATTACTTCTGTCTCCTCCTTTCCAGTTCTCATATTACCTGGAATCCCATGAGCACACCAACTTGTTATTCCTTTACACTCTGGGCTCACTGCATGTAGCAGGACGTGTCTACCTTCAGCTTCAAGGTCAGTTTAACAAACTCAATTTCTTATCTTATTTGAGGTAACTCAAATGGTGGTATTTCAAATACAAGGCTAAGTAAAAATTAATTGAAAGCACCACAGAATGTGGTGTAAGTTTGTTATAATTTATTGATTTGAATAACTATTTAGTGCAGAAAAACGTCAGCCCACTGTGAAGCAGTTTCAAATGTCAACCCTTAAATAACAATTTAAATAAGGGGAAATATAAGTTCCTTTGCAGAGGTTCAGAGAAAGCATCTTTATTTTGGGAAGTTAGTGGAGAGCTTATAACTATCAGCACTGTCGGGATTAGGTTTCCACATTGTAAAATAGTGGTTGACTGATTCAATAAGGCAAGCACTACCAACACCTTTCACTGGATTCAGTAAGAGAACTTGGGGTTCTAAATCTCACCGGGTCAAAGTTAATAGACTAGATCTTTATCTGGTAGAAATCAAAAAGAGTGTTGTGACTGAAGAGTAGTTGTGTAACCTATTAAGAGTCACAGTCTTTTCCTTCTCTCCTTCTTTCATAGTAAGGAATTTTGAATATTTTAGTTTATTCTTTTAAAAAAGAGGCTTTGATTTTTATACCGGTTCACTTACCTCTGGAATTACAAGGAGAAAAGAAAACTGAATTTTAGTTTATTTTTCCTAGAGGCATTCCATGCTATGATTAAGACATACTTAGCATGATGTCTGCTCTAACATTATTTATGCACTATGGAGATTTTTATATTAAACAGAGATCAGTCAGAAAGGGTCACGTCTTGCTCGGGCTGAGCTATGAGAAACTGAAAAAAACCCCCACCAATATTGTTTTATGAGATTTAATGTTTTTATTTAGATCTTCTCCTCTGACCTTGTAGAGTGATATAGCAGAACAAGAACAAATTAAACTGTTTTTTAGGCATCTAAAAATGATATATCGGGCATTTAGTCACTTATGACACTTCTTGCAGATGTTTTTAAGATGCCCACGACTGCTGTAGAAGGGCAGAGAAAAATTTGCACTGGGTTCTGTGGATTCTAGATCAAGCTAAGGATGACTCAAAGGAATTATTTCTCAAATATAAAAGACCAGTGTCTTTTGTAACCCATTTCTTCACCACATGGAAAGTTCTGCTCAGTACAGTATCACCATTAGACAGCTAAATAGTTTAAAATTTGCAGATATGTTGTTTATGTGTCTGTGTGAACTTCAGTCATGACTCTGCTATTCCTCTAAAATGTCACTCAGGATCACATGGTGTGGTACTAAATATACCCATGACATGATTCAAATATTTAAACTAGTTCTATTTCTAGAAATGTCACCAGTCAGTCTGTAACCCTTGTACCTTCTTTCCATCCTTGGCTAAAGTAACATGTGCAGTCTAATATAAAATAAAGAATAAACAACATTTATGTTCAACTACATGAATATCCACCTAAGAAAACAGAGCTGACAACTTTCTCTTTAAAATAAGTTCAAGAAAGTAAAGGGTTAATTGCAAAAAAAAAAAGTTTGTTTATATTAAAAGTAGTAGTTCTGCAAGTTCCTTAAAGGGTAAAGTAGTTGTTTGTGCATTTATGATGATTCAGTCTCTGAAATGGATGGAATGGTTTCACCTCTGTGCAGATCACAGGATCACTGCAATATGACACTGCTGAAATATTTTGAACAAGGCTGTAGGCATGAATCAAATGTCCTGAAGCTCAGTTGGTTAAAGCATGGTGCTAATAACACCAAGGTCATGGGTTTGATCCCTGTATGGGCTATTCCCTTAAGACTCAAACTTGATGATCCTTGTGGGTCCCTTCCAACTCAGAATATTCTGAATAGCAGGGGGAGTTTTGGTTCAATAGAATTTTGATAAGTTATTAATCTAAAAAAGGCATCTTTTTTGTGCTGGTAAGGGACCTGATCTAAAAAAAGTATTTCTTTTGAAGCCTATATTGGCTTTAACAAAGTCTGTAATGTAGATGCATTGTGAAGAGGGAAAAGTGGTTTAATGCTCTAAAAGAAGCATAATTTCTTTTCTCCTATCCTGTGATTCAGCAGCTCCACCTTAAATGATATTTGGAATCCTTTGGTTTGTTTATCAGCTAGTCCAACAATTTCTGCAGTGACATTTACTCAATCTTGGGGCTGTCTTTTGTCTCCACATTCTATGTATGGTAGGTTTTAGATAAATAAATAGAATTTTAAAACATAATACACTCCTGACAGAATATTAATGTTCTAAAGGCTGGTTACAGGTAGCTGAGCAAATCCTGGGGAGAGAAAAAAGGCTATGACCTCCAAGATCATGACCTTTCAGATTGCTTTTGCTAATTCACTCGAAGTCATAGATTACTGAATAATACTCTAGAAAAGGCAAATACAATTTGGCTCCGAATTTGCTTACCCTTTATAGTGCTGATGTGGTGGGAGATCAGTAATAATTGTGTTCAGCTATGAAGAAAACTTGGTTTTTGCAGACACTTAATGCTATATGTTGTATGGCTTAGTGACTTGAAATCAACATAGCATTTAATCCCCTCATAATTAATAATTTCACACATGAAATGAACACTCTCTATAAATTTTATCCACAAGATAGCTTTTAAGGAATTAATCAAAATCGTTCACCATAGGAGTAAACCTGTTGCATGGAAAATACATAGCAGCTGTTACTGAGCCAATTGTTCTGTATTTCTTCATTCTGTAGAACAATATTTCTGCTTTCTTCAAGTTTTAATGCAAGTACAAATGTCCTTTGAAATAAAACTTTAAAGGACTTATTACCAGTGACAAATTCCACTCTCAGAACTACTGAGCTGTACTTGAGCCAAAGGAATGCATAGTCCTGGAGGGATACAAAAGATATAGTAACTAGTTATCATGAGGCAAATCCAGTAGCCAAATTGTGAGCAGAATGACATAATAAAGGCAAAATTTATAAGGCTAGTTGTCAAAGCATTTTATAAAACTGTAAGTTAGATTCAAATCCCAGGAGTCATCAAAATGTCTTGCATCACACTTGGCTAACATGAGAATAATCCCTCCATCTGACCCACAGGAAAACCACCTGGTGCTGGATACCAGCTGTTACATGTATATCTTACCCTCCACATTCAGCAATTAATGGATACACAATTGTGGCTACTGCTGAAGCTTGTATCTGCCATCTGCAATGGAAAGAAAAACAGAAATATTATAGGCTCTGAGTGACAACAGAGCACAACTGTGTGGGGTATGGGACAATCACTCCAGGCAGTGGTAAGGAAAAGCAGAATATCTAATGACTTGATTAAGACCATCACATTATGACCAGTATTCTTGCAAGCCACTTGTATTGGATAGCTGGCGAGCCAAACCCAACAGTGTTGCCATGTGCAGTAAACACAGGTGTACCCTCCCAGTTGCAGCACAGACTGGTATAGCAGTGCACAAAGTACATTTTTTGTATCTCTGTGACCTGCTATGGTATTTGAGAAGCTCCTGCTTCTTTCTAGCTGGCATTCTCTTTCTGCTATTCTTCTCATCAGCCTGCAATAACATCAATGATGTTTTAATCTTTGGATCTGAGTTAGCATTCCAATTTATATTTCCACACTGTGAAACAGCAGTTCTCATTTATTTACTCTGGACTGTTGTGTTTCCTGATGTGCTAACTTTTGCTTATCTGCATATAGAATATATACAGTGCTCTAGATTCAAGTCTTACACTGAAACAGTTCATTTTAGATAATTTCCCTGAATATTTCTAATACAGTGTGCAAAGTAGGTTAGGCGCTGAAATCCCTGACATCATACAATTAATAAAGAAAAGCTGTGTGTAATGCTTTGGAAAAACACTCATTACTATGGGAGTATCATCTGAGTGATCATCATGGTTGTGGTCTCTTGCTACAAATCCTAAATGTGTCCTTCAAATATATAAAATAAAATTACTAAACTTTATACTTAGTTAAGATGCAGTTCAGTCCTATATGTTTCCAATAAAGTGCAAACATCTATGTAGCTTGTGGTGCATTGAAAGAACTAATTTCTACAGACTGATGTAGTTATAAACCAATTAGCAGAGTGGTGGGTTAACCCTGGCCAGCAGCTAAGCACCACACAGCAGCTCATTCACTCTCCCAGCCCACTGGGACAGGGGAAGGAACAGGAAGAGGAAAATGAGAAAGTTAATGGGTTGAGATAAAGATAGTTTAATAAGCAAAGGAAAGAGGAGGAAAAAAAAAAAGTGATGCAAAGGCAATCACTCACAACTTTTCACAAGTAGACTGATGCCCAGCTAGTCTTCAAGCAATGGCTACCTTCCAAATCTCTCCTCCCCTCAGTTTTTATTGCTGAGCATGATGTTGTATGGCATGGAATATCCCTTTGGTCAGTCTTTGTCAGCTGTCCAGGTCCATATCTTTCCCATCCAGTTCCCTACATGTACTACAGGGACCTTATGTCCTTCTACAGCACATAGGAGTTTTGTTTGGGCAGGGCCAGGTCAGTTATTTGATTCTCTGTTATTAACCAGCCAAGTGGCTTCTGATAAATTTGCATCCCAATGCTTCTATGTTCTGGCACTTATTGCTTTCAGTACAGTCTTTACTAGTCCATTGTATCCTTCAGTGTTTTCAGAAGCTGGTTTATGATAGGGAATGTAGTACATACAATCCTGTTTGGCAAAACACTGGAACAGGTTGCCCAGAGAGGTGGTAGATGCCCTATCCCTGGAAACACTCAAGGTCAGGTCAGACAGGGCTCTTAGCAACCTGATCTAGTTGAAGATGTCCTTGCCCATTGCAGGGGGGCTGGACTAGATGACCTTTCAAGGTCCCTTCCAACCCAAACTATTCTATGAAACTATGATCAATGCCATGTTTCTTGGCCAGGTGCTCATGGAAGTTGTTTTGGAAAGGAGACCTCTTGTCTGACTCGATTCCTTCTGGGATGCTGTGCTGTCACAGAACTTGCTTTACAAGGATCAGGATGGTGTTTCAAGCAGTGATATTAGTTACAGGGTGTTTTGAACCCTCCGCTGATCACCTCCACCATGGTAATCATGCAGTGCTTGCCTTGGTGGATTCATGGCAGTGTGATATAATTGATCTTCCATGGCCTCCCCATATTGATATTGTAGCCACCGTTCCCTATATCAGAGAGACTTTACTTGGCTTGCTTGATTATGGTGCGTGTTTTGCTTTCATGGAAAACCTGTGTGATGTCTTCAGGGTTCATGCCCATCCCTGGATGTGTACGTTGCATTTCTTCCTAGATGTGCAGATATTGCATGGACCCACTGAGCTACAAATGACTCATCCTTATACTCCCAGTCCAGGTCCATCTGAGCCACTTCAATTTTACAACCTTGTCTACCTGTTTGTTGTGTCGATGTTCTTCAGTAGCCCAGTTCTTAGGCACATGAGCATCTATATATGACGTACCTTTACAGCAAGTTTCTCTACCCGGGCAGCAATGTCCTGCCACAATGCATCAGCCCAGATGGGTTTACCTCTGTGCTGCCAATTGGTTGTCTTCTACTGCTGTAGCCAACCTCATAGTACATTTCCCACCATCCATGAGTTAGGAGAGAGAATACTCTCCACTTTTGTTCAGTAATCTCTAGGGCCAGTTGAATGGCTTTCACTTCTGCTGACTCAACTCACCTTCTCCTTTGATGGCCATTACTGAAACTTGGTGGGATGAATACCATGACTGGTGTGCTATCACCAATGGTGACAGGCTTTCCAGGAGGGACAGGCAAGGAAGGAGGGGTGGAGGCGTTGTCCTCTATGTCAAAAAATTGATAGATTGTGAAAAGCTGTCTTTGAAGAATAGCCATGGGCAACTTGAAAGCTTATGGGTAAGAATTAGAGACCAAAGCAACAAAGGGAACCCTATGGTTGGTGTTTACTACAGACCACCCCATCAAGGGGAGCCTATTAATGAAACCTTCTTGCTCCAGCTACAGGAGGCATTGTGTTTGCAGGCTCTTGTCCTCCTGGGGAATTTCAACCACCCCAACATCTGTCAGAGAAGTATCACACCTAGCCAAAGGCAATCCAGGGGACTCCTGGAGTATATCAAGGATCACTTCGTAAGCCAGGTAATAGACAGCCCTACCAGAGGGGATGCAATACTGGGCCTGATGGTCACCAACAAAAGTGAGCTAATTGGTGACATCAGGATTGGAGGCAGCCTGGGCTACAGTGATCATGTGCTGTTAGAGTTCGCAGTCCTGAGGTATATGGGTCAGGCAAAGAGTAAAGTCAAGACCCTGAATTTCAGGAAAGCAAACTTCCAACTGTTCAAAGAGTTAGTCAATAGGACCCGCTGTGAAACTGTGCACACACACAGGCATTCCAAGCATCACAAAATGTCAAGGCATCTTTTCCAGTCTCTGACAGCTGGTCAAACTAAAGAGCAAGAAAGAAATGCACAGGCAGTGGAAGCAGGGACAGGTATCCTCGGAAGAGTACAGGAGCTTTTCCCAGTTGTATAGGGATGGGGTCAGGATGGTCAAGGAGCAGCTGAAATTGTCGAGGGACACAAAGAATAATAAGGGCTTCTACAGGTATATCAGCCAGAAAAGGAAGGCCAAAGAAAGTGTAGCCCCTCTGACAAACATGACTTGCAAACTGGTAGCAATGGACAAGGAAAAGGCTGAGGTACTCAATAAATTTTTGCCTCAGCCTTCAATGGTAATCCCTCTTCCCATACCTTTCAAGTGAATGCATCTCAAGGCAGAGACTGGGGAATGAAGTCCCTCCAACTGTAAGAGAAGATCAAGTTTGAGACCACCTGAGAAACTTGAACACACACAAGTCCATGGCCCTCAACAAGATGCTTCCCAGAGTTCTGAGGGAACTGGCAGATGTAGTTGCAAAGACACTCTCCATGATATTTGAAAAGTCCTGGCAGTCAGGTGAAGTCCCAGGTGACTGGAAAAAGGGAAACATTTCACCCATTTTTAAAAAGGTTAAAAAAGAGGACTGGGAACTACAGACCTGTCAGCCTCACCTCTGTGCCTGGGAAGATAATGCAGCAGATCTTCCTGGAAGTTAGGTTGAAGCTATATGGAAGTCAGGAAAGTGATTAGAGACAGCCAACATGGCTTCACCAAGGGCAAATCATGACTGACTCATCTAGTACCCTCATATGATGGAGTGACTGCACCAGCAGACAAGGGAAAAGCTACAGATATCAAATATCTGGACATCTGTAAGGCCTTTGACATGGTCTCCTATCACATTCTTGCCTCTGAATTGGAGAGAGATGAATTTGAGGGATAGACAGATGGATTGGGGTTTAACCCCGGTAGGCAGCTAAGCTTCCTAGTGCACCTCCTCAAGTTATGTCTCTGAGGAGAAAAGGGTAAAGGTGCAATTGCTGACTGTGAAAAACAAGGTTCACTCTACTGGTAACATTTAAAAGTTTAATAAAGGACAATAGAAGACAAAGACAGTAAAGCAAAGTTTTTAATGGTTGGGTGCTTGGCATTCTGCCAAGAGCACACCTGCTATTTTGGAAACACCCTTTATATATAATTTCTATTGCATCAGCCTGTTGCATATTCATAAACAATTATGCATATTAAAACTTTCCCCCAAACTAGTTTACATGTTCCAAGAACTGTTTAGCATGGCTCCTCCTTGGTCTGCCTTTTTAGAACGTGTATTTTTTGGCTGTGGTTTTAGTCCATTCTTATCATCACCTTCAGTTTTGGGCTTTGGTCCATACTTTCTACTGATGGTAAGTGTTGATAGTTGGCATATCAGTAGCAGGAGTCCTCATCATATGGTAATTGGATATTATCCCATCCAAGCAGGCAGTTCAATTGCCACAAGCATAACTATATCAGCTATTTCACTACTAAGTTTACTTAATAACATAAATAAAAACGATACCTTTATAGCAAAGTTACTTTAACATTATACATATAGCATCCATTTCAATATTTGTGAAAAGCCAGTATTATAATATGTATCTATAATGACTGTCTTCAGGAGATGGTGCTTGGAGTACTGAGACAACAGTAATGTAGGACCCAAATATCAGATGAGCATAATGTCCTAGGTAACCCAAAATGTTATTGTATTCCATATCTATCTGTGCCCAAGAACTGTTACTGTTTAAGGCCCAGTGGCTCGGCCAGAACCGGAATTGCGGGGCAGCCGGGCAGTGCCGGTCCCTTTAAAAGGTCAGGGCACCCAAGCCGACTTCCTTCTTTGCCTGGTGGCTTTTGAAACCAGAGGTTCTGCCTCAGAGGGGGTTGTTTCGGGCGTGTTTCTGGGCTTGCAACTGTAGCAACTCAGAAAAACTGCATTTCGCAATGAGAAACTGTTTCAGAGTGAATTTTGCAAACCCTATCGACACTGCAAAGCTTGAGCCAGTCCCTGGGGCCAGGCCACCCTGTGTCGGTCCCGACAGACCAGTTCTTCTCCCCCCAACACACCCCTAGCGTGTATGACAGCACCACCAACACCGGTGCAGTCCAGCAGGTGGCAGGAGGAAGCAGCGAGAGGCAGAGCTTACTCCACATGTGCAGGCAATTCTTCATCTGCCACTAGAACTGCTCTGTAAGGTCCTATCTTCCCGGGAGGGTGTTGTTTTATTTGTCCACCATCTTTTTCCCTTTGTCTCCCAGACCGTGCAGTGGACTGCAGCGCACCATCTTGAGGGAGACAGCTGATGCCATTTTCCTGTTGCTGTTTTGCTTGCTAGTAAACTGTTATGTTTTCACTCATACCTACTTGCATTTTATTTTTCCTTATTAGTGGAAAATGATTGGTTTCAACTTGAAACTAAGGGGAGGTACCTCATTTTAGTGTCCAACTCTTTAAATTATCTTAAACCAAGACGCATAGCTAACACTATAGCTTAACACTGCAAGGCGGAACCTGGGAGGAATGGGGGATGACTACAGAGCCCTGGGGGTGCAAGCAAAAAGTATTGGTGCCCAAGTTATCTTTTCCTCCATTTTAGGATTACAACCAGAAATAGATGTATAAGTCAAATCAACTTCTAGCCTTGGGGTTGGTGGAGTTGTGAAAAACAGAGTTCACTCTTTGGAATTTTTAAAAGTTTAATAAAGTATAAAAGAAGGACAAATAAATAATCCAGCACTGGGGTGCTTTTGGCGAATGGCCAAAGAGCACAGAGGTAGCTTAAAATCATGTTCTCTATATACGGTTACATTGCTGGGGTTACATGCATATTCATTAGCTTATACATTATTCAAACATTCTTGAGAGCTTTTGATGTTGCAGGGACTCCTTTTGTTTTGGCTTTACATTTTGACTTATCTGCATGACATCCTGTAGATCAAGTCAATATATTTTATTCCTTCTCTAAGAGGAGTTAACGAGCTCTTCTCTAAGTCTTCTCTGGTGCTCTGGTTTGTGTCACCGCTATCACTTGGAGAGGTCAGTCAGTGGATTGCTTTATAATGTTCTCTTAGTTACACAAAAGCCTTTTAACATCTTATGTTTTGCTAAGGTCTACAGTATAATACATGTATCATGCTACTAGTTCTATAAGCTATACGTAGATATTATATTCATTACACTATTATTTCTATGAGCTATACAGTTCATACTTAAACTGATAGATTATGTTATATTAACAAGCAGCTAAAAGGAGTTGTAAATTGTACCATATCTAAATATTTATGATCAATAACAACATGCAAAATCTAATACATAAATGCAAAAGCCAATATTATATGGTCATTTTTAACACCAGTGTGAAGGTTTTGACTTTTATGATGGGACATTCTTCAATGACTATAGCCTATTAGGGAGGAATGGGATCCACCTGTCTAGCTGCCTCCCAAGATGAGAACCAGAAGACCAACCACCTCAAATGTATGTATACCAATGCCCATAGCCTGGGGAACAAACAGGAGGAACTAGAGCTCTGCATCCAGTTAGAAAGTTATACTATCATAAGAATAATTGAAACATGGTGGAACAACTCACATGACTGGAGGTTCACAATGGATGGCTATAGGCTGTTTCATAAAACAGGCAGGCAGGAAGAGGAGGAGTTGTGCTCGATATCAGGGAGAACCTTGAATGTATAAAAGTAAACTACAACATCTGTGGAAGCCTTACGGAATGCCTCTGAGTCAAGATGAGAAGAGTTGTTTCTGTAGGGGGATCTTACAGTAGACATCTACTACTGACCTCCAAACCAAGACTGTAAGACCAACAAAGCAATATTTGGGTCACTTCAGCAAGCTTTGGCCCAACAGAACCTGGTTTTTATGGATGACTTCAGCTATCCTGACATTTGTTGGAAGAACAATATAGCAACTCACATGCCATCTGATGTATGGGTCTCCTCAAGCCAGGTCTTATAAGCTCTTTGAGATCTATGTCACACCCGAGATAGCTCAGCCACCTCAGATGGCATAAAATCAGCAGGATGGCTTCTGTGGTAGTGTTGGAAACAGAAAAGTTTTATTAAAAGGCAAAATAACAAAGCTGTTTACAGAGAAAAACCGAGCCAGGGGCAAGAGACTTTTGCTCCTGGTAAAACACCTCACAAAAGCAATCAGTTCCTTTGTTGTCTTCTTTTTCTAGTAAATTGCTTAGGCGGGACTTTTTGGCTTCTGTCCAATTAGCTATCCTTAAGTTTGAAGTGAAGTCTCCAAGGTCCTATGAGGTGTCTTTTTACCTAAATGAGGAGAGAAACTTCTGGGCTTTTTTCCTTTTTAAGGAGACAAAGGATAATTTTGTCACTCCGTCAACAGGGGGCACATTCCTACAGCCATCCATCAAATTCCTGGAATGCATAAAGAACTGCTTCCTCATAGAAATGTTAGATGTGCCAACCAGGAATGAGGTGATAGCCTTGGCTGTAGTGATCACAGTATTATGGAGTTTGGGATCCAGCTGAGCATGCTGAAAGTTAGTACTAAGACAAAGGTTATAGATTTTAGAAGAGCAATCTTCAGCTCACTCAGAGCTCATTTGGGAGGGATTCTGTGGGAAGCTTCCATGGAGGATAAAGGAGCCAGAGAGTGCTCAGAGTTCTTCAGGAACATTCTGGAAGCACAAAGACAGTTCATCCCCTTTAAAGGTAAGAGAAGTAGGTGGAGCAAGAGACTCTCTTAGCTTAACTGTAATGAAATAAACAGGGCAGGAGACTTTTTCTCCTTTTAATGACTTTATTAAAAGTGATCAGCTCAAGGTTGAGAAGCTCGATGGATCCGCAGTCTCCGTCGTCTCTCCCAGGGTGACTCGGAGGAGGAGGAATGTGCAGCTTTGTCCACTATAGGGCAGAGCTGGGGGTCCCGTCCTCACGGGAGCAGTGGGCGTAGCCCAGTGTTTCTCCACTTTCATGTGGCTCCAGGGTCGGGGTCATGGTTCCAGCTGAGGTCTTTGCTCAGGGCGAGGGGCAACAAAGGTTCTCAGCATCTCTGCAGGCTTGGTATTTTGTTCCTCATGTCCAGATATCACTCTGATCTTTTAATTCTGTGTTGGCTCATTGTTTTCGGGGTCCTTTCGGTAAGTTTGGTGGGGTATCTTCCCATGGCATGCTGGTCTCGAGGCTATTTTTCATGCCCTCTGATGCCCCCCCCATGTCCCCTCCTCTCACTGTCTGGGGAGAAGAACTATCAACTTAGCCTCAGGCAGGGCTATACTGATACAAAAGGAGCAATTAACTAAAACGACTGGTGATTACAATAACAAACAGGTAGAACTTCACCTTGGCAACAACCGGTCCAACTGGTTCTGCAACTCTATTTTTCCCCAAAAAAAATTGGCAGATTTTTTATTTATAACATGTAAGCTTCTGAGTCTGCTCAAAACCAAAAGTGAAGGATACCAGAGATGGAAAAGCAGGCATATACACATTGAGAATTACAAGAGCATTGCCAGGGTGAGTAGAGATGCAGTTAGAATTAAAATCAGCCAGATATGTCAAAAAACACAAGAAAGGGTTCTTCAGGTACATAACCAACAAGCAGAAACAGATGGAAAATATTGTTCCACTGTTAAACAGGAGATGTGAATTAATCACCAACAATTCTGAAAAGGCAGAGGTTCTCAAAACTTTCTTCATCTCTGTCTTTACCAGCACTATGCGGCCCCAGGACCTGGTAACAAAATTCCAGTCTGATGCAAACACAGACCCACCATCAGTGAAGGAAGAGTTGGTGTGTGAACTATTACAAGAGCTTGGCCCCTGCAAATCAGTGCGCTCTGAAAATATCCACCCAAGGGTGTTAAAGATGTCTGATGCCATTGAGAGGCCACTCTTCCTGATGTTTGAGAACTCGTGGAGATCAGGGGATGTGCCAGAAAACTGGAAGAAGGCTCATTTTTACGGCTTGGGGGTTTTCAGGGTCTGTCTGACCCCGGCTGCCGCAGGTGTCCGGATAGGGAAGTCCTGCTAAGCACAACCTGTCCAGGTCCCTCAGGCAGGCTCCCAGCCGCAGGCAATCTTAGCAAGCAGCTCAGTTCTTAAGTAAGATCAGCTCTTTGGTGAATTCAGCTCTTTAGTGATTTCAGTTCTGCTTGCTAAATGCCTTGGCAGACACAGGGAGAGAGAGGAGAAGGCTGTATGAGGTTCCACAAAGGTGTCATTATTGGCAGCTTCTGTGAAGAGTGACAGTGACAGCTCTTCTGCTGAACAGCACAGAAGTAGGAGTTTATATAGGCTATAGGGGTTTTGGGAAACAGTCCAATAGTAAGGGTCGAGGTGAATATGACCTATGGCCTTACAGAGAGATGACGAGGGTCTGAAGGTGGAAGAGGGGCTTCTTTTGGTCCAGTCATCATGACTAGGCATTTCTTATCTTAGGCAACTGACCGCCAGGGAGACCTTGCAGGCCCTGTGGCTGCTACAGCTAATGTCACCCTCATCTACAAGAAGGGCTTAAAGGAGGATCCAGGAAATTATAGGCCCATCAGTCTTACTTCAGTCCCTGGAACAAATCATCCTGGGGGCTATCACAAGTCAGATGAAGTATGTGATTGGGAAAACCAGCCCAGATTCATCAAGGGCAAATAGTGTTTGACAAACCTGATCATCTTCTATGACAAAGTAACCTGCTTGCTTGATATGGGATGAGCAATGGATGCCACCTACCTGGATTTCTCCGAGGCTTTTGATACAGTTTCACACAGACTCTTTTTAGAGAAATTGATGCATTATGGTCTAGACAAGTTGTCTGTATGGTGGGTGGGGGACTGGCTGACAGACCACACCCAGAGGGTTGTGGCAAATAGTTCCTTTTCAAATTGACAACCTGTCACAAGTGGGGTCCCTCAGGAATGGATATTGGGCCCAATGCTGTTTAATATCTTCATAAGTGATTTGGATAATTATGGGATCAAGTGTTTGCCAATGATACCAAACTGAGTGGGGAAGTAGGCACCTCATAAGGGAGAGCCACCCTGTAGGAAGACCTGGATAGGCTGAAAGAGTGGACTGACAAGAACCTTATGAAGTTCAGCAAGGACAAGTGTAAGGTCTTGCACACGGGAAAACATAATCCAGGAGTGCAGCACAGGCTGAGATCTACCTGGCTGGAGAGCAGCTCTATGGAAAGGGACCTAAGGATCCTGGTGGACAAAAAGCTCAATATGAGTGAACAGTGTGCTGCTGTGGCAAAGAAAGTCAACAGAATTCTGGCTTGAATCAACCAGTAGAGATGACAAAGTCATTATCCCAGTCTTCTCAGTACCATGCCAGGAATACTGTGTCCAGTTTTGGTCCCTGCTACACAAAAGATGTGGACAAGACAGAGAGAGTCCACAAAAGGGACAAAAAGATGATCAAATGAGTGGGAAATCTGCCATATGAGGAAAGGCTGAGAGAACTGGGTTGATTCAGCCCTGAGAAGGCTTAGGGGACACCTTATCACCATGTTCCAGTATTTAAAGGGTGGCTACAAAGAAGATGGAGATTCTTTTTACAAAGAGTCACATGTAAAAGACAAGGGGTAATGGATACAAGTTACTCCTGGAGAGATTCCAATTGGACACAAGAAATTTGTTCACAGTAAGAACAATCAGCTCTTGGAATAATTTCCCCAGGGAAGTGATGGATTCTCCAACATTGGACACTTTTACAATTTAGCTGGGCAGGGTGCTGGGCCATCTGGTCTAGACCTTGCTTTTTCCAAGAAATGTTGGACCAGAAGATCCTTGACATACCTAGTATTATACAATTCTATGAAATCTGAAACATATCGCCTATGTTTCTCATCTGCCATATGTGACTGAAGTACAAAGTAGATATTGCTTTGCAAGTCAAATTCTGAGGAAGAAAAAAATGCATTATCTTTTGAGGAAGAAAAAAATATGCATTCTTTTCTTCAGTCTTTTATAGAATGGGCCATTTTCTCTGTTAGATGCCGAGATCTCCTGTACTCTAGACATAATCCCAAAACCATAGCTGCATTGGGAACATACTGCTGGGAATAATTAACAGACCACGCAAATTCCTGATAAGTATCTTCCTGGATTATCTTCCCAGAGCAATATTGCCCACCATGACTTCCTCTCTCTGAACAGCTATCTCTTTTCTTCCCTAGCTCACTGAAAATACATACTACAGGAATTTTATAGGAACATGTCATGAGGCAAGCTCTACACATTTTCATCTTTAAAACAGCCCTCCCTCCACCACCCTACTCCTCAAACTAAGAACATTATTGAATTGCAGCAAGGCCTCTAAATTTGAAATCCTTTATGTTCATTCTTATTTTAAAGTTTTGTGTAGTACGTAGTACATGCAGTATAAATGCAAAAGAGATTCTCTCTTTGTCTTGAAGAATTAAAAATCACCATTTCTTGAGAGACAAACATAATCCTAGTTTGGTACTTCAAGACTGATTGTCACATGAAAAAGGGAGATTTCCTCAACCGTTAGTGTGGGGAGATTTACTTGATCATTAATATTTAATGTCTGTCTATTGTATTTGCTGGGACCCCCGTGGCAGGGAGGAAGGAATGATGAATCTGACTCCATGTTCTCAGAAGGCTAATTTATTATTTTATGATACTAAATTATATAAAAGAATGCTATACTAAACTATACTAAAGAATACAGAAAGGATACTTCCAGAATGCTAAAAAGATAATGAAAACTCATGACTCTCTCCAGAGTCCCGACACAGCTTGGCACTGATTGGCCATTGAGTCAAAACACTCACACCAGAAACCCAATGAAACAATCACCTGTGGTAAACAATCTCCAAACACATTCCACATGAGCAAAACAGAGGAGAAGCAAATGAGATAAAATTGTTTTCCTTTTTCTCTGAGGCTTCTCAGCTTCCCAGGAGAAAAATCTTGGGCGAAGGGATTTTTCAGAAAATGTGAATGTGACATCTGTCAGTGCCCCAGGAAAGCCAAGACCCTTGTGCCTGACCAATCTGTCAGCATCCCCTTATGGGGACCCTTCACTGAGCAGTCCTGCTGGATTGGAGGGCAGTTCAACTGATTTATTCAGGGAAATATGCCAACAAGATAAGGGAGACCCCTCAGTGTGTCTTCCCAATTTATGACCCTTCAGTGGGCCTTCCATTGTATTCAAGTATATTCCCTGCTGCTAGTGATTGCCAGTGCCCATGAAGGACTCACACTAACAGTTCACAGAATAACACTCTTTATTAATATAAAATTGTGACAGGTTAAGGTTCAAGGATTGCCAGTGATAGTTTCTGACTGCAAAAACATATTCAAAGCAACATACAGACAAGCTCTAATCCCCAGTAAAAGTATTCAGTGCACATAGAATATGGTTCTTACCCAACAGGCATCCCTATGGGAGAAAAGACAGGTTCAGCCCATCGACTGATTCCAGCAGTTATGATGGAGTCTTCCCTAACTTTCCCCCCATTCTTGACTTACTTTTATGCTATTTCTTTGTGTTTAGGTGGAGCTTGACTGACTCTAGTCATGCATACCTTTGTTACTGATTGGTGTAAAATTCTCTCACTTCACTTTTAAAGATACAGTCAAAAAAATATAGAGCACATTTCCAGTGAGGAGTGATTGTACCTTAGAGGTGGGTAACTTTGTGATGGAGGTGCGCTCTAACATTATAATTAGGCTATAATGGACCAAGTTAATCTGAGGAGAATGATTTCACCACAGTCGTTGGCTCGGCAGCAAGACATCTTCTATCTCCCTTGGTTGACAGGTGCTATGTGGTTTATCAGCTGCAAAGTACAATTGAGTTCCCCTCACTGCAAGGATTTCAATAGAGCCTGGCTGCAGTGTTTTCACTCCAGCCTCTGTTCCATCACCCTTAGCAGGTGCTATGGTTGCAGATTGTGGGTATGGGGAATTATTGTGGAATGGGTCTTGAGCATGCCAACCACATTCCACCAAGGGAGCAGCAACTGTATATTACCCTATAATTTCTGTACTGTTATAACTTCTGTTAGGATGTGAATATAGCTTCTCAGTTTCCTCTAATTTTATATTCAGCCATCTTTCCACACTGATCCAGAAAATGCTACTTAAAATGTGCCTCTGCTAAGTGACACCTTGTGGCTTGAAGATGTCATCTTACTTTGCTTTCTTTAGTCATATTTGTTGTTCTAAAATATGATTGTATACTTCCTGTTTTCATGTGTCTGTTTAAAGTCCACAATGCATTTCTTCCATGTACTTGTTCAGTCTCCTGTTGAACCCATGGAAATGTCTTGCATATATGGTATCCTTTGAGAAGAGGAGAGTGTCCAAAGGAGGACAACAAAGATGGTGAAGAGTCTTGAGGGAAGGCCTTAGGAGGAGTAGCTGAGGCTGCTTGGTCTGTTCACCCTGGAGAAGAAGAGACTGAGGGGAGACCTGATTGCACTCTACAACTTCCTCATGAGGGGAAGAGGAGGGGCAGACACTGATCTCTTCTCTGTGGTGCTCATTGACAGGACCCAAGGGAATGGCCTGAAGTTGTGTCAGGAGAGGTTTAGGTTGGATATTAGAAAAAGGTTCTTCACCCAGAGGATGGTTGGGCACTGGAACAGGCACCCCAGGGAGGTGGTCACAGCATCAAGCCTGACAGAGTTCAAGAAGCATTTGGACAATGCTCTCAAGCACATGGTGTGTGACTCTTGGGGATGATCCTGTGCACAGCCAGGAGTTGGACTTAATGACCCTTGTGGGTCCTTTCCAACTCAGCATATTCTGTAATTCTGTGAGATTGCATAAAGAGTCACCTACCTTTGTTTTGAATGTTTGTCCCACTAATTGCCTTTATTGGACTTTATTCTTATATTGGAAAAGGCAATGAAGAGTTGATGTCTATCCATGTTTCCCATGCCACTCGGGATTCTTAGGTCCTTACCCTATTCCTCCTCCAAACTGTCTCTTTTTCAGGTTGATGAGTTCTGGCCTACTTCAACTTTATTCATATGGAAAAAAAGCACAAAGTGTTTAACAGGTCAGGATAGTATGAAAAGGCTCATGAGTTTCTGTATGTGATAGCACTGAAACTTAGCACCTACCTAATGCCATATCCTGCCACATCTGACCTTTTTGACTGGATAGCCACTTAGAGTCACCTGGAAACATTTTCAATAAAAATATAGAACTCATACTTCTGACTTTGCAGGATGCCTTACCCCACTCCATGCCACAAATTCATGCAATCTACAATCAGCATTATAAAATTGATTATACAATGAAATATTCATAACCTCCATATGATTTCAACCTCCTTTGCTCTTACCCCTTTCCCCAAAATACTCCTTCTATGTTATATACTTTTGTCTGCCATTTTTTACTCCAATATTGCACCTTTTTGGTCAGTGGAAAGCCACCTCCGTGTAATGCATTTTTGCTATGAAGCAAGCTAAAGCATTCAATTATGGCCCTAAATCATTAACACAATTAAAATACTCTGGGTGTTGGGTTTAGAACTGTGTGCTCAATATAGCACTAAAAATCAGTTGATTTCCAAGTCTACCAGAGGTATATATGTCGCAGACATTTCTTTTATGAAAAATTTTTTTTAGGATTTTTCCTGCTGAAGCTGAGAAGTTTCAGCAACAAGATGTAAACAATTGTTATCTGCTGCTGTGGAATGCAACAAGTCCATCTGGATTGGCCCATCTTAGATG
The DNA here is from genome assembly GCA_019023105.1 of Diglossa brunneiventris. Taxonomy (NCBI): domain Eukaryota; kingdom Metazoa; phylum Chordata; class Aves; order Passeriformes; family Thraupidae; genus Diglossa; species Diglossa brunneiventris. The sequence continues at coordinate 107,745 of JAFCGX010000124.1, forward strand.
TTTATAATTAATGGCCAATCCAGGACCGAGCTCTCTCGGACAGAGTCTGAGAGAGCTGGCCTTGTTATTCATTCTTTCTATTCTATTCTTAGCTTAGCAACCTTCTAGAAACCTTCCTTTCTTTTTCTTTTTAGTATAGTATAATGTAATATATATATATGATAAAATAATAAATCAAGCTTTCTAAATATAGAGTCAGATCTACGTCTCTCCCTTCATCCTGAAAACCCTTGTGACCACTGTCACAGTATATATATAGAAATACAGTAAATTCTAACCATTTTTCTTAATGCACTGTTTCAATGCAAACCAATAATTAAAATTATTGCTTCACTTATTGCACTACAGTTAAAAGTGAGGGTTTATTTTTCATTTGCATTGCATGAGGTCTTCTGTGTTGATTTCAGGTTGCCTCCTCTTTTAGAAATTGTATCCTTCCAAGACAAATGGCTAGCACATTCTGTCGTCTCCTGGCTGGCCATGCAACTGCTGCATCCTTTGCAGCAGCAGGCACAGGGATCCTAACTGCTGGGTACCTCTTCAATAAGCAAAATGTTAAAGCTACTGTTCAAGAAAAACGAAAACTCTTCCCCCCAAGGTAAGCTCTTTGGGTTTACTAGTCACCTGAGCATAGGGCCCAGCTAACTGAGCTAGGTATGGTGTTCAACTCTTTGGGGGAGGAGGATCTCCATTAAAGCTGCAGAGCACCTATTCCCTCACTCAAACACACCATCTATTTGTCTGCATATGGATTGTTAACTGTCAACCTAAAACCCAGCATCCTTTATCAATAATCCCAGTTTTAGATAGCACTGACAATGGCCTTCAAGGACAGAAAATAGGGATGTTAGATCATATCAATATACTTACAAAATCATTGCCAAACAATTACAAGCCGGAAAAATGGTTCAATTTTTAGGCAAAGCACCAAATCAGTCCTTATTTTATCTTGTCAGCTCTTGAATGCTTTCAGTGTCTATTGGACTGTCTGGTTGCATAGATTCTAATATTAGGAAGCATAAAAGTATTTTAATTATACAAGTAGTGAAGAAATATCTTCTATAACTACTGTACTTGAAATATTCCTAATTCTGTTTAAAACCCAGTTGGTTGATAATTAGAAACTAACTACAAATATGTATGCTGACTTTGCTGGCCATATTTGTGAAAAGACAAAACACCCCAAAAAAGGACCAGGCTTTGACAGACTTTTTTTTTTTTCCCATGGCAAATAGCATCTTAATTCAAATAAACTCTCATAAAAGTAATGGGGTTGTGCATAAAGCAAAGTGCTATCAAAACAAGGTAAATGTGATCTGACTCACAAAAATGCTTTCTGAAAGCATATAATCTTCATTTTCTCTGCTTTATTATATTGTACAGCTTTTGGTAAATAAAGCCATTAAAACAACCCCAAATATTGTTAAATAGATTCCTAGCTGATATAGATCAGACAGTTACACTGATGTCCACAAAGCTGCAAGAATATTTCAGTTCAGAATGAGAGCTCTTATTCAGTTAAACATAATTAATTTCCTACTTGAACAAAACAATGTTAAAGCGCTTTTAATTCTCAGTAAGTATCTTAGCAGAGATTTAATAGGCTTTAATACACTTTCAAGGATTCATATGTCTGGTTGCTCCAAGTAACAGAAAACTGCTATTGTCTATTAGTGGGGTTGCCCAGCAGTGTAGTGTGGGGTACTTTGTGTGACTTCAATATACCTCCCTTCCTAAATTTCAGTGCAATGTATTGTGATGGGTCATCTTTGTCTGGCTGCCATATGCCCACACAGCCACTCTCTTACTTCCCCTCGTTAGCAAGACAGGAGGAGAAAATAAGGTTAAAAACCTTGTGGGTAGAGATAAAGACAAAGAGATTGGAGGCCAATTATCATCATAGGCAAAACAGACTTGACTCGAGGAAGAATAATTTTAAAAATTGCCAATCAGTTGTAACAGAGTATGATATTGAGAAATAAAAACAAAACTAAAATCACCTGTCCCCCACACTCCCCTTCTTCCCAGGCTTGACTTCACTCCTAACTCTTCTACCTCCTCCTCCCGAAGCAGCATAGGCGGGGATGGGAAATGGGGGTTCTGATCAGCTCATAACACTTTGTCTCTGCCACTCCTTCCTCCTCACACTGTTCCCCTGATCCAGATTGGGTTTCCTCCCATGGGATAGAGTCCTTCATGAATGTGTTGGTTTTGCATGGCCTGTTTTTTGGTAGCAGGGGGGCCACAGAGGCAGTTTCTGTGAAAAGCTGCTAGAAGCTTCCACCATGTCCGGCAGAGTCAATCCCTGATGGCTCTGAAGATGGACATGTTGCTGGCCAAACCTGGGCCAATGAGAGGGGTTGGTAATGCCTCTGTTATGATATATTTAAGAAGAAATTCCAAACAAAGTGGGGGCACAGTCTTTTTCCTAGCCAGAGAACATGAGGAGGTGAGAACATGTGAGGGAAAACAACATGGTGACAACAAGGTCAGTGGAGAAGGAGAGGGAAAAGGTGCTCCAGGCACCGGAGCCGAGATTCCTCTGCAGGCCATGGTGATGACCATGGTGAAGCAGGCTGTCCCCCTGCAGCCCATGGGGATTCTGGGGATTCACAGGGGATGCAGAGATCCACTCAGAGCCCGGGGGGGAGGTGCCCAGGCCAGAGCGGGAGGGTGCCTAGAGGAGGCTGTGATCCAGTGGGAGACCCAGTGGAGTGAGAGGGGGGGCCCTGCTTCCAAGCTGGAGCAGCCTGTCTTTGAAGGACTGCGCCCCGTGGAAGAGTGATCCACACTGCAACAGTTTTGGGAGGACTGTTTGTCCTTGGAGGGACTCACATTGCAGCAGGTGCAGTAGGACTGCTGCTTGTGAGAGTGGACCCATGTTGGAGAAGTTTATGGAGAACTGTCTCCCATGGGAGGGACCCTACGGCATAGCAGGGGAAGGACTCCTTTCCCCGAGGAGTGGAAGAAAACCTTGGGTGATGAACTGACCCAAACCCATACTCCTTGTCTCCTTGCTCTGTCAGTAGGAAGGGGGGTTGGGGGAAGAAAAGGTGTTCTTAAGGGCTTATTTTACTTCTCATTATTCTCCTCTGATTTTGTTAGTAATAAATTCACTTTGCACCTCCAAGCTGAGCCTGTTTTGCCCTTGGGGTGTTTTCGCTCAGTCCTTATCTCAACTCATGAACCCTTCATTTATTTTTTTTTCTCTCCTCTGCCCAGCTGTGGCAGGGGAGGCTGAGTGAGAGACTTTCTTAGGTGCCTGGCATTTGGCCAGTGTCAAACCACGACAGTGAACTTCAGTGCGAATCCCTCCGAAGAACAAACTGCAGTTCTTCAAGAACTGTTCCTGCATGGGTCCTCCACAGACCACAGTTCCTGCCAGAAAACCTGCTCCTGCATGGTCTACTCTCCTTGGGCCACAGTTCCTGCTAGGATCCTGCTGTATCATTGGCTCACCATGGGCTGCAGCTTCCCTCATGGCATATCATTCTCCTCTGGCATGGGATCCTTCATAGGCTGCAGGGGTTTAGCTTGCCTCACCATGGTCTTCACCACAGGCTGCAGGGGAATCTCTGCTCCAGCACCTGAAGCACTTCTTCTCCCTCCTTCTTCACTGACCTTGATGTCTGCAGGGTTGTTTTTTCTCACATTTTTTCTTACTTTTCTCTCTCACAACTACTATGCAGTGTCTTTTACCCTTTCTTAAATATATTATCACAGAAATGCCACCAGCTTCACCGATTGGCACAGCCTTGGCCAGTGGTGGGGTCCATTTTGAAGCCCACTGAAACTGTCTCTGAGCATGGAGGCAGCTCTTGATTTCTTTTCATAGAAGCCATTCCTGCAGCCCCTCCACTAGAAAAATCTTGCCACATAAACTGAATATACGTATAAACCAAGAACTAATTATATTTTTCAGCTATGCTGTGTATTCCATATTTCCTGATCCCTTAAGTAGTTTCTTAAACTATCAAGGATTACTGTTTAAAGATATCATATTAAGTGCTTATTATGTTTTTTTCTCTTCAGTGCAGACTATCCTGATCTCCGCAAACATAACAACTGCATGGCTGAATGCCTCACACCAGCAATTTATGCCAGGCTAAGGGACAAGATGACTCCCAATGGCTACACCCTAGACCAGTGTATCCAAACCGGGGTTGACAATCCTGGCCATCCTTTCATTAAAACTGTGGGCATGGTTGCAGGTGATGAAGAATCCTATGAGGTATTTTCACAATGCTATTATATTTTTTTCAGTTTGTATGGTATATTTCACAAGACCTCATTGTATGAACACATATTCTTAGTCGAATATGGACTTCTAAGAAAAATTGTGACCCAGAGAATATATATGGGGTAGATCATGTACATTTTCCCTACTCTTAATGAGGATTTGAATGCTATTCTACATTAGGAAAAGCAGTGAATACGAGGCATTGCTAAAGGAGCCCTCTATACTGCAGTCAAAGTCAATAAAATATGGTTGTTTGGGAGCAATCCTCTGTTTGACTCCAACAGCTGCTCTCTTTCCTAATACTAAACATAGTTTATGGAAAAACAGCAGGAGACATCAAAATAAAGGTAATATATAAATTACACTGTAAAAAAAAAACTGTGTCAGAACGGAAAAGAAAATGGCTTCTGTGAAGTGCTGGGCATCTTTAAGCCGTAACTAGTGGACCCTGACAAAAGCCAAAGACAGTATTAGTATATAAAAAAGAAGAAAATTCTTGTTTTTATTGACCTATGTGATCTGCTTCCTTCAGTCTACCATAAAATAGTATATTATTATATAATCTCTTAAGAGTATCCCAAATGCTAGGCTGCTCAATATGAAAGAAGACATCTGGTATTCTGGGACTACCAGCTTCTGTGATTTGTTTTACTTATTTAGACATAGTGACTGCCTTGAAAAGCTCTGCTAGAGTTATTGCTGCACAACAGAATGAAGGTGTGATTGTGATCAGTGTTGACATACATGTGCTAAATGGTTCTAAGTAGCACCAGTAGTCAATGGCAGTGAAGACAGGTATTCTCATATGACCTAAGAACAGGGCAGAAGCTGCCTGGATACTGAACATGTATTTTAGTTGCTAATAAATCCTGAAATTTAATCTGGTTGCCATCACATATAGTACCTATCTGGGGTAACTAGAATAAGCTTGCAACTAAAGTAAGGTGCAATTTTTGTTGTGAAAGTGAGCAACCACTATAGAACACTGTTTAGGTCAAAATGACTGAAATCTACCACCAATAATCTCCCAATTTATTGTTAGGAGACAGAGGGTGAAATTCCATGTTCTGCTTCTATAATGTACAGGAGAAACTCAGAGCAATTGCAAAACTCATGGCAAACTACTGGCAGTTACCATCTGCTACATAAACAATAGATCTATTGAAAATAGATTTTGAGAGGTAATTTTTTTGGATGCATTTTCAAAGATACAACCCACATATGACCCTTCCCTTTATATTTACCCCAGTCAGCACTTGCTGACATCCATGGCTATCAGCCAGGAGCCTGTACCAGGGATTTCCCTTGGGACTGAAGCTAGTGCAATAAAGTGTTTCTATGATAGTGAAGACTTTTTGTAGATTCTCTTGACTCCATAGGTATTTGCTGAGATTTTTGACCCTGTCATTAAAGTGAGACATAATGGCTATGATCCATGCACAATGAAGCATCACACAGACCTGGATGCATCCAAGGTAGGATTTAAATAAAATAATGAGGAAATCAAAATTCAATGCTGCTGCTTACAATTATGATATTGTATGTAATAGTACATTTTTCCCCCAGTCAAACTCCAATGAAATTGAGGAAAATGGCTAAAGAAACTGGAATGACACAAATTACGGAAATGGCACATCCCAAAGGGAGTATGTCTGAATCAAGCGAGCTCCGTTTCTGTCCTTTCTTATTGCAAGCCTGTTAGTTTACAGCTTAGATTTGCTGGGGTTTTCAGCATCTGACAAGCTAGCATCTACATGGCCTTTCTTTCTCTTCCTTATTATTTTCTTCTAATTTCCTCTCTTTACTGGACCACTTTCACCTGACTGCTTCATTCAATTACACCCTGACATTATGCAGAAGTGTCAGAGGTACAAGACTGTGCAAAAGGAGCAAGCTAGGAGCCAAGTGATAGCAAGACAGGCAAAACAGCGGATCCACCAAAGGCACATTTCCACAGTACCCAAGCAAGTAGAGAACAGGTGAACAGGACTAGTTACAGTAAACAGGTTTGATGCCTAGAGAGGCTGACCTAGAACAGAGACTAGACAGAGTTAGAAGAATAAAGTAGGTATTTATTAAAAGGCCTTAAAGGATACACCTTGGGCAGTACAAGAGCCTGGCCAGGGCTACACCCAAGATGGACCCAAGATGGATGACAGTCACGAGTTTTCACACTTTTATAAGTTTTGGTCCATTTACATATTGGGGTTAATTGTCCAATTACAGTTTCAGGTTATGAAGTCCCATCCTCCTCGTTGCTTTCTTCAATTTGCCATTGTTTATGCTTTTGCACCCGAGGCTGTCCTTGGTTCTCAAGCTGGAAAAGGATTGTTCTGTTTAACTACCCCGTGGAGAGAACTTACTAACATTTAATATGAAGTTCAGAATAACACACTAAGGCAGTATAGAATCTGAAAAATATGAAAGCTAAAGTTTAAGGCATCAGGTTCAGCCAACAGGCCAGTGATTGACAGAAAACCCCATAGTGACAAGGCAAGTCTGAGGTCAGGTCAGCGAGACAGGGTCAGGATAAACAAGGTACAAGACCAGGCACAGGCATACTTACAAAGTAGCTCAGTCAAGGACTGAAAGGTGCCTTAAATTAAATGCAGCTCAAACCAAGGTGTAAAGACTGCAGATGAAACTTCTCAGAAATCTTTTTCAGACAGCTAGTTTCAAAGCTGTTGGATCCATGGTTACACAACTGTGCAATATCAGAGCTGGATAAAACCCAGTGGAGAGAGGGTGAAAGAGGTTTGAAGAGATCCTTGGTGCACTCATGGACCTAACAGCAAACTAGTTGCATTCCTTCCTTGTTCTTAACAGAGGTATTGATCCCAGCTGGTACAAAATATTTGGGGCTTTGCCTAATGGCACTGTGAGCCTGTTCATGAGCTAAAGTTAACCATGTATTTAAGGATCAGAGTGAAAACATTCCCCTTCTCCTGCACACACAGAGTCAAGTCTTAGCCATTGCTTAGTATTTCTTTCATAGTTCAATAACAGCATTGATTAGTATCATCTTAGACTTTCTTCTTTCAAAAGAACTTCCACATCTCTCTGCATTTTCATGTTCATATCCATGTTTCCAAAAGCCATTCAGATCTTTTCATATTCCATGCCAGAGCTAAGAAAAATCAGCTGGTTACTTTGTCACATTCAGTCAGCAAAAGAACTTTGAAGTTTCTTAAAAAACCCTTAGTATTTGAAACAGAGGGGTTCCTAATGTTCTGTGATATCTAGAAGAGGTCATGATTCCTGGGCAGAAAGGTGACCCATTTTTATGATGTGATTTTTAAATGGTGCTGTACAAAATGAGTGACTGTATGTAAATTAAAAAACATTTTTCCTTCAGATCACCCATGGTCAATTTGATGAGCGATATGTCCTCTCATCACGAGTACGTACTGGTCGTAGCATTCGGGGTCTTAGCCTTCCTCCAGCTTGTACCAGGGCAGAGAGAAGAGAAGTAGAAAATGTTGTAGTCACTGCTCTAGCTGGGCTGAAAGGAGACCTTTCTGGAAAGTACTATAGCTTGACAAATATGTCTGAGAAGGATCAGCAGCAGCTTATTGATGTAAGTATAACTCCATGTTACATGTCTGGCTTTTGCACATGTCCTCCTTTACTAAATGAGATGTCTTTCATGTCTATTTCTTCTTGTGTATAGGGGTAACTGAACCAACCAGCACAGGTTGGTTCTCTGGTTCAGTGGCAGTGTCTGTCACAGGGGTTGGAGTAAGTGCAGGACCTGTCACCGGGGCTCAAGTAGCCACAATGTCTATCATTGGGTTTGTAGAAGCCTCAGTGCCTGTCGTTTTGTCATCAGATCCAGAGACCTCTTCCCCCTGAGGGTACTGAGTAGTGTAGAACAGGGTTCTGTAGGCATTAGCCAGGCCCCAACAGGTTGCAGTGATTTGTGTCTTTCTGGAATTGCCAGGGTGACAGCATACTTCTTCCTAATATTTACTAGTTTTTCAGGATTCTACACATTTTCAGGGGTTCCAAAATGTTGAAGGTGGTCACTGTCCTGGGCACTTGCTCATATTTTCACACACCCTGCCATTAATAACTATCCATCCTTGAGATAGGTGCTTGGGTGATGTTCTTAAATAACTGTTTAACCTTAAACAAGACCTGAACCATATTCAGCAACATGCTGGCTCCTAGCACAAGGATCAGGTTGGTTTCAAGGGTGTGCAAAGGGTATTCAAAATCTTTAAAGTTCTCAAATGCTACTGTAATCAGAGGAAGGAAGGAAGGAAGGAAGGAAGGAAGGAAGGAAGGAAGGAAGGAAGGAAGGAAGGAAGGAAGGAAGGAAGGAAGGAAGGAAGGAAGGAAGGAAGGAAGGAAGGAAGGAAGGAAGGAAGGAAGGAGGGAAGGAAGGAAGGAATCTCCCCCATAGGTTGGCTCTCCAGGAGAGAAAATAAAAGATGTAATTATTGATAGTTCCCAGTAGATAGCTGTTTTGATGGTGGGCAGGGTCAGTACCAAAGACAGACACCAACTTAAGGATTAGTGTAATTTACTATAATACAAAACTGCAAAGAATTACAAAAGGATAAGCTAAGCAATCCATCTAATCATTGCTACAAAAGAATGCCTATAGTGATTAAGAAAGATACATCACCAGTTACCACAATACTTTACCACTTCATCCAGATCCGCACAAAAGCTGGGGGAAGACACTGTCACAGCAAAGGACTGGAGGACCACTCCTGGTAACTGGGAAATCCTACAGGTGCACCCACCTACAGGCAAAGAAGCTTCCAACTTCACTGTGAGAGTAGCCCAGCTTTTATGTTGTTGAATAAACAAGCTACTATTATTTCTAGTATGGAAATATCTGGTTTCATTCTCCTATTGGGTTTCTCCCAAAGCCTGGCCAGGCCTCAAGGAGGAACCAAGGGATTTGTCTTTGTTCCTACACCCGCAGACAAGGCCAGATATGGTCTCGTCTAATTTCTAAATATGGAAACGTAGATACATGTTTTGCCAATGAACAGATGCATATATCATATTGCTAATAATACTATTTTAATGAGTGGGTACATATAATATTTGGTTGAAAGGTTTATCTAGAGGTCAACTTTGACCCAGACAAGTCTGTTGTGGTTTAACCCCAGCTGGCAAGTAAGTACCATGCAGCCACTCCTCAGCTGCTCCAACTCCCCTCAGTTTATATAATGAGCATGATATTCTATGGTATGGAATATCCCTTTGGCTAGTTCAGGTCAGCTGTCTGGGTCATGGTCCCTCCTAGCTTTTTGTGCACCTCCTCACTGGCAGACCATGGGAAACTGAGAAGTCCTTGAATTAGAGTAAGCACTGCTGAGCAACAACCAAAACATGAGTGTGTTATCAACATTATTCTCATACTTTAAGTCAGGAAAGAATCAGGTTCACAAGCCATACTATTTCATTTAATTGTATTGACTACCTTAATATTAAATGCATAAGACAGGATTATACTGCTTCCCTTAATAAACTTCATTTTGTATCTTTCTCTTTCTCTGTTTTTATTTCTCTTCCTGGTCCCGTTTTTGTGTCCAGGATCATTTTCTCTTTGATAAGCCAGTGTCTCCTTTGCTAACATGTGCTGGGATGGCACGTGACTGGCCAGATGCCAGAGGAATCTGGTATGTTGTGTGATATGTAGAAGCTTGTGTTGTTTTAAAAAATGTATTACAAGTCTCCTTGCTTCTCCTAACCCCACAGTCACTCTGCACTGGTACTCACAGCATGTTCAGTTTGTTTTTAAATATTTTTGTAGTTTCTTAAATGATTAATTGAAGAAAAAAAAACCTTTATATTTTTATAGGCAAAGACACAGAAATGATGCAAGGATTGTTGAAGTGTTAAAAACCATAGAAGAGCTTGATAACAGTCATAAAGGAATTAGGGCTTCTCCCACAATAAAGGTGGAAGGATCAATACCCCAGCTGAAGTGCATCTACACCAATTCCTGCAGAATGGGCAGCAAACAGGAGGAGCTGGAAGTCATTGCACAACTGAAAAACTATGATATAATTGCAGTCATGAAAACATGGTGGGATGACTCAGAACTGGAGTGCTTCAATGGATGGCTATAAACTCTTCAGAAGGGATAGGCAAGAAAGGAGAGGCCATGGGGTAGCCATGTATGTTAGGGAGTGTTTTGACTGTTTAGAGCTTGCCAATGGTGATGAAAGGGTTGCATGTTTATAAGCAAGAACCAGGGAAAAGGCTAACAAGGCAGATATCCTTGTGGTCTTCATTTAACCAGGATGAAAAGGCAGATGAAATATTCTATGAGCATCTGGGAGTAGTCTCACATTCACTAGCCCTTTTTCTCTTGGAGACTTCAACTTACCACTTGTCTGCTGGAAGTACAATACAACAGAGAGGAAACAGTCTAGAAGGTAGTGGAATGTGCAGAAGAAAACTTCCTGACACAGCTGGAGAATGAGCCAACTAGGAAAGACATGCTTGCTGGACTTTTTGTTTGTGAAAAGAGAAAGAACTGTGGATGATACGATGTTTGGGGGTCATTTTGAGCACACCGATCATGAAACGATAAGGGTTTTCAATTCTTGGAGAAGTAAGAAATATGGTTACCAGAACTGCTACCTTGGACTTCTGGAAGGCAGACTTTGGCCTGTTTAAGGGCCTGGTTGAGAGAGTGCCTTGTGAGGCAGCCCTGAAGGGCAAAAGAGTCCTGGAAGCACAGCTAGAAGTTAATATGGCAACTTCCATAAAAGGCAATAAAAATAGTTGTATAAATACATTAACAACACAAGGAGGGCTAAGGAGACTCTCCATCCTTTATTGGATGGGAGGGGGAAACATGGTGACAAAGGATGAGGAAAGGCTGAGGTACTTAATTCCTTCATTACCTCAATCTTTAATAGTAAAATCGATTGTTCTCAGTGCACCCAGCCCTCTGAGCTGGAAGACAGTCAGGGAGCAGAATGAAGCCCCATTATCCAAGGGGAAATGGTCAGTGACCTGCAACACTACTTAGAAATACAAAACTCAATGGGACCCAAAGGGATCCTTCCAAGAGTACTGAGGGAGTGGGCACTCACCAAACTGCTTTCAATTATTTACCAGCAGTCCTGCCTAACTGAGGAGGTCTCAGTTGACTGGAAGTTACCAAATGTGAAGTCCATCTACAAGAAGGGCCAGAAGGATGATCTGAGGAACTACAGGCCTGTCAGCATGACCTTGGTGTGCAGGAAGATTATGGAGCAGATCATCATGAGTGCCATCAAATGGCATGTTCAGGACAAGCAGGGGATCAGACCCAGCCAGCATGGGCTTAGGAAAGGCAGGTCCTGCTTGACTAACCTGGTCTCCTTCTAAGACAAGGTCATCCACTTAGTAGATGAGGGAAAGGCTGCAGGTGTTGTTTAGCTGGGCTTCGGTAAAGCCTTTGACACAGTTTCACACAGCATTCTCCTGGAGAAACTAGCTGCTCATGGCTTGAAAGGGTGTACTCTCACTCTCTACTGGGTAAAAAACTGACTGGATGGCTGGGTCCAAAGAGATGTGGTGAATGGAGTTAAAAGTAACAAGTGATGTTTCTCAGGGCTCACTATTGGGTTCAATTCTGTTTAATATCTTTATTGATGATTTGGATGAGGGCATCGAGTGAACCCTCAATATATTTGCAGATGACACCAAGTTAGGCAGGAGTGTTGATCTGCTTGAGGGCAGGAAGGCTCTGTAGAGAGATCTGGACAGACTAGATAGATGGGCTGAGGCCAATTGCATGAGGTTCAACTAGGGTAAGTGCCAGGTCCTGCACTTGGGTCACAACTACCCCATGCAACGCCACAGGTTTGGGGAAGAGTGTCTAGAAAGCTGCTCAGTAGAAAAGGACTTGGAGGTGTTGGTCAATAGCCATCTGAATATGAGCCTGAAGTGTGCCCAGGTGGCCAAGAAGACCAATGGCACCCTGGCTTGTATCAGAAATAGTGTGGCCAGCAGGGCGAGGGAAGTGATTGTCCTGTACTTGGCACTGGTGGGGCCACACCTCAAATACTGTATTCACTTTTGGGCCCCTCACTACAAGAAAGATGTTGAGGTTCTGGAGTGTGTCCAGAGAAGGGCAACAAAGCTGGTGAAAGGCCTAGACCACAAGTCAGATGAGAAGTGGCTGAGGGAACCAGACTTGTTCAATCTGGAGAAAAGGAGACTGAGGGGAGACCTTCTCACTCTCTACAACTACCTGAGGTGGGGATCAGCCTCTTCTCCTGGGTAAGAAGCAATAGGATAAGAAGAAATGGCCAAGAAGAAATGGCCTCAAGTTGCACCAGGGGAGGTTTAGATTCGATATTAGGAGAAATTTCTTCACCAAAAGGGTTGTGAAGCATTGGAACAGGCTGCCCAGGGAAGTGATAGAGACACCATCCCTGGAGGTATTTAAAAGACATGCAGATGTGGCACTTAAGGACATGGTTTAGTGGTGGACTTGGCAGTGTTAGGTTAATGGTTGGACTTGATGATCTTAAGTGTCTTTTCCAACCTGAATAATCCCATTATTCTATGATTCTACATAAACTATCATTAATAACAGCAACACAATGTAGCACCATAAACATGGGTCCTTCTATGGGTTTTTTAATATGTTTTTTCTATTTCAACATAAAAATTTGATTTTAGAAAGAGTCTGTGAATCACCATGAAATTATTTCCACAGGCTTTTGTCAGGTTTTACAGTGCATGGTCCCTGACATAGCAGGTTTAACTTATCAGAATAATACTGGATAGGCTTCTGAACATGATGCAGTATTGCCATAGAACAGATTTTTTTTTTTCTGTGTTGTGGTATCACTCAGCATTCCTTAATGCAATGGGAAGATTCATTTAATTAAAGAAGCTGAGTCAGGACAACATCAGTCTCTGGAAAATCCTACCCTGAATATTTGTACATGACTGAAAATTAAATAACTGGACCTCTCTGTAATTATAATGTGTAATTATAATGTCAGGCCACAGGATGCTTGCACCTATTCAGTTTTGCATTGTCAAAGTGTGAAAAGCAAGCTGCAGTAAAAGGCAGGTGGCAAGTTAGGCTCTCAGTGAAGTTGCAAATTTCACGTGTTTCAAGCTTGGTCATATTCTACTGTTTGTATGTACAAATCTTATCAATCACTTTCTACACTCTGTAGAAAGATTGTTGCAAAAGATAGAAAAAATTGAGAAAAGCAAGGAAAATTTACCTCAGGTTTGATCTAGCACTTTATAAACCTAGTCATGACTAATCTGTCTGGAACAAGAATAGATAACTTCTCTGTAGGCATTATCTTAATTGACAAGCCAGCATCTTTAATGCAGTGTCCAGAAGCAACATGTAGCTGTTTTCCTCAGACATATAATTTGACTGATGTGGCAATTCATTGTTATAAAGTGATATGAAAGGCATTGAGATTTGATTTAGAAGACAATACAATTAGGTATGGTCATGTGGCTGTGCCCTCAGTTTTTTTTCTAACTGCACAATTTTCTAACAACAGTAAAAACCATCCCCAGGGACTGAAGATGCAGAATTTGGCTTCTCCCTTTACCTGTTCCCTTAGCAGCTGTACATCTCAACTGTGTTAATGTTTGAAGACATGTTCTTCATAGCTCAGCTTCAGGGCAGCATGATGTGATCAGAGAAAACTGCTCTTCTCACTGTGACTTGAGAAACCTGCATAATTCCATTGGCATGGGGGAATCAAGATGTGAAAGTAGCTTAACTGCATCCTTAACTGTGCAGAGCAATGTTATTTTGTAGTGCTTAACCTCTTCACAGTCCTGAAAGACTGTAATGAAACTAAGGATACTGAGAGTTATTTTTCAGGGCCTATCTTGTGCTTTAAAGCTGTTTGTTTTTTTTTTCTCTCAACCAGGCATAACAATGACAAGACATTTCTTGTCTGGATTAATGAAGAGGACCACACCAGGGTGATCTCCATGGAAAAGGGTGGCAACATGAAGCGGGTGTTTGAAAGATTTTGTCATGGTTTAAAAGAGGTAGTAACTCAATGAATTTAGTATACCTGTTTGTTTATTGTTGGGCTGTTGTCAGCATTACTTAGCATGATTAACACTGAACTGACATCTCCAGAAGCAACAAAATAAAGTAACACCAGTTCAAGTAGCAACCCACATTAATAGCAGTTAAAGAAGGAAACAAATTGCTAGCTGAGTTGTAGAAAAAATAGGTAAAAGGTCATTTTAGCTTTTATATTACAATCTTCAGCACTGAATGACTAAAGAAATGTTTTTTCTTTTTCCTTGGAACAATTGCTTTATTTGTCTCTGGAAAAGCAGCTTTCACTCCAGCTTCTCTGGATTTCTAGACTCCCCTTTCTCAGGAAATCCCCAACTGCTGTATAGCTTATACAATTGTACATTCCCACATTGCTTCAAAGCCACCAGCACAGGCCTTCACCTGAAAAAAACCCAAACAAATACCACATGGCAAAGTAGGGAAAGCAGGGAACTATAATGTCTTCTACATGTATATTAACCAGAAAAGGAAAGTCAAAGAAGGTGTACCCCTCCTGATAAACAGTGCTGGTGAACTTGTAACAATGGATGAGAAGGCTGAGGTACTCAACAATTTTTTTCCTCAGTCTTCAATGGCAACCTCTCTTCCCACACTTCTCCTGTGGATATACAGCAGGACGGGGACTGGGGAGCAAAGTGCTTCCCACTGTAAGTAAAGATCAGGTTCATGACCACCTGAGGAACCTGAATGTATAAAAGTCTATGGGACCCAATGAGATGCAACCCAGTGTCCTGGAGGAATTGGCTGATGTAGTTGCCAAGCCACTCTGCACGATATTTGAAAAGTCTTGGCAGTCAGGTGAAGTCCCAGGTGACTGGAAAATGGAAAACATTGTCCCCATCTTTAAAAAGGGTAGAAAGCAGGACCCTGGGAACTACTGACCTGTCAGCCTCACCTCTGTGCTTGAGAATATCATAGAACAGATCCTCCTAGAAGCTATGTTAGGGCACATGGAGGACGGAGAGGTGGTTCAAGGGAGCCAGCACTACTGTACCAAGGGCACATCCTGCCTGACCCACCTAGTGGCCTTCTATGATGGAGTGACTACATCAGTGGACTAAGAAAGAACTACAGATATAATTTATCTGGGCTTCTGTAAAGCCTTTGACTTGGTCCCCCCCAACATCCTTCTCTCTGAACTGGAGAGAAATGAATTTGATGAGTGGACTGTTAGATATATAAGAAATTATTGGACAGCCACATTCAGAGGGTAGTGGTCAGTGGCTCAGAGTCACAATGGACATCAGTGGTGAGTGGTGTCCCTCAGGGGTCTGTATTGGGGCCAGTGTTATTCAATGTCTTCATCAAGAACATAGACAAAGGGATTGAATGCACCCTCAGCAAGTTTGCAAATGACACCAAACTGAGTGGTGCAGTTGACATGCCTGAAGGACAGGATGCCATCCAGAGGGACCTGGACAAGCTCAAGAAGTAGGACCATGGTAATTTCATGAGGTTTAATGAAACCAAGTGCAAGGTTCTGTACCTGAGTAGGGGCAGCCCCTGGTATCAATACAGGCTGGGGGATGAACACATCAAAAGCAGCTCTGCTGAGAAGGCCATGGAGGTGCTGGTGGATGAGAGGCTGGACATGAGCTGGCAATGTGTGCTTGCAGTCCAGAAAGCCAATTGTATCCTGAGCTGCATCAAAAGAAATGTGGCCAGCAGGTCAAGGGAGGTGATGCTGCCCTTCTACTACGCTAATGTGAAACTCCACCTGGAGTGCTGCATCCAGCTCTGGGGTCCCCAGCACGGGAAGGACATTGACCTGTTGGAGCGAATTCAGAGGAGGCCACCAAGATTATTAGAAACATGGAACACCTCTGCTATGAGAAAAGGCTGAAAGAATTGGGTTTGTTCAGCCTGGAAAAGAGGCAGCTTTGGGGTGACCTAATTGTGGCCTTCTGGTACCTAAAGTGAGCCTACGAGAAAAATTGAGAGAGACTGTTTACAAGAGCATGTAGTGATAGGACAAGGGGGAATGGGTTTAAATTGAAAGAGAGTAGGTTTAGATTAGATATTAAGAAGAAATTCTTTACTGTGAGGGTGGTAAGGCACTGGCACAGGTTTCCCAGAGAAGTTGTGGATGCTCCATCCTTGGAAGTGTTCAAGGCCAAGTTGGATGGGGCTCTGAGCAACCTGGTCTAGTGAAAGGTGTCCCTGCCCATGGCAGGGGTTGGAACTAGATGATCTTTAAGGTCCTTTCCAACCCAAGCCATTATATGATTCTATGATTATCTGATTGAGGAAATGGTCCCTGAAGGTAAGTTCAGAGCATCTCTAAGAAATTTTGAGTATGTGGTGAGCTTGGAAACATGGAAAAACAAAAGTGCCTAGTGCATGCGTCATTGGCATCTGGGTTGGTTCACTAGGATCTGGTATGCTTTTTAGGCATATCCATGAGACTGAATGATGTACAGGATTGGGGTCTAAGTGACAGCTTGTGGATGTTGTTTCCATGTTTTCCTCTGCTACTGTGCTTATCTCTTGTTCAAGAGAAGTGGACCTCTGGACATTGACATATGGTCAGATAGCTTTGGAAACTGTGACCAGAGCAAGTGTATGAGGCAGGAAATCAGATCTAGTTTCTTACAAGCAATTTCTGCATCCTCACACAATATTTAAATGTCAGGAGAGTCCATTATTTTGTATTCTTCTGCAGAATGGAAATATTTGCCTATATTGCAGAGGACTTGTGAACTTCAACTGGCATAGGTATCTGATTATTTTCTGACAGTGGTTTTACTGAACTGAAATTGTATTTGGGTCACAGAATTAAGTCTCAGAAGTGTATTTGAGTGGACAGAATAGTGGCTTATTCAAAGGTCAATAGACCTTTGTGATATTTCTGAGGATAATGATTTCAGTCTCCTTTGTAACTGGGTTTTAGAATTACTAATGAAAATCATTATAGAGGACCTATGTAGTCTTTTCATAGTGGAAGCAGGGCTGTGAATTTTAGGCATTAAAAATCAAGTGTCCTTCACCTAGCATCATGTAATCACCTTGAAAATTATATAAAACTAGGCTTTGGCTCCTTTTGTTTGTTCCACAGTATTTGAGATGTTTGGATTTGTGCTTTGCAACCTTGCTCTAAAAACACCTAGGCTAGAAAATCATTTATACTATAGGTAAAAAATTATTATGTGACCATATAGTTTCATGGGCTAAGGCCATGTGATAAAGTGCTAAAGAGCTTTCAAGTCAAGGGCAGTTAGAAAATGATGAAGAAATTTTTGTAATATTCACTGGTAAACTTGATGCCTGATGAATACAAAGGCTCATACTAGAGCCAAAACAGACTTTACTTGAGTATATCTATATGCACCTCCATCAGTAAATTGTGAAGTTAATCATCAACATAGATACAAAGTGAAAAGAATTTAATATATAAATAACTGTCAGAAGATGAGATAGATGTATGCAGTTCTTTCTTTTTCCTCTTTTTTTTTTTTTTTTTTTTGCCTTCATAGGTTGAAAGACTAATTAAAGAACGAGGCTGGGAGTTCATGTGGAATGAACGTCTTGGATATGTTCTGACTTGTCCTTCGAACCTAGGAACTGGTTTACGTGCTGGAGTCCATGTAAAGCTGCCAAAGCTTAGCAAGGTACATAAATTGTTTAAAAGGACAGTGATATAAATCAGGTCTTCATGTGATTTATAAAGAAACAAATAAAAATTGACAGTTTACAGCAATTGGATGTTTGCAAGATGTGCAGCAGCTAGGTCCCAGGCATAATGCATGACTGAGCATACTTGTATTATGAAAATTATTATATTTGTTATGGAAGTTAATCTACTCCGCAGACAAACACCAACACAGGCCATAATCCAAAGACAGAGGAAATTGTCTCTGCCTGTCATTCTGGAGATGGTATTAGATCATGGATAATAACAATAAGCAAGGCAAAAGACAATATGCACAAACCTATTTCTTCTGTTAGGATCCCAGGTTTCCAAAAATCCTGCATAACTTGAGGCTACAGAAGCGTGGCACTGGTGGAGTGGACACAGCAGCTGTAGCAGACGTGTATGATATCTCCAACCTGGACCGCATGGGTCGATCAGAGGTAACTTGTTTGTTTTATTCCTTGCTTTTAAACTCAGATCTGCACGAAGACTGTTTCCCTCCATCTGAGTTCACTAAGAATTCAGTCATTTTTTGGAGTTATGGCAGTTTTTTCTCCTTGTGAATTTAATCCAATTAAAAGGCTTACACAACAAAAAATTACTACAGTGCATGCAATGTTTGCCAAATATGACAAGTTCCTGAGCAAGTTCCATAAATGTGACTGGTTTACATCATGTGCTGAAGCATTTTGTTGAAAGCATGCAGGTACTAGAAACATTTGGTTGTGGTAACAGAATTCCCTTGGGACAATGTTTCTCAGCATCACAGCATGAACTTTTATACCCGAATACCTCCTGGACTACACAGCTATGAGATAGGTGTACAGGTTGTCTCTCCAGTGCTGGGCATGAGCTAGGTATCTAAGAATCATAGGATCATAGAATGGTTTGGGTTGGAAGGGACTTTAAAGATCATCTAGTTCCAACCCCTCTGCCATCAGATGGGATGTCACCAACTAGATCAGGTTGCCCAGGGCCCCATCAAGCTTGGCCTTGAACACTTCCAAGGATGGGGCATCCACAACTTCTCTGGGCAACCTGTGCCAGTGCCTAACCATCCTTGCAGTAAAGAATTTCTTCTTCCTAATATTTAATCTACACCTACTCTCTTTCAATTTGAACCCGTTCCCCCTTGTCCTATCACTACACGCCCTTGTAAAAAGTCCCTCTCCATTTTTCTGAATGAGGTTCACTGAAGTTGTACACTGGGAACAGAGCTACATACTGTACATTGGACAGGTATCTGCCGTGCCCAGTGCAAAATGCTGAGGAAAGAAGCAGGATTCTAGGACTAACCCACACAGGGAATCAAGCACTGACATTAAGAGTGGATTAACATGCCGTTTTCCTTTTAGGATTCAGTCATGCACTTTCACTGTATTGAGTTTGGCTGGGATGGCATTAATTTTCCCCTGTGCAGCCCCCCTAGTACTGTGCTTTGCATTGGTAGCCAGAAAGGTGTTGATAACACACCAGTGTTTTGGCTACTGTTGAGCAGCGCTGGTGCAGCATCAGTGCTGTCTCCAACATTATGCCCCCCTTACCAGTGGGCTGAGGGTGGGCAAGATCTTGAGAGGGGGCATAACCAGGACAGCTAACCCAAATTGACCAGAGGGATATTCCATACCATGTCACATCTGTTCAGATATAAAAGCTAAGAAAAGGAGGAGGAAGGAGGGGGGGGCATTTGTTATTTACAGTGTTTGCCTTCCAGAGCAACCACTACACATGCTGAAGCCCTGCTTCCTGGGAAGAGGTCATAGATCACTTGCTAACAGGAAGTAGAGAATAAAATCTTTGGGGTTTTTTCCCATTGCTTGCATGTGTGCCACCTTTGCTTTTTCTTTTAGTAAACTGCCTTTATCTTGACCCATGAGGGTGTTTTCCTATGTTATGTTCTTGCCCTTCCCCCCTCCCCCCCCGCCTCCATCTGAGGAAGGGAGTGATAGAGTGGCTTGGTGGGCAACTGATATCCAGCCAAGGTCAACTTACCAGAAGCTTTCAAGGCTCATGCTACTACTGGATTGGGGAAATGAGTGTGTCTCTTCCCCTCCTTGCACTTCCATTCCAATTAGTTTTCAGTTGACTGTTTTCTGATAGGAGAACATAATTTTTGCTTTTTCAGTCCCTCAAAGAACTATATGGCTTTAAAATTAAATAGCACAAAACTATACTAGTATCTTAAGGAGTAAGTTTTCGTTTCTACGGTTGATGATGTATAGATTATCCTCTGCAATTCACTAGTGTCCATTTGGATGCAGTGCATTCTTTCTTCTACAGTACTGACTGTATATTGAATAAAGCTGTTGTATCTCACAGAATATAGGTAAACAACAGTCTAAAACATCAAGAAGTAAGCACATATGTACAGATGCTTTAAGCATGCTAAACAGTAAGGGAGAGCTCTGCATGATTCTGAGTCATTTCAGTATTACTCATATATCTCATTACTATCCATCAAGAAAATACAACTATCCTACTTTCTACAGAAGAAAGAAAAAGTGCCAGTAGTCTTCACAGTCATTTACCAAATGTCAGACCAACGTTCCATAGCTTTTAAGCCCAAACACATTTGGATAAAGGTATTAATCCAAACCTCACAAGATGCTGTTGGCAAAACACAAGAACCTCCTTATTTACACTGGCATTTGTTGCTTCAGAGAGAACTGCCCAGTGACTCTAAACATCCATGTCACTGCCTTTTCACTTTCTTTGTCCTAATATGTAAATTGTGAGAACACAGCAAATGGGAATCCATGGCTTTGACATACTGTAGTTCTCAGCATCTTGTATTCTCAGTGGTAATATTTGAAATAGGTGTCTAAACTCAAGCCTAAACCTTTTATATAAGCATTTTTGTTTGTCTATTTATATAGGCATATGTGCAGGAGCAGAATTTGGTGGAAATTAGGGGACTATTTGAAAATTTCTACTGTTAGAAGGCCAAGCTCAGCATGAACAGGAGAAGGGGTAGGGAGAAGGGAATTACTATGGGCTTCCACTTGACCAATGCATGACCTATATTTCCTGTGTCACAGCATGTGTGATCTCTGTGTCCAGGTCATGATTCTCCTTGGGTCTGGCTTTACTTGCAGTCTTTGCCATACAAGCCAATTTTTTCCTTCCTCTATTAACAGTGTTGCCTAAATCTTTTGTTCTTATTGTTTTTCTTGTTGTTGTAGGTAGAACTAGTTCAGATTGTCATTGATGGAGTCAACTATCTAGTTGACTGTGAGAAGAAACTGGAAAGAGGTCAAGACATTAAAGTACCACCACCATTACCTCAGTTTGGCAGGAAGTGATCTTGTGGCTGGTGTCTGTTAATGATAAAAAATATGGCTGCCATTTTGACAGAAAGGCACCTCTGTATATCTCTATTTAAATACCTTGTTTAATAAAACACTGCCTGATACCCAACGTCTCTCTAGATGCCTGGTCACACTAACAGAAAATAGTCTTAGTGCAGCTTTAGTAGGACAACCACTTTGTAGGGACTGCTTCCCTTTTCCCTTTGTCTTCTCAGCAACCTTTACCTAGGCTTTGAACCTTTCTTTTTTGGCTGATGATAAGGAAAGTATTACTTGAATCATGCAAAAGGCACAAATACATAACTCTAGCTTGTATGTACACCCATGGCTATATTTATGCAGACTTCTGAGCACCTGAGTTTTATTCACAGAAGCACTTGTCTTGAGTGCCTGTCCAGAGTACAAAAATCTCTCAGTCTGAAGGGCAGGTGCTTGCAACATGCTCATTACTTTTTCAGCATTCAACACCATGTTCAAAAGTTAACTAGAGCAAGCAGCTACAAATGGCTTCAGTCTCTGAAGTCTGCCACTTGACCTGTCATCTGGAACTCATTGGTATCTCTGTATGGGAGATGTCTCTTCTCTGTCCAGGACTGGTTTGCAGACAAACTTATTTACTATGTCATCCCAAACCCTCAGACTTTCTTAGCCCTGGTGGAGCATTCACCAGGTCACTTTCAGGTGTTTTCCTTAGGTACCACCTCTGGCCTTAGACTGCAGCAAGCTGAACCTAAAATCAGAAGTAACAAATATCAGTTTTCTGATATTCTGTATCCAACAGAAACCTGCCCAGCATTACCTCTTCCAGTCTTTTTCTGCAGCTTTCTGGTCACAGGTAATAGGGACCAGGCTCCAGCACCAGTCACCCAAGTGCCCAGGATGTACTGGAATACAGTACCCTGAGTAAAAGCTTCTCAGTGCTCACCACTGTTCCATGTGGTGAGCAGCTTGGAAAAACAGCAGACAGAGTCCCTTTGCTTATCTTTTGCATATGAAACATATTCAGTGTTTCACAGTAACCTTTCAAAACATGCTCTGGTGAATGTACTGTCTATATCGACATTGAGCTGGGAGTAGTATCTGTAAGGCTATGTAGAAGAGGAGGGTATCTGCTCATGTACTGATTTTGCATGGCAAGGTTTTGGTAGTGGGGAGAGCTACAGGGATAGCTTCTTTAAGATGTCAGAAACTTCCCCCATGTCGCTGTTGAGTAAGAAATAACACAGACTCACCAGAAGGCTGGTTTGCACAGCATCTTGCTTTACTTCGAAAATCTCTCCTTTATACATTGTTCCAATACAGATAGACCAGATTGGTCAATTAATCAATACATTTCACCTGATTGGCTAATTGACAGAAACATCTTTCTTAAAAACAGTCTTTGAGAAAGACAGGAAAACAGAGAGTAGGAAAACACCACCTGCAGGTTGTTTATAATAACAAGCTATCATTGTTTCTCTGCAACTCCCTAAAGTCTCACAAGCTGATCCTGGGAAAACTTATCTAGTTTTCTCACTCTCTGACCAGGCTGTCACATCCACACGCCCATGTCTGACAGTCAGTTGTAGCCAGCTGCAAGACAGACTTGCCACTGGCCAAAGCTGAGCCAATCAGCCCTGGTGGTAGCACCCCTGTGATAACATTTAAGAAGGGGAAAAAGGTTCTGTGCAACAGCAGCCAGAAGAGAGGAGTGAGAATATGTGAGACAAACAACTCTGCAGATACCAAGGTCAGTGAAGAAAGAGGGGGAGGAGGTGCTCCAGGCTCCCCCATTCCCTGTCCCTGTACACTGCTTGGAGGGAGGAGGTAGAGAATTCAGGAAACAAACTGAGCTCAGGAAGAAAAGGGGGGGAAGGTGTTTTAGGATTTTTTTTTATTATCATTTCTTATTATCCTGCTCTGACCTTTGATTGGCAATAAATTTAAATTAATTTCCCCAAATTGAGTCTGTTTTGCCTTTTATGGTAATTGCTGAATGATCTTCCCGTCCTTCTCTTGACCCACAAGTCTTTTGTCATATTTTTTTTTCTGCCCCTGCCCATTTGAGGAAGGGGAGTGATAGAATGGCTTGGTGGGCACCTGGTATCCAGACAAGGTCAATCCACCACAGCTCCCTTAAGGGTATCCAGTCAAGGATCTTTGTAATGCAAAAGGGGATAAAAAGAAAGGAAGGAAGCAAGGAGCAACACATAGAAGATACAAACCTGACGAACAGACAATAAGTGAGGCAATAGCAAGAACCAAACCTAGTCAATTAAACTAATTGATAAGAGTATGAGGAAGGTGTGAACACTTATTTCAGTAAGATTATCTGATCAAGAACTTTGTCAAAATGGGATAAGGAAATGGGTGAGGCAATAAGCAAAACATCTAGACCTGACAAACAAACAAGTGGCCATGACTGAAGGAAAGTCCAAAGGAAAGTCTGAAGGCTGAGACTGAGCTGTACAGGGGGGTTTTCGACATCAGGGATATCCAAGCAGCAGCCCCCAGCCTCGTCAGGACCTGGAAGCCCTCGGCAGCCAACCAGGTGAGGAGGGGGCGGTGCTGGGAGCAACCAAGGGAGATTTCTCAGCAGGTCTATGAGGGCATGGCATGGCAGTTCACGCAGAAGGGTGAGCAGATAGAGCTCCTCTCTGACCATCTCTGAGCAGCCAATAGAGGCAGCAAACAGACTCAGCAGCTGATAAGGAAGAGCAAAGAGATCCTTTTAGCCCCAGTCTTGTTAGCATACTAGTTCAAGCTTCCTCAGTTATGGTGTTGCCATGCAGTAAAGCTCAATCCCATGTAGCTACAGGAGTCACTGAACCAGCCATGTCAGTCTTCCAGCCACCCGGACCTGCTAATGGTAGATGCAGCTCTTCAGGTCACAGACTGTCAGGATTGCCTGATGCCTCTTTGCGAGGCTGGGGCTGACAAACTGTCTTTTTGCAGAAGGTGTGCTGTGGTTGAGGAGCTGTGTTGACAGATATCTTGGTTTAAAGGACAGATGTCGTCCAAGGAAGGCGGGAACCTCCCTTGGAATAGAAAATGTGACCTCCTTCCCTCCAAATTATTATAACTTTGAAATTATGGGTCTTTCAGGCAAAGATATGGGAAAAGGAATAACGGTTCTTTACTAGAACCTATATAATAACAAGACAAACAAACAACGATGGCAGCAACAACAAACAAAAACAGATACCCAATAACAGCCTTCTTTCAGCTGTCAAGCACTTTCCCCTTTGGTGTAGTTATGGTCACAGCCAGCAGGGGAGCTGTTGGCTCCAGGCTGGGCAGGGCAGGGGCAATGATTCTCCCGCGGCTGCAGGCAGCGCTGTGGCACCAGCTCAGCCGCATCTCTACACAGTAATGGCAGGTGAGCTGGTGGGAGAGATAGAAAGGAGCTTCCTTTACAAAACCTACAGGGGCAGCCAGTCTCAGTGCCCCTCTGGATGGCAAAATGGGCTGTAGCAGGAACCTCAGAGTAGCAGGATGGAACAGCAGCGGCAGGCACACCTGGGGGTGGTGTTATAGATACATATTATAATATTGGCTTTTTGCAAATATTAAAATGGATTTTATATGTGTGATGTTAAAGTAACTTTGCTATAAAGATATAGTTTTTTATTTCTGCTGTTAATTAAGCTTAGACATAGTAATGAAATAGCTGATATAAGTATGCTTGTGTTAAAATGCCTCCTTGGATGGGATAACATCCAATGAACATAGGATGAGGACACCTGCTACAGATATGCCAACTATCAGCACTCATCGTCTGAAGACAGTGTGGACCAAGGCCCAAAAACTGGAAGCGATAAAGAGAAGGAGCCAAAACCACAGCCAAGAAACACACATGCTCTAAAAAGGCGGATCCCAAGCAGGGGCCATGTAAAATAGTTCCTGGGATATGTAAACTAGTTTATGGATATGCATAAGGGTCTATGGATATGCAACAGGCTGATGTAAGGGAAAAGGTATTTAAGGGGTATCCCCGAAGATAACAGTGTGCTCTTGGCTGAGTGCCGAGACGCACCCGGCCGTAATAACCTTTGCTCTATGGTCCTTGTCTCCTATTGTCCTTTATTAAGCTGTTTAAATTTTCACAGGAGAGTGTGTTTTTCACAGTGGCAAACAAAATGTAGCAGAAACTCCGCGACCGTGCCAGAAGCTGCGGGGTGTCCGGGTGTTGGGTTAAAGTGTAGCAAGAAGCCCTGAAGCAGTGGCAGAGAACATCGGGGCTGGGCAGGGAATTGCTCCCCTGGATAGCTCACCGGGGATGACTGGTCCTGGGGGTTGGGCTGCACAGATTTGAGTGGCCCTGGTGGGAGCGGGGGACAAGGGAGGGGCAGTGACCATTTCTTGGACACCAAACAAAAAACAAAAAAATGGATATGGGATAAAAACCATTTTCAAGACACCAGGTGAAGGAGCTACAGGAAGAAGTGAACAGGCTACGTAGTATTCAAGTGAATGAGCAGGAGATTGATTATTTTAAGAGATGCTACAGTCTCAAGTCTCTTGGGAGTCTCAAACCTCCACTGTAGTGAAGAAGCAGGTGAACTCAGAATGCTGCAGGGTAATTAGGGAACTGTTAGTCAAGGGTCTGTTAAAGATGAAGGCTGGAAGCAGGCCACTGCATGTACCAGAAAGATTCCTCCTCCTTCTCAGATTATGACAAGTAGGACTGGTACATTCTGCAACAGGTATGAGGCTCTGGAACTACTGAGGTTGGCAAAGGTCCTTCTGGGATAGTGGGGCCTCCTAAAACAACACTACCTGTACCCTGCATCAAGACTTCCTCTGTTAAGAAGAAGAGTAGTTGTAACTCCCTTCTAAGGGGAACAGAGCCCAATATGCAGACCAAACACAACTCACAGAGAAGTCTGCTGTCTCCCAGGGACACAGATAAGGGACTGTGGAAAACACGTTCACTCTCCTGTGAAAATTTTAAAAGTTTAATAAAGGACAATAGGAGACGAGGACCATAGAGCAAAGGTTATTACGGTTGGGTGCACAGAGGAGGGAAATTTTATAACCAACGGTGAAAAATGCATATTTTATGATTAGCTTTTTGCAAATATTAAAATGAATATTATATGTGTTATGTTAGAAAGTTATGCTGTATTTTCTTAAGTAGTATGTTAAATATAGTTTTAGGTTATAACATAATGTTAAAATAGAAACTATGCTATGTAAGATACTTTTTTTAAAGAAAGGACTCCCACCGAGATAGCAGGCAGAGGACGCCTAAATCTTTCAGAGAAAAAGAATTTATTGCTCTCTTATCAGAAAAAACTAACTTCTTCCCGCCTCGCTCAGCCCTCAAGGGGCCGTTAGGATTCAGAGGAAGAAGTTGACACTGACCAGACAGAATCCTTTGTTTGAATGGAATTTATGCATCACGTATGAGGTGTATGAATATGCAACAGGCTATTGCTTTTAAGGGTTAATCCTCTGTTAACGTGTGTCCTTTTTCGGGCTTATTTTGCCCAGAAAGAGGTACCCGGACTGTCCGTAACTCTTTGTTTTTATTGTCTCATATTGTCCTAATCCCAATTGTTCAAATTTTGATTACTCTAATTATATTACTATTTTTATAACCATTTTATTACTATTAAACTTTTAAAATTCTAAAAACACGTGATTGGCATTTTTCACAATTATGGTAGCAGAGGATGGTTCCTAACACCTCGCTGCTGGTGCTTTAGAAGAGTCGGAGTGAGGAAGGCACGCCCTGCCCGATTAGGGCGGTGCTCTGTTTCCCCTAGTGTGACTGACAGACGCAGGTTACTGTCGGGATCTCTAACTGTTCAGAGTGATCCCGAGAAAAGTTCCAAAGTCTCTTTCCCCAGCCCGGCGCTTGAAGAAGGAGTCAGGGCTCTTCATTTCTCGGTCTCAAGGCTGTTTATTTTATCTTATCTATAAAAAACTTTCTCCTGCCCTGCCGAGGTCAGCTCAGCAAGACAGTTCCAGGCACTCTCCCCCTCCTACGAGGCGGTGTCGTCTTTTATATTACAAACTACGTATATCGTATTTACCTTTACTTTCCAATACCCATCACCATTGTTAGACAGTGCACCCCTCCTACGAACCAATCCCCATGTGCTGACATCACTGCAGAAGATGGAGAACAAGAAGAAGAAAGAAGAAGGACGAGACACGCCCTGTTCCCTCCATCTTGTCTCCATTACCCTAATACCAAAATTTTCAAAACTTACATTTTCACCCTGTGCACACCTTATAAAAACACCATTTAAACCCATGTGACCTTCTCACTCTCATACAAAGCTGACAGGTCGCCCGCAGGATCAAAGTCCAACCACCAAGTGTTCTGGGCATCATGCCAAGACCTCCGAGCCCCCCGGGGGGGTCTCGGCCCTCGATGTGATCTCTGGAGACTCCCCACATCCGAAGTGATGTGCGGAGTTCCCACAGGTTACGATCGATGGACAAAAGGAGGCAATAAAACAAAGAAAAGGGAAAAAGGCTCCCTAAAACCGTGGTAATTTGCCCCCTAAGACTAGTAGTGCATGCGAAGAACCCAGAAAGGAAAAAAGAATTGGGAAGTACTTTTCGGGGGGGCAGGTACAGGGGGGTGAATATGTGTGTGGCTGAGAGGCGGGCTGGTTATCTCAGACCTGCTACCTGTGTGAGGAGTCTCCTATGCTACGTTTCCATCTTTTCGTGAGAAAAACGGCCAGTAAAGTGATGAAGCGAGAGATAAAAGGAGTGAGAGAATCCCCTGGGGTAACTGGGACTGGGTCTCAGGGAGGGGTTGAACCCCCTCGGAGGAAGGGAGCACAGGTGTTTCCTAGCCCAATCCACTAGGAAACGGGACAAAAGGAAGGGCCCCCTAAAAATTCTGCTGGATTGAGGGATAAGAGTGCCCAAGAGCATCCAGAATCAAAACCTGCTGGGTTGAGGGATTAACATTGCAAGAGCATCCAGGGTTGAGCAAAATCCTGCCAGATTGAGGATATGCCCAAGAGCATCCAGGGTTGGACAACACAGCTGGGTTGAAGGATATCCAAGAGCACCGGGACTGGCCAGTAACACCTAAAATTGTAATAGGTGATTTGAAAGTAAAAGGTACCTTATTGTTGTCTTGTTGTGTGTGGGAGAGTGAATCAAACACAAAATCAGCCTCAACTTCCCAGGCGGGTGGGAAGGGGGGGGATCTGTGGCATAAAGTGTAGGTGACCTGCAAACAGGCCATTGTTCTCCCGGGTATGTGGAGAGGACAGTGGCTAAAGAGTGTCAGTGACACGCAGACAGCCTCAAAGGTGAACTGGCACCAGAGGCGACCAGAGTCAGGGCCCTTCCCGGAGGCCTGGCGATACTGAAACCCAGAGGCTGACCCCAACGTGAGGGGGGGCCACAGGGACCCGTGATTCTCTGGCGACAGGGATCCACTTCGTGTCCTGAGGGTGTGAAAGAATGTGTGGAAGTGAATGAGAAATAAAAGTGAGTGAATGTAGACGAATGAAAGTATATGTAATGTAGATTGTGTATTTTAAGCTTTACTATATCTCCTTGGAGGGAGGTCTATTGCATTGAAAAGTAGTGTGAGAAAAAGGGTTTTTTTATTTTTTGTGTGTGTAGTCGAAAGAAAGTGGTATTCAGGTTGCTAGTGAAAGTGAGAAACAGAGGCAGGGGATGAATAATAGATAAGACCTTGAAAAATGAGACAGAAAACGACTAAGTTGGATACAGGAAAGAAAAAAGGGAGAATAAAAGCATACTAGCAGAGATACCCCAAAATAGCTCTTTGGGAGTTATGGTAGCTAACAGAGATACAACTCCTTGCAAAAGGAGAAAATACAGGGTATGCAGTAGTTGATGGGAAAAACATGCAAACTATTGAAAAAGGGGAATTAACATTAAACTGCTAAGATCAAACTTGTGAATTATATGCTCTAAAACGAACACTGGAATATTTAGCACACAAGAAAGGAACTATATATACTGACTCAAAGTATGCCTTTGGAGTAGTACATACCTTTAAAAAAATTGGAAAGGAAAAAGATTACTTAATTCAAGAGGAGAGGGATTAGTACATGAGGGATTATTTTAGAGGTTTTAGAGGCATTAAAATTACCTAAAAGAGATAGCTATAGTACATATTAAGGGACACCAAAAGGGAAAGACCCCAGAAATAAGAGGAAATAATTTGGCAGATCAGGAAACTAAGGATGCAGCAGAAAATGGGGCCAAAAGAGTTATGTTACTATTAACTCCAAATGGGGAAAAATTGGAAATTCCAAAGTTTAGTGAAGCAGAGAAAAAATAATTAGATAGGAGGTGAACAAGATGAATCAGGGAAATGGAAACTTCCTGATGGAAGTCAATTACTTAATAAAATGCTTACTAGGGCAATATTAGAAGACGTGCATCAGAAAACCCTTTGGGGTACTCAGGCTTTGTGTGATCATTTTTTTAAGGAACTATGGTTATTGGGACTTTTAGATTGGCAAAACAAATAACTGAAAGATGTATAACTTGTCAAAAGATAAATAAAAAGGTGATGAGAAAAACAAGATTAGGAGATCGTGAGTTAGCTCGTCGACCATTTCAAAGTATCCAAGCAGAAGTTTGGATTTGTTAGGCTCTGGATTTATTTGTAAAAAGCCGTACATAATCCAGAAGAAAAAGAATATGCCGCATGCTAGGGGGGAGATCGTAAGAAAATAACATTTTTAAAATATCAAAACCCCCCCGAGACAAAGCAATAAAAGAAAAAAGGCTGAAAGAAAAGGGCTGGGAACAAGAGATTACTTCCTCCGTTCCCGCTTGTTTCCCCTACCCGTTCGTGGCTGCACTCCCCCCCAGCCCCCGTCCCCGGCTCCGGTCTCGCTGCTCGAGGCTACACCACTCAATCCAGCTCCTGTGCCGGCTGTGGCCCTGCCGGTGTGATCGTCTGCTCCGGTCCCAGCCGCCTGGCCTGCAGCCGCTCCGCCGGCCTTGCCGAGGATGGGGGGGGGGCGGGGGGGTGTCGGGTCTGTCCTGCCGCGTGGTCTGTGGTCACTGCGCCGACCGCACCGAGAGGGGGGGTCCCCTCTGTCCCGGCCGTCCCATCCCCGGCTGCCCTGCCCGTGCCATCTGCGCTGGGCGCCGCTGCTACTGCCGGGGTCTCCCGTCTGCTTTGTCTCTGCCGGGAGCCCGGGAGCTGCCGGATCAGCCGCCATAAAACATGCGGGGGCTACCCACGCTTCGGCTCGGTCTCCACCGGAAGATCCCCCTCTAGCGGTTCCGACAGCGGACCCCGCCTGCTCCTTGGAGGACTAAGGCTCGGCACGGATCCCTCCCCTCACCCCCCCTTCCTCCGACACTAAGGGAAAACCAGAAGGTCTCTCCAGGAGATTAGAAAATGCCAATGGCACCTACTGATTGGGGTCAGAATGATGAGGAGGGGAGGAAACACATGAATAATTATCGTAATTTCATAATCAAGGGAATAAATGAGGCAGCATATTGAAGGTGAAATGAAAAAAAAAAAAAGGGCTTTTAAGGGACAGCTTTTAAGAGAGAAAGAAGAAACTCCAACTAAATAGTTGAATAGTTAGCAGACTTAGGACATTATAGGAGAAATTGCACTAATCAGGTAAAAGATCTAAAAATCTTCAGAGAGATGGGCACAGAAGAGGAATAGAGAAGTCATAAGCTCTATATTTTAAAAGATGGATACCATCTAGAGTCTGTGATAACTTAAAAAGTAAGTCCCCCAGAAGAAGAAAAATTAGAATTTGTGGTAGACAAAGGGGCAGAAAGAACCTGCCTGTTAAATATTCCAAAAGGTTATAGTGTAAGCAAAGACACTGTAAAAGTAACAGGAGCAAAAGGAGAGAGTTTCACAGTTCCTGCATTAAAGATGTAATTAAGGGAGAAACTAGAATTTAGATAGGGGATGTATTATTAGTCTCTGGGGTAGGTAGCAACTTATTGGGAAGAGACTTACAAGTGAAATTAGGAATAGACGTTATATCAGAAGATGGGAAAATGACAGCTAGAGTTTTAAAATTAGGTCAAGAGGATGAAGAAAAAATTAACAAGGAAGTTTGGGCTGGGGAAGGAAATAGAGGAGGAATAAATATTGACCCCATAAGGGTTACAAGTAAGAGAGAGAATTGTCCCATATGTGTACGTCAATACCCCATATCTTTAGAAGGATGGGAAAGTTTGAAGCCAGTAATAAAAGGACTTATAAAAAATGAGACATTAGAACTTTATATGTCTTCTCATAATACCCTTATTTTCCCAGTAAAGAAGGCCAATAGAAACTATCTTTTATTATCCAGAGAAACTAAAGTTGAGGTTAAAAAGGCTATTATATAACTTTTGAATTTTCTTGGGAAAAAAAAATGATTAAGGGTATCAAAGAGGGAAATCAGAAAATTACTCGGATCATTGGCATATTGCAGATTATAGAAAGACGGGTATACACAAGCAATAAAATTTTTATATGGAAAATTAACAAAGGAAAATGATGTTAAATTAGAAGAGTTGAAGTTATAACGAGCCTAAGTACCAGCTTTAAGCTTACCCTCATTAGAAAAACCCTTTTAATTTGTACATAAATGTAGAAAATGGAGTAGCTCATAAAATTTTAATTTGGGAGTGGGGAGGAGTAAAGAGACCAGTAGCTTATTTATCAAATATGTTAGACCCAGTAAGCCACAGCTAGCCAGTATGTATTCAAGCTATAACAGCTACTGCAATCCTAGTAAAAGAAAGTTGTAAGCTTACTTTTGGAAGTAAACTAGTTGTGTGTACACCTCATACAGTCCGAGGTGTGTTGAATCAAAGAAAAGAGAAAAAAAATAGGGAAAAGAAAAAGTAAGGAGGGAAGAAAGAGAGAAGTTGAAGAAGGGGGAGAGGTGGTTAGCAGACTCTGGGATGCTGGAATGTGGAGTGTTATAAGTAAAAAATCTGCCAATTTTTTGGGGAAAAAAAAGGGTGGCAGAACCAGTTAAACCAGTTGCTGCCAAGGTGAAGTTCTACCTGTTTGTTATTGTAATCACCGGTCCTTTTCGCTAATTGCTCCTTTTGTATCAGTAAGGCCCTGCCTGGGGCTAAGTTGGCGGCCCTTCTCTCCAAACAGTGAGAGGAGGGAACATGGGGGGGGGGCATCAGAGAAAATGCAAAATAACCTCTAGACCAGCATGCCATGGGAAGCAACCCCACCAAGCGAAGGAAGCTGGGGTTTGTTTTTAAGTCCTGATACGGTGAGGCCTAACATTTAGAAAGTTAGGCAAACAAGAAATCAGGCAGCTGTTTTTCCTGACAGAGGGGAGTCAGGCACAAATTGGGCTCTTACACCGGGGTTTCGTGTTTTTAAGTCCTGATAGATATAAGACCTGACATTGGTAAAGTTAGGCAATCAAGAGATCAGGCAGTTGTTTCAGTGTAAAGTCCTGATACATATAAGACCTGACATTGGTAAAGTTAGGCAATCAAGAGATCAGGCAGTTGTTTCAGTGTAAAGTCCTGAGCATCAGGCAAATCTAGAGTTCGGTGGAGGATGCTGAAGCTCCTCAAACAAGATTTTTCTTGAGATTACCTGTCAGTAGAGGCACCTTTGGGATTTTTTCTGCTGAGACCCAAAAAATGGGAGGGTGTAATAGTAAGAAGACAGGCAAGAGATTGAGGAATATACCTCCCAATAGCCCCTTAGGGGAACTATTAGAGAAATGGGATTCTATAGAGGCCACAGAGGGATTAGATAAGGTGAGGATGATCCACTACTGTGTAGAAGTCTGGCCAGAATTAGAGGTGCAAGGAGGATGGCCTTGGTGTGGGACAAGGGACAAGTGGATGTGTCAACAACTGAGTCACTATCTGACAGCTCGGGAGGATACTGATCCTGAGCAATTATTGTATGTAACTTGCTGGTTAAAGAGTGCTATTGGGGATGAAGGTGTGTGAATTTGTAAGGTGCAGAAGAAGAAAGAGGGGAATGAAGGAGGGAATGCTGGAATTGGTAAAAGATGGGACCCCCTGGATTATTTGCCTCCTGCTGCTCCTCCACCTTATAATCCTCTTCCTCGGACACCTCAAATGGCAGATCCGGTTCTTCCCCCAGCTGCCATCTCATTACCGCCTCCTCTAATTCCTTCTTCTACCTCTTTGGCTTCCTCTATGGTAGACCCGGTATCTCCCCTAGTAACCACTCCCTCACCACCCCCTTCGGCTCCTCCAGTTCCTTCTGCACCACCACAAGTGCCTACTCCACCTGCTGCATTCTGCACCCCTTCTCCAGCTCCACTTAATATGTACTCAAGCTCTTCTCCCCCTCCTATTGCTGTCCCTTTACCTCCACCTAGCTGGGACACAAATGCCTCCTTGCCTGGTAAACAGTTATTACCAAATACACCTGCTGATCTGCAGAAAGTTCAGGGTAATCCTGATATCTCTCAAATTAGTAGTTTGGCGTCTGAACACGGGCCATACTGTAGTACCAGATCCAGGACCTCCAAGGTAGAGAGACTTTTTCCCCTCAGAGAAGTTCGTATGGGAGGAGTAGCGGGAGGTGTTAGCTTTGTGAATGCTCCTCTGATGGCTTCTGAGGTGAGAGGGTTCAAGAAAGAGTTAGGGCATTTAGTTGAGGACCCAGTAGGCATAGCCAACCAAGTGGATCAATTCTTAGGTCCAAATATCTACACTTGGGGGGAGGTGAATTCCATTCTAAATATATTATTTTCCCCAGAAGAGGTCCAGATGATTAGGGCGGCTGGCATAAGAATTTGGGAGAAAGATAACCGTCCGGGACCCCAGGTGCCATCAGGTGAACAAAAATTGCCACTAACGGATCCCAGCTGGAACCCTAATCAGGAGGAAGGGAGGAAGGCCATGATGGAATAGAGGTCTTTGATAATTCGGGGGATCAAAGAGTCAGTTCCCAAAGGAACTAATACCAAATTGGCATTCGAGGGTGCACAAGAGAAGAATGAAGCTCCTGCTGCTTGGCTTAATCGCCTAAAGCGGAACTTCCATTTGTACTCTAAAATAGACCCAGACACCACAGAAGGTCAAGTGCTACTAAAGGTCCAATTTGTTACCAAATCTTGGCCTGATATACGGAGAAAACTGGAAAAGATTGAAGACTGGCAAGAAAAGGACATTAATGAGTTATTAAGAGAAGCACTGAAGGTATATTTAAGGAGAGAAGAAGAAAAAGCAAAGGCCAAAGCTAGGATCATGGTTGCGGTAGCTAGAGAAAGTGTGGGGACAAGCAAGGTAACAAAAGAGTGGGCGGGTCCACCACCAGGAGGAGGCAAGGATAGGCCAGTACTGTCAGGTACAAAAGGGATAGAGAGGCCTCAAGTCCCTTTGAGCGAACGACATTGCTATTATTGTGGAGTAACTGGACACGTTAGGAGGTTTTGTAAAAAGCTGTCTCGATGAGGCAATAGCCAGGGAACAAGAAGCCTTGGAGAGAGTTCTTAGAGGTGACAATTAGGAGTGTCAGGGGCTTTACACTTTAGGGGACCCGATGCAACATCTAGAAAAGCCCTTGGTAAACATTGAGGTGGGACCCCTAAATGAAGAATTTGAATTTTTGGGTAGATACAGGAGCAGATAAGTCCTGTCTCAACAAAGTACCAGATAGTAAAATACCCAAAAATATCTGGAGTTAGACAAAACAGCTAGGTGGAAAGATATCCAATAGCACTGGGACTGGACAGTAGCACTTAACTCGTAATAAGTGATGTGAAAGTAAAAGGTACCTTATTGTTGTCTTGTTGTGTGTGTAAGAGTGAGTCACAAACAAAACCAGACTACTGTTCCCCGGGCAGGTGGGGGCTGTGGCCGAAGAGTGTGTGTGACCTGCACACCAGGCTAGTGTTCCCCAGACGTGAGGGGGCCATAGCTGAAGAGCGTGATTGACATGCAGACATCCTCACAGGTGAACGGGCACCGGAGGCAACCAGAGTCAGGACCCTTCCAAGAGGCTCAGAGATACTGAGACCTAGAGGCCAACCCCAAGGTGAGGGGGGCCACAGGGACCCGTGATTTTCTAGCAATAAAGATCCACTTTGTGTCTTGAGAGTGTGAAGGAATGTGTGAAAGTGAATGGAAAATAAAAGTGAGTGAATATAGACAAATTAAAATATAGGTAATGTGGATTGTGCATTGTAAGTTTTACCACATCTCCTTGGAGGGAGGTGTATTGTGTTGAAAAATAGTGTGAGAAAAAAATTTTTTTTTAGGTGTAAGGAGTTGAAAGAAAAGTGGTATTTAAGCTGTTAGTGAAAGTGAGAAACAGAAGCAGGAGATGAATAGATAAGATCTTGAAAATAGAACAGAAAACCAGTAAGTTAAATACACAGAAAAATAGGAGAATAAAAGCACTTTGGGAGTTAAGTTAGCTAACAGAAATACAACTCCTTGCAAAATACAGAGTATGCAGAAGATGAGCGAAACATGCAAGCTATAGAAAAAGGGAAATTACCAATTATACATAACGTTAACCCAAGAAATTAAGTTTTGATAAAATCATAAAATAATAGACCATTAATGCCTATATTTGAAAGCCCCTTTCAGGTACTCATTGCTAATTCGACTGTGCAGACCAAAGGAAAAGGGTTGGACCCACATCAGTTTTTCCCTCTGGCATTGGACTGGACTCCACACCACTCTCCCTCTGGCATTGGACCAGACTCGACCCCACTCTCCCTCTGGCATTGGACCAGACTCCACATCAGTTTTTCCCTCTGGCATTGGACCAGATTCCACACCACTCTCACCTCTGGGCACTGGACAAGAGTCAACCACATCACGAGTTAATTCACCTGAGTATACTGTTATAAAAGGACCAAAAGACTTAAAGTTGACT
The DNA here is from genome assembly GCA_019023105.1 of Diglossa brunneiventris. NCBI lineage: Eukaryota > Metazoa > Chordata > Aves > Passeriformes > Thraupidae > Diglossa > Diglossa brunneiventris. The sequence continues at coordinate 143,781 of JAFCGX010000124.1, forward strand.
CTCAGAAGGAAGAGTCAAAAAGACTGATAAACTGTATAGGAAAAGAGTTGGTATCAGAGCCATAACATAGCTTAAAATATTTCAGGACAGTTCTGTGTGTAAAATAAGTTTGTAAAAAGTTTAAGACTGTAAATAAGTAATTCTGGTTAACTTCCCCCAATTTAGTTCCAAAGACTGTAGGTTAATCCTCTACAGAGTACTCCCCTAAGAGAAACCAAAATTAGTAAGGAACAGACCAAGAGAGGTTTAACCAGAGAAGTGGGTAGAAGAGACTCTAAAGAGCCTGGAAGCTTCTTCTCAGTAAAATTCCCCAAGAGGCAAGGCTGGGTGGGCAGGTCGTGCAAGATGACCCATACCGGATTCTTGGGATGGGTAGTAATAATGGCTCTAATTGCTGGTGGTGCTCTGGGGAGCCCAGGAGAGCCGTGCACTGAGTGCTACCAACCCCTCTATGAGGAGGAAGAAGTGAGCTCCTTGTCGAGAGTCCACACCAATTCTAACCCTAATTGTGTTAACCTCTCCCAATTGGTCCTTTATCAAGAAGATAAACACAATCTTGCTGGCATCCCAAAAGGGAAAAGACAACAAATGAGTGCCAGAAACAGGAATAACAGAGGTCCAGTATGGCTTATACTCCCACCTCCCATGCCTGTGAGGTTGCAACCCACAGCAGGTGTATTTGATCTTCTTGGTGGCAAAATACAGAGGCCAATCTGATCTTGCCCTCTATTTCCTTGTTGCTTTCTCTTAACTAATTTCCAGGCAAATTGTTTTTGACACCCTTTAACTGTGGTCTCTTACCGTTCTTCAGGTATCTCTCATTCAACAGGCACTAATAATTCCCATCCACAAAACTAAGTTATTACTTTAACACTTTGTCCTGGGTTGACTATATGATGCTTTTATCCCCAAATCGCCTCATTGGTTTATGCTGAATAATAATAAGTTTTGCACCTTTAAGACTTGTTGCAGAGAGTGAAGGGGGGGAGAGAAGAAGGGCACAGTTTTTTTTCTTTCTCTCAGACACTGCACTTACTCCCCCGCATTCCTCCTGGACTGTGTTCGTCTGTTGATGAACAGACAGCAGGACAGAGAGCTCTCCTTTTGCTTTTAGTTAGTTTTAGCTGGCTGAGGCAAGGAAGAGTCCCTGGACTGTGTTTTTTTTTCCTTCTCTTTGGACCTCTTGGAACCTGCTCTGGACTGAACACCCAGGGGAGCACCGGCAGCTGCACCTGTGGCCACCGGGCCGGGCCGGGCCTGGCCTGCGACAAATTCCAGCACCAGGAGAGCTGATCAGAGACTGAGTGAGCCGGGCTGCAACCCGGGGACGGGGGGTTTCTCAGTTTGTCATCTCTTTTAGAGCGGCAAGGGGTTTTATTGTTTAATATTGTTTAGGTTCTATTGTTTAATAAACAGTTTTTTTCCACTTTTCTCCAAGGAGGTATTTTCTCCCGGACCGGCTGGGGGGGAGGGGCCGATTGAATTTATCTTCCTACCAGAGCCCCTCTGGGGACTCTCTCCCAAATTTTGCTCTAAACCAAGACATATATAAATCTTGGCGCCCAATGTCGGGCTAGAGAAAGTGGAAAAAAGCTTATTGTGTGTGTTGGTTGTGCTCACTAGCTAGTGAGTTAAAGCGGTCAGTAGCCATGCTGCTGGAATTCATAACATCTCTTGGGGTGGAGGCCTTCATGTGGTTCTGGTCTATAGACCTTTTTGAGATTTCAATACCTTTCTGGTATTCAATCTGGTAGGCTTCCTCTATATAGTCTGCAGCTTCTCTAGAATGAAAGCTGAGATATCCAGAAGAGTTGGTGAGACCCCTGACCCAGAAGCAGATGTAGGCGTGAAAAATCCTGAGTGGTGTGGAGAATGGGAAAATATAGGCCAAACCCTGAAGGAATTTTCTGATCCTGTAGGCTGGGATTTTCCACGGGAGTAAATTCAGAACCCAGCTGAGCTGGGGAAATGCCTAAAGGAGAAGTGCCATGACGATTCAAACGAGAAAAGGCTCATTGCAATAAGCTGGGCCCTGGCCTATGCTTATCGCACTCTGTTAGATACTGTAGGGCAGCAGACAGAAGCAGGGGGGCAGGGAGATAAATCAGCTATCCCAGTCACTCAGGCTACAGCCAGCACCCCAGGCTCGAAGCCAGCAGCCAAACCAGATAGTGAGCCTAAGCCAGCAGCTAAACCAATGGCTGTTGCTACCAGTACTAGAAGTGGGAAATGCACAGACAAAACCAACCGACCAGAGGATGATGAGGATGATGATACAGGAGAAGGAACCTCAATGCCTCCTGACATAAAATCAGGAGTCAAAGCAGCAGGTGCAAGATCCAATGCAAATATTGAGTCCTTTTCCCTGAAGGACCTTCGTGGACTACGGAAGGATTACACCCAACAACCTGATGAATCCATAATTAGTTGGCTAGTCCGTCTCTGGGATGCTGCAGGTGAGGCCACAATTCTAGACGGCACTGAAGCGAGGCATTTGGGATCCCTGTCACAGGATCCTGTCATTGACCAAGGAATGATGAGGGGGGCTAATCCGCACAGCCTCTGGTCACGGGTCTTGGAAAGTGTTGCACAAAGATACCTGTGTGCAGATGATCTTTATATGTAGCAGACACAGTGGAAGACCATAGAGCAAGGGATCCAACGCCTAAGAGAAATGGCAGTGGCAGAGATTATCTTCTCAGATGATGTCACAACTAGGAACCCAGACTTGGTACCATGCATGTCTGTGATGTGGCGAAAACTTGTACGACTCGGGCCACATGAATACGCTTCTGCCTTAGCCATAATGAAGAGGGATGAGAGGGATGAGACTGTGCTGGATATGGCAAGGAAGCTCCGAGCATATGCAGACACTGTGCATGGCCCAACACATGCCAGAATCGCAGCAGTAGAAACACGTCTGCAGAAATTGGAGGACAAGATAGAGGAGAACCACAAGAAGCTCAGAGAGGAGATTAAAGAAGACCTTCTCCAAATCTCAGCGGTACAGATCAGAGGTTCTGGTATGCAAGGCAGACGTTTCCCAGATGGCGAGAGAAGGTACATCCCACGAGCTGAGCTGTGGTTCTACCTGCGTGATTGTGCAGAAAACATGAGGAGGTGGGATGGACAACCTACTGCTGTTCTGGCACGACGGGTGCGTGAATTGAAGGAAGACAGGGCTGAGAGAGGGAGTTCCACCAAAAGGAAAGCAGCTCCAGTTGCCCGTAGCTGAACTGCCAGGTATGAGGATGATGACATGTCCGATCCCCTTGAAGGAACATCCAAGGCATATGCCCAGGGAAAGGAGGATAACCAGGCTTAGAGGGGCCCTGCCTCTAGCCAGGTAGAGGCTAGGGAAAATCGTGTTTTCTGGTCTGTGTGGATTCGTTGGCCTGGCACATCGGAACCACAAGAGTATAAAGCTTTGGTTGATACTGGTGCTCAATGTACATTAATTCCGTCGAGACGTGGGGACAGAGTCTGTTTCTATTGCTGGTGTGACAGGGGGATCACAGGATTTCACTTTGGTGGAAGCTGAGGTGAGCCTGACTGGAAACGAGTGGAAGAAACACCCTATTGTGACTGGCCCAGAGGCCCCATGCATTTTAAGCATAGACTTTCTCAGAAGTGGGTATTTCAAAGACCCAAAGGGACTCAGATGGGCATTTGGAATAGCTGCTGTAGAGACAGAGGGTGTCAAGCAGTTGAACACCTTGCCTGGACTGTCAGAAAACCCATCTGCAGTAGGACTCCTGAAGGTGGAAGAGCAACGAGTGCCAATTGCCACCTCAACAGTGCACCGCCGACAGTACCGAACGAATCGGGATGCTGTGATCCCCATCCACAAAATGATCCGTGAGCTGGAGAGCCAAGGGGTGGTCAGCAAGACCCACTCACCCTTCAACAGCCCCATTTGGCCTGTGCGTAAATCTGAAGGAGAATGGAGATTGACTGTGGACTACCGTGCATTGAATGAAGTGACTCCACCACTGAGCGCTGCTGTGCCGGACATGCTGGAACTCCAGTATGAGCTTGAGTCCAAGGCAGCAAGGTGGTATGCCACTATAGACATTGCCAATGCATTTTTCTCCATTCCTCTGGCAGCAGAATGCAGGCCTCAGTTTGCTTTCACCTGGAGAGGCGTGCAGTACACCTGGAATCGACTGCCCCAGGGGTGGAAGCACAGCCCCACCATCTGCCATGGACTGATCCAGGCTGCACTGGAAAAGGGTGAGGCTCCAGAACATCTGCAATATATTGATGACATCATTGTGTGGGGGAAGACAGCAGCAGAAGTGTTCGAGAAAGGGGAGAAAATCATCCAGATTCTCCTAAAAGCTGGCTTCGCCATTAAGAAGAGCAAAGTCAAGGGACCTGCTCAAGAGATCCAGTTTCTGGGAGTGAAGTGGCAAGACGGCCGGCGTCAGATCCCCACTGATGTCATCAACAAGATCACAGCAATGTCTCCACCATCCAGCAAGAAAGAAACACAAGCATTCCTAGGCGCCATAGGTTTTTGGAGGATGCACATTCCTGAGTACAGTCAGATCGTGAGCCCTCTCTACCTGGTCACCCGTAAGAAGAACCCTTTCCACTGGGGCCCTGAGCAGCAACAAGCCTTTGCACAGATCAAGCAGGAGATTGCCCATGCAGTAGCCCTTGGCCCAGTCAGGATGGGACCAGAGGTGAAGAACGTGCTCTACTCTGCAGCCAGGAACCATGGCTTGTCCTGGAGCCTTTGGCAGAAGGTGCCTGGGGAGACTCGAGGCCGACCGCTAGGATTTTGGAGTCGAAGCTACAGAGGGTCTGAAGCCAACTACACTCCAACAGAGAAAGAAATCTTGGCTGCCTATGAAGGAGTCCAGGCTGCCTCAGAGGTGACTGGCACTGAAACACAACTCCTCCTGGCACCCCGACTACCAGTACTGGGGTGGATGTTCAAAGCAAAGGTTCCCTCTACACACCACGCCACCAGTGCTACATGGAGCAAATGGATTGCTGTTATCACACAGAGCGCCCGCATTGGAAAGCTGAATCGCCCTGGGATTCTGGAAATAATTACAAACTGGCCAGAAGGTGAAAATTTTGGTCTCGCTGATGAAGGTGAACAAGAAGTGACACGGGCTGAAGAAGCTCCACCATACAACCAGCTGCCAGCAGAAGATACACAATACGCTCTTTTTACTGATGGTTCTTGCCGCATTGTGGGAATGAACCGGAAGTGGAAAGCAGCCGTATGGAGCCCCACACGACAGGTCGCACAAGCTACCGAAGGAGAAGGTGGATTGAATCAACTTGCTGAACTCAAAGCTGTTCAACTGGCCCTGGACATTGCTGAAAGAGAGAAGTGGCCAAAGCTCTACCTCTACACTGATTCATGGATGGTAGCCAATGCTCTGTGGGGATGGCTGGAGAGGTGGAAAAAGGCCAACTGGCAGCGTAGAGGAAAACCAATTTGGGCTGCTGAAGAGTGGAAAGACATTGCTACCAGGGTAGGGAAGCTGCCTGTGAAGGTCCGCCATGTGGATGCCCATGTCCCCAAGAGTAGAGCTAATGAGGAGCACCGAAACAATGAGCAGGTAGACCAGGCTGCAAAGATAGAGGTGTCAAAGATAGACTTAGATTGGCAACATAAAGGAGAGTTATTCCTAGCTCGATGGGCCCATGATGCCTCAGGCCACCAGGGCAGGGATGCCACCTATAAGTGGGCACGAGACCAAGGGGTGGATTTAACCATGGACAGTGTTTCTCAGGTTATCCATGACTGTGAGACATGTGCTGCCATCAAACAGGCCAAGCGATTGAAGCCCCTGTGGTATGGTGGGCGGTGGTCCAAGTACAACTATGGGGGGGCCTGGCAGATTGACTACATCACACTGCCTCAGACACGCCAGGGCAAGCGCTACGTGCTGACCATGGTGGAAGCCACCACTGGATGGTTGGAAACCTACCCTGTACCTCATGCCACTGCCCGTAACACCATCCTGGGCCTGGAAAAGCAAGTTCTGTGGAGACATGGTACCCCTGAGAGGATTGAGTCAGACAACGGGACTCATTTCAAGAACAGCCTTATCAACACCTGGGCGAGGGAACATGGCATTGAGTGGGTGTACCATATCCCCTACCATGCACCAGCTGCAGGCAAAGTGGAGAGGTACAACGGACTGTTAAAAACCACAATGAAAGCATTAGGTGGGGGATCTTTCAAAAACTGGGAGCAGCATCTGGCAAAGGCCACCTGGTTAGTTAATACCCGAGGCTCTACTAACCGAGTGGGCTCTGCCCAGTCTGAGCCTTTGCATAGAGTAGATGGAGACAAAGTCCCAGTGGTACATGTCAGAGGTTTGTTAGGGAAGACAGTTTGGATTAATTCTTCCTCAAATACAAACAAACCCATTCGTGGGGTTGTTTTTGCTCAGGGACCAGGTTGCACATGGTGGATAATGCAAAAAGATGGGAGAACACGATGTGTACCTCAGGGAGATCTGATTGTTGGGTGAGACCTATGTGTAAATAACACTGTTTGCTGAATGCTGTTACCATTGTCTGTGTATAGCTGTATAATGGATGTATAATATATGTGTTTGTAGAGTTAGAATTTATCTTAGTTTTAGTAGTAAGCAGACGATATGGGGATAAGGGGTGGAATGTCCTGGGTTGACTATATGATGCTTTTATCCCCAAATCGCCTCATTGGTTTATGCTGAATAATAATAAGTTTTGCACCTTTAAGACTTGTTGCAGAGAGTGAAGGGGGGGAGAGAAGAAGGGCACAGTTTTTTTTCTTTCTCTCAGACACTGCACTTACTCCCCCGCATTCCTCCTGGACTGTGTTCGTCTGTTGATGAACAGACAGCAGGACAGAGAGCTCTCCTTTTGCTTTTAGTTAGTTTTAGCTGGCTGAGGCAAGGAAGAGTCCCTGGACTGTGTTTTTTTTCCTTCTCTTTGGACCTCTTGGAACCTGCTCTGGACTGAACACCCAGGGGAGCACCGGCAGCTGCACCTGTGGCCACCGGGCCGGGCCGGGCCTGGCCTGCGACAAATTCCAGCACCAGGAGAGCTGATCAGAGACTGAGTGAGCCGGGCTGCAACCGGGGACGGGGGGTTTCTCAGTTTGTCATCTCTTTTAGAGCGGCAAGGGGTTTTATTGTTTAATATTGTTTAGGTTCTATTGTTTAATAAACAGTTTTTTTCCACTTTTCTCCAAGGAGGTATTTTCTCCCGGACCGGCTGGGGGGGAGGGGCCGATTGAATTTATCTTCCTACCAGAGCCCCTCTGGGGACTCTCTCCCAAATTTTGCCCTAAACCAAGATGTTGCAGTGCGTGGCAACTGCAGCCCGGACTCTGAGGACTGATTGCAAGTTGTGATATTGTTGAGTTATGTACTTTTAATGTGTTCTGTGGAGTTTTATTACAGTTGTTATAATTTTACAATTGTTCAAGATGGCGCCTGGTCTAGGTTCCCCTCCCCCGAGAAGATCCAGTCTTTTCCATGCCAATCATTGGTTGTCATAGTTACTCCCGCCTTTTTGTTACTGTTTTCCTGTCTATCAGTTATCCCCTCCCCATTTCCATAGTAACCCTCTAATTAGTAGTCCATCCATCATTGTTTCCCCACTCCCAATTTCCAGATCCTTCCCTGAGCTGGTCCCAGTGATTGGGCCAAGTCTCCTGTCTCCTCCCCTATGTGTATTTGATTAGTTCAGGTAATGTGTCTGTTATCCCATGCTGCTTTGATATTGGTCCTGGGGCGAGGGTTAACTCCCCAGGCCAACCTTTATAAGCCTATGTTAACCCTCCCACTTGGCTGTTTCTTCTTGGCTCCCTACCTCCCTCCACGTCCCCCTCCATCAATAAACCAACCTGCTGCGGAGAAACAGCTGCCTCTCGTCTTCATCATTCACCTGCTCCTTTAGCTGGTGCGCCCCAGAGAAGACTTCGAGCCGTCCCTTGGGGAATTCAACCTGAGGCAGCCTCTCCCTTGACGGAGTGGGCTCAGGTCTCCCGGGACCCAGGGACATCTCTCTCCTCTACAGCTGCTGGAGTGTTTGTGGGTCTCCGGCCGGGCTCCCTTCTCTCCGGTCCTTTTTCCAAGGACTCCAGCACCAAGACACACTTTTTGCAATAAGAGCATAAATTTTGTGAACTACAATACTAATTACTCTCAGAGTTCAAGCATTTACTTATAACCCAGCTAGTATGTCCAGTATTGGAATGAATCAAATAAAGTTTACTGATTGAGACAGAGTAAAAATCCCCCAGAGTAGAAGCCCATTTTGATTTAGGTGAAATGTACATCTTTAATTCTGTAGCCTGCCTGCAAAGCCTAGGCTAAAGGGAAAACTGCTTCAGTGAAGGACAGAGATAAGGAGGAGACAGCGGTAGACAGATAAAGAAGAGACAGAAACTGCTGCAACTCGACCCAGAAATTCTTTCTGATAAAAAGAACTAGCAGCAAATGTCACTGCGAAATTCGTAAAAATGAATATGTATGAACCTATTGTGAGATTGTATGCACATGCATTTGTAAGGGGGATAAAAGGAGGTCTGGAGTTCACAGAGGCACGCATGTCATTTTAGGGGAACGATTCCCACATGCGTCCAGTGCTGCAATAAACATACCGGCTTTACAACTTTCACAAAGTTGTGGAGTTTTTGGCTATATCTCCACAAAACATGATGGAAATGGTAATTCCCCTTCTCCCCTGTACAATTCTCAGGCTAAGGTCAGAATACAAAAACAGTCTTGATCTTTCTATCTGAAGTATTCCTTCTCGACGGAGATGTTTCATTCAGGCAGTGCTTGAAACCAGTGATATAAGCGTTGTCTTACTTCTTAATTAAGTGTTATTCTTTGTACATTTCTTGGATCATTTGGGTTTTTCCAAACTATTACCACTCAGTCCCCATTGGAAAGTCAGTTCGGTATCATCCGGTTTAAAAGTGATAGTCCAGCCTCTTCTTCTATTCTTCTGTGCTAATAGCTGCAGAGGCAAATTCTTCTTTCTGTGAGTTACAGTTAGTTAAATAAGAAAAGCTAGACTAATTTTAACATGAGATGTATCACATCTATTTCTTTTTACTTTTTGGGCAGCATTGAATTGTTTTAGCCTTACAAACCCATTCTTCAGGAAAAAAAACCAAACTTCTATTTAACAGCAAACAAAACACACAAAAGAAAAAAACCAAAAAACTTCTTACTTAAGAAAACCAAACCACTTTGTGAGGTTTGGAGAGTCAGCAATCTCTGCTTTGATTTTATCTTTTAGTGCTAGCCCCTTCCCCCTCTTTTCACAGCCTTGCTGTCAATGCTGTTCTTCACCCTTCCCCCGGTGCTGCCACTTCGCTACAGGGCCGGAGCAGGGGAGAACAGCCACGGACATGGGGACCCTGGGTGTATGCCTTGGGTCTCTTTTGCCCGCTCTCTCTCTCTTCTTCTCTCTTTCTCTTTCCTTCTCTCTCTCTCGGCCCACTTACCGGGCCGACGCTGCCATCCTGGACTCAGGACCCCGACAGTCTGGGAGCCACCCCAGCAGTTCTGCTGCTGAGCCAGCCCGCTCCTGGCCGGCAAACCTATGTCCTCTGCTGCCAGCACCGCTGCTAGGTCACCTCCATGAATCAGTCCCTGCCGCAGCTCTCGAGACCCCGCCGCTCATAGGGAGCAATCAGACACCTCTCAACCTTGACAACCCCAAACTTGGCGTCCCCAGGTGCTCCTGACATTCTTTTTCTTTCTCTAGTCAACTTATCCTCTTTTCAAGGAGGGCCCGTTCTGCTAACCCCTTTCTGGACCTCAGTTCGGCATTGAATAACCTCCTAACAACCACGTGTTAAGACACATCCCTACCTTTCATGCAAAAAACACGCATTCACACTTCTACTCTCTTCTAGCACCAAGATGTCATCACTTCACATTCTAACATCTCAGAGTTTGCTAACCACCCCCCTACTTCAACTTGTCTCTTTCTTCTCTTCTTACTTGTTTTTTTTTGGGTTTTTTTTTGTTGTTGTTGTTGTTGTTTTTTTTTTTTTATTCAACACACCTCAGACGGTACGAGGCGAACTTAACTAATTTACTTCTAAAAGTAAGCTTACAACTTTCTTTTACTAGGATTGCAGTAGCTGTTATAACTTAAATACATACTGGCTAGCTGTGGCTTACTGGGTCTAACATCTTTGATATATAAGCTACTAGATATTTTTTACTCTTCTTCACTCCTGAATTAAAATTTTATGAGCTACTCCATTTTTTGTATTTATGTATAAATGATAAAGGATTATTTTCAAACAAGGGTAAGCTTAAAGCTGGTACTTAGGCTAGTTTTAACTTAACCCTTTAATTTACCAATATCTTCCTTGGTCCATTTTATATCATCTCTTTCTGTCAATTTTTCATACACAAATTTTGCTGCCTGTGTGTACCCCTCAATCTATAGTCTATAATATTTCAATAATCTAGGTAATTTTCTGATCTCCCTCTTTGAAGAGGGAGGGAGAAGGAATAAAATTCTTGCAATTTTCTCATGGTTGGGTTTCCAGCTACTTTTATTTCTTAAGTGTCTAAGATATTTTACCACTGGGTAGTGAGTCTGAGTTATTTTATTAACCTCCCTTAAATCTTGTACTAGTCTATAACTCTCATTGGACTTCTTTACTGGGGGAATAGGGGTATTATGAGGAGACATACAAGGTTCTAATGTCCCATCCTTTATTAGTCTTTCTATTACTAGCTTCAAACCTTCCTGTCCTTCTAAAGATACAGGATACTGATGTACATGTATGGGGCAATCTTCTCTCTCAATTGTAACCTTTATGGGGTCGATATTTAATCCTCCCCTATTTCCTTCTCCAGCCCAAACTTCTTTGTTGATTTTATTTTTTCTTCATCTTCTTGACCTAATTTTAAAACTCTAGCTGTCATTTTCCCATTTTCTGGTATAACTCCTATTCTTAATTGCACTTGTAAGACTCTCCCTAATAAATTGCTACCTGCCCCTGGGACCAATAAGACATGTCCCATCCAAATTCTAGTTTCTTCTCTCAATTACCACATCTTTAATGACCAGAAATGTAAAACTTTCTCTTTTTGCCCCTGTTACTTTCGCTATATGTTTGCTCACACTATAACCTTTTGGAACATTTAACAGGCAGGTTCTCTCTGCCCCTGTGTCTATTACAAATTCCAATTCTTCTTCTTGGGGCCCCACTTTTAAAGTTATCACAGGCTCCAGATGGTATTTGTCCCCCCAAAAAATTAGTGCTTATGACCTCCCTATTCCTCCTCTGTGCCCATCTCTTTAAAGATTTTCAGATCTTCTGCTTACTTAGGACTATTTTCCTATTTCTCTTAAGTTTGTTTTTCTATTTACTTGGAATTTCTTCTTTCCCCTCTAAAAGCTGTCCCTCAAAAAACCTTTTGTTTTTGCATTTCACCTTTGATATGCTGTTTCATTTATTCCCTTGATTATGTAATTACGATAATTATTCATGTGTTTACTCCCCTCCTCATTATTTTAACCCCACTCAGGAGGTACAGTTGGCATTTTGTCTTCTCTGGGGGTCCCCGCGGATTATCTTTTTCCTAAGCTTTTATTTCAGCTGCTCTGATTAATTGCCTTTCTTCCTGAGAAAAATATTATTTTCATTACAGACCGCATCTCTTCTCAAGTATAAATGTTTGGACCTAAAAATTGGTCTAATTGTTCAGCTATGCCTATGGGATCGTCCAAATATCTTTTTTTATTTATTTCTTAAAATTTCAGACCTCAGACGAAGTCAAAGGAGCATTTACAAACCCTGGTCCGCCCCCTCCTATGGGAGCCTCTCTTAATGGAAATAGACCAATCCCTTTATCCCATTCTTTTTTGGATTTTTATCTTCTCTAGCCTTTCTCCCGTATTTTTAGGAAGAATCAGGAGAGGACTTTCTTTTAACTGAACTTTTAGTGTTTCGATAAGGTGATTCCTTTAGAGAGTTCCCCTGAGCAGCCGGAGCTGTGGTTACCAAGAGAACGGAGCTCAGGGCAGGACGGGGGAACTCGGCACAGCTCAGAGTCTCGGTCCTCCAAAGGCGGGGTCTGCAGCCGGGATCGCCCGAGGGGGTGTTCCGGTGCAGACCGAGCTGGAGCGTGGATAGCCCCCACATGGCTCACGGTGGCTGATCCGGCAGAGACAAAGCCGGCGACAGACCCCGGCTGCAGCGGCGGTAGCCGACCAGAGTCAGGGCAGCCGGGGATGGGGACAGACGGGACAGACGGGACCCCCCCCCCCTCGGTGCAGTCAGCGCGGTAACCACGGTCCACACGGCAGGACAGACCCTCACCCCCCGGCACGGCCAGCGGAGCGGCCGCGGGCCAGGCGGCCGGGACTGGGGCAGACGGACTGTGCCAGAGCTGGCACAGGGGCTGGGGGGTGGTGCAGCTGCGAACGAGTGGGGGAACAAATGGGAATGGATGAGGTAATATTTTGTTCCCAGCCTTATACTTTCACCGTTTTTCTTTTATTGCCTTTAAAAATGTTATTTTCTTACAATCTCCCCCCTGCTCAGCATGTGGTATATCCTTTTTTTTTTTTGGATTAAACAGTTTTTACAAATAAATCCAGAGCTTAACAAATCCAAACTTCTGCTTGGATACTTTGAAATGGTCGACGAGCTAACTCACAACCCTCTCATGTCGTTTTTCTCATCACCCTTTTATTTATCCTTTGGCAAATTATACATCTTTCAGTTACTTGTTTTTCTACTCCAAAAATCCCCAGTGCACCCATAGTTCCTTAAAAAAAAATATCACACAAAGCCTGAGTATCCCACTGGGCCTTTTGATACATGTCTTCTGCTATTCCCTAGTAAGCATTTTATTATCTAATTGTCTTCCATCAAGATGTTTCTATTTCCCCGATTTATCTCGTTATCTTGTTCGCCACCTATCTTGTTTTAATTCCCTTTTTTTTTTATTCCCTAAACTTTGGAATTTCCAATTTTTCCTCATTTGGAGTTAATATTAACTCTTTCAGCTCCATTTTCTGCTGCATCTTTAGCTTCCTGATCTGCCAAATTATTTCCCCTTATTTCTGGGGTCTTTGCCTTTTGGTGTCCCTTAATATGTACTATAGCTATCTCTTTTAGGTAATTTTAATGCCTCTAAACCTCTAAAATAAGTTTCTCATGTACTTATCCTTTTCCTCTTGAATTAAGTAATCTCCCTTTTTAAATTTTTCTTAAGGTATGTGCTACTCTAAAGGCATACCTTGAATCAATATATAACTCCTTTCTTTTGTGTTACATATTCTAATGCTCTTTTTAAAGTATGTAATTCACAAGTTTGCATGTTTTTTCTCATCAACTTCTGCATACCCTGTATTTTGCAAGGAGTTGTATTTCTGTTTGCTAACATAACTCCCAAAGTGTTATCTTGGGGTATTTCTGTTGGTAATTTTTTTTCCCGCTTTTCTTTCCTGTATCCACCTTACTGGATTTCTGTCTCATTTTACAATATTCTATCTATTCGTCCCCTGCTTCTGTTTTTCACTTTTTACTAACAACTTAGATACCACTTTTCTTTCAACTACTTACACCCAATAAACCTTTTTTCTCACACTGCTTTTCAATACAATACACCTCCCTCCAGGGAGATATGATAAGGCTTAAAATGCACAATCCACATTACCTATGCTTTCATTCGTCTACATTCACTCACTTTTATTTCTCATTCACTTTCACACATTCCTTCACACCCTCAAGACACAAAGTGGATCCCTGTTGCCAGAAAATCACGGGTCCCTGTGGCCCCCCTCGCCTTGGGGTTGGCCTCTAGGTCTCAGTATCTCCGGGCCTCCTGGAAGGGCTCTGACTCTGGTTGCCTCCAGTGCCCGTTCACCTGTGAGGCTGTCTGCGTGTCACTGACACTCATCAGCTACAGCCTCCCCACCTGCCCAGGGAACACTAGCTTGGTTTGCAGGTCACACACACAGCCTTCGGCCCAAAGTCCCCACCTACCCGGGAACAATAGCCTGGTGTGCAGGTCACACACTCCTCTTTCCACTGCCTCCCCCTTCTCACCCACCCGGGAAGTTGAGGCTGACTTTGTGTGTGACTCTCTCTCACACACACAACAAGACAACAATAAGGTACTGTCGCAGATATCTTTTTCATTAAAAATCCTTTCTTTAGGATTTTTCCTTCTGAGAAGCTGCGGCCTCAGAAACAGAATGTAAACAATAATTATCTGCTGCTGTGGAATGCAACAGGCTCATCCATGATTGGTCCGGTGTGGATGTTTTGGTTCAGTGACCAGTCACGGGAGAGCTGGCTCTCTCGCTCTGTCGGAGAGCTGCCTTTGTTATCATTCTTTGCTATTCTATTCTTAGCCTAGCTAGCCTTCTGAGGAAACCTTCCTTTCTTTTTATTTTTAGTTAGTATAATGTAATATATATATATGAAAAAATAATAAATCCAGCTTTCTAAATATGGAGTCAGATCTACGTCTCTCCCTTCATCCTGAAAACCCCAGTGACCACTGTCACAAGGTACCTTTTACTTTCACATCACCTATTACAATTTTAGGTGCTACTGGCCAGTCCTGGTGCTATTGGATATCCCTTAACCCAGCTGTGTTGTCCACCCCCAGATGCTCTTGGGCAATTTTTCCCTCAATCCTGCTGTGTTGTCCAACCCCAGATGCTCTTGGGTATTTTCCCTCAATCCTGCCGTGTTGTCCAACCCCAGATGCTCTCGGGTATTTTCTGTCCCTCAACCCAGAGGTGTGGTAAAACTACAGATGCTCTTGGACATTTAATTTGTTTTGCTGTGTTGTCCAACCCTGGATGTTCTTGGGCATTTTTTTATCTCTCAATCTGGCTGTGTTGTTCAACCCTGGATCCTGTTAGGCAAAATTTTCGTCCCTCAATCTAGCTGTGTTGTCCAACCCCGGATGCTGTTGGGCAAAATTTTCATCCCTCAATCTAGTTGTGTTGTCCCACCCTGAGTGTTCTTGGGCATATCCTCACTCCGACAGAATTCTGCTCAACCCTGCTCTTGGATGCTCTTGGAATATAAATCCCTCAACCCAGCAGGTTTTTAGGGGCCCCTCCTGTCCCATTTCCTAGTGGATTGGGCTAGGAAACCTTGCTCCCTACCTCCGAGGGATCCAACCCCTCCCTGAGACCCAGTCCCAGTTACCCCGGGGGATTCTTTCACTCTCTTATCACTCACTTAGTCTCTTTACTGGCCGCTTCCCTCGCGGAAAGTCGGAAACTCAGCATGGGAGACCCCGCACTCACTTGGCAGGTCTGGGACAACCAGCCCGCCTCTCATTCACACACATTCATCCCCCATACCTGCCCCCTTCATCCCCCCAGAGAAATACTTACCAATCCTTTTTCCTTCCCGGGTTCTTAGTGCGCACTACTACTCTTAGGGGGCCAATTACCGTGGTTGTAGGGAGCCTTTTTCCCTTCTCTTTGTTTTATTGCCTCCTTTTGTCCACAGATTGTAACCTGCGTCTGTCGGTCACTTCAGGGGAGACAGAGCGAGGCTGCCAAAGGAGGGCAGGGCGCGCCTCCCCACTCTGACTCTCCTAAAGCACCGGCAGCGAGGTGTTAGTAACCATCCTCTGCTACCAAAATTGTGAAAAATGCCAATCACTTGTTTTTAAATTTTAAAAGTTTAATAGTAATAAAGTGGTTATGAAAATAGTAATACAATTAGAGTAATAATAATTTGGACAATTTGAATTAGGACAATATGAGACACAATACAAAGAGTACAGATGTCCGGTACCTTTTTCTGGGCAGCACGAGCCCGAAAAAGGGACACCCGTTAACAAAGGATTAACCCTTAAAAACAATAGCCTGTTGCATAGTCATACACTTCATACATGATGCATAAATTCCATTCAAATACAGGATTCTGTCTGGTCATCGTCAACTTCTTCCTCTGAATCCTAACAGCGCCTTCGAGGGGGGAAGAAGTTAATTTCCTCTGATAAGAGGGCAATAAATTCTTTTCCTCTGAAAGATTTAGGTGTCCTGTGGCTGCTATCTCGCTGCGAGTCCTTTCTTTAAAAAAAGTATCCTACATAGCATAGTTTCTATTTTAACAATTTTTATAACCTAAAACTATTTTAACACAGTACTTAAGAGAATTAATACAGCATTACTTTCTAACACAACACATATAATATTCATTTTAATATTTGCGAAAAGCCAATCATAAAATACATGCATTTTTCACAGCAGGCACAGGACACCTAAATCTTTCAGAGAAAACGAATTTATTGGTCTCTTATCAGAAGAACTGACTTCTTCCTGCCTCGCTCAGCCCTGAAGATGCCGTTAGGATTCAGAGGAAGAAGTTGACACTGACCACACAGAATCCTTCGTTTGAATGGAATTTATGTATCATGTATGAGGTGTATGAATATGCAAAATCTATTGCTTTTAAAGGGTTAATCCTCTGTTATTGTGTGTCCTTTTTCTGGCTTATTTTGCCCAGAAAGAGATACCCGTGAAATAGAGATTTTTGGAGTTCACTTGAATTAGCAATATGAATTAAGCATTTAAAGTTTAGCCTGTAGAACTATGTGTTGAATTTTAACCTTTTTACTTAAGAAACCTCTGCCATGGTACAAAGGGCATAGGAAAATGCAAATTTCTGAAGTTTCTTGCATAAAGAACAATACCAGAGAAGACCAAGAGATACAAAGAGCCCAGATAAAGGGACTCCTCTGTCCCCAAGCTAATCAAGGCCGACAAACGTACTCAGATAAGCACCAAGGGACCAAAAGCGCATGCGCAAAGGAGAAAAGTTCAAAAGTTGTCATGAGGAAGACCACAATCTTCAGCCTCAGAGACCCCCAGAGACCCCCATGCGACCACCACAGTAAACAACGCATGCCCAGAAGGGCGTGGATCTGATAACCATACGAGGCGAGAACAGGCGGGGCCAGGGGGTTGAATATGCATGGAAAAGTTGTGCAATGTATTGCATATGGAATACCTTTGTGAATAAAGATGTGGGACAGACTGAAGCTCGGGGCACAAGTTTTCATGAGAGCTATCTCGCTTGTGCTGGGCGCTGACATACATACCCACTTCATAACTATATCTGGTTGTGGAGTTTATTTATTCCACGTGTCACTTCACCAGGACTGTCCGTAACTCTTTGTTTTTATTGTCTCGTATTGTCCTAATACCAATTGTTCAAATTTTTATTACTCTACTTATATCACTATTTTTATACCCATTTTATTACGATTAAACTTTTAAAATTCTAAAAACAAGTGATTGTCATTTTTTTACACCAACAAAAAGCAAGGTGTCATGTAGCCCCCCTGGAACAGACAGAATGGCTCCTGCTTCCCGGGCAGCCCATGTGGTCCTCCTAGAACAAAGACATGAGGTCTGCTGCTCCCGAGCAGTTCCTTGTGGCCCAGAAGAGACAAGGTGCCATAGACGTTCTCCCAGCTCAGCCTTTCTTCCCCCTCCTCCGCCGGGAGCAACGGAAAAACAAACGAGGACAGAACAACATCTGGAGAGCTAGTTAGTTCGACTCTCGGGTTGCAGTGCCGAAATGCTGGTTCCTACAAAGACAGCGTGGGTGCACGGGCTCTCTTTCTCCTCTTTCTCCACGGCGTGGTTGCAGAAGGTGGTGGACTGCGGTGTGGCAGGGGGCAGGCGCTCTCGCTCTCTCTCCTTCCCTCCTTCCCGCTCCCCCTCCCCTCCGTCTATGTCGCGGCAGCGGCGGCGCGGGTATTTCTGAGGCAGCTCCGGATTGCGAAATGCAGCTTCCCAGGCTACGACTATCTCAGACGGCAGAACCCGATTGTGAAATACAGCTTTGCAGGCTATGGCTTTGGGACCTGCCCGAAGTGACTCCCTTGGAAGCCCGGGGAGAACAAATAAAGCCCCCTGCATTTCCGTTCCCTGTTTTTTAAAGGGGCACAACACCACACCCCCTGCGTGAAAAGGGTAAAACCCAAAAAGTTTTGCTTCCGATGTCAGTCTACTATTGGGAAAAATTCACGACGCCAGAGGTTTAAGTCCAAAAGGAGACAGAGGAGAGTCCTGCAACTTTATTCCAATAAAGGGAGTCCACTGGGGCATACCCTGTGGGTTTTCTCTCTGGAGGTTTCAGAGGACGCAGCCTCCCTTTATCCTAAACTGCCGACCGCATCAAATAATAAACAATACTAAACAATTAAACTTTTTGTTGCTCTAAAAGAGATGACAAACTTACAAAAGTTTTTTTTCTGGTTTGTAGCTTGGCTCACTCAGTTTTTTATTAGTCTTTTTGGTGCTGGAAATGTTGTGGCTCAGGCCCGGCCCGGTGGGTTATAGGTGTGAGCTGTTGGCGTTTTTTTGGGTGTTTAGTCTAGAGAAGGTTTAAACAAGTCTAAAGAAAGGAAAAAAAAAACCCTATAGCTTAGGGAACTTTTTTGCTTTAGCTAGCTAAAACTAACTAAAACAAATGAGTGCTTTGTCTTGTTTGTTTATTTGTAGACAACACAGTTTAGGAGTAGGAATGTGGAGGA
Organism: Diglossa brunneiventris; assembly: GCA_019023105.1. Taxonomy (NCBI): domain Eukaryota; kingdom Metazoa; phylum Chordata; class Aves; order Passeriformes; family Thraupidae; genus Diglossa; species Diglossa brunneiventris. The sequence continues at coordinate 162,314 of JAFCGX010000124.1, forward strand.
GTGAGTGTAGTGTCTGAAAACAAATTGTGCGCTTCTACTCTCTCTCCTTTACTCTTGGAATAAGTTTTAAAGGTGCAAAACTTATTATTCAGCATAAACAGAACAGACGATTGGAGATAAAAGCATTATATGGTTAACTCAGGACATTTTACTCTTTATATCTTCTGCTTACTTCTAAAACTAATATATATTCTAACTTTACAAACACATACATTATACATTTAATATATAGCTCTATATAGACAATGGCAGTAACATTCAGTAAATAGTGATATTTATACATAGTTCTCAATTAGATTTCTTTGAGGTACATATTGTGTTTTTCTATTTTTTGCATTATTTTCTATGTGTAACTTGGTTTTTGAGCAAATACAACTATGAATGGGTTTGTTTGTATTTGAGGCAGAATTGATTTAAACTGTTTTCTTTGACAAACTTCTGATAGGTACTATTGGGGCTTTGTTTGTGGTTATTTTATGTAAAGGTTTAGATTGGGTAGGGTCTATTCGGTTAGTAGAGTCTCGGGTGTTCACTAACTAGGTGGCTTTTGCTAGATGTTGTTCTTAATTTTTGAAAGATCCCTTACTTAATGTTTTTAAGGTGGTTTTTAACAGTCTATTGTACTTTTCTACTTTGCTTGTAGTTGGTGTATGGTGGGGGATATGGTATACTCAATGTTATGTTCTTTAGCTTAGGTGTTGATAAGGTTGTTTTTGAAATGAGTCTTGTTGTTTGACTCAATCTTTTTAGGGGTACTATGCTTCTAAAGGACCTGCTTTTTAAGGCTTAGGATGGTGTTACGGGTTGTAGTATGAGGCATAGGGTAGGTTTCTAACTATCTTGTGGTGGCTTTTACTATTGTGAGCACATAGCACTTGCCTTGGTGTGTTTGTGGTAGTGATGTAGTCAATTTGTTAGGCTTCTTTATATTTGTACTTGGACTACTGTTTACTATACTATAGGGGCTTTACTCACTTGGCTTGTTTGATGGTAGTACACGTTTCACAGTCATGGATAACTTGAGAAATACTGTCTATGGTTAAATTTACTTTTTGGTCTTGTGTTTACTTATAGGTGGTATTTCTACTTTGATGACTTGAGGCGTTATGGGCTTATTGAGTTAGGAATAACTTTCTCTTGTGTTGTTAATTTAAGTCTATTTTTGACACTTATTTTTGTAGCTTGGTTTACTTGTTGATTGTTTTGGTGTTCTTTATTGGCTCTATTTTTGGGGATATGGATATTTATGTGTTGGACTTTTATTGGTAGCTTTTTTACTTTGGTAGTAATGTCTTTTTACTTATTAACAGTTTAAATTGTTTTTTTATGCCGTTAATTAGCTTTTTTTTCTACTTTTCTAGCTATCTTCACAGAGTATTGGTTACTATTTATGAATTAGTGTAGAGTTTTGGCTACTTCTTTCCTTTAGTAATGTTTAGGGTTAGTTGAATAGCTTTGAGTTTAGTAAGTTGGCTTGATCTACTCTTTCTTTTAGTGGCTTTTGTAGTTTGTTGTGTGGGGCTTTATACGGCTGCTTTCTACTTTCATTTCATTTTCACAATGTGGCAAGAACTATTAGTAAAAAGAGTGTATTGTGTTTTTTCTGCTGGTAGTTGGTTATATGGTGGTGCCTTTTTAGTATGTGTCACTTCTTGTCTTTTTTCATTAGCAAGACTAAAGTTTTTACTTTTTGGTTAGTTTGTAACTATTTTTAGAATTCTAAGGTGATTTAGTTTTCTAATATGGGCATGTTGTGTGATGAGAGCAATCTATTTGCTCTATGTAGTATTGGTGATATGGTGGGTAGAGGGAACTTTTGCTTTGAACATCTACTCCAGTACTGGTAGTTGGGGTGTTAGGAGGAGTTGTGTTTTAGTGCTTATTACTTTTGAGGCGGTTTGGACTTTTTCATAGGCATTTTAGTGGTTGGTTTTGAGTTTCTCTAGGCACTTTTTGTTAAAGGCTCTAGGATAAACTATGGGTTTTGGCTGTAGAGTAGAGTATGTTCTTTACATCTGGTCTTGTTTTGATTGAGCTAAGGGTTACGGCATGAGTGATCTCCTGCTTGATCTGGGCAAAGGCTTGTTGTTGTTTAGGGCTTCAGTGGAGAGTGTTCTTGTGGGTGACTAGGTAGAGAGGGTTTACAATCTGGCTGTACTCAGGAATGTGCATTTTCTAAAAACTTATGGCACTTAGGAAAGCTTGTGGGTTTTTTTTGTTGGATGGTGGAGACGTGATTTTGTTGATGACATCAGTGGGAATTTGACGCTGTTTATCTTGCTACTTTACTCTTAGAAACTGGATTTTTTGAGCAGGTTTTTTGATTTTGTTCTTCTTGATGGCAAAGCTGGCTTTCAGGAGAATTTGGATGATTTTTTTTCTTTTCTTAAATGCTTTTGCTGTTGCCTTTTTTTACACAATGATGTCATTAATATATTGTAGATGTTTTGGAGCTTTATCTTTTTTTAGTGTAGGCTGGATTAGTTTATGGCAGATGGTGGGGTTGTGTTTTTACTTTTGGGGTAGTTGGTTTTACATGCACTGTACACTTTTCTAGGTGAAGGTAAACTGAGTCTTGTATTTTGCTGCTAGAGGAATGGAGAAAAATGTATTGGTAATAGTTATAGTGGCATACTACTTTGTTGCTTTAGATTCTAGTTCGTACTGGAGTTTTAGCATGTCTGATATAGTAGCACTTAGCGGCGGAGTTACTTTATTTAATGTACAGTAGTCTACAGTTAATCTCTATTTTTTTTTAGATTTATGTACAGGCTAAATGGGGTTGTTGAAGGGTGAGTGGGTTTTGTTGACTACTTTTTGGCTTTCTAGCTCACTGATCATTTTGTGGATGGGGATCACGGTATCTTGATTTGTTTGGTATTGTCGGCAGTGTACTGTTGAGGTGGCAATTGGTACTCGTTGTTCTTCTACTTTCAGGAGTCTTACTGCAGATGGATTTTTTGATAGTCTAGGTAAGGTGTTCAATTGCTTGACGCTCTTTGTCTCTACAACAGCTATTTTAAATGATCATTTGAGTTTTTTTGGTTCTTTGAAATACCCACTTCGAAGGAAGTTTATGTTTAAAATGTATGGGGTTTCTGGGTTAGTAATAATAGGGTGGTTTTTTTACTCATTTTTAGTCAGGTTTACTTGAGCTTTTTCTAAAGTAAAATTTTGTGATCCCCCTGTCACACTAGTAATAGAAACAGATTCTGCCTCTACATGTCTTGATAGGATTAATGTGTACTGTGCACTAGTGTCGACTAAAGCTTTATATTCTTGTGGTTTAGATGTGTTAGGCTAATGAATCTAATAGAGTTTAAAAAACACCTTTTTTTCTAGCTTCTACTTGGCTAGACGTAGGGCTTTTTTAAGCTTGGTTATTTTTTTTTTCTCTGGGTATATGTCTTGGAGGTTTTGTTAAGGGGATTGAAAATATTGTTATTATCATTATATATGGCAGTTCAGTTACGGGCCACTGGAGTTGGTTTTTTTTTGGTGGAACTTCTTTTCTGAGTTTTGTTTTTTTTAATTCATGCACTTGTGCTAGAGCAGTAGTAGATTTTCTATCTTATTTCTTTATGGTTTTTTTGCAATTATGCAGGAAGAACTACAGCTCAGCTTGTGGGGTGTACTTTTTCTCCCCATCTGGGAAACTTTTGAGTTGGATACTAGAACTTCTGATTTGTATTGTTGAGATTTGAAGAAAGCTCTCTTTAATGTCTTTTTTGAGGTTTTTGTGATTTTCTTTTATCTTATTTTTTAATTTTTGCAGACGTGTTTCTACTGTTGTGATTTTGGCATGTGTTGGTCTATGTATAGCATTTGTATATGCTCAGAACTTCTTCACCATATTAAGTACAGTCTCTTCACTGTTATTTTGCTTTATTATTGTCAAAGCAGAAGTGTATTTTTGTGGCTTAAGTCGTACAAGTTTTTGCTACATCACAGATGTACACAGTACTAAGTCTGGATTTATAGTGTTTACATCATCTGAGAAGACAATCTTTGTTACCGCTATTTTTTTAAAGTGTTGAATTCTTTGTTCTATGGTCTTCTACTGAGTTTGTTGTATATAGAGATCATGTGTACACAGATATCTTTGTGTTACACTTTCTAGGACCCGTGCCCAGAGGCTGTGAGGGCTAGTCCCCCTCATTATTTTTTGGTTGAGGATGGGATTATGTGATAGGGATCTTAAATGCTTTGCTTCACTACTGTCTAAAATTGTAGTTTCGCTTGTAGCATTTCAAAGACGGACTAACTAACTAATTATAGGTTTATCAGGTCTTTGAGTGTAATCTTTTTTTAGGCTATGAACGTTTTTAGGGAACAGGACTTAATAGTGGTTTCTGATTTTGTGTCAGTTGCTTAAACTTTGGTTTTTGTATCAGCAATTGGTGTTGAGGGTCCTTCCCCTGGATCATTATCGTTGATCACTGGCTGATTGGTTTTGCTTGTGTGCTTCTTTCCCGCGGCGACTGCCAGTGGCTTAGGGTTATTGTCCGGTTTAGTTACAACTTGAGTAGCTGGGGTGTTGTCTGCAGCTTGAGTGACTGGGGTAGTTGCTGATTTATCTCTCTGCCCCCTGCCTCTATCTGCCACCCTACAGTATTTAGCAGTGTGCGATAAGCATAGGCTAGAAGGTCCAGTTTATTGTAATGAGCTTTTTCTCTTTAGAGTCATCATGGCACTTCTCTTTCAGGTATTTCCCCACTTCAGCTGGGTTCTGAATTTGTTTACGTGGAAAATCCCAGTCTATAGGATTAGAAAATTCTTTCAGGGTTTGACTCATATTTTCTCATTCTCCACACCACTCAGGATTTTCCACACCTGGGTCTACTTCTGGGTCAGGAATCTTATTAGCTCTTCTGGACATCTCAGCCCTCATTTTAGAGAAGTTGTGGACTATATAAAGGAAGCTTACTAGATTAAATACTAGAAAGATGGTCTCCTTAACATTCAGGGGAAATTGAACATTCTCAAAAAGTGACATAACAGATTCAAAGGAGAAGAAGGAAAGGAAAGGAAAGGAAAGGAAAGGAAAGGAAAGGAAAGGAAAGGAAAGGAAAGGAAAGGAAAGGAAAGGAAAGGAAAGGAAAGGAAAGGAAAGGAAAGGAAAGGAAAGGAAAGGAAAGGAAAGGAAAGGAAAGGAAAGGAAAGGAAAGAAAGGAAAGGAAAGGAAAGGAAAGGAAAGGAAAGGAAAGGAAAGGAAAGGAAAGGAAAGGCTGGAAAGCCTCATCCCCTGCTCCTCTTTTAACAAACTGGGTGCAATTACTAATAAACCTTTAGAACATACTGCTGGAACTGGGACACGGGGTAGGATGAAAAAACTACAAAATATACATATCTTGAACAGACTCTAGTATCTTTGTAAACACCTTATGAATCATTATCACTAATCCCAGCACAATAGTTATTCTAATCCGTGCCCCTCGACTGTAAAAACTACGTGTTAGAGACAATGATCTTAGTGACTAGAAAGGTATTAAAACTTTAAAAAAGCTTAGAGACTAGAACTACATGAAGGCCTCCACCCTGAGAGACCTTCAAGCAACATGGCTACTGACTGCTTTAACCCACTACAGAGCAAGCACAACCAACATGCAATCAATAAAGGTTTTTTCCACTGTCTTTCTTTTTTCCACTAGTTGTATTTGTCTTGGTTCAGGGCAAATTTGGGAAAGAACCACCAAAGGGGTTCCTCTAAAAAAGCAGATTCAATTGGCCCCTCCCCCAACCGGTTCGGGAAAAATACTTCCTTGGAGAAAAGTGGAAAAAAATGTTTATTAAACAATAAAATAATAAACAGTATTAAACAATAAAACCTCCTGCTGCTCCAAAAGAGATGACAAACTTAGAAAAGTCTTTTTTCTTGGTTATAGCTTGGCTCACTCAGTCTCTTATTAGTCCTTTTGGTTCTGGAAATGCCGTGGCCCAGGCCCGGCCCAGTGGGTTACAGGTGTGAGCTGTGGATGCTCTTCTGGGTGTTTACTCTAGAGAAGGTTTAAACAGGTCTAAAGAAAGGAAAAAAACCCTACAGTTTAGGGAACTTCTTTGCTTCAGCTAGCTAAAACTAACTAAAACAAGGGAGAGCTCTGTCTCGCTGTCTGTCTATTTGCAGACAGCACAGTCCAGGACCATGAATGTGGAGGAGTGAGTGCAGTGTCTGAAAACAAACTGCACGCTTCTTCTCTCCCCCCTTCACTCTTGGAACAAGTCTTAAAGGTGCAAAACTTATTATTCAGCATAAACAGAACAGATGATTGGGGATAAAAGCATTATATCGTCAACCCAGGGACAGCACCTGGTGCCCAGCCAAGATCAGCCCACTACAAACCGCCAGAAGAAGCAGCACAGACCAGGACAGGCAAACAACAATGAATATACATCCCAAATTATCTTCATTGCCTTTGATGTTATCATTCTGTAAACTGATATCCAAAGTGCATCAACAAAACAATCTTGATTTCTCTCTTGATTTGAATAAGAGCACCATGGTGGGCAAATAGTTCCACATATACAGACAAATATACAAGGTTAGATGCCACACCCCCACGAATAGACAGAGCAATATGTTGACCAGGGAGTTCTGTAGAAATGCTTTAGTCAAAATTGTTATTTCAACTTATCTCTCATGCCCTACATTGGGCACCAATAAATATGTTGGTTTTGACAACCAATGTGGAACTAAACTCCAAATAGCCTAGGCCCCTTCCCCCCGTCAGAAAGGGAAGGACCATAAATGAAAGATTGTGTTGGTTTTGCATGGCCTGGTTTTTGGTGCAGGGGGGCCACAGAGGTGGCTTCTGTGAGAAGCTGCTAGAAGCTTCCCCCATGCCCAACAGAGCCAATCCCTGATGGCTCTGAAGATGAACATGCCGCTGACCAAGCCTGGGCAAATTAGAGATGCTGCTAACACCTCTGTGATAACATATTAAAGAAGAAAATCAAAACAAAGTGGGGCACTGTTAATTCCAGCTACATAAAAGGACGTGGTGAAAACATGTGAGGGGAAAAAACAAGGAGTCACCAAGGTCAGTGAAAATGGAGGGGGAGAAGGTGATCCAGGTAGCAGAGTCGAGATTCTTCTGCAGGCCGTAGTGATGACCATAGTGTTATAGGTAAAAGGTTAATTCATGCTATAAAGAATTAGGAATAAGTTTATGAAATATAAGACAGAGTCAAAATCTGTATTTGTAACTGTTCCGGCTGGGAATTGCCTGAGCAGTTCTCGGAAGAGATAACATCAAACTGGTTACTGTGTAAGGCCTGCGGTTTTCAGCCCTCCACGACCTATCAAGACCAGCTATACATATGATAACTTATGATAACTCCTTCCCGGACAGTCTGAATAGGGCTAGCCTGGGCCATCAGGAGAGGTCTCCGACATTCCAACTATGCATAACCCCTTCCCGGACAGCATGAATAGGACGGAGGGACAGACCCGAGCTATCAGAGAAGGCTTCATGCATTTTAATGCAGAAGAAGATATGATCAAGAAATTCCGGGAATGGACAGTCCGGAGGAAGCTCACAAGACCCCACACCTGGAATCAATTTCCTCACAGTACTCAGGACTTATTCCATGTGAATGCGCTCTGTACCGGGGTGCTCAGACAATCGTCTGAGCTCGAGCTTCATCTTTGTCTGTTTCTACACATGTATAGATCCCACTTTACATGTTAAGGGACACAAAGAAATATGTAGTCATCTGTGCCCGAGGCAAAATAAATGGTATATAAGCTGGCTCCTGGAAGCATTCGGGGTGCTCTTTGGGGAAAAGCTGTCCCTGTGTCGGCCGGACTCTAAGGCACCCAGCGGCTGCACCCGGGGCTGTCGCTGACTTGGTTGTGGCGAAGTTTTGAAATTCTATATCTTTTTTTCAATTTTTTAATAAATCTTTGTCGATTTTTTTGATAAATTGGCTACTGATTTGATCATTTATAACAATAGTGAAGCAGCTGTCTCCCTGCACCCCATGGAGGTCCACAGGGGATGCAGAGATCCACCACAGCGTGTGGATGCCTAGAGGAGGCTGCGATCCAGTGGGAGACCCAATGGAGAGAGGGGGCCCCTGTTTCCAAGCCAGAGCAGCCTGTCATTGGAGGACAGCACCCCATGGAAGAGTGACCCATGCCACAGCAGTTTTGGGAGGACTGTTTCTCATGAGATTGGAACCATACTGGAGAAGTTCATGGAGAACTGTCTCCCATGGGAAAGGATGCCACGGCACAGCAGGGGAAGGACTCATCTCCTTAAGCAGTGGAAGAAAACCTTGGTTGATGAGCTATTCAAAACCCCCATGCTCTGTCTCCCTGTGCTGTCGGTAGAAGGAGGGAGGTGTTGAGAGAAGAAAAGGTGTTCTTAAGTATGAGAAATTATACTCACTTCCAAAAAATTTAAAAGATTTATTAAAACCTTATGAAAAAATAGAACGGAAGACTGAATAGAGAAAATATTACAGCGCTGGGAGCAAAGGATTTTTTTCCCACCATGTGCTCATCTACACAATGGAGATTTCACCTTTTAACCCTTTAGCCCCTCCCAAAGTTCTGTCAATTGACTCCTTCTTCGCTGTCCAGTGATGGAGTTTACTTCCTTACATCTTGATTGGAGGTCAAGTGCTGCCATAGTAACAAGCCGACTCTCCCAAATGTCCTGACTACCCAGGTCACCCCATGATAACAACGCAAGGGGGGTAAAAAAATCTATAAAACTTCTCTTTACATATATACATTATATTTGCCTTTTAATTGTGAGAGTCAACCATCACATTACTCATCTATCACATTAAGGGCTTATTTTACTTCTCATTATCTTTCTCTGACTCTGTTACTAATACATTCACTTTGTACCTCTAAGTCGAGCCTGTTTTGCTCTTGGAGTGTTTTCTCCCAGTCCTTATCTCAACTCATGAACTCTTCATTTAATTTTTTTTTCTGCCCTGCCCAGCTGTGTCAGGGGAGGGTGAGGGAGCGACTTCTGTGGGTGCTTGGCATTTGGCCAGTGTCAAACCGCATCAGAGATGCCAAGTTAAAATAGCAATTTGCTGAAAACACAAAGCAATAGAGTTAGACACACAATGAAAAGAAAATTGTACAGAAGAGGGAAATGTTTTAACCAACGAAAAGCAAGGTGTTACTTAGCTCCCCTGGAACAAAGACAGAATGGCTGCTTCTTCCCGGACAGTCCATGTGGTCATCCTAGAACAAAGACAAGATGGTGAAACAGTAAAATAACACTGAAATTTGACCAGTGTTAAGCAGTGTGAGAAATGAAGCCCACTTCTCAGTTAAATTTTTAAAAAAATAATAAAGGACACTAGGGACAAAATCAATAAAGCAAAAGTGACAGTGCTGGCTGCGTAGCCGTAGCCAGAGGCACACTGGCTAACCATATACTTTTTCTATTGCATTGGTCAAATACATACTCATAAATTATTATACATATTCAAACATTTATTTGAACTCGCTTACGTGTTCCAGGAACTTCTTAGCATGGCACTTCCACTGATCTGCCTTTTTAGAGCATGTGCAGTAATCTTGGATGAGGTTTTGAGGGTCATGTGTCACCCCCCCACAACGGCCCCCTGTTCCATGGTTTTAGCAGGTGACAGTTGTTGATAGTCAAAGTGTCAGTAGCAGGGGTCCTCATCACACCCGTTTGTTATAGGTAATAGGTTAATTCATGCTATAGAGAATGAGGAATAGGTGTATAAAATATTAGAAGAAATCAAAACCTGTGTTTGTAACAGTTCCAGCTGAGAAATGCCTGAACAGCTCTCGGAAAAGATAACATCAAACCGGTTACTGTGTGAAGCCTGCAGTCTTCAGTCTTCCCCGACCTATCGGGGCCAGCTATACATATGATAAACTCCTTCCCGGAGGACATGAATAGGACGAGTCCAGACCATTAGAAGGGACTTCCTGCATCCCAGCTATGCATAACCCTATCCCGGACAGCATGAAGGACAGCATGAATGGGACAAAGGGCCTGGCTCGAGCTATCAGAGAGGACTTCTTGCATTTTAATGCAGGAGAAGATATAATCAAGACATTCCGGGAATGGACAGTCCTGAGGAAGCTCACAAGACCCCACGCCTGGGACCGATTTCTCTACAGCACTCAGGACCTATTCCATGTGAATGCATCCCCTGCCTGGGTGCTCAGACATTCGTCTGGGTTCAGACTTCGTCTTTGTCTGTTTCTACACATGTATAGGTTCAACTTTACATGTAAAGGGACACAAAGGAATATGTGGTCATCTCTGCCTCAGGCAGAATAAACTGTATATAAACTGGCTCCTGTGAGCATTCGGGGTGAACCACTGGGGAGACGCTAACACTTTGTCGGTCGGATCCAGGTTCACCCAGCGCCGATCCCGGGTTCGACGCTGCCCGAGGCTGTGGTGCTTTTTTTTGAAATTCTATTTTGTTAACAATCTAATAAATCATTGTTAAATTTTCTTATAAATTTGGCTACCGATTTGATAATTTATAACACGTTCCTCAAATATTATCTGACCATGCAGAAGGTTTAGCTATTTCAGTCATTGCAAGTTAACCACAAGTACTCTAAATCAACATCATCTACTTCACAAATGTGTCTGAGTTATTTTAATTATTGTCAGTTAGTTACAAAAATAAAAGCATTAGTTATTATTTCACAGCCGTAGCTACTTCTGAAAAAGTTAACATTATAATATAATGCACAGCACATAGTATCCACTTTAATATTTGCAAAAGCCATAACTACAATATGTGTTTATCACAGCAGGCATTCTGTTGCCGTGCAGGAGTCTGAGCCCGGCTATGCCCACAGAAAGCACGCCAACAGCCTGTGTGGGACAGCCGCGTGGCCACCCAGCCTCGGCTCCAGGCAGGAGGCAGGCGAGGCGTACGGCTGCCTAAGGTGCTCTCCCTCACGGCAGGGTGGGGAATGCAGCACCTTGAGAGGCAGGGCAGACAGCAGCAGGAACGAGGCGCAGGCACGAGGAAGGCAAAGGAGGCAGACAGTTCTCCGCAGCAGGGAAAAGGTTTATTGGTAGGGGAGGACGGCTGCAGGGAACTGCCCAGGGGGCGGGGACAGACAAAGGGTTATAAAGGACCCCAGAAGGGAGGAGCAACCCACCCCCTGGCCAGTCACAGAACAGAACATAATGATTGACATAACAAAGTAACAAATGGGAGACGTGTTGGGGAGGGACAGCAACCCCTGCTCCAATAACTCCCCGTCCAGTGTGGAAGGTTCCAGGAAAGGGGTGTTGGCAGAGAGTGATGGACAGGATGGTTACCAGGGAAACCAAGGAGGGGCCAAGGGAGAAACCATGGATACAAAGGAGAGGACAAATGATTGACTGCGAGGGTTGGGGCAGTCTCCTAGCAACCAGGGAGGGGACAAAGGATTGACAGGGACAATGGCGGGAAAGGGAGCCCAAGGCAGAACCATGTAACATAACATGGGGGGAACGGAACATACCAACTTAAAACATTAAAATTACAATTTGAATAATAAAACAAACTTTGAACTGAAAAGCGATCACACTGCAACACATTCTTTATGAGGTGCCCAAGAAGCACTGGGGATTTTCCTTCCAGCAATGCCCCCCACAAGCAGATAAATTAATGCAGTTTATATTTACGAGACTGTTACATATTCATTACACAGACAAAGAAATCAATAACATAAAAAGCACCTATTTTAAAAACTGTATGAGCATGAGTTAACTACTTCATGGTCTTTGCTGCCATCTATTGTCCTTTTGTAAGAACACAGGCCTTTTGGTGGTCATTCCATACTCTTCATCACTTGTCCTTTAATTGAACTTTCTTAATTGACACATAGTCTGTTAACATGTTTTCAAGCTACAAAACTGGTTCTTTCTGGTGTTATTTCCTTATCATTATGGATGGCTTGGTTCATGACCTTGAATGTTGGTTGATGACTGGCTGTTTATTTATTCTAAGTGATATATATCCTGTCTACTTATAAAGAAATTACCTAGTTGGTTACATTTTCCTGAAGATCTGTTACTCTCTGGTTAAACATAATTTATACATCCAGTTTTTAAACAATGCAAAGAAATTACTCAAGATATGCCTATTCATCTACATTCTTCTTGAATATTTGTTAGTTCCCGGTTAAACTTTTTTCCCTTTATCTTTGCGGTAGAGCAAAAGGCCTTAAAACCATTTTGTTAGCTAATTATAGATTTAGCCACATATTATGAGAAATCAGCAACTTTCTTTTAAACCTGGAGAGAATCTTTCAGCTTGTGCGGAAAAGACATGCTATGAAAAGCCAGTATTCACAAAGGAGACAGAGGAGTCCTGCAACTTAATTCAAATAAAGGGAAAGAGTCCACTAGGGCATACCCTGTGGGGTTTGGCTGAGGCATTAGGAAGGAACGGCCTTCCCGAACCACCTACCAAATATTCCCCCTTGAACATGTATAGTCATTTTCCCTTAAAGTTCAGAAGTTCTGTCTATCTGGGTTCTGCAATGGAATTTGTGCAGACCCATTTGTCTATTACCCCAAAGTTCAGGAGTCAAACTCTGGTCAAACTGTCTCTGGGTTCTGTAACAAACTTGAATGGCTTGATGTTTGTAGAGACATTAAGACCCATTTCAAAGACATTAACACCCATTTCTCCGAAGGGCCCTCATCCATTGAGTCGTTTGTACATACATTAGCACCCTTCTTTCCTAACAGGTTCAAACATCCCCTCCCCTACCCTGCCTCCCTCCCCGCCTTCGCCTGAGAACAACAGAAAAACAAATGAACAAAAGCTGGAGAGCTAGTTCGTTCTACTTGGTGTTTGCACTGCTGAAATGCTGGTTCCTACAATGACAGCATCGGTGCATGGACTCCCTTTCTCCATGATGCAGCAGCAAAAGGCCGTGGACGGCCGTGCGGCTGTGGTCAAGCACACTCTCTCACTCTCTCTAAGATTCAGTGGCCGTAGTGGTGTGGGTATTCCTGAACTGCTCCAAAGCAGCTCTGGATTGTGAAATACAGCTTCTTGGGATACTGCTTTGGGACTGGTCTAAGCTGACTCCCTTGGGACCATGTGATGCAAGTGAGTTAGGGGTTAAAGAGTGATTGATTAGGGGTAGCTGACTAGACAATGTATATTTCTTAACATTTACTGTGCTTGCAAAAGCAGGATGAGAGGATGCAAGGCTATTGTGATAAGTGTTATAGGTAATAGGTTAATTCATGCTATAGAGAATTAGGAATAGGTGTATAAAATATTAGGAGAAACCAAAACCTGTATTTGTAACTGTTCTGGCTGGGAATTGCCTGAGCAGTTCTCGGAAAAGATAACATCAAACCGGTTACTGTGTAAAGCCTGCAGTCTTCAGTCTTCCCCCCGCCCCGGACCTATCGGGGCCAGCTATACATATGATAACTCCTTCCCAGAAGATCTGAATAGAACTAGCCCATCAGGAGAGGCTTCCTGCATTCCAGCTATGCATAACCCCTTCCCAGACATGAATGGGAGAGAGGGACAGGCTCGAGCTATCAGAAAAGACTTCTTGCATTGTAATGCAAGAGAAGATATGATCAAGACATTCCGGGAATGGACAGTCCGGAGGAAGCTCACAAGACCCCACGCCTGGGATCGATTTCCTCACAGCACTCAGGACTTATTCCATGTGAATGCACTCTGCACCAGAGTGATCAGACATCTGTCTGAGCTCGGACTTCGTCTTTGTCTGTTTCTACACATGTATAGACTCAACTTTACATGTAAAGGGACACAAAGAAATATGTGGTCATCTTTGCCTTAGGCAGAATAAATGGTATATAAGCTGGCTTCTGGAAGCATTCGGGGTGCACTTTGGGGAAAGGCTGTCTCCACGTCGGCCGGAACCTAAGGCACCCAGCGGCTGTTCCCGGGGCTCATGCTGACTTGGCTGTGGCAAGGTTTTGAAATTCTATATTTTCTAATTTTTCCAAAATAAATCTTTGTCAATTTTTGATAAATTGGCTACTGATTTAATCATTTATAACAATAAGGAAGACTGTTTGGACCCCTAAACTGGCCAAAACAAGTCTTGGAGTTTGAACTGCGACCAAGAGACCAGGGAGCATGCGCAAGAAGGCAAGGTGAAAAGTTCACCTCAGAGGAAGACTTGGAAAGACTCATTTACTTCCTCCCATATGACCATGATACGACCACCACCGGAGAGCAGTGCACAAGCGCAGAAGGACTGGGATCTAATTATAATATGAAGCAAGGATAGGCAGGGTTAGGAAATGAATATGTATTAGGCATATTGTGCAATTTTATGCATATGTAAGACTTTGGAGGATAAATAGAGGAATAGGTGCTGCTGATGGTGCGCATGTCTTTGAGGACCTATCCCACATGCATCTCAGCGCTGAATAAATACATACCTACTTTACAATCTTTACAAGTTGTAGAGTTTTTCCATGTATCACATGGAAAAAACAGACAAGGGCCCCTGCATTAACGTTCCCTGTTTTTCAACTGGGCATAGCAACATACCCCTTGTCTGAATGGTAAAACTTTTTTCAAATATATTAATGGCAGTATGCAGTGTAATAATAACATGGGCCTGTTACAGGATGAGGATGGCCACCTCAGAAAAAGGGACAGAGACAAGGCAGAGATGTTTAATGCATTCTTTGCCCCTGTCTTCCACACGGACGACAGACCAAGGGGGTCTCAGTGCCCTGAGCTGGAGGACCATGACTCTGAGAATAATCAACTCCCAGTCAACCCGTAAATTGCGCAGGATCTGCTGTTTCAGCTGGATCCCCACTGTCAGGAAAATTAATCCACAAACACTAGAGGTTTATGCCCTGTGAGAAATGACATTCACTTTTAAAATTTCAAAAGTTTATTAAACCTTTACAAAAATACAACAAAGGACTACATAAGGAAAAATTACAGCACTGGGAGCATGGAACTAAACCACCATGTGCCCATCTACAAAATGTATGCTCCGCCTTTTATACCTCTAGCTCCTCCCAAAGTCTTGTCAGTCGACTCCTACTTTGCCATCTAGTGGTGATCACTTTCTTAGATCTTGATTGGAGGTCAGGTGTTACCATAGTAACAAGCTGACCCTCCCCAAATGCCCCAAAGACCAAGGCCATCCCATGATAACAATGCAAGGGGGAGGACATATTACAGTAACATAACTATACATCGACAGAACTTCTCCTAACATATGCATAATATTCATCCCTTAATTGTGAGAGCAAACAATCACATTTCTCATCTATAACATGTCCAAAAAGGAGACAGAGGAGTCCTTTAACTTTATTTGAATAAAGAGAGAGGCCATGGGGCATTTCCCCTGGGGTCTCTCAAATTTTTGGAGGACACAGCCTCCTTTTTATCCTAATTTCCCAGCAGCATTTCCCTCTCTCTTTCCCCATTGGCTGGGGTACTTGAGAGGTACAGACTTCCCAAAACGCTTAATACCTAAGACCCCCTTCTAATGTATACTCCTCCACTTTTTCTTTTGCTTGTGTCAATTAGAAGAATTCCTATGGAATTTATGGTTCTTCCCATTGTTTCTTTCATCTCTTAGTATCCAATTTTATTTATCAGTAGACCTACATTTTGTTTGTAAAGACAAGTCCTTCATTCCTTTTGCTACAGATCTATGGGGCCTGATGGGATTAATCTAAGAATCCTGAAGGAACTGGCTGATATCATCACAAAACCTGTCTCAATAATTTTTAAGCAGTCTTGGGAATTCAGAGAGGTCCCAGATGACTGAAAGTTGGTGAACATTGTCCCTGATTTCCAAGAAGGGCAAGACAGAGGACCCTGGAAACCACAGGTCTGTTAGTCTCACTTCAGTGCCTATTTAAGTTATGAAGAAGATTATTCCGGGAGTGTCTTTGGTTGCAAATGCAAGATGTGGCCTGGGGTGTGTATTCTACTGCCATCTGTTAGAGGTGGGGCAGTTATCTTCTGTTAATTGGGCCACCTGTTAAAACCAAGTGGGGCAGTTCTCTTTATCTCTTCCACAACCAATCTCCCTCTGGGGAGATATCTTCTGTTAATGGGCCATTGAGTCTCACTACATGACTGATAAAATTACATCATCCCATTGTGAGATGCTCTGCCCAGGGGGAGGAGCCAAGCATTCTTACCTGGATATAATTGGCAATTTGGAACACCACAGTCAGCCTTTTCCCCCCTAGATTCCCAGAGGAGCAGCTTTCTTTTCCACTGGATTCCCAGAGGAAGACCAGGCCCATCAACACTACCACTGGACCTTCAGAAGAAAACTACACCCTTCTACAGGATCACTGCTTTAACAGAACCCCATTTTTCACTCCAGGAAGACTGCAGCCACCATTTAATGAAACTGCTACCAACACCCTGACTGTGATGGGTTTAGCGCTGGCCAAACACCAGTGCACCCACCAGAATATACTTACTCATTTCCTGCTGTGAGATAGGATTAGGAGGAAGGCAAAGCATGCTCAAAAGGTTAAAAGAAAGCTTTATTAACGGTAACTAAAAGAAAGAATAATAAGAATCTGAATAACACCTTTAGTACACCTCTCCTTCCCCCTACAACCTTTTCTTTCCCACTCACAATGTATAGAAACAATTCAGTCAGTTTATCACTTCTAGAATAGTCTTTAGTTCTCTTAGGGAGATGTTGGGAAGGATGAAAGTTTGACAAGAAAGTTTAATGGATACGTATGCTTGGCAGAAAGCTCTTTGAATGTAGAATCTGAGAATGAAATTGAGATGGAAGCAAGTTTTGATATAAAAGAATAGATATGTAAATTGACAATTGCTGAGCCAGTCTTACTGGATAACTAAGAAGGCAAAGGTTATGTCGAGATGGAAAGAGGTTTTATGACTTAGAGCAAAGGATAAGCTGACCACAAACAAAAAGATGTTTTTACCAAGCAGAGAAATACCACAGGCAAAAAAAGACTGCTGATGTTGCAAGTAGAAAAAAGGTCTCAGAATTTTCCACTGCAAGAAATCTGAAAAACAACTTTAAGCATAAACTGTAACATACTAATTCATGTGATTGGATAGTATTAACCATAATATGGCAATTATAGTAGTTATGATAGGCTATAGGTAAAAGTAAGGGTATAGATTAGCTTTTCTGTATTAAGATGCACAGCAAAGTATATAATGCAATGTTACCAAAATTAAAGGGTCTTCAGGCTTGTCTATAGCTAGAGCTGACAGCTGTAGGTGCAGGTTCAGTCACCCACGACCCTGGACTGTTGTAACATCTTGGATACAACTGCATTTTGAAGAGTCGCCTGAAGTCCCACATCTCTTGTTCAGGCTCTTAATGGGAGAGGAGTCCCTCTAGCTTATGGAGACTGCTCCACAAGAAAACAGTTCTCTCATGGCTTTTATTTTCCACGAATAGCAACTGCCCTGAAAATCTGCAATCGTCAAATCCCTCCCATTTTCACAGCTTTTCCCACAGTTCAGTTTATGGGCCATGTCAACTTATGGGGTACTATTTTAAAGATGAGCTGGTTAAGAGCAAAGGTCCTTTTTATCGATCTCTGAGATCATCTTCATCTCTGGGAAAAGAGGTTTTCTTCTTCTCTCCCTGGGGGCACAGGGTGTCATCACTCTTCTCTCTTTATCTGTTCAAACTTCTCATAGGATCACAGCTACTTCAACATTTGCTCACTTTCAAATGGAGGTCTTTGCCAGATATATACAATTTGAACACTTTCATCTCCCCATACTTTTAACGAGTTACAGGGAAAAAGAGTCTGATGTATCAATTACATTCTTCTCCATAGCTTTACAAGTGGATTTCAGCCCTAAGATTTAGGCATCTCCTCATCCCTCCCATCTGGGACTTGACTTCTTCACTGACCTCAGTGTTTTCATGTTGTTCCTTTACGTGCCTGCATGTTGTCCTTTTCTCTCACTTGAGGGAAGATTGAAGCACTGAAAGAGTTAATATCTCGCTCGGGGTCTGCAGATGGTCACGTGAGCCCTGCCAGGCTTGGTATCTTGCAGTCAGAGCTGTGGCTGGGCTGGAGGCGCGGCTAGGACCTTAGCCACCAGGCCAGAACTCAGCAGCAGCACGCCGAGGCCCTGTGGTGTCCCCTCCCTTGCCTGGCAGCCAATGGGGCCCGGCGGGCTCCCTGGGAAGGGACCCAGCCCCGCGACAGGGGCCACCCAGCCTGGCCCGGTTCTCAAAGCTAATTACTGATTGTTTTTTTTGTCAGACACGGAGGAAACTGATAGCAGCTTCTTTTAGAAAGTCACTTCAGTGATTGCCTCCAATATAAAACCACCACACTGACCAAGAGGGTGTCAGGTCATATTCTGACTCTGTCAGTGTTGTTTTGTATTACTGCATTTTTATTTTTATTTTTATTTTTCCTAATAAAGGACTGTTATTCCTACTCCCATATCTTTGTTTGAGAGCCCCTTAATTTATAAATTATAATAATTCAGAGGGAGGGGTTTTACATTTTCCATTTCAAGAGAAGCTCCTGCCTTCCTTAGCAGACACCTGTCTTTTCAAACCAAGACAGGGAGGTATTGACAAACACCTGAAAGACAGCGCAGTCACTGGTCACAGCCAGCACAGCTTCATGAGAGGAAAGTCCTGCTTATCAAACCTGATTTCCTTTTATGACAATGCAATCCACCTGGTCAATCAAGGGAAACCAGTTGATGTCATCTTTTTGGATTTCAGTAAAGCTTTTGATATTGTCTCTCTCAGGATCCTTCTGGACAAAATGTCCAGTCCCCAGCTGGATAAACACATCATATGACCCATGAGCAACTGGCTCATGGGTGGGGCATGAAGGGTTATAGTGAATGGGGTGACATCAGACTGGCTGCCTGTATCTAGTGGGGTTCCACAGGGCTCTATCCTTGGCCCTGTGCTCTTCAACATCTTCATTAACGACCTGGACACAGGACTGGAAAGGATACTGAGCAAGTTCGCAGATGATACAGAACTGTGAGGAGCTGTCAACTCCCTCAAAGGCTGGGAGGCTCTGCAAAGAGATGTCAACAATTTAGAGAGTTGGGCAATCACCAACCATATGAAGTTCAACAAGGGGAAGTGCCGGACTCTGCACCTGGGACAGGGCAATCTTGTATGTACAGACAGACTAGAGACTGAGATGCTGGAAAGCACTGCCAGGGAAAGGCACCTGGGGGTCCTGGTCAACAGAAAGTTGATTATGTGTCAGCAGTGTGCCCCTGCAGCTAGGAGGGTCACCTGTGTCCTGGGGTGCATCAGGCAATACATTGCCAGCCAGTCAAGGGAGGTGATTGTACTGCTCAGCTCTCTAATACTAAGCTATTACAGAGCATCCAAAGGGGAGCAACGAAGAGGTGAAGGGCCTTCAGGGGAAGCCTTATGAGGAGTGGCTGAGGCTGCTTGATCTGTTCAGCCTGGAGGAGACAGGCGAGACCTAATTGCAGACAACCAGGGGAGGTTTAGATTGAATTAGAAAAAAGGTTCTTCACCCAGAGAATGGTTGGGCACTGGAAGAGGCTCCCCAGAGAAGTGGTCACAGCATCAAACCTGACAGCTCAAGAAGCATTTGAACAATACTCTCAGGCACATGGGGATGGTCCTGTGCAGGGCCAGGAGTTGAGCTCGATGATTGTGGGTCCCTGTCCCGATCCGTCCCAGTGGTATGGATGACGGGGTGATTTTAAGGTGCAAAAAATAACCAACAAAGGCACAGGGGATTTGCAGCAACAAAATCAAATACAGTTTTATTAAAAAATCTCAACAGAAAAGCATTGGTAAGGGGGGACCGGAGAAAAAGGGAGAGAATAAGGAAAAGAGGGAGGAAAGAGGGGTATGGGTATAGCTACCGAATCTATGGTGGTGTTTCTTCAGGTTCTTCACGGTCCAGCCGTCGCAGGTTCACCAGGCCACCACGTCCGGGAAGATCTCAAAGGCACAGCTGAACTGGACCCCAGTTATACTGTCTTTCATTGGGGGAAGGGAGGTGGTTTCACAACCGAAACAATGGTTGTCAAGGGGGAGAAAAGGTACAGAACAGGGGGGTACTGGTACATAGAGTCCAAGCCGAGTAACCGGCAAGAGCCATTGTTTTCATGCCCCAGTGCTTGCTCTGGGCAGCCTTCTCCCCATACCACTGTGCACTCCCCCCCCCCGAGTTGGGGGGTGTTCAGTCCCAGTCTTTGGAAAAAGGTACAAGGGGTTTTTTTGCAGAGGGGCTTCTCATCCTGATCCCTTGATGAAGAAGCTCGCATCTCTGCTTGTCTGTCACGATGGTTGAAGGCAGGCAAGAGGGGTCTTTTTATTGGAAAGGGGCCATTTCCACAGTTCAAAGCCAGCCAGACCGAGAGGGGCGGGGGAGAAAGTCCAAATCCATTGCATTGTTCAGAAGAAGCAGAATGTCCTGTCAGGTTCAGCGTGGCGTATACCAGATAACACCTATGGAAACAGTGAGCTAACTTCTCCACCCTGCACTGGCTTAACAGTTTTCTTGACAGTCGTGAGGCAAAAATGCAGGATTTCGGACAGACTCTCACAGTTCCTTACAACTCAGCATATTCTGTGATTCAGTAATGACCAGAAGTCACATAAATTGAGGGGTGTATTGGGTTTGAATCGCCTGGTTTTTTGGGGGGGGCAGGTCTACAGGAGCGGCTTCTGTGAAAAGGTGCTAGAAGCTTCTACCACGTCTGGCAGAGTCAATCCCAGGTGGCTCCAAAGATGAATGTGCCACTGGCCAAGGCTGGGCCAATTAGAAATGGGGTACGACACGTGATAACATATTGTAGCAATGTATCTGAACAACTTAGGCCTCATTATGCACCAGCCATACCGTCTGTAACTGTTCTTATCAGAATTTTCTCAGAGTACTGTGAAATTCATCAAGTTTACTAAGACATAAACTGTGCTAAAATAAGAACGAAGAAGCTGAGAAGCCACATACCAGGATCACAAGAACTAGATAACAGAGGACTGTAAAACACCTGCATGGTAACCAATCACAGATGCTGAGAAATGGAGGCAGAGAACGAAGGAACAAGACAAAGGCACCAATCAAGAAATGTGTACTTAGTTTATAGAATCTATAAAAGTGTGTGTAATGTAAACAATAAACGGCTTCTGCTTGATCATATTGGTCAGTTGTTCAGGAGTCCTGGATTTCCCACAATAACATATTTAAGAAAAAAGAAAACCAAAAAGTTTTTGCACAGTTGTAATTGTGACCAGACAAGAGCAGAGGGAGAACATGTGAGAAGAACTATGCAGACACCAAAGTCAGTGAAGAAGGAGGGGGAGGTGATGATCCAGGCACCAGAGCTGATTCCTTTGCTGACTGTCATTAAGACAATGGTGAAGCAGGCTGCTCCCCTATAGCCCATGGATATCCACGAGGATGCAGAGATGCACTCGCATCCCGTGGAAGAGACCCACGTGGGAGCAGGTGGATGACTGAGAGGAGGTTGTGACCCCGTGTGAGACCAGAGGTGAGAGGACCCCATGCTGGAACAGCCCGTCCTTGGAGGACTGCACCCTGTGGAAGAATGACCCATGCTAGAGGCAATATTAGGAGGATTGTTGCCCATGGAATGGACTCACGTGGCAGCAGTTTGCAGAGGTCTGTTGCTTGTGAGATGGACTTGTGAGAAATGATACTCACTTTCAAAAAAAATTTAAAAGGTTTATTAAATCCTTATCAAAAATAAAACAAAAGACTGAATAGAGACAATCATAGAGCACCGGGAGCAAAGGATTTTTCCCACCATGTGCTTGTTCACACAAGGGATGTTCTGCGTTTTAACCCTTTAGCCCCTCCCAAAGTCTTGTCAGTCGACTCCTTCGCTGTCCAGTGGTAGAGATCCCGTTCTTACATCTTCATTGGAGGTCAGGTGTTGCCATAGTAACGAGCCGACCCTCCCAAATGCCTCAACTACTCAGGCCCTCCCGTGATAACAATGCAAGGGGGGAGGGGGGGGGGGGGGGGGTAGGGAAACAGAGTATAAATTTACCAGGGTGGAAATCCATTTCGGATTTAGGTGAAATGTGCTGTTTAAAAAAACTGCCTCAGCTGAAGGAAAAATGCGAGAGAGATAAGAGGGGCCCCTTGAACTTTGAAACAGATGAAAACCAAAGCTGAGGCTGCGGGAGACAGGGAAAGATGACCCAGGAGTTCTTTCTGTACTTTCTGATTAAAAAACTAGCTGCAAGTGTAATGGGAAACCAGTAAAATGAATATGCATGAACCTGTTGTGAAATTCTATGCATATGCACCAGTAAGGGGGATAAAAAAGGATCTGGAGTTCTCAGGGGTGCGCATGTCCTTTATGGGGAACGATCTGCACATGCGTCCAGCGCTATAATAAACATACCAGCTTTACAACTTTTACAAAGTTGTGGAGTTTTTCCTTCCACAAATCAGGTGAAACATAACTATAAATCTATAAAACTTCTCCTAACATATACATAATATTTGCCCTTTAATTGTGAGAGTCAACCATTGCATCACTCATCTATAACAGACTCATATTGGAGAAGTTTGCAGAGAACTGTCTCCTGTGGGAGGGACCCCATATTGCAGCAGGGGAAGGACTCCTGTCCCTAAGCAGCAGGAGAAACCATAGGTGATGAACTGACCATAACCCCCATTCTCTGTGCTGAGGGTTAGGTTTCACAGTGAATTTTTTCCCATTTGTCATCTGAAAAAGATACTAGGGGAAGGAGATGGGACACCCCTGGGGATAAATGGTAGGTTATTGAGTGAACAAAAGGAGTAGCCAGTCACTCTGGCATACCTGGGAAATGGTTTGGGGAGGGGAGGGAATGGGAGTTTGGCAGTTCTTAGCTGGGTGTGGGCAGTCTTCTTCCCTGCTGGGAGCGGACACGTTCATGCAGTTTTTGCCCTGGACTTCTGTGCAGTGGCTCAGCACTGCTGTGGAGTTCTCCCGGCCACCTGCTTGTAAACCCGTTCCTTGCGAGAGAGAATCCTAGCTACCCTGTTGACTTAGACCTTGGTGGCTGCCAGTGCTGGGAAACCAGCACAGTCCGTGTGAGTGCTCAGGGGAATCACCCTCCCCATACACTTCCTTCCTCTCTTCCGAACTGCCATTATCCCTGGTGAGATTCCGCGCTTGCACCAGAACACCCCCTGCCATCGCGAGTGAGCTACTGCACGTTCTCCATCTTGCCAGAGCCACCAGCACCCCCTACCAGTTGTGGTCGTAACTACACCAAAGGGGAAAAATAGTTCTTAATGGGTGGAAAGGTTTGTTATTGTTTTGTTGTTTGTTCTGCTTTGTTATATATATATTTTCTAGTATAGAACTGTTATTCTGTTTCCTACAGTTTTGCTTGGAAGCCCTGTAATTTTCAAAGGTATAGTAATTTTGAGGGAGGGTTCTTTCCATTCCAGAAAGGTTCCCACCTTCCTTGGCAGACATTTGTGTTTTAAACCAAGACACCCTGTCTCCTTGTGCCACTGGGGTAGGAGGCAGAACTGGGAAGGGGGGGAGGGGTGGGGGAAGGTGTTTTCAAGGGTCTATTTTACTTCTCATTATCTTGCTCTGATTTTGTTAATAATAAACTTAAATCATATCTCTAATTAAAGCCTGTTTTGTTCGTGATGGTATTTGATTAGTGATCTCCCCTGGTCCTTATCGCAACTCACAAATGCTTTGTTAAATTTTCTCTCCCCTGTCCAGTTGTAGAGGACAGTGAGAGAGCAGCTTTGGTTGGTGCCTGGCATTTGGCCAGGGTCAACCCACTACAAGAGGCTGTCAGGAATCTGCAGGGAAATGGTGACTTTGCAACTGATGCAAACCTGAGGATCCAGCATATTGCCAGGCGTGGGGGAAGGGGCAGGAGTGTGGAACTATGCAAAGCTATGAAGGAATGTGCAGGGGAGGGGGATCAGGGAGGAACAATGGGAGAAGAAAGAGACAGGGATATAAAAGGGGCCAGCTGTATGCAGAAGTTCTGCTTGCTTGATCCAGCCCTGAGCCTGATCATTGCAGTTTGCCCTATATTTTCAGTTGCCAAGGTACACGGTGACAGCAGTGACAGCATCGGCGACTATGGTAATTCTGGAGCAAAACACCCGAAGGAGCTAGGTGGGGGGTTCCCAGAATCAGGGAAAACCAAAAGAGAGTGGAAAGACGTGGCAGTATCTGGCAGCTCTCATGAGAAAGGCTGATGTGGCAAGGGCATTTCTACAGCAACCATGGAAGATTTAAATGGCTCTAGGGAGTGCAGTGACCGGGGTGGGCAAACAGAATGTGGCATGGCAGTTCATGCAGACACAGCATGTAGGAGGGCACAGCCACTCTTGTGGCTCCTGAGGTGAGGTCACCTGATGTTTTTTGCCTGCCCAACTAGAATAGATCCAGCGACGGTTTCCACATAGTTGAAAGGTGTCTCTAGAAGGAGCATGGTGATTCAGATGGAGCTCCCACAGAAGCATACAACTGTCCAGATTTCTGCCTGCAGGGAGTGTTTGAACCTGGCATTAGTACCAAAGGGCAGCAGAGATAGCACCTGCATGCAGTGTGTCAAGGTGGATGATCTCCTCAGCCTGGTGGCAGAGCTTAAAGAGGAAGTGAAGAGGCTGAGGAGTATCAAGGAGTATGAGAGAAATAGCTTGGTGGAGTCACACCCTTACAGCCCTGAGGGAAATGCAGTGGATGGAAGCTTGTTGAGAGTCAGAGAAACCCTGACCCTCAATATAATAGAATCATAGAATAGATTAGGTTGGAAGGCACCTTAAACATAATCTAGTTCCAATCCCCCTGCCATGGGCAGGGCCGCCACTCACTAGATCATGTTGCTCACAGCACCATCCAACCTGGGCTTGAACACTTCCAGGGATGGGGAATCCACAACCTCTCCGGGCAACCGATTCCAGTGCTTTACCACACTCTGAGTAAAAAATTTCTTCCTAACATCTAATCTAAACCTGACTGTGAAAAATGCCAATCACTTGTTTTAAAATGTTAAAGGTTTAATAGTAATAAAATGGTTATAAAAATAGTAATACAAATTAGAGCAATAAGAATTTAGACAATCAGAGTTAGGACAATAAAGGACAATAAAAAGCAAATAATTACAGATGTCTGGGTGCATTTTTCTCTGCCACACAAAAGCACACCTCGCTAACAAAGGATTTACCCTTAAAAACAATAGCCTGTTGCATATTCATATATCTCATACACGATTCAAAAATTCTTTTCAAACAAAGGGTATTTTCTGGTTATTGTCAACTTCCTCCCTCATCTTGTAAATCAATGTTTTGACTCCTTGAAGTTTGGTTCTTCCTGATAAGGAGGCAATAATTCTTCTCTTGGGGATTTTGGTGTCTTGTTGCTGTTATCTCTGTGCAAAGAATTTCTTGATTATCTTATTCATTTCTTGAGATAGTTAGAAAAAGTATCTTACATCTCATAGTTTCTATTTTGATATTATGTTATAGAATATGCGTTTTTCACAACTACCATAAAACAACTGACAAAGAGTATTAAAAGAATAGATTGATATTTGTTTGCTTGAATACTTTCTGGTGCTGAACCTTTTTGTTCAGGTTTCTTTAGCTGTTTAAAGGCTTTATGATCTGGCATTTTTACATACTGAGCATTATCTTACTCCACATGCAGACATATGGAAATTAATGGATCTCTGAGAAATTGTCATGGAATGAGTGGGAGCTTCAGACAAGCCCTGCCTTAACCTCAGATTTTGGGCAACAGCATAAATTTAAGAAATCTCTCTGGCCCGCATGTTCTGAGGATGGCAGATCAGGTCTATTTATAAAATTAGTTATTGAACAGACAGGAGATAACAGACAAAAGGTCTTAATCAGAGTTACTATACAGTATAAAATTTAAAAACTACTGGTAGATTACATAAAACTGCGCAATATCAAGGTACCTGTATTAAAGCTAGCAAAAGAAATGGTATTGATTAGGAGTCAAATGTAACCACAGAAATTACAATAGTGTACACAGAGTCTTTTCACTCAATCTCCAGAGTAACCACAGCAGGTGTCCCTGCTTTGGGGAGAAACTCCACACATTTCTAGGGAATGTGCAGAAGATTTCTGCTTTGTGAAAGTTTGGTGTAGCTTTCATAGTTTGTAAAGTGAGGTGTTTCTCAGTCAGAAATCCAGGTTATCTTTCAAGATCTCACTTCCACAGCAAGATGTTTATTGTCAGCTGGGGGTGTGTATTGGGTCTGACTGAGATAGAGTTCATTTTTTCTTGGCAGCCCTCATAGTGCTGTGCTTTACACTGGTAGCTGGAAGGGTGTTGATAAGACAGCAGTGTTTTGCTACTGCTGAGCAATGCTGTCCCTCTAACATTCCTTCCCCCCATCAAGGGGCTGGGAGTGGGCAAGATACTGGGAGGGGACACAACCAGGCCAGCTGACCCAAATTAGCCAAAGGGATATTCCATACTATATGGCATCAGCACAGATATAAAGGCTAAGGGTGAGAGGAGGAACAGGGGGCATTTGGTCTTCTACAA
The DNA here is from genome assembly GCA_019023105.1 of Diglossa brunneiventris. Lineage (NCBI taxonomy): Eukaryota > Metazoa > Chordata > Aves > Passeriformes > Thraupidae > Diglossa > Diglossa brunneiventris. The sequence continues at coordinate 188,816 of JAFCGX010000124.1, forward strand.
TGTTTGCCTTCCAGAGAAACCCCTATACGTGCTGTAGCCCTCCTTCCCGGGAAGTGTCTGAACGTTGCTCACTGATAGGGAGTAGAGATTCTTTTTTTTTTCCCCTTTGCTTATGTGTGTGCAAACTTTTGCTTGTTTTTTTTTTCCTCTGCTTTAGTAAACTGCCTGTGATGGGTTGACGCTGGCCAAACGCCAATGCACCCACAAAAATCATTTATTCATTTTCCTCTGCTATAGTTAAGCAGAGGAGGGGGAAAGAAAATTCATGGGGTGAGATAAGGATTAGGAGAAAAAAACTTTAAGGGCAAAACAGGCTTAAAACTTTAAAAGGTATAAAGAAAAATTTATTAACAGAATTAAAAGAGGATAATGAGAACTAAAAATAAACTCTTAGAATACCTTTCCCCCTCCCCCTAGCCCTTTTTTCCTTCCCACTGACAGCACAGGGAGACAAAACATGAGATTTTTAGTCAGTTTGTCACTTCTAAAAATCTTTCTTCAGTTCACTTAGGGAGAGGAGTCTCTTCTGCTATGCCAAGGTGTCTTTCCTACAGGAAACAATCCTAGGTGAACTTTTCCAATGTGGTTTTAATTGTCATGGCTAAGAGTCCACCCAGAACCTGCTTGCAATGTGAAGTCCCTCCCACGGCTTGCAGTCTTCCCACAACTGCTTTTCATCGGCCATTTAGCTTATGGGGTGCAATTTTTAAGGATGAGCTATTCTAGTATAAAAGCAAGGGTTGTCTTCCTCTATTTCTAAAAGCAAGGGTTTTTTTTCTCTCTGTTCAAGCCTCTCACCCGATCACAGCTTTTCAGCATCCACATACTCCAGCACCACTGCCTTTTTCTCATGGGCTGTGGGTGAATGCTGCATCCTCCCCATGCACTTCATGAATTACAGGGAAAAAGTTTGTTGTATTATAATCCTCACCACGGCTTGCAGAAGAATCTCAGCTCCAACACTCGAAGTACCTTCTTCTCCCCCTCCCTCTTTTGCACCAACCTTAGTGTCGCCATGTTGTTCTCCTCATGTTTCCTCACTTTTTCTTCTTCTCTGACTTGGGAGAGAATTGGGGTTTGTAGGTTCATTTGTTCTCAAGTTCTATCAATTGAAACAGTTTTTGTAGAGTTATGCAGCCCTGAAAGGTTAATTTTGTCCAGGCTCTGCAATCGGGGAATTGCTTGCCATGCTTCTCTCTCTATTGGTCATGTGGTCTATGCTGGCACTGCGCAAGCTGCACCTTTTCTTCATGATGGACGCCAAAAAAAGAAAAACTGCTGCCGCTGTTTTTTTTCTTTCTGTCCGCAGCATGTCTGGTTAAAAGTGGCTAAGTAAATAAAGTCCATTGTGAGCCATGCTGAGACAACTGCAGCTGTGTGGCGCCACCCCAGCTGCATGGTTGCTTGTGGAGCCGGGAAGGTCCCCAGCAGCATGTCCCAGCAGCTGCGCCAGGATGGGGTCAAGCAGCCCTCTCTGGGAAGGGGCCCCAGCTGGCTGGCCCCCCCACCCTTCTGTAGAGAGCAAGGAGCAAGAGAGCTTCCAGTGGTTTTTCATTCTTAAATATCTTATCATAGAGGTGTTATCAGCTTTTTCCTAATTGGCTTAGCAGTGTGCTAATTGTCAGAGCTGGGCAGTGATTGGTTTTGCCAGGCACAGAGGAAGCTGCTAGCAGCTCCTCACAGAGAATCACTTCCATGGCTGACTTTTCCCTCTTCGCCACATATCAATTAATGCTAAACCAGCACACTGCCTTATCTTAACCTATGAGTGGTTTTCCATCTTATTTTCTCTCCCCTGTCCCACTGGGAAGGGGAGTGATAGACCAGTGTAGTGGGCACCTGACACCCAGCCAAGGTCAAACCACATGGGTAGTTAATCCCATGGCACCAAAATAACTACAAGGGAGCTTGTCCTGTTTGAGTTATTTCACCAGTTAACAAGCAACAGATAAGGTTTTGTGGGGGACAAGATGCCCTGCTAAAGAAGTGGCTACTCTGTAGGTCAGGAATTCATGGTGTGGTTCCAAAAGTAGGTAATAACAAGCAGTGAGAATCAATTAGCCTTTGCAAGACTGTATATTTTACTTTGTGTCTCTTCTGCTTTCTTTCTGCTTTCTTATGTTTAAATTCCAGGGACAGTCCGTGTCTTCAATGCAATCATGAAAAATACATTTCATAGTAGGTAAAGCTCCTCATATACTTGTGTCCCTTGACTTCTCCAACACTATGACTAACCAATAAACCCCTACAACACAAGACAATCCAGAGGAGCTGGGCAAGGGGATGTGCCCATGAAACTCAGAGGATAATGTGGGGTGTAACTGACCACAGCTGTTGCAAAGAAGTTGACTTTATCTCAATACAAAGGGGACTGGAGGGTGACCTTTGTTTTAGATAAACAGCTATATGTCAGTTGAATGAATCAACTGGTGGTGTAAATGCTTCTTACTTGATTTTGTAAAAAATGTGTAAATCTCTCGAGTTAGACACACCACCATGAGGTAAGTGAATACATGGCTTTGCCCAACATAGAGTATAAAAACTTGGCAGCTAGCAAAAGAATTTCAAAGTCAGCAATGGGCTTGAACTGGCTTCAATGCATGGATTCCTTCCTGGTGACTGGGGATGCCCAGCATTGCGACAGTAAGCATATTCTAGAGATTGGTAATGGGAATAACATTGGTATTGTGATTAAACTGTTTATTGCAATTGTTATATATATTTTTCAAAGTGTAACTCACATTTTTATTGTGTTATGGAATATGTTTTGTATCACTTTGTTAAATCAGAAATCCTATGTAACATCAACTATCATTAAATAAATAAATTTGATATTAAACATATTCTCCAAGTGTGGAATAGCTAAAAAAGAAAATATCACAAAGTACTGGGCTGTGACAAACACAAATCTAATTGAATGTTTTGTATTTTGACCATCAGTGGGATTTGCCTTATTGAACACATTATTTTTGCAATTGGGGTTTTTATTTTTTAGTTTTCTCAGTGAAAGATTTTTTTAAAAATTTATTCTCTTACTTTCATTCTCAAAAATTAAAGATCATTTATAGCCAAATCTAAGTCTTGCAAAATGACCAGACACATCAGTATAAAATTTAGATGTTGGGAAGGGTGAAAGTTTGACAAAAAAGTTTCACAGATATTTATGCTTGGCAGAAAGATCTCTGGATGTAGAATCTGAGAATGAAATCGAGATGGAAGCAAGTTTTGATATAGAAGAATAATAGATGTGTAAATTGACAATTGCTGAGCCAGTCATTACAGTCATTACTGGACAACTAAGAAAGCAAAGGTTGAAGTGGTCCAGCTGGAGAAAGATTGATTGTCCTTCTCGGACGTCCCGGCTAGCTATCCAGCACCGCTAGCAGCTAAGGGGGCACTATCCCAATTTCCGTGGTTTGGGATAGCACCTAAGGCAAACGCTCTGTGCTATGACAGCAGCGCTACCTTGTGTTAGGACGTGGCTTGACTTATGGCTACAGTCAGCAGAAATAAGAGAGCCCTCTCCAGCTGCGGTGAATCCAGGTTTATTGAGTCCCAGGGGAAACCGACAACCAAAGAGAGGAGGAAGTTGCGACAGTTTATAAGGAGGGAGGGAAACAAGGGAGGAGTCAGTCCTTGGACGAATAGGGTTTCAGAGGGGAGTGGGATACAAAGGATTGACTTAGGGAGAACACCAATGGGGATAACTTGAGGGTGGGGCCCCAGCCCCTGAGCCAATCACTCGACACTCCAGCTGGAAGTTTCTGGAGAGTCCCAGAGAAAAGGGGGGGAGCGCCGAGTGACGGACAGGGCAGCGGGGAGGGATTTGAGAAAGGGTACATTAATCTCCAAGGCCACTGGGGAGGAGTTGGGATAACACACAGCACAAGGGAGGGAGGGGAGAACCAGGGCAGAACCATTACATGATAGGGGGAACAGAACAGTCCAACTTATACAGACACAACACAACAAAAGGTTAAAGTCGAGTTGGAGGGAAGTTTTATGACTAGAGCAAAGGATATGTTGACCACAAACAAAAAAGATGTTTTTACCAAGCAGAAATAGGTCTTAGGAAAAGCAGAAAGATACCATAGGCAAACAAACATGCCAATGTGGCAAGTAGAAAGAAGGTCTAAGAATTATTCCACTGCAAGAAAACTGAAAAACAACTTCTAGCTGAAACTGTAACATACTAACTTTTAGTGATTGGAGAATAGTAACATGAATATGGTAATGATTCTAGTTATGATAGGCTATAGGTAAAAGTAAAGGTATAGATTGGTTCTTATGTATGAAGATGCTCAGGAAAGAAAAGTATATAATGAATTGTAACCAAAACCAAAGGGTCTTCAGGCTTGTCTACAGCTGGAGCTGACAGCTGTAGACATGTCTCTGCCACCCACAACCCTGGACTGTTGTAACATCTTGCTGCAATAAACTGCATTTTGAAGAGCCGCCTGGAGTCCCGCATCTCTTGTATCAGGCTCTTACTTTTAGGAATTGTCAAGGGGTGTTTGGTCTTATAGCTTTGATCCTTCAGAAAACTCCAACTTGCTGCCAGGATCTTCCTGTCTTGGTGTCACCAAAAACCAGGAAATAAACTCTCCAACCAGTTGGTTAGGTTAGAAAGCTGACATTATTCAGTGCACTGGGTGCATGTGGAATAACTTCACCAAAATGCATGTGCAGCAGCCTAACAGACCAGGTTTTATTAATGAAACTAGCATATAGTCACTACATTTTTATTACATGTTCATTTCATTGCCTGAATATGCACATATATAGGCCGGTAATTTTCGTGGACTTATTTGGGTATGAGTAGGGGTCTTTGAGAGTCTTTGGTGGTTGTTTGGGTACATCCCATTCCCCAAATTTCCCTTTTATGGTTCCAGATCTTGTAATGAATATTGTCTCCTTGAGAGGATCTCAAATATGTAGTCAGGTCATGATGCACTTCTCTTATCATTCTTTGCTCTGACACACTATCGTTATTCTCAAAACTAAGACATCTGCTAGTACATATTAATCATTGCTATAAGCAAACAAGGAAGCATTAGCTGGCACAAGACTATTAGTCACAGATGTAGGGAGCTAACACGAAGCCACATTAATCTCTGGTATTTGTACTAAGCACTGTATGGTAACCATGGCAAACTCTATCGTGCTAAAGTTTAAAGAATTTTTCAACATCTTCCCACTCTGCTGCATAGAATCCTTTTAAAATAAATATACCTTGTTTGGTAACATTGGCATCTGTTGACAGATCTCGATTCCAGTCATTGCTGGTTGTTAGCACAATTCATGCTTTGGGGTTTTTTTTCTTCCCAGGAGTGGTTTGGGTGTACCCAGGGCTGAGGCTTTCCCTTTGTAATTTGAATTAATGGCTACAGGCTATGCTGAGCCTGTATATTCAATCAAGTATATGGGAATTGTAAGAATGAAACATGCATTTCAACACACTAAATGCACGCTCCTTGAATTAAGTTGTGCGATTGTTGACCAGTGTCCCACAGATCCTGCCTCCTGATGGTTTCCCTCTCTTTCTCTCTGCCCTATGCATGCACTATCTTCTCTGCAGATGTAAGACTACTGTTGTGTTTGTCTCACAGAGAATGATTTGTCTCTGAACACCACCTCTCTGCTAGGCTGTTTTCCCAGTCTACAGGAATGACTCCTTGGACCAAGGGACACTGATCAGGGTAGGGCTGTGATATGAATTAGTCCTATTGCTTCAACCTGGTCCTTACCTAGAGCAGCAGAACTTGGTCAGAGGTCACAGGAGGTGTAGGAAGACAAGTCACAAGAAGGTAGAAGCTAAAATAATCTCTTCTCCAACTTTTTCTAGTGAACAAAAGTTGTCTGCAGTGATCATGAAATGGTAGAGTTCAAGATCCTTAGGGCAGTGAGGAAGATGCACAGCAAGCTCACTACTCTGGACTTCAGGAGAGCAGACTTTGGACCCTTCAGGGATCTACTTGATAGAGTATTATTGAATAAAGCCCAGGAGAGAAGAGGGGACTAATAGAGATGGTTAATATTCAAGGATCACCTCTTCCAAGCTCAGGAGTAATGCATGCCAGAGAAGAGGAAGTCAGGCAAAAATGCCAGGAGGCCTGTGTGGATTAACAAGGAGCTCCTGGACAAATTCAAACTCAAAAAGGACACCTACAGAGGATGGAAGTAGGGGCAGGTAGCCTGGGAGGAATAGGGAGATTGCCCGAGTAGCCAGGGATAGGGTTAGGAAAGCTACATTCCTGATAGAATTAAACCTGGCCAGGGATGTCAAGGGCAACAAGAAAAGCTTCTATAGGTATGTAGGCAATAAAAGGTAGACCAGGGAAAATGTGGGCCCTCTTCAGCAGGAAATGGGAGAGCTGGTTGAAACAGGGGCTTGAAAATTTAACTCGGAGTAGAAACCAATTTTGGATTTAGCTGGAGTCTGCTTGTTTAGTCTGTTAACTTGTATGCTCACAAAAAGGCCTGCAGAGAGAACAAAGGAGATTCAAGGCTACTTAGAAAGGAATGCAAGCATCCAAGCTGAAGAAAGATGAGAAGAGGTCTCACCGACCCTGAGGCTGAAGCAGATGGAAAAACTGAATCTGGGTTACAAACACAACATTATAACTACCTGACTGAAGAACTGCGGAGGCTCATAAAAATTGATAAGACAGTCTAATACATATGCATATGTCTTTTATGTATATGCAACAGGTTAGGGGATAAAGTAGACCTGGGAATTTTCAGGGGTACGCATGTCCTTGGGGAGCATGCATCCAGCGCTGAAATAAATCATACTGGCTTTACAACTTTTACAAGTTGTGGAGGTTTTCTTCTGCAAATCCTTTGTGACAAGCCAGTCAGGAGGGTCTCCGTTCCCGCAGGAGCGGGTGGGGGGGGGGGGGTGGACCTCCTAGGCACACCCCGGGATCTTCCCTGGAGGAGCTCCGTGCCTCAGCTTGCACCCTGTGGAGAAAGACAACGCAAGGATAAAATTGCATGTATCCTTAGAAGGGCCCTGAGGGGGAAAGGAATAGGGCTGCTGATAAGCTGCTCAGAGACATCTGAGTGCATGGCCTCATCCCTGTGTGAGTAAAAGTTTGAGGTTTTGCCAGCACCCATCGGCCGAGTGTGGCCAGCAGTGGAGGGGTCCCCTGGTAGATAGGGCGACCGGGGAGGAGTTCACTGTTAGATTGCGAGACCACTAGTGGCTCTGGGGGTGAGCCGAGTGAATCTGGACCTTATTGCTACTATTGTGTGTTGGTGATTGTGTGAGTGAGTGGCTTGGTGGGCTCAGTTATATGAAAGGGGGAGCAAGTGAGGAGTGCACCCACGGCGGGGTGGGGGGAGGCTCTACCCGCATCTGAGGTGGCCGAGTGAGGCCCAGGGCAGCGGTTGGGGTGCACAGGCTGGGAGGCTATGGGGGCAGATAGCATCCCGCAGGGAGGCAGCTGGGGAGAAGCATAGCAAGCAGAGAAGTGTGGGTGAGGACACCTAGCGTGTTTTAATGTGTTTGTGTAGATTGTGCATGTTTTAACCCTGGCTAGATTAACTGAGGGGATTCCACTGCCTCAGTGGTTCAGGCTTCACCCCTGGGAGTTTGTGAATCCAGTAAATCACTGGATCCAGTTAAAAATTTTACTGTGTGCTGTTATTTTGATTGTGTCCAGAGAGTGTGAAGGCCAGAGGAAGCTGATGTGGGTGGATGCTGAAGTGTCGTATGATGTGTTGTGTTGAGAAAAGTGGGCACTTTAAGAGATATCCCCTTTCCCGGTGAGTTTGTGTTTCTATAGACCCCCACACGATGCAAAGCACCAGAGCTCTGTCAGAAGGCTGTTTAGACTTATTTATTAAAGCAGCATGTTGCTTTTATAGTTTTACAAGATGTTTACATTTACTTAATGAACACATACACTGCCCATTGGTCATAAAGAAGAAACAAGGCTTTCAATAGGTGAAAGGAGCCATACCACTGTGTAAGCCAACCAAAGTCCAGATTTTTTGCTTATACTTTTTTCTTCTCTCTTTCTTTGCATTGTCATGGTGATAGCCTTGGTAAATTCTTTGAGAGAGAGAGATGAGGCTTTTCTTATCTTCAAGAAGCCTTCACTGGCTCACAAGAACAGAACAGAAATGTCTTTCCCACAATTCTCCCTTTTTGTATTTGACCTGCAAACACAACTGCTAAGGACTTCTGCAGGGCCCTTGCAAAAATCCAAGCAGACAGAGAATCCGTTCTTCATTCACTTACAGATAACCAACTTCTACTAAATCCACAACACACACCCTCACAATCTTAACATTCATATACAAACAAGGCACATAGGAAATGGATCTTCAAATACTGTTATAGACCTCGCAATTTCCGGATGACACATTTGTAGTAGAATGACACCTTCACCTCTAGTCAAATAAATTTCTCCTGCACAGAATCAGAGACCAAGTCTTCTGCCTACTCACCACTTAGAACAAAGTAGCATCCACTTAACTTTACAACTGGTTGCTGCTATCATAATGGGCAACCAACCTAGTTGCTCAAATTGTGGACTTTACTAATTCAACCCCTATGCAAAGGCAACACTTCTCCCTTAGGTACATGAAATTCCCCTATTTTGGGACCATTGGTGCCCTGCAAAAGGAAATTGTACAAGACACATTTCTCAGTACTACCAACCTCTCTGCAAGAAAATTCAAAGAACAGAAGCAAAAGTAACATCCACTGACTTAAATTTAGATTTTCAGCCTAAGTCAATAACTCCCTTTACTCTGCCTTGAATTACCATCTTTACCACACATTCTTTGAGGGTCCATGCTTCCATCCACCTAATAACCTGCTGGGGTGTGTGATTCTGAGCCCAGGCTAACTGCAGCACCAGCCAGCAGTCTGGCGTGACAGCAGCTGTAGCAGCAGAGCAGCCGCTCTGGAGTGGAGACTGGCTCTGGCAAGCTGCTGCCTAGGACGACCTCCCCACGTCAGTGGTGAGAAGGCTTTGCCCTTGGCCGAAGGCAAGAAGCAGCTCCAGCTATGCACCAAGAAAGACAGAAGTCCGACAGCTGTCCACAGCAGGGAAAGGGTTTATTGGGTGAACCGGGAAAGGCTGCAGGCAACTGCGCCGAGGGGCGGGGCAAACAGAACTTATAAAGGGTTCCCGAGGGGAGGAACAACTCACCCTCGGGCAAATGAACATACAAGAAACAATGATCGACTTAACAGAACAACAAATGGGGGACTAGTTGGGGGGGGAGAAACAACTTCTGGTCCAATCACTCCCTGCTCCGAGGAGAATGTTCTAGGTATAAGGAGTGGGCTGAGAGTGACGGACATCGCAGTTGCTGGGGAAACATAGGAGGGGTTAACAGATTGACATGAAAAAAGATACAGGGGTGGAGGGAGTCGCCTAGACAACCAGGGATTGACAGATAACTGTGTGGGGAAAAGCGGGAAGGGAGCCTAAGGCAGAACCATTATAACAACTAAATGGGGGAAAACGGAATGAACCAACTTTACAGAACCATACATAAAAGATTAACAAATTACAATCAAAACTGAAGACAAAGTGTAAAACAAAGCACACCACAACAATAACCAATGCAATTACCTACTAATTTTGCTTCAGCTGTGGAACCACTGTCTTGGTTTGGAAAGACAAGTGCCTGCTAAGGAAGGCAGGAGCCTCCCCCGAAATGGAAAATGTAAACCTCCCCCTCTGAATTGCTATAAATTTTGAATTAAGAGGCTCTCAGGCAAAAAATATGGGAGCAGGAAATAACAGTTCTTTAATAGGGAAGAAAATAAAAGGATAAAATAAACAATGCAGTAAACTAAAACAACACTGACAGAGTCAGAATATGACTTGACACCCTGTTGGTCAGGGTGTTGGTAGCAGTTCAATTGGAAATGAGGCTGCAGTCCTCCTGGAGCATCAGGTGTGGTTCTGTTGGAGCAGAGATCCTGTAGAAAAGGGTGTAGTCTTCCTCTGAAGATCCAGTGGAAGAAGAGGCAGCTGTTCCTCTGGGAAAATCCAATGGAGAAGCCCTGCTGGTGTTCCAGAATCTTCAGATTCTATCTCCGGTAGGAAGGCTTGGCTCTCCCCTCTGGGCGGAGCATCTCACAATGGGGTGCTCTAATTCTTATCAGTCATGCAGTGACATTCAGTAGCCTATTATCAGCAGATGTCTCCTGGGGGGGGGGGGGAGGAGTGGTTGTGGGAGAGATAAGGAAAGCTGCCCACTTAACAGAAGACAGCTGCCATAGAGATGATAAATAGAATACAATTTGCTTGACAATCCAGGACAACCACCCATCCTGTCCTTTCCTGTGTGCTCCAAATAAGGTTTAACACAACGGGCAGAGACGCAACGAGGGCCATTCTCTGTTAAAACACATGCATATCCTCTTCCTCATGTTACTAATTCCACTGGGCCAGTCCACCTTTCCGTGATTAAATCTTTTACCCATACCTTAATACCTTTCCGAAAGTTTGGCTGTTTCGAATTCAAAGATGAAAAATGATAGAATATAGGAGACAATTGCAAGTCAGGTAAAGGATGCAAAAAGTTTAACACATAAACGGGTTTATCTAATCTTACTTGAGGCGACTCCCTCTGCATTCCCCCTTTTTGTTTTCGTACCTGACACTTCAACACACCATGAGCACGTTCAATAATTGCTTGGCCTGTTGATCCATGAGGAATGCCAGTGGAATGATCAACACCGCAGGCATGAAAAAACACCTGCAATTTCTTTGAAACATACGCCGAGCTGTTATCCGTCTTTAAACATGATGGAACGCCTAAGATGGAAAAGGTGTAACAAAAGTGACATATAACATCCTGAGCTGTTTCACCTGCCAACGCTGAGGCAACCATGGCATGAGAAAAGATGTCAATTGTAACATGAACATACTTTAGACGGACAAATTCAGGCATTTTTGTAACATCTGTTTGCCATTCTTGCAAAGGGAGTAAGCCTCTAGGATTAGTACCGTAATATTGCGAAACATGAGACATATGACAATCAGGACAAGAAGAAATAATTGATTTTGCTTCGTTGTGTGATAATTGGTAAACAAGGTAAAGGCCAAAAGTACGGAGCAAAGTTCAACTAATTGAGAAGACCCTTGTTGAATCATTACTTCATATTCCCAGCAGTCATCCTTCTTCCAGGCTACAGCAGCTTTTCCAGTTTTCCCTGATCCATCTGTAAAAACTGTCCCACCTTCCACTGGAACAGAAGAACAAAGCTGTTTCCCCTGAAAGGGAATCTCCTTAGTGAAACTCAAAATAGGATGAGAAGGTAAATGATATGCTATTTGACCTTTAAAAGAAGATAAGGCAGATTGCAACTCATGACTGTTTTGAAAACACCACTCAAAATACCATTGTTGTACCAGTATGACAATAGTTACCAGATCACAGCCTAAAATTTCATGGCAGTGTCTGCAACCTTTGATAATGATTTTTGCAAAAAGCTCATAAAGACCTGGAGCTGTTTTTTGGGACCTAAAAGATAGAAATATCCATTCCAAAATATGCAATATGCCTTCCCATTTATCATTCCATTGACACAACAATCCACATGGTATTTCATAATCTCAAAATAAATAATTGCACATCAACAGAAACATCTATCCTGGTAGCAAATTTAGATGTCAAGGCAAATTCAACTTCTTCTACAGCCTTTTTTTGCTGCAGCAGTCAAACATCTCTCATTGGTAGAGGAAGTAATCCCTGACAATAGGTCATGCAAAGGTTGCAGTTGATGATTGGTTATCCCCAAGTATGGCCTAAGCCAACCTATTGCACCCACCAATTTCTGTACATCAGCAACAGTTTTAATTTCAATGTCCAATTTTACAGGTTGAGGCACAATTTGCATATATGTGATTATCAACCCCAAATATTTCCAAGGCATCTGTTTCTGAACTTTCTCCGGGGTGATAACCAAACCAAAGGCTTCTAAATTTGTCACAGCACATTGTTCAAGAGCCGGTAATTGTTGTTTATTTTCGGACGCCAACAAGATATCATCCATATAATGATAGCAATATCAATTCCTAAATTGCTTTCAGACCTTAGATAAAGTCTGTGCCACAAACCATTGACAAATAGTTAGAGACTTTCTCATTCCTTGAGGCAGAACCGTCCACTGATATCTTTGGCCCGGTTCCTCATGATTTAAAGAAGGCACAGTAAAGGCGAATTTTCCCTTATCCTGATCAGCCAATGGAATTGTAAAAAAGCAATCGTTCAAATCAATAATAATTATTTCCCATCTTTCTGGAATCATTGTGGGTGTTGGAAGACCTGATTGTAAAGCACCCATTGCGGCCATCACAGAGTTTATCCATGGCAAATCATGCAAAAGTCTCCATTTACCTGATTTCTTTTTTATTACAAACACAGGAGTATTCCATGGGCTAAATGATTTTTCAATATGTCCAGCTTGCAATTGTTCTGCCACTAAGCCTCGCAGGGCAAGAAGCTTTTCAATAGACAGGGGCCACTGATCAATCCAGACAGGCTTATCTGTCAACCATGTCAAAGATACAACTGCACGTTTAAGGCCCTGCATCCCAGTGGCCCCCACTGAAAATCCATGGTAATTTTAACACCCCATTGGGTTAAGCAATCACATCCCTATAAAGTTAGATTGAGCACTAGCAACATACAGTCTGATGTTAGCTTGTTGGCCTTCAGGATGTGTTACAGCAATCGCAATAGCAGATAAAGCACCAACAGTTGACCCACCTAACCCAACAACTCCAAAGTTTGATTGAGGGGCCATGTTGGGGGCCAAAAAACCTGTGAAATTATAGTTACATCTGCTCCTATGTCAAGTAAACCTGATATTGTTGAGGTTTCTGGATGACATCCCTTAGCGGTGACCAAACATTGTATTTCCAGACGCTCATCTGTCACCTTTTGAGTCCAAAAAACCTGAGGTGATCCAGTAGATCCAAAACCTCTAGTGCCACGACTCCGGTCCACTGTAGTTGTAACAGAACTCATAAAAGGAACAAATTGAGCAATACAAGTACCTTTTTGAATAACAACAGGAGGTTCACTAACAGACACCATAGCATGAATTTGTCCCACATAATCAGAATCAATAAGACCTAAATGCACATTAATACCTTGAATAGTGCTACTAGATCTTCCCATTAGAAAAGCACTCAAACCTCGGCCTATAGGACCATAAGCATCAAGAGGCACTTTACATATACCTCTTGTCAAAATACTTACTGGGTCAGCTGTTGGTATATCAATCCCTGCAGAGCCTCTCATGGCCCCTGTGTATCATTCACAAATGGAGAGCTTTGCAGTGCTGGCAGGGCTCGTGATTGTCGTCGGGGTATTTGTGTCTCCATGTGCCCCTTTGCGTTCTTCTTCCAGTTTCCTTGTACTTGTCGACCACCTGAAAAAGATCTTAACTTACAAAATTTAGCAAGATGGCCAAAGTTAGCACAACTATAACAAGTCACTTTATTGGTCCAAATTACCCTTGAGTGTACAAAGTGTCCAGCAGTTTGAGGGCATTGTGCCTTCACATGCCCTGATTCTCCACAAGCAGAACATCTGGGTGCAGACTTCAAGACTGTTGCCAGACCAGCCATTTTATGCTCAACTGAACCAACCTTTGAGCAAGCAACTACAATATCAGACAGTGAGGGATCCCCCAATAAAGAATCAATAATTCTCCTGCAATTCTCATTCGCGTTGCCCTGGGCTGTCTGCATAAAATTTGCCTCAACTTATCATCTTCTACTTGCTTCTCAAGGTCTGCAGCAACCCTCTCCACAAACTACAGAAAAGGTTCCTTCACCCCTTGCTGGATGGTAATATACCTTGGTTTAGGAGCTGCCATTTTCATTGTTTTAAGTAAAGCACTCATACCCAGCTGCTGGGCCTGTGCCAGAACCAGGGGGTCCCATCTTGCCTGCAAATCTGGGTTAGAGAACGGCCCATTGCCCAGCAAGGCATCAACTCCCACAGCATGACGTGGATCGTGCTGAGGTAACTGCATATTGTCCAACGCTACTCTTTCAACCATTTGTTTCCAGGTAGCTTGAAACACACCATACTGCACTGGCTGAAACAGAATCGTAGCAAGGTGAACAAAATCATAATGTGCAAGTACATCAGCATTTAGAACACAAATCAATTGCATCACTTGTGAAGAGTTAACACCATACTGATCTACTTTTGACTGGAGATCCTGTACAACCCTCTATGCAAAAACCTGATGGCTATCTTGTTGTCCTGAATTAGGAGCAGCTTTGAAAACAGGAAAAGCTACAGGTCCACCAGAAGCAGCAGCAGCAGCCATCTCCATTATCATATTTGCAGGGTCCCCAGATGTAGGAACGAATGATGAATCTGACTCCATGTTCTCAGAAGGCTAATTTATTATTTTCAGATACTATATTATATAAAAGAATGGTATACTAAACTATACTAAAGAATACAGAAAGGATACTTACAGAAGGCTAAAAAGATGATAATGAAAACTCGTGACTCTTTCCAGAGCCCCGACACAGCTTGACCCTGATTGGCCAACAAGTCAAAACAATTCACATGAAACCAATGAAACAACCACCTGTTGGTAAACAATGTCCAGACCACATTCCAAAGCAGCAAAACAGGGAGAAGCAATCAGATAATTATTGTTTTCATTTCTCTCTGAGGCTTCTCAGCTTCCCTGGAGAAAAAATCCTGGCAAAGGGATTTTTCAGAAAATATGACCGTGACACCAAACACATTCCAAAGGAGTAAAACACAGGAGAAGAAAATCAGATAATTATTGTTTTCCTTTTTCTCTGAAGGCTTCTCAGCTTCCCAGGAGAAAAATCCTGGGTAAAGGGATTTTTCCAGAAAATATGAATGTGACACTCCATCCTTTTAGGTGGACCTATTTTCTACAACAAATTCCAATCCTCCATTTCAGCTGCTTTCATTCTCATATGCTCCCAAAATTGCAAAGGGTTTCGAGGAGTCACAGCCACCTGGCAGGGAGGTAAAGTCCAAGAAACAGCAGGCCTGGATCTGCTATGAGGTCTAACAGAAATAGATCCCTGCGTCATTTTAGATGTACTTATCACTGGCAGTTCATCGTCAGAACTATTGCTAGTCAAAGAAGGACACAATGTTAAAGATTGCATTTGTTTAGCCAGTTCAGAAGGGAGAGGGGTGGCAGATAGCTCAGTGGTGGGTGGAGCGTAGGCAGACGACTCGAAGGGGGGCAAAGGAGGGGCAGATGGCTCAAGGGAACGTGGAGAGGAGGCAGGCAGCTCAAGGGGAAAGCGGGAGGGGGAGGGACAACCGGAACCATGGGGGGGGGGGGGAAGAACAGCCAACCCACGAGATGGCGGGGGGGGGAAACAGCCCAGGGGAAGATAGAAGGGCCAACAACCCAGCCTGTTTTTCACTTTGCTTCTTCTGTAATTTCATTTTGGCTAATTGCTGTGCAGGCGCAAGGTACTTTGATTTAGTACTCAGTTCAACTAACTGCAGAGCAGGTGAAGTATACCCAGGTTTAACATAGTCTTTTGGAGATGAATACCAAGGAGCAGTCTCAGCCTCCTGTTTGATTCTCACCATAGCAAACCCTGGGGGAGCCTCCACAGCAACTGCAGCACACTCCTCAGGGGGAGATACATCGACAGGCTCAGCCCCATCTTCCTCCTGTTCTTCTACTTCAGTTTCTTGCTCTAATTCCTCTTCCTCCAATTCCTCCTCTCTATCTTGTCCTGCTTTCCATTCCTTCAACACCTCATACAACAATCTCCAGGTAGTAGCCAAATTGACAACCATTTTATCCCCCTTAGATATCACTTCCCATAGTCTCTTCCCAACATTTTTCCATGCCTAGACACTAAAGGCAATATCGGCATCAGCTTCAAAGTCCTGTGATTTATACCATATGAGTAAACTACGAAAGGCATAACCAGAAGCTCGAACATTTTTCCTTTTCAATAAGGCTCTCCATGTGGACAAAACAGTCTTTTCCTCATTTGATAAATTATTTCCCATTATTTTTACCAGTCACTCACCTTGAATCAGACGTCTGAATTCGGTCTGGACCTCGGCAGCCTTCTTGCTGCCTTCACTCGTTAGGGTACCCTTCAACTTTGTCTTTTTTTTTTTTTCTCCCTTTTTTAGAGCCCAGTTGTAATCACGGCGGGCGGCCACCAGATGTCACTATAGACCTCCACACGATGCAAAGCACCAGCGCTCTGTCAGAAGGCTGTTTAGACTTATTTATTAAAGCAGCATGTTGCTTTTATAGTTTTACAAGATGTTTACATTTACTTAATGAACACATACACTGCCCATTGGTCATAAAGAAGAAACAAGGCTTTCAATAGGTGAAAGGAGCCATACCACTGTGTAAGCCAACCAAAGTCCAGATTTTTTGCTTATACTTTTTTCTTCTCTCTTTCTTCGCATTGTCATGGTGATAGCCTTGGTAAATTCTTTGAGAGAGAGATGAGGCTTTTCTTATCTTCAAGAAGCCTTAGCTGGTTCACAAGAACAGAACAGAAATGTCTTTCCCACAAGTTTGTGTGTGAACTTTCTAGTTGCTGGGAATGGTATTCCCTGTGACACCTGGTGTTTGAGTATAACCAGTCTTTCATCAACACTTTGTGTTCGGGTATTAACCAATCCTTTGCCTGTGAGACTTGGGAAGCAAGGGACAGATGCTGTAACATGGTGCCTTTGTGGGCCCTTCTCCTTGAGGAGTTTGCAAAGTTGCTCTGTTAAAGCTGCAATAGAGACAGCTTGCTATAGCTGACTCTTGTGAATTTGAGGTACAGGGGGTTTGTGTGGTTTTTCCCCTGCATTGTGGTAATTTGATTCTCGGGATTGTATGGTTGTGTTTGTGGACATTTTAGGATTTTGTTTGCAACAAGTGTAGCATTTTATGCAGAAGAACGACAGTATGGTGATTTATGTTTAACCATGGTAAAACGAATTAAAGGAATTCCAGGAATTCCCCTCCCCCAGCAACTTAAGCCTTGACTCTTGTGAATTTGAGATAAAGGGAGGGGTCTGTGTTTGTGGGCATATCATAGTTTTTGCTGTAACAGGGACAGCCTTTTGCAAGGCAGCAAAGTGAGTGTGCCCTGTGTCAGTGGAAACAATGCTTTAATTGAAGATTGGATTGTGCAGGAAGAGAACTGGAAAAGACTGAGATTTTGTAAAGCAAAGTTTAGGTGGAGGAGACCAAGACAGGCACTTTGTCATTTGTGTTATTCTAAGGAAACAAAGGCTACTCAGAGAGCTATAAGGATTTTAGTAGCAACCAGTTGTGAGAAGCAAAGAAGTAATAGGGTGTTTGAATTGTTAGAAAAGAGAGTTTCAAGTAAATTAAGAAATCTAGCAAAAATAATTAAAGCTGAGTGTGCTCAGCCAATTTTTATACTCCAAGACTTTTAAAATTAAGTCAAAGAGTTGGGATGAAGTAGAAAAATGGGGGACTTAGAAAATGGAATTTTTAGTAGACACGGGGGCAACATACTCAGTGTTAAATAAAGCCTTGATGCCTATAACAGATGATTATGTTATGGTAAGGGGGCAACTGGCCAATCTGAAAAAGCATATTTTTGCAAACCATCAAAATATAAACTTGGAAAACAAGTGAGGATTCATAGGTTTTTGTATATGCCCAACTCTCCAAAGGCGCTGCTGGGTAGGAATTTGTTGGAGCATTTGGAAGCAAAGATCACATTTAAAGATGGGGAGATTATTTTGGAGGTAAAGGATCAATGATATGTAGACATACTAAGCTTAATGCTAACAATTAGTGACCAAAATTGAAAATGAGGATGAAGTTAACAAGAAAATATTGGATCGGGTGTTTCCTGGGGTATGGGCCTCTAACATACCAGGGAGGGAAGAGAATACACCTCCTGTGCAAGTTAAGAAAAACAACCAGCTAAGGTCAGGCAGTAAAAGCCTGATCTGTACCCAGTGGTGGCAAACCCATAAATGTTTGACACCTGAACTAACCTGGTTTACTGTTTTAGATTTGAAGGATGCCTTCTTTTACCTCCCTCTCCATGAAGCCAGACAGAAAATTTTTGCCTTTGAATGGGAGAATCCAAAGAGTGGGCGTAAGACTCAGCTCACATAGATGATATTGCCCCAAGATTTAACAACAGCCTCAGGATATTCGGAGAACAACAACCTGAAAGAGATCTAGAGTCCTGGGAAACTCCATCAGAGGAAGGACAGCTGCTGCAGTATGTAGACAACCTCCTGATAACTACCCAAACCCAAGAGGCATGTGTGGATTAGACGGTAAGCCTCCTGAACTTTTTTGGGTTTACAAGGGTATAGAGTACCTCAGAAAAAGGCTCAGATAGTGAAGCAGTCACCTACCTGGGTTATGAGGTCAATGCTGGGCAAAGGACTCTAAGGCAAGACCAAAAAGAAACACGCAAGTTCACCCTATGCCAGAAGATGACTCTGCTAGGGTCCCATACAGTGTCTGCAGTGCTGGAAGTAAAAGGCGGACACTGGCTTTCCCCAGGAATGTTCCTGAAGTACCAAGCCATAATGGTAGGACAAAATTATGTAGAGATTGTAGTCACCAGCCTTGTGAACACAGCTTCTTTTCCCTAATGAAAGAACAAACAGCAGAAGTCTAAACTGTAAATTGAATAGAGGGTGATACAGGGGAGGAAAGATGGGTCAGCATGTCTCAGCCCAAGAAAAAACCATTGCTAATATCTGGATTGGCATGTTGGGGAGAAAAGGCAAAAAACATGATAAGCGTATGCTACAAGCTCTGATATTATGGCTTAAGACACAAGGCTTCTATATCGATCTGGAAAATGCGTTTAACATAGCCTATTGGGAGAAGACGGGAATAGTAATTGTGGAGTCTGCCTCTCGGGGTGACGAGCTGGCGGGGCACATCCTTACTACCTAGAGATCACTTTCAGACACTTTGAAACTGTTAAAGGCGGAAAGGGATGCAGAAATGGGAGTTCCCATAGACCCAAAAGCATGAGGGGGGCCCAGGGGGAGCAGCAGGGGCAGTGGAGCAGCACTGGGAGAAAAAGTGAACTCGGACCTTCTGGGGGCGTGTGCAGAGTCAGACACGGAACAGAGTGAGCCATCCGTGCATGTGCAGAGTGCCTGTATGGGCATCACCCTTGCGCATGCACAGTGCCCCTGTAGGGGCATATCATGTTGTTTGATGGACACGATCCTCAGGCATCCACAGTGCCATGATACGGATGTGATATCTGCAGCTGTGCAGTGCTCAGGTGCGGGGGGGGGGGGGGTCGCCTGCATCTCCTAGCCTTACAAACTCAGTTAATCCCTCTTTGCATATGAGTGATGGGAATGTTAAGAATGCACCTATACCAACAATATGGCTTCTTGATTTGTCAATCCCTCAGCCACCACTGAAAGAGGAGGGTTAGACTCCCTCTTTGATAGACATAAGACACCTGAATTTGGGGGACTCTAGTCTGAACCCTCCTGTTAACGATAAGGCTGGTACCTTTGCTTTCTGATCAGCTATTACCCCTGTTCAGAATCCAATTAGTTTCTGGAATCAAATAAAATTGATGGCTGCAACTGATGGAGACTTAGAATGTGCCCAGCAAATCACTGTGCCAATGCCAGCTGGTGACACAGATCCAATGAGTAATACAGCTGGAGCATTTCCCATAATACGGAACCATAGTTCTGCACCTGATGTCCATGTGGATTTTAAGTGGATGGTGCTTTAATTAGTAGCAAAGCATGGACTTGCATCTCCAGCTGTAAAGAACATGCTAGGATTTCTAGCTGCAGAGGAGATGACACCTTTTGATGTAAAGCAATTGGCAAAGCTGGTTTGTAGCCCAGTTCAAGACATGATGTTTGAATCAGAAGAGAGAGCCTTACTTAATGCTAATTTGCCAATAGATGACCCACGATGTGGTGCTGGACTTGCCACCCATAGTGAATCCACAGTTACAAGCAAGACTCCACCCTTTCATATTAGATCAAGCCAAAGATCTGGGATTGCAAGCAATATTAAAGGTCGCTAACATGTCCACACCATCTCAAAGTTACACAGCCATAAAACAGGGTGCTACAGAGCCATATTTGCAGTTCATAGAGAGATTGCAAGATGCATTAGAAAAACAAATAGTAAATAAAGAAGGCAAAGAACAAATAACACATCAATCAGCCAGAGATAATGCTAACTAAGAATGCAGGAAAGTTATTGACTTAATGCCTGCAGAGAACCATTCTTTAGACAAAATGATTGATGCATGCTCTAAAGTGGGGACTGCACCTTATTACATAACTTTGTTAGCTGATTCTATTGCAGCTGCAATGAAGGTGCCGCTTCGATGCTTCAACTGTGTACAGTGAGGCCATATGAAAGCATACTGCCCCAACAACTCTGATTCATCAGACACACTACTGAAACTGAGACCTGTGTCTATGGTGGAAAACTGCAGCCAATGTGAGAAACCTGGTCATCTTGCCAAGCAACATAAGTCTAAGTTCCATGCTAATGGTCAATTTCTTGGTGAGCAGGGAAACTGCGACAAGAGCACGAAGGGAGGGAGCGCAAAGACACAAGTACCTTCTCGGCCCCAGATGCGGGCCTGTGCAACCAACTCACAGGGACAACAAGAGGGGCTGCTGGAATTGATGTTTCCACCACCACCTTTGTCACTATAGACTCACTGCAGGTACACAAAGTTCCCTTTGATGTCTACAGACCTATAGGGAATGGACTAAGTTCATTACTATTAGGACAATCCAATGCTACAGTATTAGGTGTTTTTGTTTGCCCTGAAGTTATAGATGCAGACTTTACAAGACAGATATATGATGTGGTATTGACACGTACTCCTCCTGTGAATATTCCAGCCAAAACTTGTCTTGCTCAACTTGTGCCTTTTAAGTCTTGTGTTTTACAAAGTGATTCAGAACGGTGAAGAAACTAGGACTCTGGATCAACAGGAGAACCTCAAATATACTGAACTCAGGTTGTGTCTGATAGAAGACCAAATATGGTTTGTACTCTTACCATGCCTCAAACAAACCCACCCCAAATTGAAGTTAATGGAATGATAGACACTGGAGCAGATGTTACTATCATATCTGTTGATGCATGGCCTTGATCGTAGCCCCTCACAGCTGCAGGATCTTTCATTTCTGGCATAGGAGGTTCCACAAAAAGCCATTTAAGCAGAGACTTGGTGTTAATTAAAAATCCAGAGGGCCAGGTAGCCACGGTCCATCCCTACATTACTGCTGCACCATTCAACTTATGGGAGAGGGATGTCTTGTCAGCATGGGGAGTTCGCCTGAGTACAGATTTTTTAACGGGGGCCACTGTGATGAAGGGCATAAAGCACCCTACCCAGGCTTTGAAGTGGCTCACTGAGAGGCCAGTGTGGGTGGACCAGTGGCCCCTGGAAAAGGAAAAACTAGATGCCCTTAACATGCTAGTTCAAGAACAATTAGATCAAGGACATATTGACCCATTGACCAGTCCCTGGAACATTCCTGTATTTGTAATTAAAAACAAATCTGGAAAGTGGAGATTACTCTATGACTTAAGGAAGGCCAATGCTGTAATCAAGAGCATGGGCTCTTTACAGCCTTGAATGCCATCCCTGACCATGATACCAGCCACGTGCGACATTTTGTTTATTGATTTAAAAGATTTTTCCTTCACCATTCCTTTGCACCCTGACGATACCTCAAAGTTTGCATTCACAGTGCCTTCTGTCAATCATGCAGCTCCAGCCAAACTATACGAATGGAGAGTTTTGCCTTAAGGAATGAAAAACAGTCCAACGATTTTCAATGGTATGTTGCACAGGCATTGACCACAGTCATGGAACAATTCCCCGGAGTCTATTGCTGTCACCACATGGATGACATTTTAGTAGCAAGCCTGACCAAAGATGGTGTTGCGCAAATTCAGCCAAAATTAATACAGGCATTGCAAGAATTTGGACTGCAAATTGCCCCAGGGAAGGTGCAGCAGCAAGCTCCATGGAGATACCTTGGAGTGAAAATTTTAGACCAAACAATATGGCCCAAATCAATTCAATTTTCAACTAAAATCCAGACACTGAATGATGTACAGAAACTTTTGGCTAACATCAATGGGGTAAGATCCTATTTGGAGTTGACCACATCACAGCTATCACCCTTGTTTAACATGCTTAAAGGTGACCCTGAGTTAATGTAGCAGACTCCATAGGCATGGGCAAAGCCCCATGGAGAATTGAATAATAGAAAGCTGAGACAGTAACTCTAGTCCATCTCTCCCTGACCCCCGCCCCAAAGTTTATCCCTGTAACCCTATAGGCTATGTTACTTTAACCCTTACTATTGGTCAAATCTGGATCCCCTCTAACCCTATAAAAGAGGCATTCCTTAGCCCATTCGGGAGAAGAAGAGCTGACCCGGGACCTTTCGCAAATGCCTCAATAAAACCATCGCTGCGGAACACCTGAGCGCCTCTCCTTCTCCTCTCTCTCCATCTGCTGCAGCCTCAGCCCGGGAGCACCCCTGCCTAGCTAGCAAGAGCTGAAATCCTGAGAGCTTGAAATCACTATAAGAGCTGATAACCACTGTTGCTTGCTAGGGGGTAGCCCCGCGGCACTGGCCTGAATTAAGCCTGGGGACTGGGCTCCCGATATAATATAGGCCATAACAGAGGCTTATAAGTTAACTTCCCTGAGAAGGTTAACCCCAGAAGCAAAGGCCACACTTGAGATGGTAGAGTGGGCTATCAAAACCAGACACATTCATCAACTGTGTCCAGAAATTTCCATCACAGTATTTGTTGTTAATGCATATTTCCATCCTACAGGTATTATTGGTCAGTGGAATGCTCAGTAGTCTGACCCCCTTTACATACTGGAATGGGTTTTTTTGCCCCACCAGCCAAAAAAGACAGCACCTATGATTTTTTAATTAGTTGCACAATTGCTAATTAAGTGCCGTCACAGGTGCTTGCAGTTGAATGCTAAAGATACTTCTAACATCATTATTCCTATGAGACAGGAACACTTTGAATGGGGTTTTATAAACAGCACACTGTTGCAGAGCTCTTTACTAAATGACACAGGACAAATCAGCTATCATTTGCCCAGTCATTGCTTATTGCAATTAGGTCACACCACTGAGCTGTCCTTGAAACCTCTAAGCAGTCGTACACCTTTAAAGAGTCTTACTGTTTTTACTGATGGGTCTGGGAAAACAGGTAAAGCTATTGGGACCTGGAAAGATGACAATGGATGGCACACGCTAGAGGGTCATGTTTTGCAGAGACAAACAAAACTCCACAACTTTGTGAAAGTTGTGAAGCCGTTATGTTTATTACAGCGCTGGACGCATATGGAGATTACTCTCCTTAAAAGACATGCGTACCTCTGGGAACTCCAGATCCTTTTTTATCCCCCTCTCAAATACATATGCATGCAATTTCACAATAGGTTCATACATATTCATTTTTACAAATTTCACGTGACATTTGCCACTAATTCCTCTTTATCAGAAAGACTTCCTAGGTCAGGTTGACCTGCTCTCACAGCAGTTTGTCTCTCTGTCTTCCCCCCCCTTATCTCTGTCCTTCGACTGAAGCAGTTTCTCTGAGCATAGGCTTTTTACGAGAACAGGCAGTCAGACTAAACAGCTATATTTTCAAACTACAGACTTAACTCAAAGATGTACATTTCACCTAAATCAAAATGGATTGCTACTCTGGAAAATTTCTACTCTGTCTCAATCACAAGAGCGGGTCACCTCAGTTGATTGAATTACGTGCTGAAACCATGGCATTCCAACACTTTCCTCATGATCCCTTGAATATTGTAACTCATTCTGCTTATGTTGCAGACATCACACAGCGACTGGACCAAGCATTGCTGAAGGAAGTTGATAATTCAGCATTGTTAAAAACTTTGTGGTTTGTCATTCAAGCCAGAAATCATCCTTATTATGTGTTACATGTTCAGAGTCATACCAATTTGCCTGGTTTCATAGCAGAAGGTAATGCCTGAGCTGATTTGCTAGCCAGTCCTGCCTGGACAGTGCCACAGACAGATGTGTTGGAACAAGCGAAAGCATTATATGCCTTTTTTCACCAAGGTGTTCAAGCCTTACAAAGATAGTTTTCATTACAAATATTGAGGCCCGCAATATTGTCAACCCTTGTGCTGATTGCCAAGGTCATGCTGCACCATTGCAGATGGGTGTAAATCCCCGTGGTCTGCAAGCTTTACAAATTTGGCAAAAAGATGTCACTCATATTCCTGAATTTGGCTGTCTAAATTATGTTCATGTTTCAATAGACACCTTTTCATCTGCTATATGGGCCTCAGTTCATTCAGGAGAAAAGGACTGTCATGTTATCACGCACTGGCAATTAGCTTTTGCTGTCCCAGGTATTCCTCATACTATTAAAACTGACTATGGCCCCACATATCTCACAACATGCTTGCCAGTTCTTGCAATTATGGGCCATGTCGCATTATAATAAAGTCTCAATCTTGGCCTTATTATCGAGCCATGCAAGGATGGTCCGGGAGCCCAGTCCCTCTGGGAGACAGAGTGCCCGAAAGCCCAGTTAGCTCGTGGCCATCGCCGCGGGCTACCCTTTAGCAAGCTTGGTGATTATCAGTTCTTTAGTGATTATCAGCTCTCTTAGGATATCAGCTCTTTGCTTGCTTGCTAGGGTGCCCTTGGCTGAGGCTGCAGCAGCCGTGAGAGAGGAGAAGGAGAAGTCCTGGTGTTCCACAGCGACGGTTTATTGGGGAGACTGTGAAGGGTCCAGTGACAGCTCTTCTTCTGTCGAATGGGCTAAAACAGCCCCCTTTTATAGGGTATAGGGGGATCCAAACTTGTCCAATAGTAAGGGTTAGGGAAAAGTGGCCTATGGGGTTACAGAGATAAGGCTAAGGGGCGGGGGGTCAGAGACAGGAACTTATTTTGCTGTCTCATCATGACTCAGCAGTTCCTACTGTTAAGTCTCAATCCTCCATGGGGCTTTCCCAAGCTCTATGGAGTCTGCTACATCGCATGTCACGGACATTCCTCATTCCTCAACAGGCCAAGCTATTGCTAAGTGTGCCAATGGCACTTTTAAATGTATCCTTGACAAACAAAAAGGGGGAATGCATGGTGAAACTCTGCAAAGTAGAGTAGCTAAAGCCCTATACAAGTTGAATCATCTTACAATGTTGCCAGACTCTCAAAATCCTGTTATCTTGAATAATTTTCTGTCATTACAGTTCTCCAGTGATGTCCAGTTGGCCAAGCCTAAGGTACTGATGTGGGATCTCATTCCCAACAAGTGGGAAGGGCCATGGGACCTTGTCACTTGGGGGCATGGGTATGCATGTGTTTCTACAGATGCTGGTGTGCGATGGGTGCCTGCCCAATGCGTACGCCCTGCACTGCGCCCTGATCTGGGTCACAACCAGCAACGCCCCCCTGATGACCCCACAGCTGGTGCTGTGGATCAGTTACAATGTTTAAATATCATCACTGTAGTTATTGAATGATGCTAATTCATACCATTTACATAGATAACTATTTTAAGTGTGAATAAGTTTTTTTCTTTTCCTTTTTTAGAAATCTTATAGAATACATCTTTGCTACCTTTTATTAGTAACAACAAAGGCTTTTGTCAATTTAGTTAAACTCCTTATTCAATTAAGTTTGGTTTATTTGTCAGTTTAGATAAGTTAAATTGTTGTAATAATTCTGATAAGTTAGGTAAGCTAAGTTGTTTTGCGACGAAAGGACTGAATTAAGTTTCTTTAACTTTGAGTGTTTTAGTTATAGAACTAAGTAGTGTGTGATACACTGTTTTACGCTGTCATACTGTTGTTGCTTCTCTTTTGCTTGCTCATAAAAGATTTTAAGTAGATTATTAGCAAGAGAAATTGTTTCTGAAGTCAGGTAAAGAACCTCATTCTATCTAAGCTTGCTATTCTGTACCATCGTAATTGTTTCATTCATTGTGCCATAGCTGTTGCCCTGTTTGCGAAGAGCCCTGCAGAAGACGGTGGAGATCGACTTTGAACTCGTAAACAAAAAGGGAGAACTGTGGTGGTGAAACAGCAGGCCAGAGGCCTACAAACTGAATCCTGACTCGAGCTGACAGAAGCCATGAGAGAGCTGAAAGCTCTTTGTGAGAACAGAGTTCTGCAGCAGTGAAAAACAACTTTTTTTCTCTGAGAAAGAACTCTAGGACTGTGATAAACACTAGCCATCTGTATAAACTGTTTTTATACCGTTAGATAGAAAAATGAAAACTATCTCTCACAAACAACTTTACCTGCACGTACACACTGGGGATTTGAATGACCAATGAATACAGGGTAACAACTTGTTACCGACCAATTGAGGATAGACAGGGTATGTTCTTTAAAAAACCCTATAAAAAGACATGCGCGAAATAAACCAGGATTGATCTTTTTATTTTTGCACCATAAAGTGTGCCCTACATCCTTCTTTATGGAGTGCCACAGTGACACCTGACTCCAGAACCCCAGAGGTCATCCTCAAGTCTCTCCAGGAACCTTCTGCCAAAGGCACCAGGAAGGACTATTCTTGCCAGCTGCAGTGTCCACATGTTCTTCACATCCTGTCCTCTCCTGACTGACCCAAGGGCTATTGTGTGGGCAATCTGCTGTTTGATCTGTTCAAAGGCTTGATGTTGATCAGGGCCCCACTTGAAATTGTTTTTCTTTCATGTCATGAGGTAGAGAGAGCTTACAATCTCTCTGTACTTATTACAAATTGGAGCCACCATGTTGACAAACAGAAGAAAACATATTTTTTAATAATTCACAGTGCATTTTTACATTGTACTTTATAAAATGATTGTTGAGGGATATACTTCTAAAATGCCCCATATGATCTAAGATGCCCCAACTCTTCTATTGCAAAATAAAATAAACCAAAGAAAAGCTAAAAATGCCACTGTACTACAGAGTCTGATATACTGGTACCATCTTGATTATTTTATTCTTGGCATCAGATTTGTTTTCAAGTATCCATGTCCATAGGGGCATACATTACTCCTTGCTATCAAAAGTAAATATTTCATGGTACAATGCTATTTTTATAAACTGAATCTCACATGTTTCTTAGACTGCACTATTTTACAGAGAAACAGTTGAGCTTTGAAAAAAAGAACTCTAAAAATCCTTATGAATTGGAGAAAGTAAAATGGTAAATAGAGAGATCTCTATTCCTGAAGCGCCTATCCCTTATTGCTTTGATTACATAAACACAGAATACTATAAAACGCTTGTATGGCTTCAATGAAATTCCTGCTAATTTGTTGAGCAAGCACAAAGCCCATGTTTCTTCCCAGAGCTCATCTTTCACAGTTTAGAAGGCTACAGACAGTTTTGGTTGGCAAAGGGAAGCCAAGACTTAGGTAACTACATAGAAAAATACTTCAGTGGTGAAAATATTTCAGGAATAATGAAAAAAAATCTAAAACAAACCTCTTAAAAGCTGTTATCTTGTGCAGCTGTGATACATGGCTGATCACCTTTCAGTTTTTCATCGGCTGGTATTATATAACCAAGCATATGGATACAAATGAGATTCAAACTTCATCAAATATTACTTGTGTCAAAATTAGATGAGATACAATTACAGTGACAGTTTTATCTTAAAATCTTCAGTGATAAGCCCACTCAGAGTTTTCACTGGGAAGTCATTGTTAAATTGCTTTGATTTCTGAAAAAAAAGTAGTTTACAGCAGCCTGTAAAATAATAGAGTTGTTCCCTGCTTCTTTGCACTTCCAAAACTCCCTTTCGGTAGGTGTGGTAGTCACTATGATTAACACAGTAATCTTTCCTCATCATAACAGTTTTATTTTTGTCACAGAATTCACTGAGAACCCAGAAATAGTAACAGGAAATTCATACCCATTTTCATGGAAGGATGATGCTAAGATAATTCTTAAAGATTATATTTTGTTTCAATTCAGCACTTTAAATGCTGAATAGTAGAGATTGTATTAGCATACCATAAAACGCATTTATAAATTTTTTATTCATAGCTACAAAATATGTATATAATTTTCAACATTGAATGACTCACAACTCAGAAAATAAAGAACACATAACATTCCTTCTGCTTTTAGACTCACAAAAAAGTCTACTTTTTGGGATGAAGTAATATCATAACTTTGGAAGCTGCTCTCCTGTCTCAGGACCACCAAGAAAACGTGGACACTTCATGAAGATCGAAAAGTATGAGTAACAACATTCATATTTTTCAATCTCATCTGTTTCTCAACTCACAATAAGAACTGGTACTATCATTGCTATGATTTGGTTCCAGCAGTTAATGAAGAAGGATAGCAAGTCAAACTAGAGTAAGGTGGGTGCAACCCTGAGGTGGGACCAGCTATAAATGAGCTTTGATAATCCAGACAGTAACACTGCCTACAAAGGACTATCTAAAAACTAGGCCCTTTCCTCATCTCCAAACCAGGATGTGAAGTCAGATATATATATTTACAAGAAACTTACAAAAGACATAAACTACCATTACTGCCTTGATTCTCGCAATGCTAAGTTATGAGCTTCTGGATTTATTATTTAAAGCTCCTAGGAAAGGTATATTTACCCACCCCTATAACGAATATACATTAATATATTTAATTTAAAAGAAGCATATGCTATTGCTAGTGTTGATTCATCTATGTAATGGTTTCTTCATGTGTTGCTTTAAATGAATGAATCTGTGAACTCAAAGTCTCCTCATTTAACAAATAAAGGTCAAAATTTCTAGGCACATTTCTTCCAGAAATGTTCAAACAAGTCAATTGCATTTGCACTTGTTTATTTAAAAAATAAAAGGAATTAAAGGATCAACTGTGGGGGCAGAAATTTCATGTTTCAGATTGTCTTGGGGTGCAATGTAAGGTGTACCCAAATCATGTATTCTACCGCCATCTACATGACCTGTTAAAATGGGTGGAGCAGTGTTTCTTTATCTTCTCCATGACTCAAAAGTGATAACTCCCTCTGGGGAAGCAGCAGCCACCCTGAGGGGGACATTTCTGCTAATGGGCCACGAAGGACTCCTCAGAATGACTCATAGAATTACATCACCCCATTGTGAAATTCCCCACCCTGGGGGAGGTAGCAGACATTCCCACCTGTATATAACCTGGCTTGGGACACCACCATACCACCACTGGATACATCAGAAGACAAGAGCTCTCAACAATCACCACTGGACCTCCAGAGAAGGACCAGACCTTTCTACAGGATTACCATTTTCAACAAGACCACATCCATCACTCCAACAGGACGGCAACCACTGTTTAGTTGGACTGCCACCACCACCCTGCCCAACAGGGTGTCAGATTGTATTCTGACTTTGTTGGTTTAAGCCAGTGTTTCTGTACTATTGCCTTTATTGTAAATTTTCCTATTAAATTGTAGTTCTGACTTGGAATCTCTCCCAATATATTTGTGTGAAGTTAATTCTTCCCGCTGGTTTACCTTCAAATCAGTACAGAGATTGATTCAGAAAATGATCTGGAAGTCACAGAGATTGAAATTCTTAAAAATTGCATTATTCTTGGCCATTTCAGACCTCATGAGGCTCAAATAAACACTTTTGCATACAGGAATATAAGACTAAACATAAATCCTTGAATTCATTACACTTAATTTTAGGCCCTTAAAAACATTCAGTCTTCATCAATGGAGAAGGCAACTGATGCCATAGTACAATCTTCTGAAGGCATCTCTTTTTCTGTCTGTCTGACTTACCCAGGAAACCTAGGCAGCTAATTTTTAGATGGCTAAATTTAGCACAGGATGAATCAGAACACAGTGTGGAATAAAACCAAATGTGATATAGTAGCATAATATTACCATTACAGAACAGCCTGCAATAGCATTAAAGTCTGAGATGCCAACCAGATATGCTTTGTGGTTATTGACTGATGCTTGTATCCCCAATCATGTATTCTGTTTATGCTGGATATTATATTCTGTGCCTTCAAGACTGATTCTTGTGCCGTGTAATGAAAAGCTGCAAAACTCACAGCAGTGAGACTGTTTTACAGATAAGAAATAATAAACTCTTGAGTCCGAACAAGAACTACCATCTCAAGTGCCTTCAATCCAGACCCGGAGAAACCGACAACTGGTACTGCCACACCTAGGTTTATTTTCTTATCCAGAAATAACTCCAGTATTGACCCTAATGCATAGTTTTTGCAGTGGAGAGGAACTGACTTGAATAGCTATCGGGCTGGGCTTGGTGGTAATGACTTGTAGAAGTTTATAAAAGTGCTGGAGCCTGTTCCAGGTATGCATGGTTCATGGTTATTGTTATGCACCCAGTTTGTTAGCAGAGGAGCAGGGGATGAGGTTTTTCAGCCTTTGCTTTACTTCTTCTCTGAATCTGTTACATCACTATTGGAGAATGTTCAGTTTCCCCTGAATGATAAAGAGACCATCTTTCTGGTATTTAATCTGGCAAGCTTCCTCTATACAGTCTGCAGCTTCTCTAGAATGAAGGCTGAGATTTCTAGAGGGGCTGATGAGACCCCTGACCCAGAAGTAGACCCAGGCATGGAAAATCTTGAGTGGTGTGGGAAATGGGAGGATATGGGCCAAATCCTGAAGGAATTCTCTCACCCTATAGTCTGGGACTTTCCACGTGAACAAATTCAGAACCCAGCTGAGGTGGGGAAACACCTGAAAGAGAAGTACCATGATGACCCTAAGGAGAAGAAGATCATTTCAGTAAGCTGGGCCCTGGCCTATTCTTATCACACACTGCTAGATACTGTAGGGCAGCAGACAGAGGAGGGGGGGCAGGGAGATAAATCAACAACTATCCCAGTCAATCAGGCTGCAGCCAACACCCCAGTTACAAAGCCAGTAGCTAAACCAGAGAGTAAGCCTCAACCAATGGCTGTTGCTACTAGCATGAGAAGTGGAAAGTGGACAGACAAGACCGATTGACCAGTGGATGATGATGATGATAATGATGCAGGAGAAGGACCCTCAATGCTTCCTGACATAAAATCAGGAGTCAAAGCAACTGGCACAAGATCAGAAGCCAATATTGAGTCCTTTTCCCTGAAGGACCTTTGTGGCCTAAGGAAACATGAGGAAATGGGATGGAAAATCTACTGCTGCTCTGGCACAACATTGAATGAAGGCAAGACTCAGAGAGGAGGTTCCACCAAAAGGAAAGCAGCTCCAGTTGCCCATAGCTGAACTTCCAGGTATGATGATGATGATGACATGTCCGATCCCATTGAAGGAACCTCCAAGACATATGTCCAAGGAAAGAAGGATAACCAGGCTTAGAGGGGCCCTGCATCTAGCCAGGTACAGCCTAAGGAAAACTCTCATATTTTGGACTGTGTGGATTCATGGGCCTGGCACATCTGAACCACAAGAATATAAAGCTTTGGTCAATACTGTTGTGCAATGCACATTAATCCCATGAAGACGTGGGGGCAGAATCTGTTTCTATTGCTGGTGTGACAGGGGGATCACAGGATTTCACTTTGGTGGAAGCTGATGTGAGCCTGACTGGAAATGAGTGGAAGAAACACCCTATTGTGACTGGCCCAGAAACCCCATGCATTTTGGGCATAGATTACCTCCCAAGTGGGTATTTCAAAGACCCAAAAGGACTCAGGTGGGCATTTGGGATAGCGGCTGTAGTGACAGAGGGCATCCAGCAATTGAACACCTTGCCTGGACTGTATGAGAATCCATCTGCAGTAGGACTTCTGAAGGGCGAAGAGCAACAGGTGCCAATTGCCACTTCCACAGTGCATCACCGACAGTATAGAACAACTCAAGATGTTGTGATTCCCATCCATAAGATGATCTGAGAGCTGGAGAGCCAAGGGGTGGTCAGCAAAACCCACTCACCCTTCAACAGCCCCATTTGGCCTGTGCGTAATCTGAAGGAGAATGGAGATTGATGGTGGACTATGGTGCATTGAATGAAGTGACTCCACCACTGAGCTGCTGTGCCAGACATGTTAGAGCTCCAGTACGAGCTTGAGTCTAAGGCAACAAAAGGGGTCCGCCACTATCAATATTGCCAATGCATTTTTCTCCAATCCTCTGGCAGCAGAATGCAGGCCTCAGTTTGCCTTCACCTGGAGAGGCGTGCAGTACACCTGGAACCGACTGCCCCAGGGGTGGAAACACAGTCCTATCATCTGCCATGGACTGATCCAGATCGCACTCGAAAAGGGTGAGGCTCCAGAACATCTGCAATATATTGATGACATCATTGTGTGGGGGAACACAGTTGGGGAAGTGTTTGAGAAAGGACAGAAAATCATCCAAATACTCCTGGAAGCTGGTTTCACCATCAAAAAGAGCAAAGTTAAGGGACCAGCTCGTGAGATTGTGAGTCCTCTTTACCTGGTCACCCACAAGAAGAACGAGTTCCACTGGGGCCCTGAGCAGCAACAAGCTTTTGCCCAGATTAAGAAGGAGATTGCTCATGTTGGTGGCCCTTGGCCAGGTCAGGTGAAAAACATGCTCTACTCTGCAGCTGGGAACCATGGTTTGTCCTGGAGCCTTTGGCAGAAGGTGCCTGGGGAGACTCGGGGTTGACCACTAGGATTTTGGAGACAAAGCCACAGAGGGTCTGAAGCAAACTACACCCCAACAGAGAAGGAAATTTTAGCAGCCTATGAAGCAGTCCAAGCCGCCTCAGAGGTGATTGGTACAGACACGCAACTCCTCCTGGCATCCCGACTGCCGGTGCTGGAGTAGATGTTCCAAGGCAAGGTTCCTTCCAGTCACCATGCCACCAGTGCTACATGGAGCAAGTGGATTGCTGTTATCACACAGCGCACCCGTATTGGTAAACTGAATCGCCCTGGGATTTTGGAAGTAATTACAAATTGGCCTGAAGGTGAAAATTTTGGTGTCACAGATGAAGAACAAGAACCAGTGGCTGAAGAAGCTCCACCATACAACCAACTGCCAGCAGAGGAAACACGCTACGCTCTTTTCACTGACAGTTCCTGTTGCATCATAGAGATGAATCAGAAGTGGAAAGCAGCCGTTGGAGCCCCACACAACAGGTCACAGAGGCCACTGAAGGAGAAGGTGGATCAAGCCAACTTGCAGGACTCAAAGCCATTTAACTGGCCCTGGACATTGCCGAAAGAGAGAAGTGGCCAAAGCTCTACCTCTACACTGATTCAAGGATGGTAGCCAATGCTCTGTGGGGATGGCTGGAAAAGTGGAAAAAGGCTAACGGGCAGCATAGAGGAAGACCAATTTGGACTTCTGAAGAGTGGAAAGACATCGCTACCAGGGTAGGGAAGCTACTTGTGAAAGTCCGCCATGTAGACTCCCATGTCCCCAAGAGTAGAGCTAATGAGGAGCACCGAATCAATGAGCCGGTAGACCAGGCTGCAAAGATAGGGATGTCCAAGATAGATCTAGATTGGGAACACAAGGGAGAGTTATTCCTAGCTCCATGGGCCCATGATGCCTCAGTCCATCAGGGTAGACATGCCTCCTATAAGCGGGCACGAGACCGAGGGGTGGATTTAACCATAGACAGTATTTCTCAGGTTATCCATGACTGTGAGACGTGTGCTGCCATTAAGCAGGCAAAGCAAGTGAAGCCTCTATGGTATGGTGAGCGGTGGTCCAAGTAAAAGTATGTGGAGGCCTGGCAGATTGACTACATCACACTGCCCCAGACGCGCCAAGGCAAGCACTACATGTTCACAATGGTAGAGGCCACCACTGGATGGCTGGAAACCTACCCTGTGTCTCATGCTACTGCCCGGAACACCATCCTGGGCCTTGAAAAGCAGGTCATTTTGAGGCATGGTACCCCTGAGAGGATTGAGTCAGACAATGGGACTCATTTCAAGGACAACCTTATCAACACCTGGGCTAGGGGACATGGCATTGAATGGGTGTACCATATCCCCTACCATGCACCAGCTGCAGGCAAAGTGGAGAGGTACAATGGACTACTAAAAACAGCCTTGAAAGCCTTGGTTGGGGGATCTTTCAAAATTTGGGAGCAGCACTTAATAAAGGCTACCTGGTCAATTAACACCCAAGGTTCCATGAACCAAGCAGGTCCTGCCCAGTCTGAGTCTCTGAATATAGTAGACGGAGATAAAGTCCCAGTGGTCCATGTCAGAGTTTTGTTAGGGAAGACCATGTGGATCAATTCTGCCTTGAGTACAGACAAACCCATTTGTGGGGTTGTCTTTGCTCAGGGACCAGGTTGCACATGGTGCATAATGCGGAGAGATGGAACAACACGATGTGTACCTCAGGGAGATCTGATTGCGGGGTGAGACTCATATGCAAATATTACTGTTTGCTGGATGTTACTGCCATTGTCTGTACATTTAACCACACAGACATGAGATAGAAGGAAATGTTTAAGTGTCGAAGGTCTGGGCAAGTGAAAGATGGAGTTCTGAGTGAGTAAAATGAAAGTGGGGAATCCTGCAGCTATGTATTCTGGGGCCTGGTTTCAGTGGTGTCCTGGTTCGGGGCAAATCTGGGAGAGAACCCCCAAAGGGACTCCTCTAGGAAAGCAGATTCAATCGGCCCCTCCCCCCAACTGGTCCAGGAGAAAATACCTCCTTGGAGAAAAGTGGAAAAAAAATGTTTCTTAAACAATAAAACCTAAACAATAATAATCAATAAAACCCCTTGCTGCTCCAAAAGAGATGAAAAACTGAAAAAGTCCCCTCCCTGGGTTGCAGTTCAGCTCACTTAGTCTCTTATCAATCCCTCCGGCACTGGAAATGCCGCGGCCCAGGCCCGGCCCAGTGGGCCACAGGTGTGAGCTGCCGGTGCTCTTCTGGGTGTTCAGTCCAGAGCAAGTTTAAACTGGTCCAAAGAAAAGGGAAGAAGGAAAACCCCACAGTCCGGGGAACTTTTTTGCCTCAGCTAGCTAAACTAACTAAAAAGCAAAGGAGAGCTCTGTCCTGCTGTCTGTCCATCCGCAGACAACACAGTCCAGGAGCAGGAATGTAGAGGAGCGAGTGCAGTGTCTGAAAACAAACTGCCCGCTTCTTCTCTCCCCCTTCACTCTCTGGAACAAGTCTTAAAGGTGCAAAACTTATTATTCAGCATAAACAGAACAAGACAATTGGGGATAAAAGCATCATATAGTCAACCTAGGACAAGTGGTACGGTGTGGGGACACGACAGGGGCATGATGAGTATTACTTGCAATTTTTATAGTGGAACAGATGGAAGTTTTTATGTGAATAAAATGCATGATTTTTGGTAGTAAGTTGACGATATGGGGATAAGGGGTGGAATGTCCTAGGGTGATGTTATGATACTTGTATCCCCAATCATGTGTTCTGTTTATGCTGGATATTATATTCTGTGCCTTCAAGACTGGCTCTGAGAGTGAAGGCAGGGAGAAGAAGAAGCACAGAATTTCATTATCAGCCTGCAGTCACACCTCCACAGTCTGCTGGAACACAGAACTTCACTGTGTTGTCTGGGCACGGATGGGGCAGAACACAGCGCTCCTTTGCTTTTTAGTTAGTTTAGCTAGCTGAGGCAGTCCAAGTTTTCCCTGGACTGGTTTTCTTTCCCTTTTTCTTGGAACCATTTGAACCTGCTCCGGAATGGGACCCGGGGAAACACGGAGAGCTCACACTTTGTAGCCTGCCAGGGCCTACTCTGGGCAGCAACCTTTCCCAGTGCCGGAGGGACTGATAACAGAGCAACCACCCTCAGGAGAGATTTTCTGAATTTGTCATCTCTTCAGAGTGATGAATGAGTTTTGTCATCTGGTATTGTTCATTTTGTGTGCTGAGGAGTGCTTTGCCTGTTAAATAAACAGGGGTTTTTTCCACTTTTCTCTGAGGAAATTTTTCCCGAACCGGTTGGGGGGAGGGGCCATGTGGGTTGGCTTTCTGGGGGGCCCCTTTTTGAGGTTTTCTCCCAAATTTGCCCCAATCCAGGACAGTGGATCCATATGATCCATGTCTTTGCAATTCCCCAGTCTTGACAGGAACATTCTAAAAATAAACCAATAAAGCTTGATTTTATGACCTTGTTTTCCTTCGTTCATCTTTAGACAAGGAGATTTCTTTGAACACCAGAGATTCCCAAGAGTTGTACTATACTGGACTTCAGAAGCATTTTCGGCAGGGTTGCCCTCTGAGTTTATAAATGCAACAACAGAGTAGTATTTTAGTACAACAGAACTGGTATCACCAAACCTCACAGTGCTTTAATAGCAGGGGAAAATAGCTGCGTATTTCAAAAAGAATGCTTAGAAAAGAGAAGCCCTAAGAGGAAGGTCTGTTTTCTCAGACAGTGAAAGGGCTTCAGCTAAAGATGGTACAATTTTTTGCAGGCATCACAGCTGAAATAGTGTCAGTAAGTCATTTGGAATATGATTGTTGTCAAGCAGCTTGTTGGATCTCTCATCAACAGAGACTGCTGCCCTTCTGAAATTATTGAGGAGGCTGGTTTTTAAAGTAACAAGCATAGAATCATAGAATGTTAAGGAGTTGGAATGGACCTTAAAGAACATCTAGTCCCAACCTCCCCCGCCAAGGGCAGGGACACCTCCCACTAGACCAGGTTGCTCAAGGCCTTATCCAACCTGTCTCTGAACACTGCCAGGGTTGGGACATTCACAACCTTCCTGGGCAAACTGTTCCACTGTCTCATGGTAAAAAATTTCCTCCTAATATCTAACCTAAATTTCCCCTCTTTCAATTTGTACCCATTACTCCTTGTGCTATCACTACAATTCCTGATGAAGAGTCTCTCTGGCTTTCCTGTAGGCCCCCTTCAGATACCGGAAGATTACTATGAGGTCTCCACCCAACCTGAACAGACACAGCTTTCTCAGCCTGTCTTTGTAGGGGAGAATGGTCAGAAGTTTGCATTTGGAATGATTAGTGGTATGACTTTGGCTGGGTGTCAGGTGCCCACTAAGCTGCTCAATCACTCCCTTTCCCAGTGAGACAGGGGAGACAATAAGATGGAAAATAAGCAGTGGGTTGAGATAAGGCAGTTTATTAAAGCGAAAGAAATAAACAAGCAAAAGTGCTTGTGCATAAATTAAGGGAAAAGTTAATCTCTACTTCCCAGTGTTTGGACACTTCCTGGGAAGCAGGGCTTCAGCACGCGTAGGGGTTTCTCTGGAAGGCAAACATTGTAGAATAACAAATGCCCTGTTGTTTGTCCTCTTATATCCTTAGCTTTATATCTGAACTGATGCCATATGGTATGAACTATCCCTTTGGTTAATTTGGGTCAGCTGGCCTGGTTGTGTCCCCTCCCAGGATCTTGCCCACTCCCAGCCCCTTGATGGGGGAAAGAATGTTAGAGGGACAGCGCTGCTCAGCAGTAGCCAAAACACTGCTGTGTTATCAACACCCAGCTACCAGTTTAAAGCACAGCACTGTGAGAGCTGTGAAGTCTACCTCAGTGTCCTAGAGTGATGTTATGATGCTTGTATCCCCAGTTGTCTGTTCTGTTTATGCTGAATATTATGTTCTGTGCCTTCAAGACTGGCTCTGAAAAGCGAAGTTTTGTTTTGTTATCAGCCTGCTCACTCCCCCACAGTTGGTGAGACACAGAGACGGGGCAGTACATTGTGTGGCTTTTGTTTTTGCTCTTGCTTTCACTTTGCTCTTGCTCCTGCTTTTGCTTGTTAGTTAGTTTAGCTAGGCAGTCCGAATTTTCCCTGGACTGTTTTTCTTTCCCTTTTCTTGGAACCATTTGAACCTGCTCTGGACTGGGACCTGGGAAACACTGAGAGTTTGCACTTTGCGGCCTGCAACAGCCATCCCCACCACCGGAGGGACCGATAACAGTGCGACCACTCCCAGGAGAGACTTTCTGAATTTGTCATCTTTTTCAGAGCGGTGAAAGAGTGTTGTCATCCAGTATTGTTCATTTTGTGTGCTGGGGGGGTGCTTTGCCTGTTGAATAAACAGGTTCTTTCCACTTCTCTCTGAGGAATCCTTCCTGAACCAGTTGGGGGGAGGGGCCATGTGGGTTTGCTTTTTGGAGGAGCCCCCTTTGGAGGTTTTCTCCCAAATTTTCCCTAAACCGGGACACTCAGTCAGACCAAATACATCATCCTAACACAGGACACACATGTTGGCATATTATGAGGTTGTGGGAATTTTGTATTGTCATGCTTTTGAACTCTTCTGATATGGCATGAATTGGCCCTTTGCTGTAACTGTCAATAATGAAGTACTCTCTGAGAACAGGTAACTACTCTTCAGAGATACAAGAAGTTTGTGAGACTCCCTCAATACTATTACTTAAGGTTAGAGGGAACATCAAGATATATAATATTTGTATACATTAATAGTTGTTTTGACAAATTTAACTCTTGCTGATTTGAAATATTACTGTGGTTTTCTTTACATTTAAAAACTGTATTTATACCTTAGTTTTATTTATGATGGGGAAAGTTGTTCTTTGTCTAAAATACTCTTACCTAATTGTTTAAATGTGACCTACAAATACTTCTCTGTAATTGGGAGTATACCCTGTTATTCTCCGTAAAGGGTTCAAGTAATCTGTAAAAACATTTTTTTGACCTTAGTAATTCAAGGAATTTGTCTACAATTTGTCTTAAAGGTGTGAGGAATATTTATTGTAAGTACCCAAAGTTTTATTTGAAAGGGTGAAGATGTGTTACATATAGGTAGAACCTTATAAAAGAAAGGCCTTGTAAAATCAGGCCCTGTTATTTTGGCTAAGCTTACAGCTAGCCTAATAAGTTCCTGTGAGGAAAGAATTGTAACAGTGAGAATCAGCTAACATAATCTATTCTTATGAGAAGACAGTTTGCACCTGTGAAAACTATCCTAGATCGTTGAAAGACGAATGCAAACATCTCTAAAGAAAGAAACTAGCAAGCACGTAGCCACCACTAAGAAACTAACCAATCAAACGGGTTACCAACCAATTAGAGAGAGGCATGATACTTTTAGAAAACCCTATAAATTTAGGCTGAGAATAATGAAGAGATCTTTTGCTGCTTGAAGAACAAGTGTGTCTTGTCCATCTCTAATGTGAAGTTACAGCAACAAAGATGCAAAGTCACTAATGAAGATTACCTTATTTAAAATATTAACCTAGTAGTTAATCAGTAAAACCAAATAAAACGCAAAACTTCAAATTATTCAAGTAAAAATCCCTTTCAACTTTCACAGTGTGTGCTTTCAGATTTTTCACTCTTTTCCAGTCATCACAAAGTACTTCAGTCTAGATGGGATTTGAATTTCTGATGTTAGAAATACGCAAAGAATTTAAATATAGATTCGGGTCTTTGTTGTATACCATAAATAGCAGTATAAAGGAATTAATAATTGGAGTTCTTTTCTTTGTGAGAAAACAGATAAATAATGAAATTCTCCTTAAGACTGCCTCACATAAAGTCTGTGGTAGCTGAAGACAAGGGCACCATATGGAGAAATTGCTTCCTTACCTCCTACATATCCCAGAGCTCAGTTTCTCTTCGGGCACCAACACAGAAGTGAAAAAAAGAGACAACAGACGAAAAGCTAGTATATTTATGCTTATTTAGTGCAAGGAAGCCTGTAGCTTGGAAAATTTCTCTGAGACAATCTGCTGAAGTTATATAGCTTGCCTTGAGCAGGGGACAGTAGGAAGAAAACTTTTTCTTGTTGTATAGTTCACTGCTGTTGGAGGTTAGAATTGTTCTTTTTTTTTTTTTGTCTCAGGGATTTTTCTCCCATCTGTTGCATAAGAGACAATAGCGACCAGTACTGTACTTAAGAGAGATGAAGTGACTAAGGTAGGGGGAAGCGTGCACCTGCTCTCTAGTGGCTGAGGGGCTTTCTTCTGGAAGGGCAGGGATACCGTGAGATTTTGGCTGGGGGGGGGGGCTGGGTTCGGCTTGCCTCGCTCTCACTCTTGGAATTGGAGGGGAACAGTCGAGTTGATGCCACTGCGGAGTCCAGCTCAGCACTTCTTTACTGTGGGTGAGCCTCTGTTCGTAAGAGCAGCCGGTGAACTGGGACCTCACTGATAAGGACCCTCACCATCTACTCAGGTGCCTCAGGGGAAACCCCAGGATTCCAGCCCCTCTCCCCTCCAAGAGAGCCTCTCCCGGCTGCATTCAGGAGCCTGGCTGCTGCTGCCCAGCCCTGCTGCTTTCTGTCCCTGCTTCGGGTTTTTCACTATATTTTAACCCAGCACCCCATGCCTGCCGGAACACCCCACGGCTCCTGCTACAGCTGCAGAATTTCTGCTACACTTTGTTTGCTACCCTGGGTGTGCCCGCCTCTGCCATTATAGCTGCTACTCCGAGGTCCCTGCTACAGCCTATTTTGCTGGACAGAGGGACACTGGAACTAGCTACCCCTGTCAAGTTGCAAAGGAAGCCCCTTTTCTATCTCTTCTGCCTACCCACCCACCATTACCCACATGAGAGATGGCTGAGCTGGCACCACAGTGCCTCCTGCAGCCACGGGGAAATCATCGCACATGCCCTACCTCACCAGGAGCCAACAGCGCCCCCTGCCGGCTGTGACCGTAACTATATACCAAAGGGGAAAGTGCCTGACAGCTGAGAGAAGACTCTTCTTGGGGTTTCTGGTTTTGTCTGTTGTTGCTGCCATTTTTGTTGTTTGTCTTGTTATACATTTACATACTAGTAAAGAACTGTTAATCCTTTTTCCCATATCTTTGCCTGAAAGCCCCATAATCTCAAAGCTATAATAATTCAGAGGGAAGGGGGTCATATTCTCCATTCCAAGGGAGGTTCTCGCTTTCCTTGACAGACACTTGTTTTTCAAACCAAGACAACTGCACAGCCTGATTACTCAGGCTTTACATAGGCAGCTGCAGCTTAAAGGCATACACTACTGAAAACATTGTACTGAGTAATGAAATGTGCTAAACTGCAGCTGCCTATCATCCACTAAAATCTCACCCCAAGCTCTCAAAAAGGATATGAACTTGGTGCTGAATTGATTTTTGCCTTTTTGCTTTTATATTTTTCTATATATATTAATAGTTCTATTGTTGTATAGTTCCTAGTTAGCTCCAGTACTTTTCCCTCTCCAATAGGTTGAAAGACAAAACACATTCCAAAGGCTCCAAACTCTGGGGGTCCAAGGCCCTTATGCCATCTTGGTTCTTCCTGGGACCCAAGGTTGAGACCAGCTCTTTGAGACACATTTTCATAATTAAAGTTTAGTTCTTATCTAAAGGATGGCTACAGAAGATGTGGAACCAAAATGGGGGAATTACTCCATCACTTACCCTTCTAATTGGTGATTCTTGTCAGTTATGCTAATTTTCCAAACTTATAAAACTGCATTCACCCCATGTGGGGGTGGGAATTTTCCATATCTGCCCCTTGCAGGCCTCGAATAAAGACCAGCCTTTATATACCTCCTATACTTACATTATCTCGCAAGTGTGTTGTTTCATTTCTAGGTTCTTTAAGGCACCAAGCTGGGTTACATTCGAGTTAATATTTCTGTAAATGGCTTATATATTTGTTGTTTGAAATAAATTATGAAACCACTAAGTGTACTTAACAAGGCTTTAACTGTGTGTGAAGAGCAAGTTTGAGGAAAGAACAAGTTCTATTGTAGTATATCATACAATCATGCCACCTCTTGCTTCAAAACAGGAATTTACAATATTTACAGCAATGGTGACAAGGTTTCTTATGCAAAACCCTCAGGAATTTACAAAATATGCATAGATTGTGGAGGAATGGTTGCATGCTCGAGGTCACGTCGACATTTCCCAGGTGGTTGGAAAGTTTGGGAAATAACAGCTCAGCTAACGAGCTTGATTGTAACAAGGCTGTCGTGTCCTTGGAGTAGAGATATTGGGCTAAAAACAGCCTGAGAAAAAGAAAGTTTAATTTTTGTGGAATGTAAGCACGGGGTGGACCTGACATGTACGAAATAACCAATAGATGGATTAAGTTACAGAATATGCATTAGCTTATTAATTACTGTATAAGTGTCTGATGCTTGGATCAATAAAGTGAAGCTTGCTGATTTTCTCATATTGAGAGCCGCTCCTTCCCTCGCCGTAGACGACAATAGATCACTGAGGTTATAATGCCAGCAGCAAAATAAAAAGTAACTCTTTACAAATAATATCTTGTGCAATGTGAACAAAGTTGACAATAGTTTTCAAATGTTTTAAGTAATTCAGATAAATATTATAAAGCACTAGTTATTGTTTCAGCCTGAATTGCTGCTAGTAAAGTCCAGGGTAAAGAAGCAAAAAGAGCCTTTGCATGGTATCCACAGATGTTTATTCAGCCACGCGGTCAGATGTTCAGGTCCCAGGCACTCATTTGTGGAGGTTTTCTCTCTCCAAAGTGACCCCAGGGGTGAACCTGGTCTCGGGGCAGTACAAAGATGAGGGCCAATCAGGGAATAGGGAGGGAGTGGCTCAGGGACATAGGAACAGGGGAAGGAGCCAGTGGGGTCTTAACAGCTTTTTGAGGGAAGCTTCTTGTGTCTCCCTAACCTAGGGCATGCTCCCCAGGGTCTCCACAACTCCCCCTTTCGATATTATTAAGAAAGCTTCTCTGAAGGATCAACTGAATCAACACAAAATGACAAAAATAATCAAAAGCGCCCATAAGAATTTTCAAAATGCTAACAATTCTGAGTCCCCAGTGTCCAAACAGATTTTCTTAGAGCTAGCAGGACGGGTGTGGGGGGTTTTCTTAGTACAGTTTATCAGGAAACTGAGTCAGGAGAAAGTTCCTTCAGCAGAGACTGGTTCTCTGCAACCTGTGGCAGTGTTGTTGGCTGTGATTGGCTCTGTATGAGGTAGTGTAGGTGGTGGTGTGCCTGTTGGAAACTCCAAATAGAAATCATTAACTTTTAAGAAAAAAAGGTGGTTACTTTAGGGAAACTTTCCTTTCTTTCCCTCCCAATCACCACCCCTCTGGTACTGAGAAGGAACTCTGGGAAAAGGGATTAGTGGAGGGAGGCCCTGGCAGGGGGGAAAAGGAGGTAGGAATTTGTGGGAACATTAAAAAAGGGTAATAGGACAATGGAAAGGAAAAAGGGACAGTGGGAGGGAGGCAGGGAGGCCACCGGAATTGAGGAAGGGTATTAGAAGAAGTAGGACTTATCCAATTGGAAGGTTCAGTCATTATGGAGGTGGACTTTTTGGATGCAGGACAGCTTGTTGGTGTTCTGTGCCCTTTTGGTTTTTAGGCTGTTGCTGGGGCTTGATGGCTGTTGGTTTTGGGTTCTATTTCCTTGGTAAGTGTGTGGAGTACTTCTATGATGTGGATAATATTTCGCAGGTTTGTAGTTTGGGTCATGTTTAATACCTTGCACTGGAACTCCACCAGGTCCTGTCACATTGGCTGCTTGGGGGCCTTTTATTCCTTGTATTATATTAAATTCCACAATTTCTCTATGTCCTAGACTGTGAAGGTATTTCTTGGGATTATTCTTTCTTACAGTAGTCTGATGAACTGTCTTGGTTTGGAAAGACAGGAGTCTGCTAAGGAAGGCAGGAGTGTCCCCTGAAATGGAGAATGTAAACCCTCCCCACCCCTCCGAATTGCTATGAATTTTAAATTAAGGGGCTCTCAGGCAAAAAAATATGGGAGCAGGAAATAACAGTTCTCTAATAGGGAAGGAAAAAAAAAGGATAAAATAAACAATGCAGTACACTAAAACAACACTGACAGAATCAGAACTCAACCTTACACCGTGTTAGTCAGGGTGTTGGTAGCAGTCCAATTGGAAATGTGGCTGCAGTCCTCCTGGAGTGTCAGGTGTGGTTCTGTTGGAGCAGGGGGT
Source organism: Diglossa brunneiventris (assembly GCA_019023105.1). Lineage (NCBI taxonomy): Eukaryota > Metazoa > Chordata > Aves > Passeriformes > Thraupidae > Diglossa > Diglossa brunneiventris. Next base: position 232,645 of record JAFCGX010000124.1, read on the forward strand.
CCTGTAGAAAAGGGTGCATTCTTCCTCCAAAGATCCAGTGGAAGAAAAGGCAACTGCTGTTTTTCTGGGAATGCAGTGGAGAAGCCGTGCTGGTGTTTCAGAACCTCTGGATTATATCTGGGTAGCAATGCTTGGCTCCTCCCTCTGGGCGGTGTTTTGCAGAGATATAGCCAAAAACTCCACAACTTTGTGAAAGTTGTAAAGCCGGTATGTTTATTATTGCAGCGCCGGACGCATGCAGAGATTACTCTCCTTAAAAGGCATGCGTACCTCTGGGAACTTCAGGTCCCTTTTTATCCCCCTCTCAGATACATATGCATACAATTTCACAATAGGTTCATACATATTCATTTTTACGAATTTCGCGTGACATTTGCCGCTAGTTCTTCTTTATCAGAAAGAATTCCTAGGTCAGGTTGACTTGCTCTCACAGCAGTCTCTGTCTCTCTCTATCACCCTCTGTCTCACCCCCCCCCCCTTATCTCTTTCTTCACTGAAGCAACTTCACTGAGCCTAGGTTCTGCAGTCAGGCTAAATAGCTATGGTTTCTAACCACAGACTCAACTCAAAAATGTACATTTCACCTAAATCAAAATGGATTTCAACCCTGGAAAATTTCCACTTTGCCTCATTCCCCTCTTTCCTAAAAAGGAGGAAGTAAATTATTTTACTTCATAAAAATTCCTATGACAACAAGCATACTTTAGTGCTTTGCATTTACGTTTGATAAGGAAGTTAACACAGCTACTCGCTGTAGTATTCTCCAATTCCAAATTAGCAATATAATGGATAATCCTAAACTTATTCCAACTAATATTAACAAATCTACAATGGGATGACACAACTTATTAAAAATTCCATTTGCAGTTGGTGACCACTCAAAGATCACATCCCACCAGTGATGATCTGCATTTTGTTTTATTCTTTGCAGAATTCTAGTTATTTCCTTCTGTATCATGTTGGACAGTTCTCTCTGCTTTCTTGGGTTTTTCTTCAAGATCACCAGTAGGTCTTGGTGCTTAATTAATTGTTTTACCAATGTAAGGTCCATGCCAATAGGAGTAGGTGATAGTCTGTGATACATTGTGTAATTGGTTTTAATCAACTGGTGGGATGTCACTGGGGCCAAGTACGAAAAACCACACCCGATAATCTTAACAAAATTACAAATACAAAAATTAAAAGGATTTCTGCTAGACAAAATAACATCGTTGTTATCAATCGTTACAGCAGCACAAGCAGTTCTCAGGCACACACAACCTTTACCAGTATATACGAGCACAGTTTTCTGGGCAGTGACTGGATGAATTTCAAAGTGGCAAGTATTCTGTTCAGTGTCTAGACACACATCTTGGGCATTAATAGTATTGCTTTCACAAATGAATCACAGCTGTTCTCTAGTAATGCAGGATTCTAAGTTTGCTGTTTGCTACTTTTCATTCACTTTCCGTGTCCACACTCTATGTTCTGAAGGGTAGAGCACTGTTTTTTCATGGTTTAATCCTAGTGCAATGATGGGATGGATAACATAAACAGTGGCATTACGTATGGTAAGCACAAAGGCAGTGGCTGCATTAGAAGCAGGATCATAGGTGAAATTTACCATAGTCCACCAGGATTGAAACTTCCTTTCAAAATCAATCACAGTATCCCAGACAATTTTCTGAATTTCAGATGGAAAATTACCTTCACCCCCTTCCCGTATGATCAGGGCTGCTGTTGCCTGCATCCATAACTGTGCTTGTATACAACTGAAAGCTAAAGACACATTATCTTGAACTGTACTGAGTGCTTCTATTATTAACTTGTGGTCTTGGTCCCTGGCCTTCTCCTACTTTGGCAGTACTTTTGAAATCTGCCACTGGCTAGTTCCTAATGCCAATAGAGATGACTGTAGAGGCTGCTTCAGTTTTGTTAGGCCACCTGCTGCAGTGGCCAGCTTATTCATCAGTATTTCTGAATCAATTCCATTTAAAACTCTTAATCCTGTCCCTAATATCCCAGTTAGATCCTTTCTTATTCTGCTCCTGAGGTATACCTGTCTTTGTAACCACATTGTCTTGCTCTCAAAGGATGTTCTTAGGAAAAAGGAGCAGGCTGGTTGGATTTTTGAGATGTTAATTTGCATTAGCAACTCAACACGTTTGAGAGACCATTCGGGATTGAACAACAGTTGTTGTTCACCCACATTCCTCACTACGTAGGGGCCTATTTCATACACTTCAGGTTCAAGTTTGGGTTGGGTCTCAACTATTTGAGTCTCAGCGTGGGTTGTATAAGGTCTTGCTGTTGTAAAAAGTGCAGTGTCTATTTTAAGTTTAAATGAGAGCCTGATAGCATCCCGAGCCTAAAGGCAAGTCACTTCCACAGGCCGCATCAAGGTGAAATTACACCAACAGTCTGATTCACTTAGGCTATCACAAACTTCCTGGTGTTTGTATACACCAGGAGAGGTTGAGACACTAATTGCATCTGGTCTCTCATAAGCCGTCCCATTGACTACCCGGCACCCTACTTTGATTTCTTCTCCTCTGATCCCTTGAAGAGTCCACAGTTCCCGTTCCTGCCATTCCTGCTCCTTATACACCTGATTCCCGTGGATTACTACAGTGGATAGGTTTAAATCTTTTATCTCAGAAAGTTCTCCCATGGACCTAGTATACTGATTAAAAGCCTGGGACCAAGGCAATTCAGCATCGCTTTGGATAGAGGTACTCTCTAGTTCTAAAACTTCAGTTATAATTACATACAAAACAATTCTGTAAATCAAAGTATGAACTTTCCCCTGACCGCAATATACCCATTTTGCCTGAGTAAGTTTTAGTCTCAGTTCGTTGTCTCCTGGTGTCACTCTCCAAGGGGCTTCTGGGGCCTTCTTCACTCGAGAGTGATGGATCCAGGCATTCTGCTTCTTGATTTTGATTGCAGTGAGGGTGGTGAGAAGTACTTGCAGTGGTCCCTCCCACTGTGGTTCCAAAGTCTTTTCTGCAAGAGGCTTAACTTATGCATAATCTCCAGACTGTATGTTATGTACTGGTCTATCTAGCTCCCTGCTCCGAGTTCCAGCCACGTGTTTCTCAATTTCTCTGAGCTGTTTGCTTAAAGCCACCATGTAGGTGGCCAGTGTTACCTCCCCAATGTGGGTGGACATTCCCTTTTGTATTCCATATGGTCTTCCATAAAGCATTTCAAAAGGACTCAGCTTTCCTTTAGCCCAAGGTTTAGTTCGAATTTGCAATAGCGCCAGTGGAAGAGCTTGGGGCCAGGGTAGATTAACTTCCTGCCCCAGTCTTACAATCTGCTGCTTAATCAGATGATTCATTTTCTTGACCTGGCTGCTTGATTGGGGGCGGTGTGGAGTGTGAAGTTCCCAATCTATGCCCAGGTGGCTACTAATCTGTGGCACTACTTTGGAAATGAAATGTGATCCTCTATCCGAGGATATTGTGGCTGGAACTCTGAAGTGTGGTATTATTACTTGTAATAATACCCTGGTCACCTCTCGAGCTTTGACAGTTCTGGTGGGGAATGCTTCTGGCCACCCTGAAAATGTATCTTTCAATACCAGTAAATACCGGTACCCCCCTTTCCTTGGGAGTTCTGGAAAGTCAATTTGCCACTGCTGTGCAGGCCCATGGCCTCTCCCCAGTCTGACTGAGTTTTGGCCTGGGGGTATTTTTGGGGTTAGTCTGGAGGCAAGGATCACACTGTCGGTTTACCTGAGTAATAGTGGCATATAAATTCTTGACAACGATTCTTTCAATCAGATGTGTGTTCTAGAAAGCCTGTGGAAACTACTACTTCAAAGTCAACACTTCATTTCAATGCACTCTGTATCACTGGCAGCCTTGGTCATTTTGGGAAAGGAGCCACACTTTAGAAAAGCTTTTAAGTAGTTAGGCCCCCAGTGTGTTTTCTAGTGCTTCTTCTTCACTAGTGACCACGAAAATGGGAAGGGATTACCAGCTCTCTTTCAATGGTAGCCCACCCCTTGTGGTTGCATGTATCTTTTGATTAGTATTATTATATTCTGGCTTACCTTCGAGGAAAATCTGTCCATAATTACCTCACCTTTTGCTGCTTTCTTTGCCTCTCCATCCACCAGCTCATTTCCTTCCTCCAATTCTGAGCTCACTCTCTGGTGTCCCTTAATATGCCTTTCCAGGCAGCTGAACTGCTTCCGGCAGCCGGATTGTCTCTTCTTTCCTTGTGAGGTTAGCAGTCCCCTCTCCTTCCAGATGGCTCCATGTGCATGCATACCTCGAGTCTGTATAGATATTTATTTTCTTTTCCTTTTGCTGTTTCTAAGGCATGGGTCAATGCATTTATCTCGGCCTTCTGTGCAGAGGTACCTGTTGGTAAGGGTCCAGACTCTATTACTTCTCTGCAGGTAGTCACCGTGTACCCAGCATGTCGCTTTCCACTGGCAATGTAGCTGCTCCTGTCGGTGAACCAGGTCTCTGCATCGCCCAGAGGAGTGTCTTTCAAGTCTGGGCATATGGAGTAAGTAGCTTCAATGGTCTCCAGGCAATCGTGGTGTACTGCTTCTCCTTGATTCCACCGAGAAAAGAGGCTGGGTTGACAATATTAGTCACTACTATCTCTACATCATCTTGCTCTACCATGATGGCCTGGTATTTCAGGAACCTCTGTGGTGAGAGCCAGTGGTGCCCTTTACTGCCAGTACTGCAGACACCGTATGGGACACTAGCACAGTCATTTTTGTCCTAGGGTAAACTTGCGTGCCTCTTGAATATTCAGCATGACTGCTGCTACAGCTCTGAGGCAACCTGGCCATCCTTTGGCTGTTGCATCTAGTTGCTTGGAGAAGTAAGCAACTGCCTTCTGGTATGGACCCAAGTCCTGAGCCAGTAGTCCCAGGGCAATTCCTTGTCTTTCATGGGAAAATAGAAAGAATGGTTTACTTACATCTGGAAGTCTCAAAGTTGGAGCTGACATGAGGGCACTCTTTAGCTGGTGAAAGGCCCGTGTAGCTTCTTTTGTCCACTGGAGTTTTCTGTTTCCATTGGCAATAAGAGCATAGAGGGGTCTGACAAGCAGTCTATAACCCTAAACTCACAGCTGGCACTACCTTGCTATGCCGAAGAAGGTTTGGAGTTCCTTTGTTGTCTGGGGTTTTGGGGTTTGGCATATGGCTTCCTTGCGAGCCTGCCCTAAAGTCCGTTGCCCCAGCACTCACTTCGTACCCCAGGTAGATTACTTTCTGTTTCACTACCTGTGCCTTTTTCTTTGATACTCTGTATCCTTGGAGTCCTAGGAAATTTGAAAGTCTTACCGTCTAGGCCACACATGCTTCCTTCGTCTGAGTGGCTACTAGAAGATCATCCACGTACTGCAACATCCTCCATTCTTCTTGTGGAGCTTCCTGGGACTCCGGGTCTTTGCAAGTTGTTCTCCAGTTGGAGTGGGGGAATTTTTGAAGTCTTCAGGCACATGGACCATGTGAGCTGTGTTTTGCACCTCTTTTAGGGCTTTCCTATTCGAATGCAAAAATTTTCTGGCTGGCTTCATGGATAGGGAGGCAAAAGAAGGCATCTCTCAGGTCTAAAACAGTAAACCAGGTTAGCTCAGGTGTTAAACAAGTTAGTAAAGTATATGGATTTGCTACCACAGGGTATAGATTCTTTGTTATCTTATTGACAGCCCTCAATCCAGTACTATCAATTTTTGGGCTGATTTCTTCCCTCTCTTCTTTTTGAGCTTGTACTGCTCAATTCTCACTGGTTGTGTTCCTTCCTTAAGCTTGATTACTATGGGGGGGCATTCTTCACCCTCCCTGGTACAGTAGAGGCCCATACCCCCAAAAATACTTATTTACTTATTCTAATATCTCTTTACTAATGTCCTTCCTAATTTCAATGGCTGTTAGTGTTAAGCCTAACATCTTTATATCATTTGCCTCCAGAGTAACCTCCCCCATTTGAGAATGTTTAGCGAATTGGGCATATACAAAAGCTTCTAAGTACACATGTTACTTTAAAGGTTTGCAAAAGTATGCCTTCTCAGACTGGCCAGTTGTTCCCCACACTACAACATAAACATTCTCCAGACGTACTAAAGCTTTATTTAAAACTGAATATATGGCCCCTGTATCAACTAAAATTCCACCCTTTTCTTTCTTCTGATCTCGTTGCCTCTGGCAGAGGGGTCCGTTACCTCCTAGTTCTGGATGAAATTGGACTGCCAGGAGGGTTATGGGTGCGAATGGGTATACCTTTGGAGCCTGAGTCCTCTTCCCTTTTGGGGAGGTCATCTTTATCCTTCCTCCCTTACCTTAGGAGGAGCCTTTAACAAATCATATGTACTCATTTTGCAAACTGTAATCGCTTTGCGTTTCAGCATGATAATCTTTGTCTGACTTCATACATTGCTATCTTATGCTGCATGCTGAACACATTTGATTTGCCTTCTCTTTGCCTTGTTTTCCTTTTCAAGGGCCAAGACCAGTGGGCCCAAGGGCGGTCTGATCCCAAAGTCCCTTTGCCAGTCTTGGTGATTTCTTAAAACAAAAAACATATCAGCATACGAAACCTCATCCCATTTACCTTCCCGTCTTAAAACAGCATTAACTGCAATGAGGTATTATAAATCTTTTTATTTTCTGCCCTACTGGCAGCCTTGTCCCAGTGAGCCCCTCCAAAAAGGGGCTAGTTCAGGAACCTCTTTAGTCTGGTTAGTTCTCATTATCTCCTTCCCCTTATGCTATCATGTTTCTCCCCAAGCCTCACTGTGTCTTTTCTCAGTTTTTCCTCACACACAGATCTCCAGGTGGCAGGTATCAGATGTGATTCACCACACACAAGCTTTAAAATCTCAGGTTCTGAATTGGCTTGATCAGGAACCTTTAATTTGCACTTAAGACACAGAACAGCAATACCAGCACCTCTCGCAAACTCTGCATTGCATATGAGGTGCCAGCCTCTCAATGCACCAAAAACCCCCAGGAATTGCCTGCAGGCTATCCCATTTATCACTTCGGCGTTTATCACTTAACCTCTATGGCAGGTTGTTCTCAGTCCAAACTTACTATATTACCCACTGAAGTCCCATAAACTCATTCATCTCTTCTATCTAAACTCTGTTTTACAAAATGTCAGTCTTTTCTAGTTCTCTTCTTGCACGATCTAATTAAAGCATTGTTTCTACTGACACTCTACTGCCTTGCAAAAGGCTGTGCTTGTTACAGCAAAAACTTTGATATGCCCACAAACACAGACACACACACACCCCCTTATCTCAAATTCACTAGAGCCAGGGCTTGAATTGCTGGGGGGGGGGGGAATTCTTGGAATTCCTTTAATTCGCTTTACCACAGTTAAACATAAATCACCATACCATAGTTCTTCTGTGTAAAATGCTACACTTGTTGCAAACAAAATCTTAAAATCTCCACAAACACCACTATACAATCCGAGAATCAAATTACCAAAATGCAGGGGAAAATCCACACATAATCACTGGGAGAGGGCATATGTCTCAAAGTGCCCACTTTTCTCAACACAACACAGCATACAATACTTCATCATTTACCCACATCAGCTTTCTCTGGACACAATCAAAATAACAGCACACAGTAAAATTCCAGAGATCAACTACCAGGGCAAAGGAACTCCCTCAGCTCGTACTCACAGTTAAAATGTGCCAAATCTACACAAATCACCACATTTAAACACAATAAATATCCTCACTGACGTTTCTCCACTTGTTCCACTTCTCCGCCGGGCACTCCCTGCCCCCACAGCCTGCCTCAGTCGGCGCCTCAAGCCTCACCCGGCTGCTTCAAACGTGGGTAGAACTCACCCCCCACACCATGGGTGAACTCACTTGTTCGCCTCTCTCTTTCATACGCCACACACTTGCATGATTACAAACACATTAACATTAACAACACAATGCACTCACCATACAATGATACAGTGTCCGGACACCACACACACACACAGATTCACTCAACCCACCCCCAGGGTCGCTAGCGGTCCGCTCTATCAGGCATTGAACCCCCGTCTCCCAGTCGCTCTATCAACTGGTCTGCCTGCAGGTACAGGAACGTCTCACTCAGACGTCTCTGAGTGACTTACTCAGCCGTCCTATCTCTCTTTTCCCCGGGGGCCCCTCAATACATACCATATCCTCCGCACACCAGCAGGTCCTTGTCTGTCCTCGCAGGAGGCAAGCCGAGACGAGCGGAGCCCCTACAGGAAAATCCCAGGGTGCGCCTTGGAGGTCTGTCTATCCCCTCTGCCCCTGCGGGGACAGAGAAGTCCCATCTGGGGTGCCAAAATGTTTTGCGGAGATATAGCCAAAAACTCCACAACTTTGTGAAAGTTGTAAAGCCGGTATGTTTATTATTACAGCGCAGGACGCATGCTGAGATTACTCTCCTTAAAAGGCATGCGTACCTCTGGGAACTTCAGGTCCCTTTTTATCCCCCTCTCAGATACATATGCATACAATTTCACAATAGGTTCATACATATTCATTTTTACGAATTTCGCGTGACATTTGCCGCTAGTTCTTCTTTATCAGAAAGAATTCCTAGGTCAGGTTGACTTGCTCTCACAGCAGTCTCTGTCTCTATCACCCTCTGTCTCCCCCCCCCCCATCTCTTCCTTCACTGAAGCAACTTCACTGAGCCTAGGTTCTGCAGTCAGGCTAAATAGCTATGGTTTCTAACCACAGACTCAACTCAAAAATGTACATTTCACCTAAATCAAAATGGATTTCCGCCCTGGAAAATTTCCACTTTGCCTCAGCGGAGCATCTCACAATGGGATTTTATAGTTCTTATCAGTCATGCACTGACATTCAATAGCCTGTTATCAGCAGATGTCCCCTCCCGAGGAAGGAGTGATTGTGGTCACTCAGAGAGAGAGATAAGGAAAAACTGCCCACTTGACAAAAGACAACTGCCATACAGATGGTAATAGAATGTCTTGCCTTGCCATCTGGAAGATGAACAAACACATCTTCTTTGTTATTATTCTGTGTTATGAAACTGTATCTGTTTTTTACATTGAACCATTTCGCTGTGCCCAAAATGTTCATGGCAAGGACTTTTTTACCTTTGCCAGTGGGTTTGTGTTTGTGTTGCTGGTGCTGGACATGTTGCTGGCTCTGGTGTGCTGCCGTGTGATGTTCGTCCTGCTCCAGGCACTGGTAGCCACGCTGGGGCCTGGCCTTTTTCCAGGGGTCTGTCTCTGCTGGTGCCTGCAGGCACTGCCGGCGCGGGGCTTCCCGAGCATCGGGGGTGGGCAGGGGGCGGCAGCAGTTTCACTGCCAGGACTGTGGCTTTGAGCCATCCCCTTTGCCTGGCTGCCTGCCTGGCTGGCGACCGTGGCGCCCCTGACCCGCTGGCCTCACCCGTCCCCCCTTGGGCAGGTGCACCAGGCTGCTCCGGGGCAGGCTCGGCAGCGTGTATCGGCTGACTTGCTCTGGCCATGTGCAGTGGCGGTGGGGCAGCTGCGGGTCTTCCACAGGGGCAGCTGTTCGGTGTGAGGGGAGATGGCTCTCGCCACCCGAGCCACGTCTCTTGGTGCTATAGCAACCAAGGTAAACACATCCATTCTTTTGTTTACTGTCCTTTGCAGCACTGCAAGTGCACGAAGGGTTTCTTTCCCCTTGGTTGTAAGAAACTGGTGCAGCTGTAATTTGCGAATCAGGGGCCGTGCCTCTGACTCCACCACCCTCACTCCTGGGACCGTGGGAACTGTGGGAGGAGGCGTGAGGACCAGAGGGAAGAAGGGGGGACCCCTTGGCTCCTGCCATGTGGTCTTTGCCATCTTGAGCACGTGAGGGCGACTATGCGGCTGCGGCCATGTGGTGAGAGCCAACTTGAATAACAGGAGTAAGGACGGGATACCTGGAGGAATCTTTCCCTTGCAACAGGGGAGGCGGTGCAGGGGCATGAAGAGGGGAACACGGAGGAGGGGTTTTTAGGTGGGGTTCACCATGTTTGAAATGTTCCTCAAGAGTCAGAATGCATATCATCATCATATTAAATAAAGGATAGAATTGTTTATGGAATTCTTTCCTGGTTCCTAATTTTTCCCAAACTACTTCCAAAAGTTCATTGGTTAGGACTGAGTTCTGCAACATATAAGGAAAATGCTTAAATAACCAGTGTACAAAACACTTCAACTCCCCCTCTGAAAAACAAAAATTTCCTGAAGAAAAGACTTTTTAAGGTGGAGGTAAACTTCTTGTTGTGTGTGGGTAAGTGTTGCTTCCATCTTAACTCAAGTCTCTTCCCAACACCCGAGAGTAAGAGTAAAGAACCAAAATATCAAACTCACCACACTGGAGTAAAAAACCCAAATTCTCGGGGTGGTCTAGTGCAGATGTTTTTCAGGAGAAGAGGTCTCTGTTCGGTGCGCCATTTGTTTCAGCCTGAATTGCTGCTAGTAAAGTCTAGGGTAAAGGAGCAAAAAGGGCCTTTGCATGGTATCCACAGATGTTTTATTCAGCCACACGGTCAGATGTTCAGGTCCAGGCACACATTTGTGGAGGGTCCAGGTTTTCTCTCTCCCAAGTGACCCCAGGGGTGAACCTGGTCTCGGGGCAGTACAAAGATGAGGGCCAATCAGGGAATAGGGAGGGAGTGCCTCAGGGACATAGGAACAGGGGAAGGAGCCAATGGGGTCTTAACAGCTTTTTGAGGGAAGCTTCTTGTGTCTCCCTAACCTAGGGGATGCTCCCCAGGGTCTCCACAAGTTATCAAATCTTCTTTCACTCCTCACCAGAAATAAGTGCTTTCCAAATGCATGCGTGGCAATTCATAAAAAGTTGACCTTTTTTTGTGGGTTTTGACAAACATACACACAACAGATGCACTACAATATTTTGCATGGATACTTTCCACAAAAGAGCCCTTAAATTTGCTCTTTAAACGTATAGCACATATTGATTTACACTTCTCAAAGAGGTATTACAAGGCGAAGAAAGTTTCTTATAAGGATTCTTTTTGTCCTGAAAAATAAAATTACTTGAGTCTCAAATAATAGAAAGCTCCAGCTTCTACTTTGCTGATGACACTATATTTCAGGCTTTGTTGAGGAATTTGTATTACTCTTCCTTAACAAACAGTGTAAATTGTAAATCAAATCTAAAGTAGGAGTTAATTAGAAAAAACAGAATACATCTGGAAACAGTTTATAGCAACTTCTGATGTCCACAAGTGTTATGGTTTGACGCTGGCGCAATGTTAGTGTATTTATGAAAATACACTTTCTTTAAACAACTGTTGTGACATGTGACTAGTAATAGAGTAGGCTTAAGCTTAGAAATAAGAAAAAAACTTCATTAACTTACAACTATAATAAAAGGAACACACAGAATTTAGAATGAAAACTTTCTAAAACATTCTTCTTCTTCCCACCCAATTTTTACTAAAATACAGTGAGACAAAACTTTGGATTTTTAGGTAAGTTACCGCTCTTCAGATAATTAATTTTCAGTTCATCACTACCCTTCAAATAATCAATTCTCAGTTCATCAAGGGACAGAGGAGATTTTTTTGTACCACAATCTTCTTTAGGAAGCACAGTTGAAACTTCTTGTGTTTCCATGTCACACGTGGCACTGTTCGGAGAAGAATTTGCCATCGTGACATTTTCTTTTTATGCACAGTGCTCTCATTACTGTTCATGGACTAAAATTGCTTATAGGGTTCTTTTTTAAGGATGCTTTGCTAAGTACTAATAAAGCAACAGTTTCTTACTTTCGGGACAAAGGTCTCTTTTATTTTCACTCCCCTGGGGCTGAGGGTCTTGAGAACAGAGATCTTCTTTCTTGAAGACAGAGAGCACCACCACACTCTCTTCATCTTTCTCTGTTCACTTTACTCTTGTACTTGGCAGTCACTGCAGCAGGCCACTCTCTTGGTTTAAGCTATTGCCTCCCCCAAATGCAGTTTTTGTGTTATAGGAAAAATTGGTTCAGTCTATGGCTATACAAGAAAAGTTCAGCTAAAGGCCACTCCATCATCTCTTCCCACTTAGGATTCTTCCTCATCTTCTTCTGACATCCTTCCCTTGCTCAGACCTTTGCCACACTTGCTCATTTCTTTCTACTTTATGTCTGTCTCTCTTCTCATTCAAATCAAGGAGGATTAGTGTAGTGTTCTGCAAAGTTTTCATTGTCTAAGAAAAGGGTTAAAATTTTGGGCTCTGCTTGCTTAAGACTCTCACGGCGGCCGGGCACCTTCTCACCACACCCCCCCACTTCTCTTTTTTGGCTGTGCTGCCGGCATGTGATATCAAATTTTAAGGCGGCACGGGCGCTCTCTCTCTCTCCCCCCCCCCCCCCCCCCCCATCGGGGGGGATCTGCTCAATGTTTCTCAGTGTTCCTCCACCCCTCCAATCCTACAGGGGCTTTGGTTTACCTCAACCTAAGCCACATCGCTTCCCCTCCCCCAGCCTGCAGCTGGGCAGGGAGAGGTCTGACCTCTTTCACCGACCAGAACTAAGAGAGAGTTCTCCTGAAAGTTCTCTGCTTTTTAACTCCCTGTGTTCTCAGAAGTGTATCCATGTCTCCGATAGCCACACCAAGTGCCAATATTCAAATCTGACTACTGATTGGTTTGGCTACAACTTCCCAAAAAACTCGCTTCCTTGTCAACCCAAAACAACAAGTTAGAAAGATACGTGGAAAATAATGCTATGTGTGTAGGGTAACAAAAAGGAAAGATAGAAAAATCATCTATACAAATAGATGATCGGATGAAGCTGCATCAGGGGAGATTTAGGTTGGCTATTAGGAAAGGTTCTTGCCCTAGAGGGTGGTTGGGCACTGGAAAAGTCTCCCCAGGGGAGTGGTTACAGCCCCAAGGCTTCCAGAGCTCAAGGAGCATTGGGACAATGCTCTCAGACACATGGTGGGATCGTTGGGATGTCCTGTGCAGGGCCAGGAGTTGGACTTGATCCTTGAGGGGCCCTTCCAACTCAGGACATTCCATTATTCTACTTGTTGGTAGAAATGCCTTGTTAAGATTTAGGGCTTGACATGTTTCAAAGGTCTCAGTCCTAGGGGGAGATTAACAAAGCTTTAGAAGAAGGATGTATTGTTGATAGTGGACACAAAAAATGCAGAATTTACAGGCCACAAGGACATCTGGCAGAGCTCCCAAGATAAGGAAGAAACTAATAAAGCAAATTCAGCCACTGTGCTGAAATCAGCTCCAACCGGGTAAAAGGTAATTCTGGCAGGGAGAGAGTGTGACCACTGACTCACAGACCACCGACCCAAGAAACCCACCAACCCAAAAGAAGAGAAAGACTGAGCATGCAGACTAGTTAGCATGAGAAGCAAGAGATTAATTTAAACAGTAGAAGATAGGATACTAATTAATAAGAGAACTATGTAATTTGCAGCCAATTAATGCCTTTATTTGCTAAAATGTATAAATAGTGAAAAGTTTTGAAAGTCATCGTGCTGGCTTTGTGCATTTGCCACCCAGCCCCCTTCTCTGCACAGGTCTGTAAATAAATCAAAAACTTTCACTCTGCGTGGGGATTGGCCTTGTGCACACCAGGTGAAAGAACCCTATATTGGGACAACAGTTTGAATGTCATGTTTCTAGACAGCAATTTAAAAAACTCTGATTTTTCTTTTCACTAAATTTTCACCGTTCTTTGTTCTTGTTAGAGATGAATGCTGACATCTGCTGAAAGGGTTCTGGTACTTTGTTCATCTGTAACAAAAAGTGTGGTCTGTGGATATTGCAGGCCCTTGTCCATAACCTTCTGTCTAGATCAAGACACCTAACCCTCATGGAGTCTCTTGGCTGGGATATAGATATTCTGCAGGCTGGACTTCCACATTAAAAATAGAGGAACTACTGAATCGTAGCTCTCAGTTTTGTTGCTATCTGCTGCTAACAAAGTTATATCTGATATCATACTTTTCAAATTCTCCTGGTAAACGATATATTTAGTAAATTTCTAATTCAATTCAATATGTGTTGAGAATGTTGCATGCTAGAGGTCACGTTGACCTGTTCCAGGTGGTTGGAAAGTTTAGAAAATAACGAGCTCAGCTAATGAGCTAAGATTGTAGTAAGGCCGTCATGTCCTTGGGTAGAGATATGGTGGCTAAAAACAGCCTGAGAAAAGGAAAGTTTAATTTCTAAGGAATGTAAGCACGGGGTGAACCTGACATGTACGAAATAACCAATAGATGGCTTAAGTTACAGAATATGCATTAGCTTATTAATTACTGTATAAATGTCTGATGCTCTAATCAATAAAAGAAGCTCGCTGATCATCTCATATTGAGAGCCCGAGTCTTTATGCGGATTTAATTTTCTTCCATTTTGTGTGGCAAACATCAGCTTTTGTTTTTTGTCTTTTTATGTCATTGTTAAAAAAAAAATCTTAACTAATGCATAAGATTGTGATACTAACTTTCCTAATATCTAACACTGAGGGGTCTCAGGATCCTGCACAGTCACTTCTTATTTTCTGTTATGCAGAGTGTTTCTAATGAAATAAACTATCTGTAGTAGGTCTCTACTTAAAGATGTGAAGAACTTTACATATTTTTGATATGGTATAATTAATGGGAAAATCCAAATCAGAGAGAAGAAAACATGAAGAATAAACAGCAGAAATAAAACCTGTAAATGCTCAGTTCCTCCAGTTGATAATTTGGCTCCTCACTGATTTGATTAGGATTTCATAACAATAGTTCTTCATATCAAAAACGATTACTGATGATTTAACTCTATAAGGACAAGCATAGTTTTGGTCATGGTTACTGTTATAATTCACTCCTATTCTGAGGAACTGTATATAATCTCTGTAACAGACCAAATGTTTAAATTGTATGGTCTATTTTTGAGTTTTAGTGGGTTGACCCTGGCCAGTAGCTAAGTACTCACACAGTCCCTTGCTGATTCTCCCCAACACAGCAGCAGGATGGGGGAGAGAACAGGAAGAACAAAAGGGAGAAAAATCATGGGTTGAAAGAGATTAATAAGTGAAGGAAAAAGATCAAGTGATGCAAAGGCAATCACCACCTTCCACAAGCAGACTGATGCCCAGACAGTCTCTGAGCAACAGTCACCTTGGAAGACAAAAAACCCAACCCTCTACACTCAGATTTTATCGCTAAGCATGACGTTACATGGCACAGAATAGGCCTTTGGCCAATTCATATCGGCTTTCCCCTCCCAATCTCTTGCCTACCCCTAACCTACTTGCTGAGGGGACAACAAAGTGAGAAACACAGAAGGCCTTGATGCTGTGAAAGCACTGATTAGCAATAGCCAAAACATTGTTTTGTTATCAACAGTCTTAGCCCCCAAACAAAACCAGCACCATATGGGCTGCTATGAAGAAAGTTAACTCCATCCCAGCCAGACCCAGTATATTAGTACACCAGGGTATTGAGAAAACATGCAGCCTTTCAAAAAACACATTTTCAGATTATTTCCTATGAAAACTAGTCCTAAACTACTAGAATTTTCTGTTAGTAAAATTAAAGCTTCTTGTTTTGTCATTACAAAATCTTATGGGAGTCCCTAGACCTAATTGCAGTACTGTGTAGGTTCTTAAGAGAACAGCGAGGTAGTGTATTACCTTGTTCCGAATGAACAGTTAGGTATGCTTTGCAGATATATTATCCAGTACTTAGTTACCAAACTCTGTGAACAAGCCTTCTTGACCACTCAATTGCTTTTTCAAGAGATACAAACACAAACTTACACAGCTGAGAGGCACACTGAATCATCTATTAGATACAATGTAAACAGAGTACAAAAATGAAACTTGACTTTTTGTGAATTGAGCTCTTATAAAGTCATACATATCAGATCTTAGGAAATCAGTTTTTGAGGATGTGGAAGAAACTTTCAACATAAAGTCCACTTTTATTATTTATAGTTGATATGTAGTAAATCTTGGTTTGATCTGATTTCCCAAAAGCCATGTCTTTCAGCAAGTGCTTAAGATGATGAATTCAAATGGAAAAAAGGTAATTTGTCTTCTTAATTTCTTATGCATATAGAAATTAAATAGTGGTTAGAAAGTGACCATTTAAAATTATATATGAAAACTGTATTTTTATTAAACTGTGGTTATACCATTGCTTACAGTGAATTAAAGAAAAATAAATTTACCTATACAGATCTTTTTTCATCACTAAACTCCTCGTGTCAGGTCCACGAGGCATCACACTCACAAGCTCTCATCCTGCTGGGGGATTTCAACCACCTGGATGCCTGCTAGGAAAGCAACACAGCTGGCTGTAAGCAATCCAGGAGACTTGGAATGCATTGAGGACAACTTCTTGGTCCAGATATTAGACAAACCAATCAATAGAGAAACATTACTGGAACTGGTGCTCACTAAGGCGGATGAGCTCATAGAGGAGGTCAAGACTGGTGGCAGCCTGGGGTGTAGTGACCATGCCCTGGTTGAGTTCATGATCTCAAGGAACATGGGCCTGACAACAACCAAAGTCAGAACCCTGAAATTTAGAAAAACAAGCTTTCATCTGTTTACAGAATTAAGGAATGAGATTCCTTGGGAAATTGTCTTTAGGGACAAAGGAGCTGAGCAGAGCTGGCAACTCTTTAAGGCCACTTTTCTTAGAGCACTGATGCCTTTTCACTGGTCCTAAAATCATGAGCCAGACATAGGTGATAAAAAGGGGCTACCTTTATAAGGATCCTTATGGTGCACAACTTGCTGGATGGAAAGCAACGAAGATACACACATAAAATAAACCGGATACAATTTTTATATGATTCGCAAATTAGCATAACTAACAAGAATCCCCAATTAGAGACATATGTGATGAGGTAATTCCCCCCGGTTCTAGCCTTTTCTCAATTCCCCCCCCCCCCGCCCTTTCCCCCACAGATAGGAACTAAACTTTGTTTATGAAAATGTGTCTCGGAGAGCTGGTTTTAACCTTGGTTTGCCAGAGATCCTAACCTTGGACCCCCAGGGCTTGGAGCTGCTGGGGAATTTATTTTGTCTTTCTGTCTAATAGAGTAGATTAAATGCTAGCTATGAATAATATATATGTAAAGAATATAGAGAATATATAAAAGCAAAAAGGCAAAAATCAAGTTGGCATCAGCACAAGAGCTCTTCATCTACATGTGTAAAAAAATCAAGCAAGGCAGGCCAGAAACTGGCATGGCTGAGCAAGGACCTGCTTTTCAAACTGAGGAGTAAGAAAGAAATGCACAACCAGTGGAAGAAGGGTCAGGTGCTGGGAAGAGTACAGGGATATGATTCAGATGTGTAGGGATGGGATCATGAACACAAAGGCACAGATGGAATGGGACTTGGCAAGGGATGTGAAGAATAACAAAAAGAGATTCTGTAAGTACCTAAGTCAGAAAAGAAAGGCCAAGGAGAGTGTAGAGTGTACTCTCCTCATAAATGAGAAAAGTGATGACAATGCATATGGAGAAGGCTGACCTGTTCAATGAGTTCTTCACCTCATTCTTCACTGTCAGTCAGGCTTCCCACATGGCTCAAGTCCCTGAACTTCTAGGTGAGGGTTGGGAGAGAGAAGTCCCTCCCACTCAGTGAAGAGCAGGTTTGATACTGTTTGATGAAACTGAATGTACACAAGTCTATGGGGCCCAATGACATGTATCCAGGGTCCTGAGGGAACTGGCTGATGTTGTTGCCAAGTCACTCTCCATCATATTTGAAAAGTCATGGCAGTCAGGTCAAGTCTCCAGTGACTGGAAAAAGAAAGAATCACTCCTATTTTTAAAAAGGGGAGAAAGGAAGACACAGGGAACTAAAGACCAGTGAGCCTCACCTCTGTGCCTGGGAAGATTATGTAGCAGATCCTCCTGGAACCAATGTTAAGGCACATGCAAGACAAGGAGGTGATCTGTGACAGACAGCACAACTTCACCAAGGGAAATCATGCATGACCAGTCTGGTGGACTTCTATGATGGAGTGACTGCAACAGTCAACAAGGGAAGACCAACTGATATCATCTACTGTTGCGGTGTGACCGCTTTTCAGTTCATAGTTAGTTTTACTGTTCAGGTTATAATTTATTATTAAGATTGTAAATGTTCATATTCCAGTTGGTATATTCTGTTTCCCCCATATTTTATGTAATGGTACCGGCTTAGGCTCCCTTTCCCGCCAGTGTCCCTGTCAATCCTCTGTCCCCTCCCCGGTTGCCTAGGGAACTCCTGCCTTTTTGTATCAATTCCCACGTCTGTCATCAAACCCCTCCTATGTTTCCCCAGCAACCTCCTTGTCCGTCACCCCCTGCCCACTCCCATACCCTAGACACTTCCAACCTGGACAGGAGGTGATTAGAGCAGAAGTTGTTGTCCCTCCCCAACACATCCCCCATTTGTCACCTTACCGTGTCAATCATTATGTTCTTTTTTGTGACTGGCCTGGAGGTGGGTTGTTCCTCCCCTCTTGGGCCCCTTAAAACCTTTGTTCCCCCCGCCCCCGGCGGCGGGTTTTTTCCGGGCAGTTCCCTGCAGCCTTCCTACCCTCTGCAATAAACCTTTTCCCTGCTGCGGAGAACTGTGTAGCCTCCTTTGCTTTTTGTCGTGCCTGTGCTTCGCTGCCGCATTGTCTTACCCATCTACCAAGGTGCTGCATTCCCCACCACGCCGTGAGGGAGAGCGCCTTAGGCAGCCATACACCCCGCCTGCCTCCTGCCAGGATCCAGGGCTGAGCGGCCACTTGGCTGTCACACCTATGCTGCTGAGGTGCCTTTCTGTGGGTTAGCTGGGCTTGGACTTCCTGCACAGCAGCAATCTACTTGGACTTCTGTAAGGCCTTTGAAACAGTCCCACGACATCCTTATCTCCAAACTGAAAAGACATAAATTTGAAGGGTGGACTTTTCAGTGGATAAGGAATTGGCTGGATGGACACAGCCAGAGAGTTGCGGTCAATGGGTCTATGTCCAGGTAGAGGCCAGTGATGAGTGTTGTCCCTCAGGGCTCTATAATAAAGCCTCGATCTTGGCCTTATCATCGAGCGATGCAAGGTAGTCCGGATAGCTCAGTCCCTCTTGGAGACAGAGTGCCCGAATACCCAGTCAGCTCGAAGCTAGCGCCCCAGGCTACCCTTAGTGAGCCCAGTGATTGTCAGCTCTTTAGTGATTATCAGCTCTCTTAAGATTTCAGCTCTTTGCTTGCTCACTAGGGCGCCTTTGGCTGAGGCAAAAGCAGATGCAAGAGAGGAGAAGGAGAGGTCCCAGTAGTTCCACAGCGATGGTTTATTGGGGAGTCTGTGAAGGGTTCCAGCAACAGCTCTTCTTCTGTCGAATGGGCTAAAACAGCCCCTTTTTATAGGGTATAGGGGGATCCAAACTTGTCCAATAGTAAGGGCCAGGGAGAATGACCTATGAGGTTACAAAGATAAGGCTATGGGGTGGGGGATCGGAGACAGGAGCTTATTTTGCTGTCTCATCATGACTCAGCAGCTCCTACTGTTAAGTCTCAATCCTCCATGGAGCTCTCGCCAGATCCATGGGGTCTGCTACAACTCCACTTTCTGTTTTTAAAAAAAAGGCGTTCGCTATAGTTCTTTTGAAACAGTGAACAAGCCACGAGAACATAGCTAACACAATAACAACTACAAGGAGAATCCACAACATTCCCTTAACCAAAGATGCAACCCATCCTGTTAATCCCCATAGCCCGAAAAGTTCATTGACCCAGTCTGGGATTCTCTCTACTTTCAAGTCCTTCACGAGATCTTTCAGTTTCTGGATGTTCGGATGGATGGATTCCCAGCGTGAAGAGAGGTTGAAGCAGCACATCCCTTCAAAGTCTTCACAGCCATGTCCGTGGACAAGCAGCAGGAAGTCTATTGCTGCTCGATTTTCAAGCGAAGCATGTCTTGTGGTTTCTTCTTCCTTTAAGAGATCACTCAGGGCAGTAGATGTAGCATTAGCTTGTTTACTGAGCCAGCACCCAAGGTGATTGATTTCACCAAGGGCTTTAGCTGCAGCTACCCAGGGTAAGAACAAGGAGACAGTGATCCTTTTTGGTTTGTTCCAATTATATAATCTCGGATCACAATTTTCATCAAATTCAGTGTAGGACCTTTTTTGGCGATTTGATTCGCTTTATTTTTTCCAATTATGTAACAGGGTGATGTTTGGAGTGAGGGTAGAAAGTTTTCCAAGGGTACAGGGACCTCCCTGGAGCCGGTAGGGGATCCCAGCCCATACTCTGTCACCACAGATGAGAAACATTCGCGTGGGTAATACTTTGGGGTGGAGAGAGGACACAGAAATCACACAGGCCGTGTAATTACACCAATCGTGAAAGTTATACACTTTGTTAATTGGTGATATGTCTTTTCGATATGTGTTTTTGGTCTGGTCAATTTCTGGCCAATTGTTTTTTGGATGTCTAAAGTAAAATTTGACACAATATGCAGCCTTGGAAGACCCCAACAGATCCAATTCTTGGGGTTCCTCTAGAGCATTGGGCAGCATTTTTGTCCACTCGTCCCAAGTATCAGTCACGTTGGGTCTCTTACCTGTGGTGCGGAGGAGCTCTGAGTTATAGACGGGCCAGTCATCTGCTACAAAAGGAATTCCTACTAGACATGTGGAAAGTGGATTATCAATGCTTCCCATGGACAAGCACATGTTGTCCTGTTTTAATGTTTTTGCAAAGGTTACCCAAATATTATGGCTAGGCTGTGGGCTAATCCAGCCGAAGGCACGCGGTACGGTGAAGAGCATCCAGGCAGCAGTGAGGACAGCACCGATGGAGATATTTTTCATCTTTGGGCAGGAATAGGGCTTCTGACAGGGAATATAAGCAGAATTTGTTATCGTTATGATGGGAGGGTTTTCTCCCTTGTTCTTTTCTCTGTTCCCCTCCCCCCCCCCTTTTTCTTTTTATTTCTAAGCTACACTAAGGGAGGGGGAGTCGGTAGAAGGTTAAGGGGTTTTAAAAGGTTAGGAAGAGGGAATAATAGGGTTTTTTGAGATACAAAAAGGGGCAACAACACATAATTCAGAGAACACTTTTGGGTTAAGGCTATCTATGGTTTGATGCAGCAGAATGTTATTTAGCTTTCAATTTTGTCTGCTGTCTCGTGATGGGGCGGTCTGTTCTTGTGTTTGTGGGTATTCGGCGACGTCTTCGTCTCCAGGCAGAGCTGGTTTGGTTTTGAGGTGGTCTTGTGTTTGCCTCAGGAGAGTTCTTGTCCCCATTTGCAGGAGTAGTGTTTGCAGTGCCTAGGTATGATTTTATGTTTTTTCCTGGGTACCACCTTGGACCAGATGGTAGTAGCACGCACGCATATCCTCTACCCCAGGTGATCAACTGGTAAGGCCCAGAAATTTGGTGTGTTTCAGGGTCCTTCACGAGCACTGGTGGTTTCTCCGTGAGCTTTGCTTGGGTGGTATTTGCAAAGTGGCGAAGTATTGGTGGGTCAGGCTCTGATGCTGTACAGTTCAGGAAGTTGATGACATAGAGAGCTTTGCAAAGTCTTATCCACCGGGGATGTGATTCTCGTGTCTCTGTTCTGTTGATTGAGGACTCTTTTGAGGATTTGGTGTGTCCTTTCCACGCTGGATTGTCCCGTGGGGTTGACAGGTATGCCTGTCTTGTGTGCTATGCTCCATTCATTGAAAAAGTCCTTTAACTTGCGGGAGGTATAGGCTGGTCCATTATCTGTTTTAATCTCCTTTGATATTCCCAGGGTGGAAAAGGCGAGGAGAAAGTGTTTTATTGTGTGCAGTGCATTTTCTCCTGCATGTGATGATGCAAATACTGCTCCTGAAAACGTGTCGACCGATACATGCACATATTTTGACCTTCCAAAAGGTGTAAAGTGAGTTACATCTGTCTGCCACAGCTGGCAGCTGTTCAGACCTTGGGGATTGACTCCCGTCCCCATAGATGGTATCTGATAGTTTTGACAGTTTGGACATGTAGCAACAATAGCCTTTGCCTGATCCTTTGAGAGTTTGAACATTCTCATAAGGGCAGGTACATTTTGATGAAAAAAATGCGTGTGACAACTTTGCCTGTGCAAAGATGTTAGGAACATTAGCAGTTTCTGCTGCCATTGCTAATGCATCCGCTTTCCTGTTACCTTCTGAGACAAAACCTGGGAGGTCAGTGTGTGACCTCACATGCATTATATGGTAAGGTTGCTTTCTGTGGGAGATCAGGTGTATTAATTTAGAGAGCAGTTGGTACAACTTTGGATTGGAAACCTCTTTGAGAAAAGCATGTTCTGCTCTCATAGCTATCCCAGCAACATAAGCTGAGTCTGTGACCAGATTGAAAGGTTCGTTTTTGAACTTTTCAAAGGCTCTGACAACAGCTGCTAATTCTGCAATCTGTGGAGATCCCTCCGCTATTTGTATGTCAGATTCCGAATTTTGTGTCTGGGGGTCTTTTCATGTCATTACTGACTTGTGGGAAGACCCTGAGCCATCTGTAAAGATGGTTAGAGCTTTGAGAGGTTTTCTACTTTGGATTAATTTTGGAGTCAAATGAAAGATTACATCAGGGTTGAAAAGTTTGTGTTTTGGGATCTGAACTGAAATTTGGCATGTATAGCTATCTAGGGCAAACTGGAGGCTTTCATTGGTCTGGAGCAAATCCTCCAAGTCTGCAAGGGTTATTGGCAAGTATATGCATGTGAACTCACACCCTGAAAGAGAGAGGAGGCGAGTTCTAGCCTTTTTTATTAAATGTGCCATGACTTCCTGGTATGTGGTAAGTGTCTTTGTAGGTTGGCTATTTGTAAAAATCCTTTCCAGTATCAATAAAGGGTCTCGAAGCTGAAATTCCCATTGGAAAATCAGTCCATGGAATCGTGGTGCTTTTCCCAGGACGATGAACTGGAAAGGCAGGCTGTGCTTGAAGCGATGGGCTTTGCGTGAAGACAGGGCTTCCTGGACCTTGGCGATGGCACCTCGGGCTTCTGTTGTGAGAGTGCATGGAGATTCCAGGTCTTTAGGCCCACGAAGAAGATTGAACAGGGGAGCCAGGTCCTCTGTTGTAATCCCTAGCAGTAGACGTACCCAGTTGATGGATCTGCACAGGCTGTCTAAGTCCCTCAGGGTTTTTGGGTCGTCGTTTATGGTGAGCTGCTGGGGTACGATGGTCCTTTCCCGGATCTGGACTCCAAGGTAAGTCCATGGGTTGGAGTACTGTATTTTATCCTCACGAATCTCTGATCCTGCCTTTTCTATGGTTTCAATGGTCCTTTTAACTGCTGTGTCCAAGTAAGCTTTATCTGAAGCACAAACCAGGATATCATCTATATAGTGGTGGATGATAGCATCTGGAAATGATTTCCGAATGGGAGACAGGATGTGAGCCACGTACAACTGGCAAATAGTGGGACTGTTTTTTAGTCCTTGAGGCAAATAACACCAATGATACCTTTTGAGCGGAGCCTCTTTGTTAAGAGAGGGAACGGAGAAAGCAAACTGTGGTGCATCCTCAGGGTGCAGAGGAATGCTGAAGAAACAGCCCTTATTATCTATGATAGCAAGTGTCCAGTCTCTAGGCAGCATCGATGGGGAGGGCAGGCCAGGCTGGAGGGGACCCATGTCCTCGATGACCTCGTTGATTCTGCGAAGGCCGTGGAGGAGCCTCCACCTGTTTGTCCCAGGCTTTGGTAGAACGAAGACTGGAGAGTTCCAAGGGCTGTCAGATTCTACGATGTGGCCTTTTGCGAGTTGTTCTTCCACGGGGGTGTTTAGGGCGCGCAGCTTGGCTTTAGAGAGGGGCCACTGTACAATCCAGATCGGCTCGTGGCATTTCCAGGTGAGACGAGGTGTATCTGGCAGTGCGTGTGCCTCAGTGGCCCTGATTAGAAATCCCGTGTGGGAATACGTAGGGAAGCTCCCCACTGGGATAGAACGTCCCTGCCCCAAAGGGTGATGGGGGCCCTTACCACGAATGGGCAGATGGTTGCCAGCTTGCCTTCAGGCCCTTCGACAAGGATGTTGTTCTTGCTTCTCATGGATACTGTAGCTCCACCAATCCCTGAAATCATGCCTGCAACAGGTTGTAGATCCCAGCATGCTGGCCATTCTGAGCAAGCGATTATGGTCACGCCAGCACCAGTGTCCAGCATCCCCGGTAGGTGGATCTTCTCTCCTCTGCAGGTAAGGCCGCACTCGATGGTAGGCTTGGTTGGTCCCACGACTTGTGCCCACATTGCTGTAGGGTTGAGAGGAATCTGTTCCCTGTGATTCTTTGGGAGTAGAAAGGCTTGTGCGATTGGAGTTCCCTTTGAAAGGAAAAATGGTAAGTCCACGCAGTATACCTGGACGAGAATCTCTTGTCCCGGCTGCACTGTCAGCACTTCTGGAACAACGAAGATTTCCTTTGGGCTATTAAGAGAGTCCCCTATAATTAAAATGTCCGAAGGACCACCTTTTGGCCCATATTTGCCTGTGGGAACACGATAAACATTCTCATTATCAAAGTCAATGGACAGAGCAGTTACCAGCTGGCGGCGGGTTCCCATCTGTATCACCCTGTGTGTTGGATCCTCTTCTTGTGGTCCGCAACCTCCTGGGATGGTGCGTGGTTGGGTCTGGGTGGCCTTTGATTTGCTGTTGTAGCCCGGGGCCCCACCGGGCCGCGTGGGAGGTTTCCCAAACACTGCTGGTAGTGCTGCTGATTCTGGGGTCTTTGATAGGTGTTGTGGGTGTATCGGGGAGGTGACCTGTCTGGACAGTCCTTTATATAATGTCCAAGATCCCCACAGTGATAACATTTAGCTTGGTCTTTAGAAGCTATTACTGCATATGCACCAGAAACTCCTTCAGCAATACCCTTAGCAACTGCTTGGGCCTCTGTATTTTCAGTGGACATATTCTGTGTACAGCATTCCAGCATTTGCTCTATGGTAGGGTCTGTATCCACAGGTAGAGACCTCAGAATGGCTTTGTTTTGTTCATTTGAATTACTCAAGGCAAGCTTACATAAGAGTTCCTTCCTTGCCTCTGAGCTCTCTGTTTTTCCAGAGCATCTCTAAGTCTGCCCACAAATTTGATAAAACTTTCATCTATACCTTGTTTATTAGTAGAAAAATGCATTGTTGGCATTGACTCATCATGCATGAGAAGTAAGGAGGTTTTTGCTGCAAGTGCCACATCTTGCAGTGCCTCTTTATTCAAAGTTTCCAATTGGTCCCCCTGGTTTCTGTAAATCCCCTTCCCCAGCCAGCTGTTCCACTGTAAAATTTGTCTTATCAGCATCTGCAGAATACTAGTCTGAAAATGTTTTTAATTGTTTTTTCCAATGCCTTTCCCATAACATATATTCTGCTGGGGACAGGAGGCAATGTGAAATATTTTTTAATATCGTGGGGAAGTAAAACATGTGCTGAGAACATGGCTTCTAAGAAATCTCTAAAAATATGTGAGCCTCTGCCATGTTCTTTGGCTATATTTCTTAATTGTATGACTTCCTTATTTGAGTTTGGTTTCCATGTCTTTATAGCAGATTCCCCACCATTTCTGCGCTGTCTATACTCTACAGGGAAAGCATTAATTTTCTGTGCCAGCTGCCAATCACCCGCCTTAGTTGCTCCTATCTTAATTAGAGCCCATGGATCAATGTCCATTGTATCAGAATCAGAGTCACTGGAACTGCTGTCGTCCTCTGAGGAGGACCGAGGGGGGGCAGTTCGTGTCCTATGCTTTTTGCGACGTTTAGAGGCGGCATTTTTCAAGGGTTTTGGGGGCTGTGGGGGGACACATGGCGTAACTTGGCCAGAGGGAGGCACCATTGGGGCTGGGATGGCAGCACAGCATGCGCAGGACTGGGGGAGAGGGGTTGCACCATGGGGGTTGTCTGGGATTCCGTTCGGGTGAGATTGGGGGGGGGGGGGGGGGTTGGGAGGACTGGGGGTGGAGGCAGGGGGGGAGAGGGGGTGGGGGGGCAGTGAGACCGGTCTGGAGTACCGTGGGTACAGGGTGGTGCGCTGGGACTGGTACTTGATTGCATGCAGGGAGACCCCCTGCTGTGGCCGGCCGGGTGCAAGGGGAGGGGGCAGGGGTACACACAGGCACGGGAGCGGCGGCAGCGGGGGTCAGAGCAGGGATCGGGAAATCGTCGGCGGAGGTAGGGACGATAGGAGCGGGGGCGGGGGAGGCGGGAGGGGGGGTGGGGGACGCCGCGGAGGGGGGGGACAGAGCCACCGCGGGGCTGGGGAAGGCGGGAGAGGGGGTGGGGGGGGCTGCGGTGGAGGGAGTCAGAGCCACCGCGGGGGGGGCTCCTGCGGCGATAGGGTTAGGGGGGAGGGCGGGAGGGGCAGGATGGGGGAGGGCCAGGACCAGAGGGGTGGGGGAACCCAAGCCGGTGGGAAAGGGCATGGCTGCATTTGTAGACAAGGGAGAATTCAGGGGGTGGGCGGTGCAGCTTTGCCTTGGGAGAGGCAGAGGCACTTGGGGTTTTAGGACCCAAGGACGGGGACACATGCGAGTTACATTCCTGGGCATCGTTATCAGTGTAATTAGCATTTGAAAAGTGAGTGTCTGTTGCGAAAGATAGCTTTTTATCTCTGTTAAACTTCTCTATGGTTTTAGTTAGTATGTGGAAGAAAGGCAAATACTTCGTTACTGAAAAGTTTTGGTTTGTTTGTAAGTTATATATTTTGCTTCCAATTTTGTCCCAGAATGAATTTTCAGTGATAGTTTCTTTATCAGTTTCGGGATATTGCGAAAGAATCAATTTTATAAAATTTTCAAGGTTATTTTTAGAGAGCTTGTCGTTAGAGAAAGAAAAGTTGTTGGGAGATAAGATTTCTAGGAGTATTAAGTATATTTCTCTCTCCATTTGGGGTAGTTTTAAAGTACTAAGTGTGTATCCCATATTAAGGTATCCCTTCCAGCAGATAAAGACGAGAAAAAAAAAAAGCGAAAAGGGGATTAGGACCCAGAGAAAAGGCGCGCAATAGTGGCTGATTTAACACTTAGACTTCTACAGCCGAGTGGGGTCCGGAATTCTGCTGGAAGGCCGTCTGCTTTATGTCAGTTCTCCTCGGAACTCTGTTGTTCAGATGTAAATTTCTGAGTGTCGAACTGACACCTCCTGCGGAGAAGTCCTTCTAAAATGAAGAGAAGCTCTTCGCAAGAGGAGCGGAGTCTCAATGGCAGTCATTGTACCCCAAGGGAATATGCTGCTCTCCTGTGAAGTTCCCTCCAGTTGGGCGCCACATATAATAAAGCCTCGATCTTGGCCTTATCATCGAGCGATGCAAGGTAGTCCGGATAGCTCAGTCCCTCTGGGAGACAGAGTGCCCGAATACCCAGTCAGCTCGAAGCTGGCGCCCCAGGCTACCCTTAGTGAGCCCAGTGATTGTCAGCTCTTTAGTGATTATCAGCTCTCTTAGGGATTTCAGCTCTTTGCTTGCTCACTAGGGCGCCTTTGGCTGAGGCAAAAGCAGATGCAAGAGAGGAGAAGGAGAGGTCCCAGTAGTTCCACAGCGATGGTTTATTGGGGAGTCTGTGAAGGGTTCCAGCAACAGCTCTTCTTCTGTCGAATGGGCTAAAACAGCCCCTTTTTATAGGGTATAGGGGGATCCAAACTTGTCCAATAGTAAGGGTCAGGGGAGAATGACCTATGAGGTTACAAAGATAAGGCTATGGGGTGGGGGATCGGAGACAGGAGCTTATTTTGCTGTCTCATCATGACTCAGCAGCTCCTACTGCTAAGTCTCAATCCTCCATGGAGCTCTCGCCAGATCCATGGGGTCTGCTACAGGGTTCTGTCTTGGGACTGGTGCTCTTTAAAATCTTTAACACAGAAAGTGAGATTGAGTGCACCCACAGCAAATTTGCAGATGGCATGAAGCTGAGTGGTGCAGTCTACACAACAGAAGGAAAGGATGTCATCCAGGGGGACTTGGACAAGCTCGAGAAGTAGGCCCAAGGACCTTGTGAAGTTCAACAAGGCCAAGTGTAAGATGCTGCACCTGAGTTGGATGCAACCCCAAACATGAGTACAGACTGGGAGAACTCATTGAGAGCAGCCCTGTGGAGAAGGACCTGAGGGTTCTGGTTGACAAAAAAACTGGACATGAGCCAACAGTGTGCACTTGCATCCCAGAAGGCCAAATATATCCTGGGCTGCATCAAAAGAGGTGCGCCCAGCAGGTTGAGGGAGGTGATTCTCCTCTTCTACTCTGCCCTCATGAGATCCCACATGGAGTACTGTATCCAGCTCTGGGATCTCCAGCACAGGAAGAGCATCAACCTGTTAGAGTGGGTCCAGAGGAGGCCACAAAGATGATTAGAAGGATGGAACACTGTTGGTGATGGGTTTAAATGCAAAGGAAAATCTAAATATAAAAAAATATATATATATTGACCATGAAAATAATAGACTGATGCAGTGTAATAGTTTTGGGCTTGGCAGGTGTTATCTTTCTCCTTGTCTCTCTTTTTCTCATGCAAGCTCCCTACACCTTCTCATTGGTCCCTATGATGCCAAAAGGATTTTTGCTTTTATATATTCCTCATATATATTCGTAGCTCTGTAGACAGTTATTATATACAGTTTTCTAACTTCAGTATTTCAGTACTTTTCCTATTAGATAAATTTGTGATCTCGCTTCTTATGGGAATCAAGGACAAGACACCTTACCAAGACAATTTCCCATAAACAACTAGCAAGGAAGGGGGACTTCAGAAAGGGGTTGAACCAAGAGGGGGAATTACTTAATCACCTGCATTTGTTTTTGGGGATTCTTGTCAATTATGTTAATTTGCTAAACTTATGTCTTGGTTTGAAAGACAGGTGTCTGCTAAGGAAGGCAGAAGCCTCCCGTGGAATGAAAAATATGACCCCTTTCCCTCCAAATTATTATAATTTTAAAATAAAGGGGCTTTCAGGCAAAGGTATGGGAAAAAGAATGACAGTTCTGTACTAGTATGTATAACAAGGCAAACAAACAACAATGGCAGCAAGAACAAACAGAACCAGAAACCCAATAACAGCCTTCTCAGCTGCAGGCACTTTCCCCTTTGTTATCGTTATGGTCACAGCTCGCAGGGGCGCTGGCTGGCTCCCGGTGGGTAGGGCAGGTGAAATGATTCCCCCGCGGCTGCAGGGGGGCACTCCGGTGAGAGTTCGGGGACCATGTGGTAATGGCAGGCGCAGCTGGTGAGATGGGATGGAGGAGGGGTTTCCTTTACAAACCTCCAGGAGCAGCCCATCCTGGTGCCCTCTCTAGATAGCAAAAGGAGCTGTAGCAGGAAACCTCAGGAGAAGCAAGATGAAATGACAGGACCTCTCGGCAGGCAGAGGGTGATAGGCTACAGTGTAGCACAAACCCAGAGAAATGGTGGAGGTATGATGAGGGTTGGGCACTAGCAATCTGGTTCCTGAATGCAGTATGGGAAAAGGCTCCTCGTGCTTTTCTCACTGGCGCTGGCTGGTCCTTTGGATCTGGGCTGTGAGGAGGGTGGGAGCAGGCCCCTGGTGGGAAACAAGGGTGGTCCTGTCTCCTGGTGGGGCACATACTGGCTCTGGGCTCCCCGACAGCAGAGCAGCAAAAGAAGCCCAGCCGGCAAGCTCAGTCACAGTACCAAAGCAAAAAAAAAACACCAACAAAAAAAAAAAGCAGGCAAAACCCACAGAAACAGCAGGATACCTGGTCAGAGATACTGGCTGCATGTGTCTAGCCAAACCACCCACCAGAAGAGAGAGGGACTACCTCTTGCCCCGCCCCGAACTCCCCCTAGAAACCGCAGCTCAGTTTCCAATCATCATGACAGCCCTGGAGCCAGGGAGGATGAGTGGGCGGGGTGGGGACAGCCACCACTCCTGGGCACAAAACAAAAAAAAATCAAAGACCCCAAACATGGGATGGGATAATAAACCATCCCCAAGACAACTTATAAAACTACTTGCCCTATGTCATGTGTGCATCTTTGGCGCATTTTCAGTGTGTATTTCGGTGTATTGGGCACCTGGAGGGATCCTTCATTAAAGGTAACTGCATTTTATCACCTAACTTTGTCTGGCTCTTGATTTTAGGGGCTGAAAAGGCAACACCTAGGGCCTCTTACTAATTTTGTAACATGCAAAACTTGTCTCAAGCATTCCATGCACGTGATTGTTTTCAATCACAATGTCACACGCTCATACGGTGGTTTGCCACCAAGAAATGAGATTCCACTGCATCCTTCAGCAAACACACAAATTAGCAGGGCCTTTAGGGCTAACATTCTCTTATTCTAATCTTGGTTAGGATGCCAGGTGTTTGGCACCATTCCCACATCTCTCCCTTTTTTTGTTTTTTATGTGAAGGGTTCATGGCGATCGTAGCAAGCACCTGGGCATTGTCTCCTCAGAGGTGGTCAATGTTTCCAGATGAGTCACAGAACTATAAGCACACAAAAGATTAAAAAACCTCTCACTGCCATAAAAACCCAAATGCGTAAATTAACTCCCTCAAAACAGTGCTTGGGATTAACCCATTGTACACTATTAGACAACTCATCCCATGCATTTTGTTCTACCAGCTTTTGCACACTTGCCATTTGCTGTTTTAGGGATTGGGCCAAATCTTGCACTTTGCCATTAATGTTAGTAGCAAAGTAAATGGGCTTCAACATGTTCCCAGCGAGTAGTGGTTTGATTCCAGAGAAGGGGAGTAGCACACAACCCCTGTTGCTGGTGTTCCCAATTGCAGTGACGTTTCAGGCAAGTGTTTACAGCTTCTTGTCGATCTCCTAACCACACTAGTGCTGTTTCTAATGCATCTAATCTCGCTAATACTTGTTTATCAATATTCATTTCTGCCTTAAAGTTACCTAGCCCATTAGCAACAGCATGAGCAGTTTGCACAGCTTTTTTTAGCGCCATCATTGCTACAGCAGCCATAGCTGTTATTATTATTGCAGAGATAATAAAAGCAATTAGCCATCCAATAAATCTCCTTGATTGGTGTTTGTAAGGTGGAGTTGTGGGTTGGAGACAGACACACAACACCGCG
The DNA here is from genome assembly GCA_019023105.1 of Diglossa brunneiventris. NCBI lineage: Eukaryota > Metazoa > Chordata > Aves > Passeriformes > Thraupidae > Diglossa > Diglossa brunneiventris. Next base: position 263,617 of record JAFCGX010000124.1, read on the forward strand.
GGTCATCAGCAAACAGCACTGAGTTTATTATGGCGGCCATTTTTATAGGGGCTTCGGATTTCCCAGACTCAGACAGCTGATTGGATGACACTTTTCCCCACCTAGCTCTCTGGCCATTGGGTATATCTGCATCTAAGCTAGAACTGGGGTGGCTGAGGTCTTTGCTTGGGTTTGAATCAAACCTATCCCCACCTTATCCAGGGACTTGTTTACTTCTAGGTTGGTTGAGTTTAGGGGGCCACTTCAGATCAGCTGCATTGCGACAACTCACCCTTTTTGGTTACACTAAAAAATGCAAAGTGCTCTGCCTTATTCTATTTGCAAGGGCCTCTCGCAGATGGTGATAGAAGACAGCATGGGTCCAATTTGAATGATGTTTTTCATCCAATTTGACAAACCCAGCTCCCCTCAGCTAGCAAGATGTCCCATGTACCACCAGAGTTTGCAGCACTCACTTCCAGGAGCTGCTAGGTGAGATCACAATCCCTTAGGCTAACATGCTTTCCTAGATTGCAAGGTAATGTGTGTATTCTATTTGCCATCTGTTAGAGGTGTGGCAGTTATCTTCTGTTAAATTGGGCAATTTTCTTTTATCTCTTCCACAAACCAATCCTCCCTCCAGGAGATATCTTCTGCTAATGGGCCTCTGAGTGTCACTGCATGACTGATAAAAATTACAGCATCCCATTGTGAGATGCTCTGCCCAGAGGGAGGAGCCAAGCATTCCTAACTGAATATAATCTGAGATTTTGGGACACCAGGACAGCCTTTCCACTGGATTCTAAGAGGAGCAGCTGCCTTTTCCACTGGATTCCCAGAGGAAGACTACACCCTTCTACAGGATCACTGCTTCAACAGAACCACACCTGACACTCCAGGAGGACTGCAACCACCATTTCAATTGGACTGCTACCAACACCCTGACCAGCAGGGTGTCAGGCTGTGTTCTGTCAGTGTTGTTTTAGTTTACTGCATTGTTTATTTTATCTTTTAATTTTCTTCCCTAATATAGAACTGTTATTTCCTGCTCCCATATCTTTGCCTCAGACCCCCCCTTAATTTCAAATTTATAACAATTTGGAGGGAGGGAGTTTACATTTTTCCAGTTCAGGGGAGGCTCCTGCCTTCCTTAGCAGACACCTGTCTTTCCAAACTAAGACAGTTGCTCAAGAAGTTATCTGTGTCTTGAACACTACCACCTGCATTGTCATCTGCACTCTTGAAAGGCAAAAGAGAAAGGGAGACATTAAAAATATTGAAGCTGTTTCTGTGCATCAGTTAATTAATAATTAGAGAAATATATGTTCTGGCCTGGAGTTAGGTGGTAGGACAGGATTTTGTGATAAATCTATTTTATGGTGGAATGTTATTTTTCTTCCTTTTTTTCCCCCAGAGGTTATGTAAAAAGTCTGTTCTAATACATGATTTATCAAAGCAGTAAAAAATGAAAAATCTGCTAGGACTGCAGCTCAGTGCAACTAATCTTCCTGATTCTGCACAGCATCTTGCAGGAAGGTACTGACATTAGAGTCCATGACATTTCTTGGTAGAAAAGGGGGTAGCATCTTAGATGGTGCTTTGATTTCTCCCCTTTTCTTCCACAGGAAGTCTTGGTAGTGGGACATGCTGAGGGAGCTTCATGCCCTTCTCATAATGCCAGAATGATCACCAATGGCTTTGTGTAACTGATATTGCTCAAGAGCTGTTTTTCTGGTTTAATGAGCTGAGATAATAAAGAAGGGAATTAGCAATATATGTCAGAGTGCATTTGAAAACTTTTTTGCAAGTGTAAGCTTTTTATTCACACTGAGTAGTGTCTCTGAATGACCATGAATTAACTTGTTCATTAAGTGCAATCCTGATTGAGTGTATCATTAAGTTTCCATGGATCCCTAATTGTTCTTTCTGAGTTTTCTGTTTCTCTATGCATGCTACAAGGAGAATTAGCAGTTAATGTGCAAAATAGTGTTTTGATGATGTGCTATCGAGTTGGAATAACATGTCTCTTCAGCAGAAGCTTTCCCTTAGATGAAGCACAATACTTTATAAGAACACTGAGCATCCCCTAAATCAGAAGTCAAGATCACTGTGAATGACATGTCCAGATGCAAGCTTTTGATCTATATACTTGCACTGAGGGCAGATGGTCCTACAGCATGTCCATTTATGTAACTAGGCTAGTATCACGCAATGGAAAGGAAAAGCGGAACTTCAAAGAAACAAATATTTAACTTGTCTTAAAAATAAGAAGAGTTATTGGATCTATGTTCCAGATGCTGCACAAAACTACCATCTCAGAGATGCACTTTGCAAGATATTGCAAGAGAAAAATACATTGGTGCTTATTAGCATTTTTAGGCCAGAGATACATTTTTTTTCTGGTTCTGGCTATCAGTGTATTTTTGACTGCCATGATGGCCCTTTCTTGACACTTCTTGTTCCTTCAGATATTAAAGCCACTAACTAGGGGAGGCTCTCATTCTTCTGAACTTTTCCCTCTTGTCATTCAACTAATATTCGTTTCACTAGAGGGAAATGAGAATTGCAGAAGTTGCAATTCATCCAGGTAAAAACAGCCACAAAGACAGAATGAAGTAAGGAACAAGATGACTCCAGACAAAAAATCACCATTGGACCAAGGGTCTTATGCAAGGTGAGTGAAGAGTGTGTAAACAATGGGTGCATAGGTTATTGTTGTGTCCTGTTTAGGACACTGTTTTAGAAAGTCCCCTTGGAAACAGTCCTTAGTAACAAAGGCATCCAGGAAGGCTGGACATACTTTAAGAAGGAAATCTTAAAGGCACAGGAGCAGGCCATCCCTATGAGCTGAAAGAAGGGCCAGCAGGGAAGAAGACCGGCCTGGATAAACATGGAGCTCTCTCAGGAACTCAGGGGGAAAAAAAGAGAGTTTATGACCTTTGGAAGAAAGGGAAGGCATTTCAGAAAGAGTACATGGATGTCAGTAGGTCATGTAGAGAGAAAGTTAGAAAGGCAAAAGCTCAACTAGAACTCAGTCTGGCCACTGCTGTGAAAGATAATAAAAAGTGTTTTTCTAAATACATTGACAACAAACAGAAGGAAGGCAAAACAAAAATCTCCGTCCTTGTTTGGAAGGGGGGGGGAAATTGTCACCAAAGATGAGGCAAAGGCTGAAGTACTGAATGCCTTTTTTGCCTCAGTCTTTAACAGTAAGATCGGTTATCCTCAGGGCAACTGGACCTCTGAGCTGGTAGACAGGGATAAGGGAGCAGAATAGACCCCCTGCAACCCAGGAGGAAGTAGTTAGTGATCTGCTGAGCCACTTAGACATTCACAAGTCTATGGAGTCAGATGGGATTCATCCAAGGGTACTGAGGGAGCTGATGGAAGAACTAGCCAAGCCACTGTCCATCACTTATCATGAATCCTGGCTAATTGGGGAGGTCCCAAATGACAGGAGGTTGGCCAATTTGATGCCCATCCACAAGAAGAGCCAGAAGGAGGATCTGGGGAACTACAGGCCTGTCAGCCTGACCTCAGTACCTGGGAAGGCCATGGAGCAAATCATCTTTGAGTGCAATCACACAGTAATGCGGCCTCGGACAGGTTTCGGGGTATCCTCAGCTGGCTGTCACTGCTCCGGATAGGGCAGCCTTGTTCAGCACAGCTTGCCAGGGCTCCCAGGCAGTTCCCAGCCACAGGCTACCTTAGCAAGCTTAGGTAATATCAGCTCTTTCGTGATTATCAGCTCATTTTGTGATTTCAGCTCTTTAGCTTGCTAAGTGCCTTAGGCAGACACGGGGGGAGAGAGGAGAAGCGCTGTGTGAGGTTCCCACAGGGATGTCTTTATTGAATCTTCTGCGAAGGTCTCAGGAACAGCTCTTCTACCAAACTAGGCACAAGTAGCTCTTTATATAGGGTACAGGAGTTTTAGAAATTGTCCAATAGTAAGGGTCAAAAGGAAAGTGACCTATAGTCTTACAGAGAGATAAGCAAAGGTCCAAAGGTGGAAAAAGGGGCTTCTTAGGTCCAGTCATCATGACTAGGCATTTCCTATCTTAGGCTGCTGAATGCCAGGGAGGCCTTGCAGGCCCTGTGTCTGCTACAACACAGCACATATAGGACAGCCGGGGGATCATGCCCATTCCATGGGTTTAGGAAATGCAGATCCTGCCTGAACATCCTGATCTCCTTCTATGACCAGGCACTTAATCAATAGCTTAAGTTAAATAATTTAACAAAGGATTCCTATGGGGTTGACTGTACCTCAACAACAAATCGCTTACCAGCCTAGATTACTTATAAATGTAAAGTACTTAAGAATCTAGGAGAGCAGCATTCATAGTCCATTTACTATAGCATATTCACACTTGCTTGCACACAGACATAAAAAAGTGTGTACAAGGTACCTGTGAAAAATTCTCCTCAAATTCAATGAAGTAAGTACTTAAGTCAGATGCCTTTGCATTCTTCTCAATGGGCAAAGGGTTGAGCCACAAGGAATGGGAGGGTATCAGCTCAGGATCTGTTGTCATCGTTCAGCAGTGGTCCTCCAAATATAGCAAACTTGAGAGTTCACTGGCTCAAAGGGAGATTGCTGGTTGCCACGGCCATTGCACCCCTGATACCTCATTATGGGTAGGGTGGGGTAACCCAATAGATACAGAAAGACTTGAAGCTTCTCTTGAGGGATAGTCCAGAAGATTCTGTTCAGAAGCCAGAAGTAGTGATGAACAGTCCTAGGCCACAATTTTCAAACCAATGTTACTTTCTTTGGAGACTACCAGCAAACAAAACTAAAATAAATTAAAAGGAAAAAACCTCCTCATATGCAGGAAGTCATTTGGGAAAGAAATAGAAAATATAAAATCTCTTAATTTCTAAACCAGGACATTGGGAACTGGCACTAAACTATGCTGGGTACCAAGAGGAGAAAGGGAGGAGTTATACAAGTACTCAAAAAGTTGGAAGATAATGTGCTGTTCCAGATCCAACCAGCTATTACATTTGTGCTCCTTTCAATGTCCATGTAAGACCTCTGTGTTTTCAACTACTCACAGTTGACAGGGAGATGATCAGCTGTCTTCTTTTCTCATCAACATCAATGGGAATGACACACCTTATAGTGTAGTTGCTGCTAAATTTCTCTGGGTCTGCCAGCATAGCGTTCTCCATTAATGGTCATCAAAAGAGTATCTTGAATCCTGGAAGAATCTTTGTGAAGAGCCTTTTGCAGTCTCCCTGAAGAGTTACATTCTCTCTGTGAGATTTGAATCATATCAGAGTTTGCTTAAAGCCTTATCTAATTCAGGGTTTTGTGGCTCCTGCCCAATGGCCCATCTGAAGTCTTGATCCACCCTTGGGTGGGAGATGGAGAAATATGCTTGTGTTTAAATTAATTAAATAAGGGGAGTATAAATATTGCTGGAGAACATATTTCTAAAAATGCCTGTGATTAAAAAACTGAAAACCTGTTTATTGATAATTCGGCCATAGATTTTAATTTGAAGGGGTGGGGGGAAAATGTGAGTCACCCCTAAAAATGTATCTCTTGCAGACTCTTAAAATCAAGTAGGAAAATTATTCCCCCATAAATATTTTAAAATTAGCACAATAATCCTTCTGAAGCCTGTTCAGCCATGTCAGTATGCAGCAATGTATCTAAACAAATTAGGCCTCTGTGTGCGCCAGCCATACTGCTCGTAACTGTTCTTATCAGAATTTTCTCAGGGCACTGTGGAATTCATCAAGGTTACTAAGACATAAAGTGTGCTAAAATAAGAATGAAGAAGCTGAGAAACCACATACCAGGATCACAAGAACTAGATAACAGAGTATAGTAGCAGTGTCCCCAATGTGGGAATAATGAGCATTGACTCCATGATTGCAGAAGGTTGATCAATTGCTTTATTACTACTACACTATACAATACTACTACTACTACGAAAAACCCATCGCCCTTGCCAGACAGTCCAATACACATGTGGATCCAATTGGTCAATGAATCCAAACACCATCACCAGTGTCCAATTAGAAAACCAACCTTTGGTAAACAATCTCCATAACACATTCCACATGTTCAAAACAACAGGTGCAGCAAATGGAGATAAGAATTGTTTTCTCTGAGCTTTCTCACAGCTTCTCACAGCTTCCCAGGAAAATCCTGGGAGAGAATTATGTCTCTCTCTGTTCAGAGGATATGCGATTACCGCAACAGAGAACTGTAGAACACCTGCACGGTAACCAATCACGGCTGCTGAGAAATGGAGGCAGAAAATGAGGGAACAAGACAAAGGTGCCAATCAAGAAGTGTGATCTTAGTAGTTTGGAGAATGTATAAAAGTGTGTGTAATGTAAACAATAAACGGCTTCTGCTTGATCATATTGGTCAGTTGTTCAGGAGTCCTGGTTTACCTGCAATATATTGGTGACGCATTTGATAGTGAATGTGTTAATGAAGTAGATCGAAACTTTTAGACTCTAAAAGGGGAGTTTTTACACCCTTTGGACTCTGAAGGCGATACTACTGAGTGAAAAGGCAGGGGCCCTAGATGGAGACTGCAGCGGCTGGACCGCGGGGGGAGGGGAGTTGAAGGATGACTCCAATGGAGCAAGGAGAACGCACAAGGAAAATGGCTCCGGGAAGAATTCGTTTAAGCTGCAGCTGTTACACTGGGACAGGTGAGGAACTAGGGACTGGAGGATGGGGAAGGCGCTATCAAAGGAAGAGCAGGCTACTCTAAAAGTCCTCCAGCATATTCTCTCTAGGAGAGAGGTTGTCCTGGTTCAGGGCAAATCTGGGAGAGAACCCTGAAAGGGGCTCCTCTAGAAAAGCAGATTCAATCGGCCCCTCCCCCCAACTGGTCCAGGAGAAAATACCTCCTTGGAGAAAAGTGGAAAAAAATGTTTCTTAAACAATAAAACCTAAATAATTTTAACCAATAAAACCTCTTGCTGTTCCAAAAGAGATGACAAACTGAGAAAGTCCCCTCCCTGGGTTGCAGTTCAGCTCACTCAGTCTCTTATCAGTCCCTCCGGTGCTGGAAATGCCATGGCCCAGGCCCGGCCTGGTGGGCCACAGATGCGAGCTGCCGGTGCTCTTCTGGGTGTTCAGTCCAGAGCAAGTTTAAACTTGTCCAAAGAAAAGGGAAGAAGGAAAACCCCACAGTCCAGGGAACTTCTTTGCCTCAGCTAGCTAAACTAACTAAAAAGCAAAGGAGAGCTCTGTCCTGCTGTCTGTCCATCCGCAGACAACACAGTCCAGGAGCAGGAATGTGGAGGAGTGAGTGCAGTGTCTGAAAACAAACTGCGCGCTTCTTCTTTCCCCCCTTCACTCTCTGGAACAAGTCTTAAAGGTGCAAAACTTATAATTCAGCATAAACAGAACAAGACGATTTGGGGATAAAAGCATCATATAGTCAACCTAGGACAGAGGTAAAATATGAACCTCAGGTTTTGAAAAAATTGCTGAAGTGGGGTCAGGAGAAAGGGTTTTGTTATGGGTAGATAATGAGATGATTGGCTCTCACAATTAAGGGATTACTGTTGTGTGAACATTAAGAAAAGCTTTACTGGTGTATAGTTATGTTATTGTAGTTTAGATGTCCTCTGTTCTCCCCATAGTTCCCTCCCCCCCCCCCCCCCGTATTGTTGCCATCAGAGAGCCTGGGTTGTCTAGGACAGGTAAAAAGAAGGTGTGCACATGTGCCCCTTCCATGGGGCAGTTGGGAATGGAAAAGCTTGTGGCTTAGGGGGTGCGGCATGGCAACACCTGACCTCCAATCAAGTTACAAGAAAGCAGTCTCCACCAATAAACGGCAAAGAAGAGCTGACTGACAGACTTTGGGAGGGGCCAGGGTTGGGTGATGCAACACCCGGGGGTATAAAAGACTGAGCATCCATCTTGAAGATGAACTGGCCATGTGGTATCCATGAGGGCAGTTCCCAGCACTGCAAATTTTTCATTATGTAGTCCTTTTGTTGTATTTTTGTCAAGGTTTATTAAACCTTTCAAATTTTCAAAGTGAGTAGTTGTTTCTCACAGTTTTTTACTAAGCCTAAAAGCATATTTGATACCTCTGAGTGGGAAAAGCTCAGGATGGCCCTTTGGGATGCAATCAGCAATGGGTTCAAAGACACTATGGGATTGAGTACAACATGGAAATTATTGATAACTGTGGAAAGTACATATTACATGATTGGCTCTTTGCAGATACTAAATGTGTTATGTTGCATTAATTAGTAGTACTATATTTTTTAGGTAGCGTGGTAAATATAGTTTTAGGTTATAACATATTGTTAAAATAGAAACTATGCGATGTAAGATACTTTTTTAATTAGCTCAAGAAAGGGATGAGATAATCAAGAAATTCTTCACACAGAGATAACAGCAACAAGACACCTAAATCTCCAGGAGAAGAATTATTGCCTCCTTATCGGAAGAGACCAACTTTTCCCATCTCCTTCCCCGCCTTTGAGGAGCCAACAGGATTAAGGGGGAGAAGTTGACAATAAACCAGAGAACACCCTTTGTTTGAAAAGAATTTATGCATCATGTATGAGATATATGAATATGCAACAGGCTATTGCCTTTAAGGGTTAATCCTCTGTTAGCAGGTGTGCTTTTGGGGCTGAATTGTCCTAGGAAAGCATCCGGACTTGCGTATTTCTTTGCTTTTTATTGTCCTCTATTGTCCTAACTCTGATTATCCAAATTCTTATTGCTCCAATTTTTATTGCTATTTTTATGACCATTTTATTACTATTAAACTTTTAAAATTTTAAAACAAGTGATTGGAATTTTTGACAATAACAGTTTTAAAACAATTAAAAGCAGAGAGGACAGCTGCAGCCCTAGAGCCAGACATTGTCGTGATGGGTTTTCCAGCATATGCCCCAGTTTTTCGGGGGGGGGAGTGTTAGCGTTCAGAAACACATAATCACGAAAATGATTATATGCTGGTGCTTTTATTGAAGAGCTCTGGGTGTCAGGGGTAGGAACCCAAATCTGACTCCGCCATACATTCGAGAGGAATATGTTTTTATATTCTATCGTTATATAACTCTCACGTTAATTATTAAACTTATATTGTTCTATTGTATACAGAAATTTTAGCTAAGCATAGCCCCCTTAAGTTTCCAACATAGTTTTTCATGATTCTTCTAATGGTTATATAATAATTACATTTAATTACTAAACAATCATCACATCTAACAATTATATCATTCATCATGCTGCTTACGCAGGTGCAGTGATCTGAGAAAACACAAAGCCTAACATTTTCAGAGTCTATCTTTAACATTTTCCAGGGTCTCCATTATCATTCTCCCCCCTTTGAAAGCATTTTTACTTCACTATAGGTGTAAATGTTTTCACTTAATATAGTCCTTTATCTCTCAATTTATACTTGATGTTCTTCAAATCCAGGGTTGATGTAAACGTTGTCGTGAATGTTATCACGAACTGGAGAACCAGAAGATGGTGGGCGTGGATCTTGTGTCAGTGCCTTTATTATCTTCTGGTTCCAGGACGTTTTCTTCTGTATCTCTCTCTTTAAGATGCTGTAAACTAACCAAATTGCTAAGAATACAATTAGTAAGATTATCAGACTCTCAATGACAGATTTAATCCATGAACTCACATTCCACCCTAACCCTTTAAAGATTTTGCCTAACCAGCTTGTAGTCACATCCTTTTGCTCTTCTTGTGCTTCATGCTCTATTTGTTTCAACTGGTTGATGTCATATTCTACATCTGCAGTTACATTTGGGATATGAATGCAGCAGTGATCAACCCGTCCCTTTAAAAACCCACATACTCCATGCTCTTTCAGGAGTAACAAATCTAAGGCTAATCGATTTTGTAAAGTCATTTTTGTGGTGGCTTGTAATTGTATGTTTAATTCTTTAAATCCTTCCCGGGTGACTCTTGCCAATCTATCTACCTGACCTGTAAGTTTGTACAACATCTCTCTACTCTGATAGTTTGCTATTGGACCAAGCAAGGACTCTAGGGCCCACCCAAATTTCACTCCACTAGAGGGTTCCTGCCAAGTGTCATCTGAATTTTCATTATCTGGAATTTCTCGTCTTGCTCTTATCTGCAGAAGTTCATGTTTTCCATTAAATGGGGACTTTTTCCAAATTGGACATAAGGTTGGGGGGCCTAAAGTAATTTCTTTTACTTTCCCGTCTACAGGCAGATGTGTTGTCCGGGTACCATCGCTTGTTGCCCATACAAATTGTCCTGGACTTCGAACTGTACTCCTGGTACATCCTACAACTACTTTATAATTCACTCTGCCTTGTTTATGTTTGATCCCTCTGCAAGCACAATCAATTTGCAGGGCTATTGCCGGGGGTGGCATCTGTTTTATCTCTGCATCATCAGAAGTGCAGTCATAAGTTTTATTACATGCCCACCAACTTACTTTGTCTGCCCTCGTCCTGCTACTGATGGCAGTGTACGTTACTGCTGGATCTATTTCATTCTCGGAGCCTTCCCACTTAATACACCAAGGGGTGTTTGCCATATATTGGAATTTTTGAAGTATACTCACAGACCACGCACTGTCCCAAGGTTCTATCTGATCTTTCTGATCCTTGGCTTCACACTTCCATACCAGAGTGGTTTCTGTAACATTTTCTATAATCTTTTTATAGTGTGGCAAATAGCATTGCCATTGTATGATGCCTCCCGATTCTCCCATGGGTGTTCCTAATATGCCATCACTTAGAATACAGTCTTTCTGGCTCATGGGTTTCATCCATGTTCCTATTTTCTCCCAAGTTTCCTTGACTACTTGCCTCGATTCAGGTACCTGTTTACATGTAATTGTTTTGTTCTTTTGTATTTCAGGTAGTTTGGATGTTATGATTCCCCAGTTTACTGGGTCTCCTGCTGCATTTGGTATTGGCAGACAGGCAGTTATTCTACTGGTGTTTTGCATTTTGGAAAAATCTTTGACTAATCCAATCATTACATTCTCAGCCTGAACTGCATTAGAAACTTTTATCACCTGTGTTTCTGCTTGTACCTCTCTCTTCATTCTAGAATGAAGAGTGGTTAGTTGATCCTTTTGCATTCCATATCCCAAAGACATTAATGACCATAGCCTTAGCACAATTACTGATAGCATTCTCAAAGCAATTAAACACATCTTATCTGCAGCCTTGTTGATTCCACAGTTTACACAGTCCGTGATCCAGGATGGATTTTCTTCACTCGGGTATAGTGAATCCAGGGGTCTACGCCGGCCACTTTGACTGCTGTAAAGGTGGTCAGTAGTACCTGATGGGGTCCACTCCACTTTTCTTTCAGTGGTTCTTCGTTCCAGTTTTTAATGTACACCTTGTCTCCTGGATGTATGTTATGAACTGGATTCTCGAGAGTCAGCGGTCTATTCCACACGAGGATGCTCCGGAGCCGAGCTAAAGTTTTCCCGAGAGACAGAACATAATTCTACACTTCCTGCTTTCCTGTGACGTGTACATTAGGGTTAGGCTCAGGAGATTCATATGGTTTCCCATACAATATCTCATAAGGACTGACTGACATCCCACTCCTAGGCTTTATCCGAATCCTCAGCAGTGCTATTGGCAAAGCCTGGGGCCACTGCAGTTTGGCTTCTTGGCATATTTTACTGATTTGCCTTTTTAGTGTCTGATTCATCCTCTCTACCTGTCCACTTGACTGGGGTCTCCACGGTGTGTGGAGATCCCAAGTTATCCCCAGCAATTTACTTACCTCTTTTACTACTGTAGTAATGAAATGGGGCCCCCTATCTGATGATACCCCTAGGGGTACCCCGAACCTGGGAATAATCTCCTGTAGTAACCACTTAACTGTTTCCTTTGCTTGGTTTGTGCGACAGGGAAGGGCTTCTGGCCATCCAGAAAATGTGTCAACCCCCACTAACAGGTATTTGTATCCTCGAGTTCTTGGCAATTCTACAAAATCTACCTGCCAATAGTCTCCTGGCTCTATTCCGATCCGAATTCTTCCTAGCTGGGCCTGTCGCCTAGCCACTGGGTTGTTTTTCAAGCAGATATCACATTTTGACATTACTGATTTTGCCGTTGTTAACATCCGTACCGAAATTAAACTCTGCTTTAGCAATGTTACCAATGCCTCTGCACCCCAATGACATTCGTTATGTTTAATTTGTAGAACTTCTCTCATTATCAGGGGGGGTACCACTATTTGTCCTTGTGCAGTCACATACCATCCTTCTGAATTCTTTTGTGCATTTAGCAAACGTGCCAGTCTCTCATCTTCTACTGAATATTTTGGTTTTGGAGGCAAATTGAATTGGGATACATTAAGCTTTAAAGGTATCAATGCCATTGTTGTTTGCACCCCTCGAGCAACCTGTCGGGTTGCCCAGTCTGCCTTTCGATTTCCCTCACAGATTTTGGAGTTTCCTGATTGGTGTGCTTTACAATGTATAATTGCCACTTGTTCAGGTTTTTGTACTGCTTTTATGAATTGCAGGACTGCATCCTGATGTTTAATGTGTGTACCTCGAGAAGACAATAATCCTCTTTCTTTCCACAGTGCTCTGTGTACATGCACCACTCCAAAAGCATATTTTGAGTCAGTCCATATATTTACCTTTTTCCCTTCACTTAATTCTAGTGCCCTGGTTAAAGCAACCAGTTCTGCCTTCTGGGCAGATGTATTTGGTGGTAATGCCTTTGCCTCCACTACTGTATTGACTGTTGTTACCGCATATCCAGCGTATCTGGTTCCATTTTCCACGAAGCTGCTCCCATCTGTAAATAGCTCCCATTCTGGCTGCTCTAGTGGAACGTCTTTCAGGTCTTCTCTTGCTGAATAGGTGTACTCTATTACCTCTACACAGTCGTGTTCTAATGGGCCTTCTTCAGTTGTGGTACCTAGGAACAAAGCTGGATTCAAAAGGTTAGTTGTTTTTAATGTGACATCATCCTGCTCAGTCAGGACTACCTGGAATTTCATCATCCTGCTTGGAGATAGCCAATGGCCCCCCTTCTGTTCTAAGACAGTGGTTACCATGTGTGGTACATAGACATCTATGTGCCTTCCCATAGTAAGCTTCCTGGCTTCTTGTATCAGCATCACAGTAGCTGCGACCGCTTGCAGACATGAAGGCCATCCGGCACTTATGTTGTCAAGTTGTTTGGAAAAGTAGCCCACCGGCCTTTTCCAACTTCCCAGACGTTGGGTCAGGACTCCTAGTACTAGGCGCAGCCTTTCATGTACAAACAGCTGAAAATCTTTAGACAGATCAGGTAACCCTAATGCTGGAGCAGTTGTTAGTGCTTCCTTTAATTTTAGGAAGGCTTCTTTCTGTGGCTTGCCCCAGGTGAATGGCTGCATCTTCTGAGCTTCATACAGGGGTTTCACAATCAGTCCATAGTCCATGATCCACAGGCAACACCATCCTGCCATCCCGAGGAAGACTCACAGCTCATGTAAATTCTGGGGCTCTGGAATAGCACAAATAGCTTGGATACGGTTAGTACCTAGTTTTCGTTGCCCTTGTGAAATTTCACATCCCAGGTAGATCACAGTCTGTTGGGCAATTTGTGCCTTTCCTCTGGATACTTTATAACCTCCCATACCCAGTGAATTTAAAATCTCAATGATTACCTTAATACAGGTTGCTTTTTCTTCTGTAGCTATTAGTATATCATCAACATACTGTAACAACAGGTATTGGTCTCTTGGTACTTGCCCATTCTCGGTCCAAATCTCCAGCTCCTTTGCCAGTTGGTTTCCGAATAGGGTCGGTGAGTTCTTGTATCCTTGTGGAAGTCGGGTCCAGGTGAGCTGGGTCTTTCTTCCGTTCCCTGGGTTTTCCCACTCAAAGGCAAACAATTTCCTACTTTCCTTGTCAAGGGGTATGCAGAAAAAGGCATCTTTTAAATCAATTACAGTAAACCATTTATATATCTCCTTTAGGGATGTTAGCAATGTGTAGGGATTTGTTACTACTGGATAAATGTCCTTTGTTATTTTATTTATTGCTCTCAAATCCTGTACTAATCTATATTCACCATTTGGTTTCTTTACTGGAAATATTGGTGTATTAAATTCTGATTCACATTCTTCTAAAATTCGGTATTTCAAGAATTTCTCAATGATCGTTACTATACCTTGCCGTGCTTCTGGTTTTATGGGATACTGTTTGACTTGTACAGCCCTCGCCCCTTCTTTTAACTCTACATGCACTGGTTGTGCCAATTTAGATTTTCCTGGTATATCCGTCTCCCACACAGAGGGAATCACTGCATCTTCTACCTACCTAGGGATAGAGGGAATGGGTTTTTCTTTGATCATTAATATCTGTCCCGTCTTTGATTCAGGTATTTTCATTATGAGCTCTCCGTTTTCAAAGGTTATTACCTCATCAAATTTCGCTAGTAAATCTCTCCCTAAAAGCGGAATTGGACACTCAGGGACATATTGAAATTCGTGTGTTAGAACCTTGCTCCCAAAACACAAATCTAGGGGTTGCAAGAATGGCCGTTTTTCCTCCTTCCCTGTAGCGCCGACTATCGTTGTTTCCCTGTCCCCAATTTGTCCTTGTAAATCATTTAATACAGAGTAAATAGCTCCCGTATCTATTAGAAATTTGACCTCCTTATGCCCTAATTGTATAGTTATAACGGGCTCCTGAACCTGTTTTGCCGGTTCTATGTCTAGTCAGCTGGTATACTCCCCCAAAACCATCGCCTTGGCAACGTTTTCTTGCTGGAACTGATTGCCCTGGCGAAACAAATCTGGACAATCTCGCTTCCAATGCCCCTCCCTTTTGCAGTATGCACATTGATTTAGGCTTAACCCTTGCGTAACTGGTCTCCTACCTCGACTATTCCTGCCACGTCCCCTGAAACTTGGGTTCCCTTTTCCCTGTATTACTGCCAAAAGATTTTGCTGCTGCCTTTTACTAGCTTCTCTTTGGCGATTATTATACACTTTCCAGGCGATCTCAAGTAACTTATCCAAATTCCTTAATTCCTTTCCTTCTAATTTTTGCAATTTCCTTCTGATATCGTCTTGTGACTGGCCCAAGAATATGAGAGCGAGCTGAACCTTTGCTTGTTCTGTGTCTATTTGGAGATCTGTGTATTTTCTTGCTGCCTCCTTAAGCCTCTCCAAAAACGCAGTAGGAGATTCCTTTTTTTCTTGCCGAACCTCATATAGTTTAGACCAATTTATAGTTTTGGGCAAGGCATTCTGAACTCCTATTTGAATCCACTCCTGATATTTCTGTAGTCTCCTCATATCACAAAATAAATTAGGGTCCCAGTTTGCATCCTCAGTTAGGAAATTCTCATCTACAGTCCCAGTTACGAGGCCATTTCTAATATCTTCTCTTGCCCTTTCTTTGGCAGCCTTAAGTACCATCTCTTTCTCAGTAGAATCCATCAAAGTATCTAATATTACTTGTATGTCATCCCAGTCAGGATTCTGAGTTTTTATAATAATTTTTACTACTCGTGCTACCTTGTCAGGATTTTCTCTATAAGTTCCGGCTGATTGTTTCCAAATAACCAGATCTGCAGGAGAAAAAGGCACCTTTACAAACACTGGCCCTTCCACTCCTACACCTTGTCGCAAGGGGGCAATCACAGTCTGTTTTTGTCTGCCTATATCTTTTCTATCCACGACCGGAGCAAGCTTTGACCGACTTCAAGTTCTGTGGGCTACCGGGGTCACTGATCTACCACCATTGCCATCTCCCCCACCCACATCCCTCCCCCTTCTGTCTATTACAGTTAGGTTTTGCTCATCTTCCGAGGAAGAGGGATCAGGTGAGGATGGGAGAGGAGGATAAAGAGGGAAAGGTGTACTAGACGAGACAGGTTCAGGACTAGGTGGGGCAGGCAGTGGGATAGGGACAGATGAAACAGGTGGGATATGGCTAGGTTCTCTTGGTCTTATTGGAGCTACCTGTAAATCAATATCTGTATAATTTTCCCTACTCAGGCTTTCTTTCAATGCCAAGTGTTCTAGAGAATGTTTCTCACAAACCCCACACTTATCACTTGCAGATGTTTTAACCACCATTAATCCACATTCATTCTGCCATTCTGGCTTTCCCCGTAAGTAGAAAAACAAATCAACATAGGGAACCTCATGCCATTTTCCTTCTTGTTTACAAAACGACATTAACTGTGAAATAGTGTTATATTGCAGAGTCCCCATATTTGGCCATTTTTTTCACCATTCTCCAAGACATATTCTGGCCACCATGTATTACAGTAATCAATCAACTTAGCTTTACGTAATTCTTCCCCAAAATTACCCTGTTTCCAATGTGCTAATAAGCACCCCAAAGGAGAAGTTTGCGGAATAGAGGCATTGCTGCCTAAAATCCCTTTGAGCTTCTCCATCCAAAAATATACCACAAATTGCCGAACCTGCAAGGCTTTCGCGATTGTCTTATGGAACAGCGCCTAGGCAATACCACAAGACCTTTAGGAATTCCTTTAGCCCAACCAAGTGTAGCTTTTGCTGCGTCTTATTGGCAGGCACCCAAACCAAGTAAAAGCACCTTACCTTTCTCCCGGGGACGTTGTGAGCGGCAGAGGCGGTCGCGGCCAATGGGCTCCCCGAGAATCCCTCGGTGGCGGCTGGAGCGTGATCGGGTCGCGAACTCGCTCAGCAGCACTCACAGGGTCCCATCTGGGGTCGCCAAAATGTTAGCGTTCAGAAACACATAATCACGAAAATGATTATATGCCGGTGCTTTTATTGAAGAGCTCTGGGTGTCAGGGGTAGGAACCCAAATCTGACTCCGCCATACATTCGAGAGGAATATGTTTTTATATTCTATCGTTATATAACTCTCACGTTAATTGTTAAACTTATATTGTTCTATTGTATACAGAAATTTTAGCTAAACATAGCCCCCTTAAGTTTCCAACATAGTTTTCATGATTCTTCTTATGGTTATATAATAATTACATTTAATTACTAAACAATCATCACATCTAACAATTATATCATTCATCATGCTGCTTACGCAGGTGCAGTGATCTGAGAAAACACATAGCCTAACATTTTCAGAGTCTATCTTTAACATTTTCCAGGGTCTCCATTATCAGGAGGACCCAGTAATACCCCCTTCTGCACTCGCAGAGCCGAAGCTGCAGGCACAACAGGCAGTCTCAGACAGTAACAACACGGTCCTACATGCTGCACTGGGTCCGCAATCTGCATTGGGTGGAGGTGGATCTGCCGCTCCTTCCCCGGCACCGGGTTTACGCATGGGGTGTCCCATGGTATCCCTTGAAGAGTTAACAACAGCGATGGGGGCGCGAATATTTCCCCCGCTACCCCCTTCGCCGTCTGACTCACTGCCGCCCAGCCACCGCAGCGGGTTTTCGAATGCAAATTGCAGGTTTACAAATGCAAAAGCTTGTGCCGCTTTGAGAAGGAGAGAGTGCGCGGGAGCAAGAGGCAGCCCGCGCTGGCTGCGCGGCCTGGCTAGCTCAGGCACGGTTTGAGATGTGTCAGAACAAAGGGGCGTTTATACTAAACTAAAGATTGATAAGATTAAATTCTCGATTCGAAGATTTACTACTCTGGGCAATTAAGAACTTCTCTGAACTCTGGGACTCTGTTCATATTTGGCTTTTTTTATATTCCTACTAAGAAAGATAAGGCTGCAGCTGCTTTGTTTTCAACGTGCCCTGTAATTAATGAGCTTTTGTTAAACAGCAAAGCTAGTAATCCTATCTCTGGAATTTCTCCTGCATAACAGCAGGTGCCATCTTTAACCCTCACTGAAATAAACAGGGCAGGAGACTTTTTCTCCTTTTAATGCCTTTATTAAAATTGATCAGCTTAAGATTGGGAAGCCCGACGGGTCTGCAGTCTCCGTCGTCTCTCCCAGGGTGACTCGGAGGAAGAGGATTTGCGCAGCTTTGTCCACTAGGGGCAGAGCTGGGGGTCCTGTCCTCGTGGGAGCCTTGGGCGTAACTCCGATCTCTCTCCTTTCCACTGCCTCCCGGCTCCGGGTCTTGGTTTCCGATGATTTCTTTGCTCAGGGTGAGGGGCAACAAAGGTTTTCAGCATCTCTGCAGGCTCAGCACTCTGTTCCTAGACATTACTCTAATTTCTTAATTCTGTATTGGCTCGTTGTTTTTGGGGTCTTTTTTGGTAAGTTTGACACTTCCCATGGCATGCTGGTCCTGAAGTTATTTTGCATCTTCTGATGCCCCCCCTCCCACGTCCCGTCCCCTCCCCTCACTGTCCGGGGACAAGAGCCATTAACTTAGCCCTAGCCAGGGCCTTTACTGATACAAAAGGAGCAATTAGTTACAACGACCCATGATTACAATAACAAAACAGGTAGAAGTCCACCTTGGTGACAACTAGTCTGACTGGTTTGCAACTCTTTTTCTTCCCCAAAAAATTGGCAGATTTTTGTTTATAACACTCACTACCTAGCTAACAGCACCTTTGGCCGCTTGTAATATTACACCGGAGGAGAGGGAGGGAACCGTGCCTTGAGGGGGGAGGGTGACTCCCTCGACCTTATGCGCGAATATAACAGCGTCGGGAATAACAGTCCTGAAAAGGTAGCAGCCTTCCTGAACTTTTAACTGAAAATTCAGGCAAAAAACTGGGTGTTCTGGTCCCAAAACTCTCCCGGTCCCAAAACCCGAAAGGCTGTGCCAAGATCTCTTACATCACTATTGGGCATGTTCTGTAGGGACAAATTGGTGGCAGTTTACAGGTAGTTGCCGAACAACAAAATGGCGGTCCCCTACAGGAAAGTTCCCGACGAGATGGCGGGCCCTGATGCCGAGCGTGCGCAGTGCAGCAGACAAAATTTTATAACCATTGAGACTACCGACCTCCAACTACAGCGCCACTTCTGGCCGCTTCTATTATTGCAAGGAAAAGGGACGACAAAAAGTTCTCTACGGGAGAAACAAATCTATGGAATGCAGCTCAACCATATCTAAACCAATTTATTTCCTCCAGATACCAGAGACTTTTCGAATTTTAAATCAAGTGCTCATTCAGAAAAAGTGATCCTGCAAACCCAAATGGCAGGAAGCCCAGAGGGTACATATACCAAAAAAAGCACAAGGGATATCTGAGTCATTCATTTCATCCATAAACCACCTCACACAAGCCATTGCTGCAATGCGAACAGAAGCCATCAAAAATGCTTCAGAGATGAAGAAGACTGGCAAATATCGCTCAGAACCCACAAAAATTATAAAGTAACCTAATCAATGTCTTAGGTGCAAAAAGGGAAAACATCATGCAAATCGGTGCTGTTCTAAATATGACATAGATGGGAATCTTCTGCTGGGAAAAGTATTTTCCAGTGACTCAACCATCTGAAATTTCTCCAAAGACAGAACACTTACGGAACTTTAATGTTTATCGATAATAACTTTCAATAAGTTGAGTGTTGATAAGATCAAGCAAAGTTAAGGTTCACTACATTTAAGTCTAAGTACTCTTAAGTTACATCTTGTCACTTTGATATTCTGTTAAAATTAAGTTTATTATTCCTTGCTGTCAGAATTCATTCATTCCAAGTTTAAGCATTGTTTAATATAACTTATCCTAAGTTTTGTTAAAAGTTATTTTTCTAAATTGTAAGATATGTAGTTATTTTTCTAGTGAGATAAGACAGCTCTGATTGAAACAGCTGAGATGAGATGCTGACAAACACCTGTTTGTGAGTGGAAGAAGAAATAGTTTGTTATATCATCAATTTAATTGAAAGTTCTATTCTTCATTACAGTCTCTGCTGTTTTTGTCTTTTATAGGTGATTTTGATAAATAGTAACTGTTATTAATATTACATGAATGTTTTAAAAATGTTGTCTTTACTTTAAACATTTGCTGCTGTTATATTGATTGTATAATGTGAATTCACTGATTTTTGTGATATGAATTATTTACAAGGTATTGTTATAGTATTTACAGCCGGCTTCCATCAGCCAGCCGGCTTTGCCATCTCTTTTCGTGATCACTTATAAGACATGTGTCGTTTCAAGATCCTACTTTGTTGCTGTTC
This sequence comes from Diglossa brunneiventris, assembly GCA_019023105.1. Lineage (NCBI taxonomy): Eukaryota > Metazoa > Chordata > Aves > Passeriformes > Thraupidae > Diglossa > Diglossa brunneiventris. The sequence continues at coordinate 283,635 of JAFCGX010000124.1, forward strand.
TCTAGCTGTTAATGCATCTCTTAGACCAGGTTTACTCTCTGGCTGGTCCCTACACTAACCTTATGGTTTGATCTAATGTTGTCTCTTTAAGTATTTTTCAGAGTTCTAAGAAAAGATATTTGAGCTTAATTGAAAGCCTCCTCCAGACTGCTAGTCTTGTAGCTTTCCTCAGTTATGACAAAAGCACTTCATAGAGAGTCTAGCTGCAACATTAATTTTTTTTCTCTGGGTTTTGTACTGGGTAATAAGTCTCTCATGCAGCTGCATTTTCCTCCACTCTTGGTGTCTAGACCCAGGCTCACAATCCTGTCTGAGATCACTTTCAGATCTTTGAAGAAGCGGTTTGCTGTGTTTGAAGCATCTTTATCCTGAAGGAAACAGCAGAGGGATTCAATTAAGGTCTTTATTCATAACTGTTATTCTTAAGAGCCTTGTTTTAAAATGTGTTAAAAGACATCCACCAATTAGAGTTTGGGCTGTGGCCAGGCCCTAATTCTACTTGGATGGGATGTTTAACAGCAAAATCAGGTGTTTTCTGCATCAAAACTAGATTTAAGTCACTTTAACTTGACAATTTGATCTTGTTATTATGACAGCTGAACCTACTTTTAAAGTGAGCTTGGGGAATTGTTATCTGGACGTGATTTTCCAATTCTCCATTGATTTGAGGTTTATCAGCTATTGCAGACTCTGGAATAATGGTTCAGTGTTGTAATGCTTATTACTTATATAATTTCACGTGTTATTGATTAGGTGTATTGTCTGATTAATTCATAATTGCTGTCAGTTTCTTCTTCACTACATGCATTGTTTTGCTCTAGTGTTTCCTCATGCTAATAATCAAAGTATGTTAGTGGTAACAACTTATGTCATTATCTTACCTATCTCTATATAATTTTGCAAAGCAGAACTAATCAATATTTTGTTTCTTGTATTAGAGCCCATTTTTCACTTCTAAGATTTTAAGAAAACCCTCCAGCCCCTGCGGGGGCGTGAGTTTGCTTGTGTTTCTGCAAGTATGGAGTCTGGGTAAATTTCCACGAAGAGCATGAGACCCTATCAAATGCTAGAAAATGCTGATCACTCCATAAGCAGAGAGGAGAACACACGGACATGAATTGCATGGAGATTTGAACTTGCCCGTGACATCTTGTGCTTCATCCACAGAAAATTGTGGACTTTATAAGTGGGAGACTCAGTAGGGTTGTAGAATTTTTGTTAGCTGATAGCTTAAGGGAAATATGGGTGTCTTGGTATGGAAAGACAGGACTCTGCTAAGGAAGGCAGGAGCCTCCCCTGAAAATGGAGAATGTAAACCCTCCCCACCCCTCCGAATTGCTATCAATTTTAAATTAAGGGGCTCTCAGGCAAACATATGGGAGTAGGAAATAACAGTTCTTTAATAGGGAAAAGGAAAAAAAAAAAAAGGATAAAATAAACAATGCAGTCCACTAGAACAACACTGACAGAGTCAGAACCCAACCTGACACCCTGTCGGTCAGGGTGTTGGTGGCAGTCCAATTGAAAATGTGGCTGCAGTACTCCTGAAGTATCAGGTGTGGTTCTGTTGGAGCAAGGGGGATCTGTAGAGAAGGATGTATTCTTCCTCTGAAGATCCAGTGGAGGAAGAGGCAGCTGCTGTTCCCCTGGGGAATCCCGTGGAGAAAGCCATGCTGGTGTTCCAGAATCTCAGATTATATCTGGGTAGCAATGCTTGGCTCCTCCCTCTGGGCAGAGCATCTCACAATGGGATATTATAGTTCTTATCAGTCATGCACTGACATTCAATAGTCCGTTATCAGCAGAGGTCCCCTCCCGAGGGAGGTGTGAATGTGGTCACTCAAAGAGAGAGATAAGGCAAACTGCCCACTTGACAAAGGTAATCTGCCATACAGATGGTAATAGAAAATATCTTGCATGCAATCTTCAACAATGGGGCTCAGTCAAATGTTATACTTCTGCTTTTTGGATTTATTTGCTTTTAGTAGTGCAACTTTACCGGTTAGCCTACCTAGAACAAATGTTTGGGTGACTTTGGTTAATGTTTTAGGTTTAGATACTTTGTGTTTATCTACTGCAACTCCAGAAAATCCATTCTCTACTTGCTTGGTCAGTGTACCAGTAGAAATTTGGCCTAGACAAGAAAAGATCAACAAAGCTATGCAAGACACCTTGCAATGAGCATTGTTGAGCTTTCCAGGTCTTATTAGCACTCATTTTCCCCCTCATAAGCCTTTTTCTTTGTGTCAACAGGTGAAAGAACTGCCTTGGGTATTAAAACAACTTGTAGAAGGCCTCATGGTTTTTACTGACGCCCGTCAAAAAACTTTTAAAGGAGGCCTTACTTGGCAGGGTAAAGGCAAAATGACTCAGTGAAGTCCTTGCGGTGAAGGGACACAGCAGGTACTGAAAGGACTGCTTGATAAACAAGAAATGGGGAAGGATGGGCTGAGCCCACAGAATAGAGTGCTGAAAGCAGTTCATGTTATGAATCATCTATGGTTAGTAGATAATTGTAGTGAACTAATCAATCAGCGCCACCTGAAAACATCCATTGCCCTCAGAACTGTGGGTGCTTTTGCTATCCTTGAGTGAGATTAGAATATGTGGAGCATGGATTAGATATCTGAGTTTACAAGAAGAAGTTTCCCAAGGTGTGGAGAGTGTAGACATTGGCGCACCCAAAAGTTCAATACCTGGGTGGTGTTATCCCAAGTAACAGGAATAACAATTAATTCCCCATAAACCTCAAGAAGCGCTGGGCTTGTTTACTTTTCATGCATCCTGGTGCCTGTGGGTTGTGGCCCTGCAGGCTGTGCGGGAGGCAGGGTTGTTTGGGCTTTTCAGTGTTTTCTAGGGGTCCTTGTTCTGGATGGTGCATGAACTCTGGCTTTTTTCTTTGTGGAGTGTTGTTGTCTGTCCTTGTTGTGGGGTGCTGTGTTTCTTCTCAGCTTTGGATTGGGTTTGTCGGTGGTGTCTCTTTTTGCTTCCATCTTGTTTTTCAGACTCTGGCTCATTTGGTGGAGGAGCTTGTGGTTTTGCCTCCTTGCTGGGGCTGATCTTTTTGCACTGGTTGGCTGTGGGGGTCGGAGTGCTGAGTGCTTCTCTAAATTAAGCCACCAGGATGGCATTGACAGAATATGTAGCTTACTTGGGCCAATGCTACTGGGGTAGATTCCTTTTGTTTATCCTTAGCCATGCCAGGAGATCCTTTCCGTACATTTTTAATTGGTATCCCAATAAGTGACTTTGCTGGGTTTGCAAAATGGGTAGGAGCTGGAGGAAAACCATAAGTGGAAGCCAGTAAGCCAAATGCGGAGAATTGCTGGTGTAACATAACCAGTGGTGGTACAAAATTGGACATGTGCAAAAGGTTGGGGATTAAGCCAAACGGCGAAGTCTTCCAAGCAGGTACAACAACATAGTTACTGAATGAAAGTGGACTAGAGCCTCAAGAACTAGACTTGCTAGGATCGGTACCTGGAAATTATTACCTGTTTTTTAACTACTTTTTAAACCCAAAATCAACTAATATGAGCAATGTTCTAGTCCCACGTCCCAAAAATAAGTGTCATTCTTGATCCCAATTCTCCATGGTATAAGAATGTGACCAGATACTGCCACAATTGGACTTATCTTGGCAGTGCTGGTGCAAATGCAACTGTAAGAAAGCTTCCACGAGGTATCTTTTTAATCTGTGGAGAGTTTGAAGGGATGTGTTGCATGAACCTCTCTGACCATTCTGTGTCCATTCACAAGAAACTCAAACAACTACAAGATAACATGAAGAAATTGACTGTGAATGACTGGGGTTTGGATGAATGGCTTAGGGAAGGGGAATAACTGGATGGTTGAAAGATATGGTTGGTGTCCCGCTTAGTAGAGAATACAGTAAGAGGGTCTGGCTGGTGCAAGAAGAAGGAGGAATTGTAGCAATGTATGTAAACAACTTAGGCCTCAGTGTGCACCAGCCATACCGCTTGTAACTGTTCTTATCAGAATTTTCTCAGAGCACTGTGGAATTCATCAAGTTTACTAAGACATAAACTGTGCTAAAATAAGAATGAAGAAGCTGAGAAACGGCATACCAGGACTGCAAGAACTAGATAACAGTGGACTGTAGAACACCTGCACGGTAACCAATCATGGACGCTGATAAATGGAGGCAGAGAACGAGGGAACAAGACAAAGGCACCAATCAAGAAGTGTGATCTTAGTAGTTTGGCGAATCTATAAAAGTGTGTAATGTAAAGAATAAACGGCTTCTGCTTGATCATATTGGTCAGTTGTTCAGGAGTCCTGGTTTACCTGCAATATCAGTAGATGACAATGAGCAGGATAAATACATGACAATTTCTGTAAACCCTTCTAAATGGAAACAAAAGAAGTGCAGACTGGATATAAGGAAAAGGTTTTTCATCTAGAAGGCCAGTAAGCATTGGAGTAAGTTGCCCAAATTCAAAGCACTTGTTCAATGGTTTTCATTGTTTTTAATAATTTGCAAACATATTTGCTACTGCAGAAATATATGTAAAATAAATATATAATGCACATACTTATACATATGGGATATATTACAGATCAAGACAGTGGAGAGTAGAGATGAGGTTAAATTTAATTGGGGATTTAAGATAGATGAAACCAGAAATAGTTAAGAAAGACATATGTATTTTCACGGGGACATGCAAGTTGTTACCCTTGATAATAAACTTTGAGCATGTCAATATATACTATCTGAAAATGTTCATCTCAGCTGGGGATTTTTTTGTTTGTTTGTTTTTTGTTTTGTTGGCCTGGTTTATGTGGTTTAAGACCATCTGGAAATAAAGCTCCATGCAGCTGCTCCCCTCCCCCCACCCGCTCCAGTGAGAGAGAGACAAAGGCAGAGATCCTGGGTTGAGATAAAGACAATTTCCTGGAAACAAGATAAGAAAATGAACAGTAACAGCAACAATCCTAATAATAACAGTGTATAAAAGAGATGTCCTCCTCCCCCAAGCTCGAGACAACAAAAAACAATGACAGACAAACCCTCCAGTTGTGACTGGCATCACCTCTCCACTCCATTCGCCACTTGCTGCCCTGGGAAAAAAGGAACAAAAATGGCAGTAGAGGGTCCGTGCATCCCCTTTTTCTTACGTCTGAAACCATGCTCCCTTTTTTCTCAGTGTGAAAAACACCAATCATTTGTTTAAAAATTTTAAAAGTTTAATAGTATTAAAATAGTTATAAAAATAGTAATAAAAATTAGAGCAATAAGAATTTGGACAATCAGAGTTAGGACAATAAAGGACAATAAAAAGCAAAGAATTACGGATGTTTGGATGCTTCTTGGGCACTAAGCCCCAAAAAGCATGGCTCGCTAACAAAGGATTAACCCTTAAAAGCAAACGCCTGCTGCATATTCATATATCTCATACATGATTCAAACATTCCTTTCAAACTAAGGGTGTTTTGTCCTTAATTTCAGCTTCCCCCCTCATCTTGTAAATCAATCTTCTCTGGTTCCTCAGAGTCTGGGCCTTCCTGATAAGGAGGCAATAATTCTTTTCTTGGAATCCTGTAGTATCTCCATCCAGAGAGGATAATGCAAAGAATTTCTCGGTTATTTTTTCCATTCCTTCAGTCAGTTACAAAAAGTATCTTATATCACATAGTTTCTATTTTAATATTATTCTATAGCCTAAAAATTATATTTACCACACTACTTAAAAGATATTAATACAACATAACTTTCTAACATAACACATATAGTATTCATTTTAATATTTGTGAAGAGACAATCATATAATATACATTTTTCACATCAGAAATGAGTGTCCCTTCCTTCTGCCCCTCAGTGATGATGTGAGGTGGTATAGAATAACAACCTAGACACACCCACATGTCTCCAGGCTCCACTCCCTCTTGGCTACTGCAAAAAATAAACCATGTCCTGTGACAGTGGTCACTGGGGTTTTCAGGTGAGGGAAGAGACGAGAATGTTGGCTCCATCTTCAGAAGGCTTATTATTTTATGATGTATATATTACATTATAACTAACTAAAAAGAAATAGAAGGAAAAGGTTCATCTCAGAAGGCTAGCTAAGAATAGAATAGAAGAAATGATAACAAAAGCAGCTGGCTCGGACAGAGAGAGAGCCAGCTCTGCCGTGACTGGTGACTAAATCCAAACATCCACAGGAGACCAATCATGGATCCACCTGTTGCATTCCACAGCAGCAGATAACCATTGTTTACATTTTGTTTCTGAGGCCTCTTAGCTTCTCAGAAGGAAAAATCCTAACGAAAAGGATTTTCACAAAAGATGTCTGCGACAGTGTCCTTGGTCAAAACTAGGACGGTTTGCTTCTTTGAAAAGGGAAAATATCACATGCACCAATATATTAAAATAATTATAAGGTTGCAAAATTAAGCACTTGAGTTAGAAATGCAAAAAATTGTTGCATATAAAATTTTAATTGTGTACTGTTTAATATATGCATTAAGGCATTGCTTCTCACCACACATTTCTGTATTTTTCTTTTTCATAGACTCCTTGTTTTAATTACTATAGGTAATGAATAACAGAGGGTGAAGAAAATGGCAATGTATTGATGCCTTAAGGAGCTGGAACAGAGGCTAGATGGATTTAAGAGTTTGAAAAATGCGTATTATATGATTGACTTTTCGCAAATATTAAAATGACTATTATATGTATTATGTTAGAAAATTATACTGTATTAATCCTTTTCAGTAGTGTGTTAAATATAGTTTTAGGCTATAAGATAATATTAAAATAGAAACTATAAGATGTAAGATACTTTTTCTAACTAGCTCAAGAAATTCTTTGCACAGAGATAACAGCAACAAGTCACCAAAATCCCCAAGAGAAGAATTATTGCCTCCTTATCAGGAAGAACCAGACTTTGAGGAGCCAAAACATTGATTTACAAGATGAGGGGGGACGTTGACAATGAACAGAAAACACCCTTTGTTTGAAAAGAATTTTTGAATCTTGTATGAGATGTATGAATATGCAACAGGCTATTGCTTTTAAGAGTTAATCCTTTGTTAGCGAGCCATGCTTTCAAGAGGAAAGCATCCAAACGTTTGTAATTCTTTGCTTTTTATTGTCCTTTATTGTCCTAACTCTGATTGTCCAAATTCTTATTGCTCTAATTTTTATTACTATTTTTATAACCATTTTATTATTATTAAACTTTTAAAATTTTAAAACAAGTGATTGGTGTTTTTCACAAGAGGAATAAAGTGGATGTTTATTGAAGTGCCTTCAAAGGCCACACCCCGGCAGTACTGGAGCCAGAGTCCTGGCTCTGCTCACATGGCTCCAAGATGGAATCAAAAGAGGGCTTAGTCACAAGATCTCACATTTTTATAAGTTTTAGTCCATTTCCATAAAGGGGTTAAATGTCCAATTAATAGCTTCAAGTTATGAAGTTTCATCCTCCTTGCTTTCTTGCTCGCCCTCCTTTTTTCACATTGTTTATGCTTTGGGTCTGAAGTTTGAAGACATTGTCCTTGAGTCTCCAGCTAGAATAAAATTGTTTTATCTTCACCACCCTGTGAAAAGATCCTAGTAACACTTAATATAAAGCTAAAAGCCGCACACCAAAACAGAACAGAAAAACTTAAAACCTAAGGTATCAGTTTCAGACTCATTATTGCAAGCCTTGGAATGCAGACAGTAAATAAGGAATGGAAAGTATGGTTTTGTAGTTGTACAGCCAAATGCTGCCTTCGAGAACTGGAATGGATCAATATTTCTGCCATAACATCCCAGTTATGCTGGAGAAATTATATATTACAAAATCCTTGCTATTTTTTACTAGTAAATAAAATACAGTGGGCTCTGAGTACAAATGATACCATGGCTTGTCACTACTTTACTAAACTCTCTTGCCCCTGAAAAACAGTGGCCTTGTCTATACTGCTGTCTAAGGACAGTCCTTGGCCCTTGCCACCACTGAGCCATGCCCAAGCAGCATTCAGCTGTGAATTACTTGTCATGGCCCAAATAGAGCCGATAGCATACAAATCCTAAAAAATATATGGGAAGTTACTGCACAGTGTTTGAGGTGATATGTGAGATCTCTCATTTGGTCCATTACTGATACAACTGGAGCAGTCCACTTTCATTGTTCATGGTAGTTAAAGCAATAGCAGTGACATTCAGCAGCAAGTGGTGTACAGGAGTTCCAGAATTACAGGCTGTTCTCAACCAAAGTCAAATCCCGCTGAGGTACACAACTGTGAGGAAACAGGCCTGACGCTGCAGAAAAACCCTGAGAAGCATGGGAGAAAGCAGATTACCCATGATCTGAAAACAGGAAAGGCATCCTGTTTCCTCAAAGCCTGCAAACTTTGAGGAAAAAAATCAAACTGTCAGGCTGACAGATTTGTTACAGGCCTGCAACCGGGTTGCATGCGAAGAACTGAACACAGATTCTCAAACTAAGAGTATAAATACTGTCTTCACTCTGCAGTAAACAGATTCGTTTTGCTTTCAGCTTGTGAGTCTTGCATTCTCATGCCCCACACAATGTGTTTCCCCATCCCTCTGCATTACCAACCAAGTACAACCAGACCTTTGGGCAAAAACAATTCCCCGCATGGGTTTGTCTTTGCTTGAGGCAGAATTAATCCACACAGCTTTTTCTAACATGTCTCTCATATGCACCACTGGAACTTTATCTCCATCTGCTGTATGCAGGGGTTCAGATGGGAAGGGCCAGCTTGGTTAGTGGAACCTTTGGTGTTAACTAACCACCTAGCCTTTGCTAAATGCAGATCCCACTGCTTGACAAGTGTTGTGGTTTGACATTGGCCAAATGCCAGGCACCCACAAAAACCACTCACTCATCCTTCCCTGCCACAGCTAGGCAGCAGAGAGGAAAATTTAATGAAGGCTTCATGAGTTGAGATAAGGACCAGGAGAAAACACTCCAAGGGCAAAATAGGCTCAACTTAAAGGGTACAAAGTGAGCTTATTACTAACAAAGTCAGAGAAGGATAATGAGAAGTAAAATAAGCCCTTAAAACACCTTTTCTTCCCCCAACTCCTCCCTCCTTCCCACCGGCAGCACAGGGAGACAAGACATGGGGGGTTTTGATCAGTTTGTCATCCAAGATCTTCTGCTGCTCAGGGAGAAAAGTCATTCCCCTCTGAGACCATAGGGTCCCTTTCCACGGGACACAGTTCACCATGAACTTCTCTAGTGTGGCTCCAATCCCACGAGCAAAAGTCCTCCCAAAACTGCTGCAGCATAGGTCACTTTTCCACAGGGTGTAGTCCTCCAAGGACAAGCTGCTCCAGCCTAGAAACAGGGGTCTCCTCTCCACCAGGTCTCCCACTGAATCTCAGCCTCTTCCAGGCATCTACCCGCTCCAGCATGGGCACCTCCCCCATGGGTTGTGGGTGGATCTCTGCATCCCCTGTGGACCTCCATGGGCTGCAGGGGGTCAGCCTGCCTCATCATGGTCCTAACCACAGCCTGCAGAGGAATCTTGGCTCCGGAGCCTGGAGCACCTCCTCCCCCTCCTTCTTCACTGACCTTGGTGTCTCCATGTTGTTTCCCTTGCATGTTCTCACCTCCTCCTCTTCTCTAGCTGGAATTCAGACTGTGCCACTACTTTGTTTTGATTTTATTCTTAAATTTGTTATCACAGAGATGTTACCAACATGTCTAATTGTCCCTGCCTCGGCCAGCAGCATGTCCATCTTCAGAGCCATCAGGGATTGGCTCTGCCAGACATGATGGAAGCTTCTAAAGCTTCTAGCATCTTTTCACAGAAGCCACATCTGTGCCCCCTCCGACCAAAAAAACAGTCCATGCAAAACCAACACAAGGTCCCACCCCTCATTGCCTTCAATGTTGTTTTTAAGTCCATTACAGCACCCCACTTTCCCAGCAGCTGGTTCCCAATAAGGGATACGGTACACCCATTCAGTACCATGTGCTCTAGCCCAGGTGTTTATGAGGCTATTCTTGAAATGAGTCCCATTGTCTGACTCAATTCTCTCAGGGGTACCATGCCTCCAAAGGATTTGCTTTTCAAGGCTCAGGATGGTGTTCTGGGCAGTGGTGTGAAGTACAGGGTAGGTCTCCAGCCATCCAGTAGTGGCCTCTACCATTGTGAGCACATTACACTTGTCTTGGCAGGTTTGAGGCAGTGTGATGTAATTGATCTTCCAGTCCTCACCATATTTATATTTGGACCATATTCCCCCCCCCATACCGCAGGGGCTTTACCCACTTGGCCTGCCTGATTGCAGTGCAGGTCTCACAATCATGGATAACCTGAGAGATGCTGTCCATGGTTAGATCCACCCCTCAGTCTCATGCCCACTTATAGGAGGCATCTTTGCCCTGATCGTCTGAGGCATCATGAGCCCTGATTTGCAGAAGCAAACAAACTCCACAACTTTTGTGAAAGTTGTAAAGCTGGTATGTTTATTACAGTGCTGGACACATGTGGGGATCACTCTCCTCAAAAAGATATGCGTGCCTCTGGGAACTCCAGATCCTTTTTTTAATCTCCCTCTCAAATATATATGCATGTAATTTCACAATGAGTTCATACATATTCATTCTACTGATTTCGCATTACATTTGCTGCTAGTTTTTTAATCAGAAAGAACTCTGAGGTCATCCTGCTCTGCTTTCTGCAGCAGCCTCTCCATCTGTTTCAGAGTTCAAGGGGCCCTCCCTTATCTCTGTCCTTCGGCTGAAGCAGTTTCTTCAAGCATAGGCTTTTTGTGAGAACAGGCAGTCAGGCTAAACAGCTATGTTTGCAAGCTACAGACTTAATTCAAAGATGCACATTTCACCTAAATCTAAATGGATTTCTGCTCTGGAAAATTTCCACTCTGTCTCAGCCCCTCGAGCTAGGAGCAACTCTCCCTTGTTTTGCCAGTCCAAATCTATCTGTGACACTTCTATTTCTGCAGACTAATCTACCTGTTCATTGTTTCAGTGCTCCTCATTAGCCCTACTCTTGGGCACATGGGCATCCACGTGACGGACTTTCACAGGTAACTTCTGTGAGAAACGATGCTCACTTTTAAAATTTCAAAGGTTTATTAAACCTTAACAAAAATACAACAGAAGATTGAATAAGGAAAAATTACAGTGCTGGGAGCATGGAACCAAACCACCATGTGCTTGTCTACAAAATGGATGCTCTGCCTTTTATATTTCTAGCCCCTCTCACAGTCTTGTCTGTTGACTCCTTCTTTGCCATTCAGCGGTGATCACTTTCTTACATCTTAACTGGAGGTCAGGTGTTACCATAGTAACAAGCCGACCCTCCCCAAATGCCCCAACTACCAAGGTCATCCCGTGATAACAATACAAGGGGGAAGGGAAAGAGAACTATGGGATGACATATTACAGTAACATAACCATACATCTACAAAACTTGTCTTAACATATACATAATATTTACCCCTTAATTGTGAGAGCCAACCAATGCATTACTCATCTATAACAGCTTCTCTACCTGACTGGCAATGTCTTGCCATTCTTCAGCAACCCAGACTGGTCTTCCTCTACACTGCCAGTTGGCCTTTTTCCACCTTTCCAGCCAACACCACAAAGCATTGGCTACCATCCACGAATTGGTGTAAAGGTAGAGCTTTGGCCTCTTCTCTCTTTCACCAATGTACAGGCCCAAATGGAAGGCTTTGAGGTCAGCAAGTTGGCTTGATCCCCCTTCTCCTTCAGTAGCTTCTGTGACCTGTCACATGGGGCTCCATACTATTAATAACGCCTCTTGTATGGCCTTATTAATATTGGGAGCCCAGTCCCCAGGGGGACAGGGAGCCCGAGATGCCAGGCGTAGCTCAGGCCGAGGCCGCAGGCTAAACTCCCTTAGCAAGCTGATAGAGAAAGTGACTGCAAGCTCTTTAGTGATTTCAGCTCTGCTTGCTAGGTAAGTTTGCCCGGGCGGAGGCTCCAGCAGACGGAGAGAGGAGAAGGAGAGGCTCGGGTTTTCCGCAGAGATGGCTTTATTCAGGAGAGGTGCGAAAGGGTCCCGGGTCAGCTCTTCTTCTACCGAATGGGCTAAAATATGCCCTTTTTATAGGGTTGGAAGGGATCCAAATTTGACCAATGGTAAGGGTTAGAGTAACATAGCCTATAGGGTTACAGGGATAGGCCTTAGGGTGGTGGTCAAGGAGTCAGGAAGTAATATTGCTGTCCCATCATTCCTTTTGTTCCATTCTCCATGGGGCTCTGCCCATGTCCAGGGAGTCTACTACACCATGCGGTTGCTTTCCATTTTCAGTTCATCCCTACAATGTGACAGGAACCATCAGTGAAAAGAGAGTAGCATGTTTCTTCTGCTGGCAGTTGGTTGTAAGGTGGAGCTTCCTCAGCACGTCACCTCTTCCTGCTCCTCTTTGTCAGTGAGACCAAAGTTTTCACCTTCAGGCTGATTCATAATTATTACCAAGATCCCAGGGCTATTTGGGTTTCCAATATGGATGCGCTGTATAATCAGGGCAATTCATTTACTCCATGTAGCATCAGTGGCATGGTGGGTAGAGGGAACCTTTCCTTTAAACATCTACCCCAGCACAGGTAGCCATGGTGCCAGTAGGAGTTGTGCTTCTGTGTCAATCACCTCTGAGGTGGCTTGAACTCCTTCACAGGCCACCAGGATTTCCTTCTCTGTTGGGGTGTAGCTGGCTTCAAACGCTCGGTATTTTCAGCTCCAAAATCCAAGTGGTCGACCTCGAGTCTCAGCAGGCACCTTCTACCAGAGGCTCCTGGACAGACCATTGCTCCTGGCTGCAGAGTAGAGCACACTCCTCACCTCTGGTCCCATCCTGACTCGGCCAAGGACTACCACATGAGTGATTTCTTGCTTGATCTGGGCAAAGGCTTGTTGCTGTTCAGGGCCCCAGTGGAAATCATTCTTCTTGTGGGTAACCAGGTAGAGAGGGGTCACAATCTGGCTGTACTCAGAGATGTACATTCTCCAGAAAACTATGGCACCTAGGAAAGCTTGTGTTTCTTTTTTTTTTGGTTGGTGGGGACATCCCTGTGATCTTATTGATGACCTCGGTGGGTATCTGACACTGTCCATCTTGCCACTTTACTCCCAGGATATGGATGTCTCAGGCAGGTCCCTTGCCTTTACTCTTTCTGATGGCAAAGCCAGCTTCCAGGACAATCTGGAAGATTTTTTCTCATTTCTCAGATACTTCTGTTGCCGTGTTACCCCAGGCAATGATGTCGCCGATGTACTGCAAATGCTCTGGAGCATCACCCTTTTCCAGTGCAGCCTGGATCAGTCCATGGCAGATGGTGGGACTGTGCTTCCACTCCTGGGGCAGTTGGTTCCAGGTGTATTGCACGCCCCTCCAGGTGAAGGCAAACTGTGGCCTACACTCTGCTGCCAGAGGAACAGAGAAAAACACATTAGTAATGTCAGTAGTGGCATATCACTTTGCTGCCTTGGACTCCAGCTCATACTGGAGTTCCAGCATGTCCGGCAGAGTGGCACTCAGCAGTGGAGTCACTTCATTCAAGCCACGATAGTCCACTGTCAATCTCCATTCCCCTTCATACTTATGCACAGGCTAAATGGGGTTGTTGAAGGGTGAGTGGGTGTTGCTGACTACCCCTTGGCTCTTCAGCTCATGGATCATCTTGTGGATGGGGATCATGGCATCTTGATTCATTTAATACTGATGGCGACGCACGGTTGCTGTGACAAGCAGTACCTGTTCTTCCACCCTTAGGCGTCCTACTGCAGAAGGATTTTTTGACAGTCCAGGCAAGGTGTTCATTTGCGTAATGCCTTCTGCCTCCACAACAGCTATCCCAAAAGCCCACCTGAGTCATTTTGGGTTTTTGAAATAACTGCTTCAGAGAAAATCTATGCCCAGATTACATGGGACCTCTGGACCAGTCACAATAGGATGTTTCTGCCACTCCTTCCCAGTCAAGCTCACTTCAGCTTTTCAGCAGGATCAACTGCTGTGATCCTGTTGTCACCCTGTTATGAATGGAGAGGGGAGAGCTTAGACAAATCCCTGCCTTTCCAGGTTTCTGGCAATAGGCAGCAGTAAGAGCCTGAGACGAGAGATGCGGGACTTCATGTGGCTCTTCAAAATGCAGTTTATTGTATCCAAGATGGTATAACAGTCAGGGTCGTGGGTGACAGAGCCACACCTACAGCTGTCAGCTCCAGCTGTAGACAAGCCTGAAGACCCTTTAATTTTGGTTACAATGCATTATAAATTTTTCTTTGCTGTGGTATTTTCTGGGTCCCCAGGACAAAGGAGGAATTGATGAATCTGACTCCATGTTCTTAGAATGCTAATTTATTATTTTATGCATTTATATTATATTAAAGAATGCTATACTAAAACTATACTAAAGAATAGAGAAAGGATACAAACAGAAGGCTACAAAGAATGAATAATGAAAACTCGTGACTGCTTCCAGAGTCCCAACACAGCTGGACGGTGATTGGGCATTAAGTTAAAACAATTCACATATTGGATAAACAATCTCCATACCACATTCCAAAGCAGCAAAACACAGGAGAAGCAATCAGATAATTCTCTGAGGCTTCTCAGCTTCCCAGGAGAAAAAATCCTGGCGAAGGGATTTTTCAGAAAATATGACAGTGACACTTTGCTGTGCATCTTAATACATAATCAACCAATCAATACCTTTACTCTTACCTACAGCCTATCATAACTATGGTCAATACTATCCAATCACATGAATTAGTATGTTACAGTTTAAGCTTAAAGTTGGTTTTCAGTTTTCTTGCAGCGGAAAATTCTTAAACCTTTTTTCTACTTGCCACATCAACATGTCTTGTTTGCCTGTGGTATCTTTCTGCTTGGTAAAAGATCTTTTTGTTTGTGATCAGCTTATCCTTTGCTCTAAGTCATAAAATCTCTTTTCAACTCGACATAACTTTGCTTTCTTAGTTGTCCAGTAAGACTGGCTCAGCAATTCTCAATTTACACATCTATTATTCTTCTATATCAAAACTTGCTTCCATCTCTATTTCGTTCTCAGGTTCTACATTCAGAGATCTTTCTGCCAAGCATACATATCTGTTAAACTTTCTTGTCAAACTTTCATTCTTCCCAACAGGCAGAAGCTTTATTGAGGCAGCCAGCACCCCAAAACCCACTCTTGCTTGCAAGTTCTTAATAATGACTGATCAGGCCTATTACAACATTAATTATTTATTTGAATAGGCCAAGGAAACAGACATAAGATTTAAACTGATTCTTTACTACACAGGATAACGCAAAAGAACTACTAGTAGATTAAAAATACAGTGCATGATAATAATAGTAATAAAGGTACCTTATGCTACAGCTAGCAAATAAATAGTATAGATAAGGAGTCGATGTCACTTACCAACAAATGATAGCAGTGTGCAGAGAATCTCCCAGTTTCTCTCAATCCTAGGGAAGTAACTCGATGCCAACGTCTCAGCATCAAGGAGAACCCTCCACACACTCAGAGAGTGTCTAAGAGATTTCTGATTTCATGAAAATCATAGTGGTCTTTTATCATTGTAAAAATGCTTGTGTTCTGCAATCACTAATTTTAGGTTTTCCTTTCTCACCATTCAAGCCAGGATGTGTATGGCTGGCTAAGGAGGTTCTCAGCCAAGATTATTCATCACATGACAAATCATTCTGGCCTAACCTAGACATATGTTACGGGGAGATAAGCTTTTGTTTTATGAGGGGTGAAAGGTCCTGCCACACACCCCAGCAATAGAAATGGGTTCTGCCCCCACATGTCCTGATGGCATTAGAGTATGCTGTGCACCAGTGTCAACCAAAGCTTCGTATTTCTGTGGTTCTGATGTGCCAGGCCATCAGATCCACACAGTCCAAAAGATCCGATTTTCCCTGGCCTCTACCTAGCTAGAGGCAGGGTCCCTCTAGTACTGGCTACCATTCACTCCCTAGGTGTACAATCTGGCGGTTCCTTCAAGGGGATCAGACATATCATCCTTCCGTTATACCTGGTGTCTCAATCGTGGGAAGCTGAGTCTACCTTCACTTTAGCAGAACTCCCTTGGTTAGTGTTTTCCTCATTGAGTTGATGCACCCATGCTGCCAGGACAGAAGTGGGTTTTCCATGGCACCATTTCATATCTTCCTCCTGCTCACACAGGAAGAACCACAGGTCATCTCGTGGGGTGTATCCCTGCTCCCTAGCTGGGGGACATGGGGCTCTGACATGGGGGCCTGTGGTTCACACTGATGCCACATGGGAACTGTTCTCCCTCATCTCCTCCATCTCCTCTCCTCCCTCATATTTTCTTTGAGACTTACCCACAGCAAAGACATGAGCCTGCATTGGACCATGGACCATGCTCTCATAATTCCTGAGTTTGCTGGCTACAGAACCCACTCTGTCTCAGTTGTCCTCGACATTTATTGTTGCAATGAAGCTGAAGTATTGGGATGGCCCTAGGTGTGCCAGGCTCCCCAACATTTGCGCTGTGCACCTGACCTTGTCAGGGTCATTGTCATTTTGTCTGTCCCTTCCAAAAAGTATCTCTAATTCTGCCATTTCTCTCATGCATTGGATCCCTTCCTCAATGGTCTTCCAGGACAATCTATGATGGTGCTCCTGCAGTCTGTCTCTGTGAACAAACCTGAAGCTTACACTCATTAAAAGTTGCTCCCAGAGAGGAAGGGGCCCTGGCTCCCTCATGAACACCTGATCAATACCCGCATCCTGGGTCAATGATACCAAATACCTTGCTTCAGCACTATTCAGTTGCACGCCTGTACCCATAAGGTCTCAAACTCGAGTCAGCCCAAGTTGCATAAGCCTCGCACCCCTGGTGCATGTCTTTTCACAGATTGTGGAAAACGTCATGCAACAGGGACTCAGTGATGATTTCAAGCTCTGGCTCCTCCACTGGTTGTGAGGGGCCTGGTACCTCATCATCATTAACTGGGTGTACTGATTTGGCTTTATACTTCTCTGCACAGGGGTGATTGTTGCTGGCTGTGGCTGCCTGTGGGAACCCAGGAAATTCCTCTGGCTGCCCTGGAGGACTGGAGACCCTGTCAGGGGGCTCAGAGACCTTGGTACAGAGCCCAGGACCCCTGTGCCTTTGATTTAGCCCTTGGAAAAAACAATTACCAACCTTGTATGAAGAATTACAAGCCACGAAAGTTTAAGTAGAAGGATAGTGAATTTATCACAGAGTGGAAAAATAGATTTTTGGGGTTTTTAGAATGGGGGTTCAGGGGGCAAGATGGAGGAATCTGGGCTTGTCCAGCCTTTCTCCTTCTTCTTCTTGGCCTCCATCTTCTGCTGTGACGTTGACACTTTTAGATTGGTTTAGAGTAGAAGCTCACTGTCTAACATAGATGATAGGTATTGGAAAGTAATTGTAAATATTGTACACATAGTTTTTAGTATAAAAATATAACACCACCCAGGGGCAGGCAGAGTGCCTTGGACTGTCTTGCTGAGCGGACCTCGGCAGGGCAGGAGAAAGAATTTTACAGATAAGATACAATAAACAACTTTGAGACCGAGAAATGAAGAGCTCTGACTCCTTCTTTGACCGTCGGGCTGGGAAAAGAGACTTTCTAACTTTTCTCGGGGTCACTCTGACCAGCTAGAGACCCCGAGAGCTGCCCTTGTGGTTTAGCTAGAATCTGGATGGTTGTAATGTCTGTTGATTCCACTGCTGCACCATCAGCCTTTTCTTCTGACTGCAGGTAGTGCTGTAGTGTTAAGACCATGGTGCGGTAAGCATTAGCCAAGGTCCACAACACATTGCAGTGAGTTGGACATCTGTGGAATTTACAGAACAATGTTCTTTCAAGCACTTAGCAGTCTTACTGGGGATCTGCATTTTGCGAGGGGGAAGCTTCCAAACGACTGGGGGAGAGTTTCCTTCAGCACCCAGCCTATCTCCTCCCATAACCCCATCCAATCCGAGTGATTCATTTCTAAGGTGGAGTATTGGGCAGTGATAGGCTATTGGGCAGTGTCCCTAGACCCTGTGGCATGCTCCTGGGCAGCATCACTAGTCTCTGAGGTATATGTCAGCATAGTTTTACAAGGCAACCTGACTCTGTGTCTAAATACCGAATGGACTGCATTGAATAAACATATCAGAAACACCAGCTACTGTACAATATTGTTAGCATCTAGAGAAAATTTAAACCCTTCAAAAGGTGTTGTGGCAGACTTAAAGAAGTGGGTGAAGGGTTGGAAGGCAGCACCCCCTGCATTCCTTCTCCAAAGTAGGTATCATTGTTCATGAACTCCCAAAACTAGGAACTCAGGCTGTGATGGCTAGATAGCCACATGTACACATACCAAAAGAGGTTAACAAGCTTTAAATTCCTTACCCTCTTGATCCATTCTATAAACTTAATAGCATTCACAGTGGTCTTAGTTGTATAGATATGTTTAGATAGCCATCTGCTGTGGAATCCTCTGAATCCTTCCTCCTCAGGGAAATTGTGGAGGCCCTGGGGGGCATCCCCTAAGTTACACCCCATTGGCTCCTTCCCCTGTTCCTACGTCTGTTCCTCTGTTCCTGCACCACTCCTTCCCTATTCCCTGATTGGTCCTTATCTTTGTACTGCCCCAAGACCAGGGTCAGCCCCTGGGCCCCTGGAGAGAAAAAAAGCTGGACCCTGAATGTGTGTGTGTCTGGGACCTGAACATCTCACCACGCGGCTGAATTAAACATCTGAGGATATTATGCAAAGGCCCTTTTTGCTTCTTTACCTTGGACTTTACTAGCAGCAATTCAAGCTGCTACAGGAAATCCCCAGGGCATTGCCTTGGAAAGACCTACCATAGAGTTCTCCCCACCTAGGCGGACAGAAAGGACTCTCCCATGGAGCCTTGCATCCACTCCTGTTCCCGTCTCCATATGTCCCAAATTCTAGTGGTTTCTCCTTTCCCTGTTTCCTCATTGATTGTGGTATCCCTGGTGGCCGGCTCCATCTTCCCTGTAGGCTAATGCCCTTTGCCCTGCCCTTTGTACCACCCCCATGCCCACCCATACTTAACCTTGTGCAGACCACATGGCCTCATCTATTGTCCCCTATTTCCCTTTGGTGTGCTGCAATAAACTTTTGCTGGAACAAAATTATACAAAAGGCCCTTCTGCCTCTCTTCGCTGAGCTAGCCATGGTAAGTGTGGTCTGTGGACTTGATGGCTTTGCCTGAATGCCTACCCAAGTGGCTTTTCCACAGGGGATGCTTATTGGGAAATAAGTAGCAGCATCCACCATCTAAACCCCACGCTGCTACAAAAGCCCCCTGACCATGGGGCTTTCTGTTAGCCCTTTGAAAGTATCTCCACTGGCTAGCCACTGGATTTTAAATCGCAGTCAATTGCTCCAGTTCCCCGAAAGGAAAAACCCCAATTTTCTGGGGAATTTCTCAGGGGCCAACCGACAACCCTTGAGAGCTCAAGGGCTGGTCAACACAGTGAAGTTCCTCTGAGATTTTTCTTTTGATCCACTGGTGTGGTGAGTATACTCTAGTGACGATCACCTTTTTTTTTTTTTTTTCCTCTTTTTATCTCAGAGGAGGGAGAGGGCTTGATGGGTTCTAATCTAACCATGGAGCAGAAAGAAGTTTATTCCCAAGTTTCTAATACCCTTCTTAAAAATAATGTTAGGTTCTCTAAGGGGAATTTAAAGGTTCTTTTTCATTGGATTTTCAAGTATTTTCCGGGCATTACATGTGAGTTAGTTTTGTCTGTTGAGTTTTGGGATAAGGTTGGGAAAAAGTTATATCACCTGCAAACTGAAGGGGATTTTGGGTTGGGAAGTTCTATCCACTTTTTCACTCTATCTATGCGGTGACTGAGGGTTTGGGAGAGGGTTCTGAGAATATTAGAAGTTCTGTACCCCAGTTATCACCCCAGCTATCGTGTTCCTACCCCCCTGTTATAAATGATCAAATCAGTAGCCAATTTATCAAAAATCGACAAAGATTTATTAAAAAAATTGAAAAAAAAGATATAGAATTTCAAAAACCTCGCCACAACCAAGTCAGCGACAGCCCCGGTAGCAGCCGCTGGGTGCCTTAGAGTCCGGCCGACACAGGGACAGCCTTTCCCCAAAGCACCCCGAATGCTTCCAGGAGCCAGCTTATATACCATTTATTTTGCCTCGGGCACAGATGACCACATATTTCTTTGTGTCTCTTAACATGTAAAGTGGGATCTATACATGTGTAGAAATAGACAAAGATGAAGCTCGAGCTCAGACGATTGTCTGAGCACCCCGGTACAGAGCGCATTCACATGGAATAAGTCCTGAGTACTGTGAGGAAATTCATTCCAGGTGCGGGGTCTTGTGAGCTTCCTCCGGACTGTCCATTCTCGGAATGTCTTGATCATATCTTCTCCTGCATTAAAATGCATGAAGCCTTCACTGATAGCTTGGGTCTGTCCCTCCGTCTCATTCATGCTGTCCGGGAAGGGGTTATGCATAGCTGGAATGCAGGAAGCCTCTCCTGATGGCCCAGGCTAGCCTATTCAGACTGTCCGGGAAGGAGTTATCATATGTATAGCTGGTCCTGATAGGTCGTGGAGGGCTGAAAACCGCAGGCCTTACACAGTAACCAGTTTGATGTTATCTCTTCCGAGAACTGCTCAGGCAATTCCCAGCCGGAACAGTTACAAATACAGGTTTTGACTCTTTCTTATATTTTATAAACTTATTCCTAATTCTTTATAGCATGAATTAACCTTTTACCTATAACAATCCCTCCCCTTTTTCTTCACCAATTTAATTCATGCCTTAACTTACACAACTTTTATTTCCTGCCTAATCTATACTACCTTTATTTCTTACCCATTATATAAAAATTCCCATCTCCAGGACACTTCCTCCTTTTTTGTTTCACTATTCTATAATCTCTTGGCGGGAGACCCTGATATTCTCCATTATTTGTTCTGGCTGATATCTGGTTCTCAAACCTTGCCAGTGCTTCTGCTGTATTGCTAGCACAGCTCCTATCTCCCAATTACATGATTCTTGGTGTGTTGCCTCTGGAGGCTTTATCAGTCTCCTTTGTATCTGAATTCACTGTGAGGGTGAGATCGCATGGAGTGTATCCCACCATCTCAGTGTATTCCCTTCCCTCCCGACTGACACAAACGGTACCCATCACCCTCAGGTTTAAACTCTAACCCTCAGGTCTCAGTGCTATCTGCGAGATTCTTGGGTTATCCCATTTGAGGAGCTGTTCTGGGGTCAATCCCTCCCCAGTCCAAGGCCATTTTTTTGCAGATCTCAATCCTCCACAAATCTAACAATTTGGTAGACCTAACTCAGAGGCAGTCTCTTGTACCAATTCAATGAACAAATTCCTGTCAGGAGAGGGAAGCCCCTCGCTGGCAGATTGTCTCTCTAGCATTTCATATTGTTCTCCTAATGTTTTCGATTGTTCTTGCTCAACCCTTTGCCTCCTTGTTTCTGATTCCCTTCTCCTTAATTCTTGGGTTAATTCTTTTATTTTCCCTTCAGGATTCTCATTGTTTCTATTCTTCATAAAGCAGATCACCTTATCATATTGGGGGCACTCTTCGTTATCCTGGTACCCGGTTTAACATGATATGCTGGATATCTAACTTTGAATTTTTAGCCATCCAATATATTTTCCCTTGCATTCTACACATTCCTAGTCTATTACTGTCATAACACAACGGGTTCACCTGGTGATAAGCTACAAATATAGATTCTGTCTTTCCCCCAACTCACATCGTTCGATTGCACTGGGTACAAATGGGAACAGATATTGGTTCTATACTTCTTTTTCTTATCCGGTGCTTGCTTGACTGTTCGTATCCTTCCCTCACCTCGGAACTGATGCACTAAGTCCCGCTATCCAATTTGCATAATTTAACCCGAGTGCCATTCGTCCAACAGTACCTGTCAGTTCTCCTGAGACATTCCTTTGGGGCTTGGTATGCTGAGTGTCTCATGTCTTCTGCGATTGAGACCACCTGAGTGCATTTTCTGCACTCGTCCGCGGGGCTGTAGCCTCCGCTGTCCCCTGGGACCTCAGTGAGCAGGCTCTGCGTCCTGCACATGACTAGGCTCAGGCCAATCAGGATTCCCACCAGGCGGACTCCTCTGCCTTTGCCTCCGCCCCCTGGGTTGCCTCCAGCGGCGGGGAAGACCGTCTTCTCGGCAGCAGGAGTCTTCTTCGGGGAAGACACCCTGAGACCTAGCCGCATACCTCCTTTTAAAGGCTCCCCATCATGACGTTTTGATTGCTTCAGAACTGCACAGGACCCTGATGGATTTTCGGCACTCCACACCCAATATCTCTGCCTGAGATCTAAGCTTTCCACGTACCCCATTCAGAAAGATTCCGATACCACTCGATTGAATCTAACTCGATAATCTCCAAATTTGTGGCCAAGGTCAGGATACGACTAATCAATTCGAACTCTTTGTCCAAGCACCAGGTGCACAACGCCTTTGGTCTCTGTCCCTTATACAATGGATTACAAAACACCCCTGACATTATTCACACTTGAAATAGACAAACGGATAGCATTCACAACTCGGCAGAATACAACTTATTCTTTTGATGTCGGTGATGGACGGGGCGCTGAAGCTTGATCTTCAAATCACCGGGACAGGAGGTGACTTTCCACTCAGATTCCTCCTGCTGTTCAGCCCTTTTCACCCTGGACGCATGTGTCCAGCCCTTCTCCACCGTCCAGATAGCTGTATCTGTGGTCAGGAGGACAAGGAAAGGACCTTCCCAGTGGGGAGAGAGTGGCATCTCTTTCTAAACTTTTGCAAACACTTGGTCACCTGGTTGGATTTTGTGAATAGTGAACCCCAGAGGAGCACTCTGGGCCATTATTCCCTGTTTTCGGAGCCCCTGTAAATTCCTGTTGATTGCAACCAGATATGGTTGAATCTGACCATCCTCAAAACTTGGGGTGTCCCACTGGCATTCCATGTCTATATGGCATTCCATATAGCATTTTGAACGGCGAGAGCCCTGTCTCTGAGTGAGGCATGGTTCAGATATGTAAGCAGTGCCAAAGGCAGACACTTCAGCCAAGACATCTTTGTTTCCAAAATTAATTTAGATAACTGTGCCTTTAAAGTCTGATTCATTCTTTCCACTTGTCCTGAACTCTGAGGGTGCCACGGATTGTGGTACCCTCATTGGATGCCCAGTGCATCAGCCATCTGCTTAATAACTTTTGATGTGAAATGTGTTCCTTGATCTGAATCAATGCAATTCACTACCCCATATCGGGGTACAATTTCTTCTAACAATTTTCTGGCCACAATCTGGGCCGTTGCCTGTGAGCTGCGGAAGGCTTCTACCCAATGGGTCAATTTATCTGCAATTACCAACACAAAGTTGAACCTTCCCACCTTTGGCAACTCTATGAAATCAGCTTGAATTCTTCTCTAAGGGTCAGTACGCGATGGGGTGATTCCCCAGGGCAGCATTTTTGGCCCTTGATTTGTTTACTTTCTGACAAATTAAAACATCCTTGTACCTCTTGTTTTGACAATTCATAAATTCCCTTGCACTCAATAAATTTCAGAAATCGCTCTGCCAGGGCTTGTGCCCCCCCCCCCCCCAGTGCATTTTCTGGTGCAATTTCCACAAAACCCCTCCGGTAAAAAACCTTTGGAAACTAGCTCCCTCTCATCAGGGAGCATCCACTTCCCTTCTTTCAAGTTTGCTCCGATCTTTTCATAATATTTGATCTCCTTTTGGGAGAGCTGAGGGGGATCGTCAGGGGTCTCTACCCCTTCGATTTCAGGGGTACTTACCATCATCAACGCCACGGTTTTGGCTTCCTGGTCTGCCAAGTTGTTTTCCCTGGTCCGGAACTGAATTCCTGCCTGGTGTCCCTTTACATGGACCACCGCAATTTCCCCATGCATCAGTCCCTTTCCCCATGTGTTGATCAGTCCTCTTTCCTCCCAAATTTTTCCCAAATGCGTGAACTACCCCAAAGGCATACCTTGAATCTTTAAAAACCATTCCCTTTTTCTCCTTCAGCCTCTTCAGTGCCCTCAGAACTACGTACAGTTCGCATGCTTGTGCTGACCAACTCGCGCTCAGGGGACCCGCTTCAATCACCTTCCTGTTCTCCCATCCACGACTGCGTAACCTGATTTCCTTTTTCTTTCGACTACTCTGCTCAATCTATGCATAAACCACTTTTCTCTCTCGTCTAATTTTTCCTCTAAATCCTCTCTGATTTTGGTTTGCAATTCAACCACTTCCATGCAACCGTGAATCTATTCCTCTGAAGCTTTCCTAAACAGAAACTGTGCAGGGTTCTGCACAGCCGTTGTTTTTAGTTCCCAGTCCTGCAAGTGAATCCAAATGGCTTCATACTTTAACAACCTTGCATCTATGAGCCATTTGTCTGCTTCTTGTTGTAATATGCCCCGCACGTTGTGCGGTGTGAATACTACCAGAGGTGCACTGAAAGTTACCTTCTTGGCTTCTTCCACCAGCAATGCCCCGGCCACAATCGCCTGCAAGCAGGTGGGCCAGCCCCTGCTGACCAGGTCCAAAAGCCGGGACAAGTAACCCACAGGTTTCCTGACCCCCGCCCAGTCCTGCATCAACACTCCGTGTGCCGTGTGACGGCTCACATTCACAAACAACTGAAAGGGTTTTCTTACATCAGGGAGGCTCAGCACTGGTGTCGCTGTGAGTGCTTCCTTGATTCCCCTGAATTCTTGATCATCCTTTGTGTCTATTTGATCCGATCTGTGGTGAGTTTCTCATAGAGAAATTTCACCCTTCCACTGTAACTTTCAATCCACTGCTGCCATATCTCAACCACCCCAAAAGCTGCCAGACCTCTCTTTTTGTCTGTGGGGGTGGCAAGGCAATAATCCCTGCCACCCTTTCTGGGTCCAGTTTCTTTTGCCCTTGGTTAGCCAATGTCTCAAGTACCTGACCTCGGGCTCTGTGAGCTGCAACTTTGATTTCAAAACCTTCAACCCCCTTTTCCCCAAAAGTTCAAAAGCTCAGTTGTGTTTGCCCTTACCTCCTCCTCCCCTTGACTGACAAATCATCTACATACTGTAGAAGCTTTGTCCCCCCGGTTGGTACAAAATGACTTAAAACCTGTTCAAGTGCCTGTCCAAATGAGTTTGGGGAGTCCACGAAGCCCTGAGGCAACGAGGTCCACCTGAGTTGCTGCTTTCTGTTCATCTCCGGCTCTTCCCACTGAAATGTGAAATAATCACGACTGTCCTCGGTGAGAGGGCAGGTCCAGAAAGCGTCTTTTAAGTCAATTACACTGTACCAAGTGTCCTCAGGGGAGAGATTATTCAACAATGTGTAAGAATTTGAAACTGTGGGGAACAGGGTTTAGTCCTCTGATTCACAGCCTGTAAATCCTGCACCAGCTTGAAGCTGCTATCAATTTTCTTCACCTCCAGAACTGGGGTGTTGTGCCTTGACATACAGGGTTCCAGGGTGCCTTTCTTTATTAATTCATCAATCACTGGTTTCAAGCCCCTTCTCTCTTCCCTGGAGAGAGGGTATTGTTTGACCCGAATAGGTTCATCAGGTTTCTCCATTTTAATCCGAATTGGTTCTATATCTAGTTTTCCTGCTTCCCCCGGGACATACCACACCTTTGGGTTGATTTTAGCTTCGTCCGGGGTGGTGAGACTGCAAATTCTCACCTTGAGTTAGGCTTTTTCCACCGCCACCCCCACTCCCAGAGCAACTGTCATGTCTCTTCCTAATAAATTAAATCTGCCCCTTTTGCCACTAGTATTTTACCCCTGTGTTGTCTATTCCCCATATTTATTTCTACATCTTTTATGATTGGGACTTTAAAGGGGTCCCCCTTTACCCCCATATACCACCATAGATTCCCCGCTTGGAACACACCCTTTAGGTGTCTGTGATGCCGTTGTCCATTCTGCCCCTGAGTCCACCATAAACTACATTTTTTTTCGATAGGGTCCCACGAACAATTTTATCAAGGCTTCCCAGACGTTCCGGACCCTAAATGAAAAGCCCCTGACTCCTTCAGTCCTCCTGAAAGATTTCCTGGTCTAACCACTCCGTGGGGGTTTCGTCTTTCCCCTGACATTCCCGGAGCACCTTGCTCATGTTCTGCCCTTTCGGTACCGCCTCCCCTGATACCTTGAATAACCATATTTCTTAATTTTATCATCTTTTGCCTCCCCTCTTCCGTCTGGGCATTCCAAGACGGTTTTCTGGTTTGGCCACCTCTCGTCCCCGCTTCGCCCCCTTAGGGTTTATTCATTTGCCGCCTCGCCCGACGGGCCGGGGCAGGGCCGCCTCCGGGGACGGCCGCCCGCCCCCTCCCTGGTCCTGGGAAGGGCCCGCGGCAGCGACTGCCCACGTGAGAGCGGAGTCGCCATTTGTCACGTGGAAGGGAGGGCGCCCCAGCCCGCTCGGGTGGGGAGGAGGGGGGGCAGCGGCACCGTGCCCTGCTCCAGTGGGGGGGGGCGCCGCCTCCGGGAGGCAGCGCGGGCACTGGCCGCACCTGAGCTGGTCCGGGCTGCGGCGGGAGAGTCAGGCAAGGACTTGGGAGACTGCCCACAGCCTCCGCTTCTCCTCCCCCTCCCCCCGTCAGCTGCTCGTCTGAGGGCTCGCACCGGACCCAAACCCGCTCCAGCGCACCCCCACACCTCGGCAACCTCAATCTCCTTTGAGTCCTGTGGGCCGCGATCAAAACACATGATCGCACCAAGACTCGAAAGCCCCAAAAGCGCCGAGAATTGGCTGCATCACGTATTTTCCGATTTTTCCCCCTCCCCATTTTTCTATGGAAAAATGGACTTTCCTCCCAGTGTCTTAACCTCCAGCCCAGAGCGCTTTCCCTGGGAATTTCTGGTAAGATCTTGTCGGGAATCTGGGGAGATTTCTCCTGGGGTTTTTTTTGGTCCTTGCTCCTTCCCAGCCCCATCCTTTCAAGGAGTTTGGTGGTTCTCCTTACCTTTTCTTGTTTTTCCGGGGCATCCGTTGTGATCCCCGTTCTCCTTACCGATGTTAGGATCCCTGGCTGGCAAAAGCCACCAGTTTTAACCGAGCCACGGAGAACCGTTCCGTCAGCTCTAAGGTGTTTACCTGTTTTCTCCGGTTTCAGAAGGTGGACGAACTTCTGGAATCTCCCAGACTCGCCTCTCCCCTTCCTAATCCCCAAGTGTGAACGGATTTCCCCCCCAGAACTCTCCCGAGCCCCAGTCCCGTGTGCTTAGACAGACAAGGCACTTGCTTCCTTCGCGGCTGACCACGGCCCTCGCGGGTACGTGGAACTGCAACCTTGAAGTCCGCTCTCGCTCCGTGACCAGGTCACGTCTCACACACACGTCTCCGTTCACACTCCCTCCCAACCACGCAAATACTTACGGTTCCTTTTCTTTGCGTGGGTTTCTTCGTGCACGTTGAATTTTACGGGAAAAAAACCTCGGATTTCTCCGAGAAAGGGCTCTTCTCCCTTGTTGTGGCTTTTCCTTTTTGGTTTCGCAACCTCCGGGTCCGATTACAGATCCGACTCCTGTTGCGATTCTTTTGCAAATTTGATTGGGTTTTTCGGGCTCCCTATCCGCCTGGGCCACCGAAATTCGGCGGGGCGCCTCCCGGGTGGGAAGGGGTCCCGAATCCCAGTATCAAATCACGTCGGGTTGTCACCAATTGTTATAAATGATCAAATCAGTAGCCAATTTATCAAAAATCGACAAAGATTTATTAAAAAAATTGAAAAAAAAAGATATAGAATTTCAAAAACCTCGCCACAACCAAGTCAGCGACAGCCCCGGTAGCAGCCGCTGGGTGCCTTAGAGTCCGGCCGACACAGGGACAGCCTTTCCCCAAAGAGCACCCCGAATGCTTCCAGGAGCCAGCTTATATACCATTTATTTTGCCTCGGGCACAGATGACCACATATTTCTTTGTGTCTCTTAACATGTAAAGTGGGATCTATACATGTGTAGAAATAGACAAAGATGAAGCTCGAGCTCAGACGATTGTCTGAGCACCCCGGTACAGAGCGCATTCACATGGAATAAGTCCTGAGTACTGTGAGGAAATTCATTCCAGGTGCGGGGTCTTGTGAGCTTCCTCCGGACTGTCCATTCTCGGAATGTCTTGATCATATCTTCTCCTGCATTAAAATGCATGAAGCCTTCACTGATAGCTTGGGTCTGTCCCTCCGTCTCATTCATGCTGTCCGGGAAGGGGTTATGCATAGCTGGAATGCAGGAAGCCTCTCCTGATGGCCCAGGCTAGCCCTATTCAGACTGTCCGGGAAGGAGTTATCATATGTATAGCTGGTCCTGATAGGTCGTGGAGGGCTGAAAACCGCAGGCCTTACACAGTAACCAGTTTGATGTTATCTCTTCCGAGAACTGCTCAGGCAATTCCCAGCCGGAACAGTTACAAATACAGGTTTTGACTCTTTCTTATATTTTATAAACTTATTCCTAATTCTTTATAGCATGAATTAACCTTTTACCTATAACACCCCTGTACCTGTTCTCTCGTCCCCTTGGGACAGGTCTGGAGATGGAAACTGCCTAAAAAAGGTGCAGGAGTGCCACCTGCCTTCTGCCACCTCCAGCCCTCTCCTGTCCCTTTTCCAGGCTGGTACTGGCCATGCCAGCCTGGGCTCCAACCAAACCCTTTTCCCAATATCCCTTTACCCTGAACTTCCATTCACATCTATAGGACAAGATGGCGCTGGCCACATGGCCGGATCAGCCATTTTGAATGATTTGGAGCAAAATATTCCCACCTTAATTGCTCAAAATGGTGTCTGGGATCCTCCTCCTTCCTTCCCTTGCCTTCCCCCCCACCTCCAAACCCTGCCCCCACAGCAGGTGCCACCTCTGCGTTGGACATTCCCGCTGAGGCAGGTGCCGCCCCCATTGCCACCCCCCCGCCGACTTTCCCTGCCCCGTGATCGCCCTTCCTCCCATCACTGCCTCTGTGCTGGAGTTCCCCACCCCCATGTCGAGTTTCCCCATTCCCAAGGTTGCCTCTCCTCCCACGTCTGCCCCTCCTCCCGTCCCCCCTCCTGTGTCAGGTCCCCCTACCCCTGCTCCTCAGCCCACTTTACCCGCACCTGACTCAGCTCCCCTGCCGGGCATCCCGGCCGTGCCTGCCGCGGTTCCTGCAGTCTGTCCTCTCCCCTTCCCTCCTCTTACTGGCCGCTGTCACTCCAAGCTCCCATCTCCCCACAGGAGCGGCTGTGCCTGGTGCTGTGTTGGCTGTGGCTGCCGCAATTTCGGAGGTAGTCAAGCCCCCTACTTCCCCTCAGCAGCAGCCGCCACTGCTTCAGCAGTTGCCACGCCCCCCTCCTTCCCCTCAGTGGCAGCTGTGGTCTCTGCGGTCATCGCACGCCCCCTCTTCCCCTCAGGTGCACCATCCCACTTCTCCTCAACAATGGCCGCAGTCCCTGCGGTCGGTCCCTTTCCCCCCCCGGCTTGCCTGCCTCTGTCGCCGCTGCACCCCCCCTTTCCCCAGACCCGGTCCACCTTGCAGCCTGTCCGCTTGTACAAACAGTGGTGGCACCGGTTCCTATGGCGGAGGCACCTGGTCCTCCTGCCCTGGCACCGGGTTTCCCTCTCGGGGCACCAAACTTCCCTACCACTGCAGTTTCCGTGCTGAATTTCCCCACCCGCACCAGCCGTCCTGGCCGCGGGGGGCTCCCCTCCCGGGAGTCTTCCCTCCGTCCCCCACGCGGATTCCCCACCGGGTCTCCTTCCTGCCCTGTCGGGTCTCTTTTCCCCCTGTCTGGTTTTCACCCCCGCCCCCCCCCCAGTGAGTCTCTTTTCTGCTCCCCCAGGCTCCAAGCACTGAAACGTGCACCCCAGCCTAAGCTCTCATGCTTCTAATAGCAAATCATCATCCTTTCCAAAGGAGGATAGTGATTCCTCAGACTCAGACTCTGAATCTCAGGATTACTGGGCAAAAGTTCAAAGGGCAGTAGCTCTTGATTGTAATTGAGATTTTTTGAGATTTTGCTCAAAAATTACAAGCCCTAGCAGCCCCAGTTATATACAGAAGAGGGATAACCCCTAAATGGGAATCTATTCCATACGGTGAACTCAAAGAATTATGCAAGGCATCTAATGACTATGGACGAAAATATCCATATTTTAAGAATCTATTACAAGTAACTTTCTCAGCTCATGTGCTCATCCTCCATGATCTTTGGCATGTTATGTCCCTCCTCCTATCACCCACAGAGCTTCTTCTGTGGGACTCAATTTGGAAAAAACAACTAAAAGCATTATCAAAAATTACAAAAATTAGGATGGGTGAGCTCATTTTACAGTAGAGCACCTGAGTGGGGAAGGACCCTATGAAAAACCACAAGAGCAAGCCCTAAATCTACCCAGAGCTGTTTGAGACAACAGTAAAAATGCTACCCAGAATGCTTTATTCCAAACACCTGATGGTACCGCCCCACAACAGTTTTGCTGACATTCGTCAGAGCATTGATGAGACAATTATTAAATTCATAGACAGACTAAAATACACTATTGATAAGCAAATCAGTTGCCCAAGGGCTAGAGAAGAACTGCTCAGTAAACTAGCAGTGTCCAATGAGAATGAGGATTGCAAGAAAATTATAAGAGCACTCCCTCCAGACCCTGAATCCACCATCCAGCAAATGATGGAAGCCTGTACCCGTCTCAAAACTACAGAACATATGGTAGTCCTGACAGTCAGCAAAGGAGCAGCTGATGCCTTTGTGGCAAAGAATAAACAAAATGTCAGATGCTTTAGGTATGGTGAACTGGTCCACCTCAAGGTGGAATGTGATAAAGACTTTTTACAGACACCCCTCCACTGGTTGTCCCTCTGCTGTATGCCTGGACTGTAAAGAACATTTTAAACACTGTCCCCAGTTTCAATATCACCAGCAGATTCAGCATCATCCGTCTTACCAGAAACACCAGGGAAACTTCTGTGGAATGCAGGGACAGGCGCTCGGAAGATAACGGGCTGTTACGGGAAGAAACAGAGACCCCTCTCCCCTCCTGCTCTCCAGAGATAAGATAGAGATCACCCTCGGAATGCGGTTAAGCAAGAGACCCCCACTAACATAGGAATACCAGTAACTTTCCACTCCATACTAACCCTAGAAGGTCTAGCACGACCCCTTTCCTGACGTAGAGAAACCCAGGTCTATATAATCCCTCAAGAAGAGATAATAAAGGCTTCTGAACGTCCATCATATTGATGTCTGCGTATCTCTCAAGCCCGAGCAGCCCTGAGAATTTGGGCTGCCGTGCTGTACTCCAGAACCAGGTCGCCCGCCTTTCAAACAGAAGGTGACAAGTGGTGCCGAAACCCGGGAGGAAGAAAAACCTCGGGGGACGGGGATTTCGCCTGGACGGAGACAGCGGCTGTGGCGGCGGGACCGACCATAGCGCAGGGGGACGCCCCGGGACCCGTGAGCCGCATGGAGGCGATAGCGAAGGTCGTAAGTTTGATGCATATGCAATGGGGAATTAAGTGTGAGCTCAGAAATTTTACTCTTGCTGTGACGAGACTTCTGGAGCTGGGGGCCATTCAGAGCCCCGGAGAAATATTATATTCAGAGGTTTGGGAGAAATGCACTGCTGCCTTGGCAAGAGATACAAAGGCCACAGGCAGTGGAAAAAGTCTGAAAGCGTGGGGGAAAGTAGAGGAAGCCTTAAGCAAGGCAATAGAGGAGCGGGAGACCTGGCAGGCTGCGCAAACACATTTACTAGCCTTGCCACAGCTGGGGGTGGCCACAACAACAAAGACCCCCCCTGAAAGCGACTCGATCAAAACCGGGGATGCGCGGGGGCCGGGCGCGCTCCATCCCTCCCCGCGCCCGAGCCCAGATCCTCCGGAGCCCCCGGGGGACCCCCCTACCCCCCCGCGGGACGCGCCGGGTCCGGGCCCCCCCGCGGAAACTCCCGGAGATTCCGCGGTTCCCCCGCCCGTCCCTTTCCCGCCGGTCGCAGATCCGATACAAACAGCGGGACAATGCGCGCCGTCTTTCTGGGGAGAGCTGGCTGCGGAAGCGCGCGGCGCCGTGGCGGCAGCCGCGGAGGCGTGCGGCGCCGCGGCGGCAGCCGCGGACGCGCGGGCAGCGGCGGCGGTGTCCCCGCCGCCATACCCGTTTGAATATGGCGCGGGCGGGCAAGGGGAGGGGCGGACCCCGCGCGCTCATGGCGCGAAAAGCCCGGGGACAAAGACAGACGCAGACGCGCACGCGCGGGAAGCCGGCGCCGAGCGCATGCTCTGTCAGGAGCTGCGGATCCCCGCAACCGCGCAAGCGCAGGGAGGCGGCGGGGGGCGGATACTCGCCTGGGAGCCGCGCCCCATGTCGCCACCATATACGGGGGAGATCCCTCCCTGCGGGAGGCAGGGCGAGCCCAGGGGGCGGGAGCGGCACCGCCTCTGAGGGGAGGAGCGGGGCCGAAGCCGAACAAAACGGCAAGGCGGACCGGAAGTCTATCAGCAGTTTACTTCCGACTCAGAAAGGAGTGACATCTCCTCAGACCGCTCCGAGTCCAGCGGCGACTCGGAGACGGAGAGAATAAAATCAAGGCGGTTTCGGATGAAACCGAATAAACCTTTAAATAAAACCGATAACCAGTTACAATACAAATTCACCGACTGGGGCAAAATAAAAATAGCCTGCGCAGACTGGGAACCCGCAGCAAATGTGCATGCTTTTCCAGTGAGGGTAACGGGCGCTCAGGGGAACCAGCAGAGAATATACACGCCGGTAAATGTCAAAGAAATTCAGACGATTGTTAAAGCTATTTCAGAAAAAGGGATCAACTCAGGGGTAGTTTCTACTCTCCTGGACGGCCTTTTTGGTAACGATGATCTGCTTCCCTTTGATATAAAACAAATAAGCCGCATAATTTTTGACGGGGCGGGACGCATAGTTTTTAAGCAAGAATGGACAGATTTATGCACCGCCGCACTAGCGCGGGCAAATGGAGAGGGACAGCCTCTCCACGGGTCCAGTTTATCTCGGCTAATGGGGAGGCATGATGAGGTAGCCACACCACAGCAACAGGCTGCACAGCTGCGAGCTGAAGAAGTTAGGGCAACATCCCGGGCGGCCAGAGAGGCTATACGCACCGCCTCCAGGGTAGTGGCCAGACCGACACCGTGGTCCACCATAAAACAGGGAGAAAGTGAGAGTTTTACAAAATTCGTTGACCGCCTACAGGCTGCCGTGGACTCTTCCACACTACCCAATGAGGCAAAAGGCCCAGTAGCAGCGGACTGCTTAAGGCAACAGTGTAATACCGTCACCAAAGAGATATTGCGGTCCCTGCCAGTCGGAGCCAACTTGGCTGACATGATCAAACATGTCGTGAGGGAAGAACAGCTGACACCTATTCAAGCAGCCGTCCAAACCCTGACCAGTGCAATGGCTTGCTTTAAGTGTGGTCAGGCAGGGCATGTTGCAGCAGGCTGTCCACAGCCAGCACGGTTTCCCCCGGCAGCACCCTTGCCCTAGCAGCGCCCGGGAGGGGTCTGCTGGAGCTGTGGGAAGAGAGGTCACTTCGCAAGGGACTGCAGATCCCGGCCACGGGGAAACGGGAGAGGGAGGGGGCGCACGGGCCACACTCAGCCTCCTCCCGCTGCAAATGGGAGACGGCCCACCTATGCCAACCCTCAATGGGGCAGGGAACCCTCATACCCTATGCTCCCACAGCAGGCAGTCAACATTGCACCCCCATCGGCGATGCAGTGGCAGAGCTGTACAGCACTTCCAACAGTGCCTTCACACCCCCCACCATCACAAGCTGCGCAGGTGCCACAAGGCCAGCAGGGGACGCCCCAGAGCGGGACCCCTGGGTGGCCCTGGCCATGAAAATAGGGAAGGAGCCCCTGACAGTGTGGGGGACATGTCGCCTTTATGGTAGCCAGGACCCTCACATCATAGGGCTTCAGTTTTGGGCAGACACGGGATCAGACTGCACGATTATTCCCCAATCACATTGGCCCAGACATTGGCAATTTAGAGAAGTCCCTCCAGTGAACGGGGTGGGAGGACAAACCCGGGCATGGAAAAGCACCCAGCTGGTGGCTATGACACTTCACACGAACAAGGGACCAGAGCAAACAATAGCAATTTACCCCTACATTTTACAAAATTCTCCTCCCTTGATAGGGAGAGATGTCCTTGCTATGCTAGGAGTCAGGATTACAAATTTATCGTAAGGGCCACTGCCGTGCATCCTATGTTACCGATCAGATTGACTTGGAAATCATCAGACCCTGTCTGGATCGAGCAGTGGCCCTTGTCAGAGCCTCGAATAGCAGCCTTGCTGGAGCTGGTCGAACGCGAACTGCAAAAGGGTCACATAGAACCCTCAGTCAGCCCCTGGAATACCCCTGTGTTTGTAATCCCCAAAAGGTCAGGAGAAGGTTACCGCCTCATCCACGACCTGAGAGAGGTGAACAAGACAATCCGACCCATGGGTCCGGTCCAAACACTGCTACCTGCGAACTCAGCCATTCCCGAAGGACAGCCATGCGCAGTGCTGGACATCAAAGACTGCTTCTTCTCGATACCCCTGCACCCCGAAGACAGAGAGCGACTCGCATTCTCCGTGGTGTTTCCGAACGGCCAGCGACCCAACCTACACTTCCAATGGAGAGTGCTTCCGCAAGGACTGGTGGACAGCCCGACCATCTGCCAGATCACCGTGGACAGAGCGCTGACACCAGTCCGACAATCCTACCCCACTGCGACCATTATTCAATACATGGACGACATTTTAATTGCAGCACCATCGACGAGCCAAGTAGATCACCTGGTGTCCACAGTCACAGAAACCCTCCGGGCCAACGGCTTCGAAATCGCGAGCGCAAAGATCAAAAGGGGACCCTGTGTGACCTTCCTGGGAGTGGGAATCACAAGTTCCTACGTGACTCCTCCCAAGGTGAAGATCCGCCGGGACATCAAAACACTCCACGATGTGCAACGCCTGGTGGGATCACTGCAATGGGTTCGCAACGTCGTCCTGATTCCTCCCGAGGTCATGGACCCTCTATATGACCTCCTGAAAGGAAAGCACCCCTGGGAACCCAAGGAGCTGACACCGCAAGCAAAGAGCTCCCTCGACTTCATCGAGCAGCAGATGTCCACTGGCACGCTCGCCAGGTGGAACTCAGCCATGCCCCTGGACCTGTACGTCCACTTCACGCCAAAGGGAGGCGTCGGGGCACTTGCCCAAGGACCTTCCGAAAACTCCCGACCGATCCAATGGGTGGTCCTCGGGAGACCCGCTTGTGCATTCTCCTCAGGAATGGAATGCACCGCCAGCCTCATCAGGAGAGGCAGGAAGTTCGCCTTGAGACACCTGGGGACCAAACCAACAAGAATCTACCTTCCCTTTCGCAAGCAAACAACCACGGAGTCAACCACAATTTCAGAACACCTGGCCCTTGCTCTCACCGGCTTCGGAGGAGAAATCTCCTACTCCGCCAGACCCCCTTGGACTCAGCTGCTGACCATCGTCGACATGGACACACCGCCAAAGGTCAAGGACCGACCACAGCCAGGACCAACGGTCTTCACGGACGCTTCCTCCACAACCTCTACAGCAGTGGCAGTGTGGCAGACAGGAGAACAATGGCAATGCATCAAAGCGTGTGATCCCACACTGTCAGTGCAGCAACTGGAAGCAGCAGCAGTGGTCTTGGCGTGCGGACTCTTCAAAGAGGAACACCTCAACATTGTAACGGACTCTATATTCGTGGCAAGGCTTTGCCTAGCCATGGCAGGACCAGGAGTGTCAACATCTACAGCAGCCCAGATGCTGGAAGAGGCACTCTCCTCACGACAGGGAACCGTATCTGTCATTCACGTCAACAGCCACGACCCAGTAAAAGGTTACTTTCAGACAGGCAACGACAAAGCTGACGCTGCAGCAAAAGGCGTCTGGACAATGCAGGAAGCTCGTCAGCTGCACGAGTCACTCCACATCGGAGCCAAAGCACTAGCAAAGAGATGCGGGATCTCGACAGCGGATGCAAAGCACGTGGTGTCTACCTGTCCTCACTGCCAGAAGTCGCCCCTGTGGTCCAGCGGGATCAACCCGAGAGGTCTCAAGCCCTCAGAGATCTGGCAGTCAGACTTCACCGTGAGTCAGCTGCTGAAGCCCCAAGCATGGCTTGCAGTGACAGTGGACACTCACAGCGGAACAATCGTAGCCACACAGCACCCCAAAACTAACTCAAAAGCCACGATTCAGCACTGGCTGACGGCCATGGCATGGCTTGGTATCCCCAAGCAGATCAAAACCGACAACGGTTCCAATTTCACCTCAAAACCAGTGCGAGAATTCGCCTCGAAATGGGGCATCACATTAGTACAAGGTATCCCCTATAACAGTACCGGGCAGGCCATAGTCGAGCGAGCAAATCAGACCCTGAAAACCAAGCTAGAGGTGTTGGCAAAAGCAGAGGGCTTTGCCAATTCCATTCCCCCAGGAGACCAAGCGCGTGTGCTAGCAACCGCCCTGCTAGCACTGAATCAATTCCCTAGGGGGGAGGAAAGAAACAGTCCCATCCAAAAACACTGGGCCACCCGAACGCTAGAGGAGGGCCCGCAGGTAGTGATCAGAAACGAGCTGGGCGAATGGGAACGGGGGCTGGAGGTTGATGCTCACAGGGCGAGGGTACGCAGCTGTCAAAAAAGACGGAAAAATCAGGTGGTGTCCACTCAGGTCAATCAAGCCCGACCTCCGCAGTGGGCAGGATGAGACTGATGAGAATTGTGAGTTTCTGTTTACAGGACATGATCATGGGTCGTCCTTGGGATGAGTACACTCCCCTTCCAGAAGAAAGAGACAGACCACCGAGCCGCCAGACAGCACCCAAGAAACCCGCACGGGAGAGACCCAAGCATCAACAGTGTTTCTGTGCGATCTTGCTGTTGGGGCTTGTCGCCAGAGGACAAGCCAGCCCAAACTACTACCACCATCAGCCATTCAGGTGGGTCATGCGACGTCTTACTGACGGTAAGACGCTCAGAGAAATCACCACGCCACACACCCCATCTTTCGTGCTTCGCGTTACCGACCTGTTTCCAGGGCAACCAAAGACAGACCCTCACTCCCCACACGCCACACACATGTACTTATCCTACTGGTGCCCAGCTTCAAACCCAGGAAAAAGTTACTGTAATCGTCCAGGGTGGGGATACTGTGGGCACTGGGGCTGCGAAACAATAGTTACGGACGCCAGGCCGTCAGGGCCTGGGTGGGACCCTCAAGAGCCCGACAAGTTCCTACAGTTCACCTGGGCACCAGCAGGTTGCAAAACACCCGTCTTCCTTCAGGGAAACTTCTATCGAAACCACCATAAAATCCCCAAAATTCGGAAATGCATTCACTACAACATGACAGTCCTACAGCCAAATCACCCTAGTTGGGCCGTGGGCAAAACATGGACAGCAGTCCTTCAAGGGTCGAAACAGTGGGAGAACGTGCAAATAGCCAGGCTTCAACCGGCAGCACCTAGAGCGGTTGGACCCAACAAGGTAATTAAAAGCACGCAGAAAGGGGGAAACATGACCTACCCAAAGGCCTTGCCCAAAAAGGTCACCGACATCCCGATCAAAGACATGGAGACCTTCCAGATAGGCCGCTCGACCAGGTCAGACTCAGACCCAATCCTTCGCATGTTAGAAGCTAGTTACCTATCCCTAAACGAATCTAACCCTAACCTAACCAACTCCTGTTGGCTTTGTTATGATGTAAAACCTCCCTTTTACGAAGGAATCGCTTTAGACACCCCCTTTACCTATTCCACAGCCGATGCTCCCCATCAGTGCAGGTGGGACACCCCCCGCAAGGGAATCACCCTGAGTCAGGTCACGGGTCGGGGCAGATGCTTTGGCAACGTAACCCTAGCCAAACGAAAGGGAGACGTCTGTACCGAAGTAGTCGAGCCCGACAAAAAGAAAAATAAGTGGGTGGTCCATCCGCATCGGGGATGTGGGTTTGCCAGAGATCCGGAGTGAGCCCCTGTGTGTCCTTGCCAAATTCAGTAACTCTAACGACTTTTGTGTCCAAGTTCTGATTGTTCCTAGGGTCCTGTACCACTCAGACGAAGAGGTGTACCACCTTTTCGAAGAGACCAGCCGACTCCACAAAAGAGAAATATTAACAGGTATAACTATCGCGATGCTGCTCGGCCTAGGAGCAGCCGGAACGGCAACAGGAGTCTCAGCCCTAGCAACTCAGAGCCAAGGACTGTCACAGCTGCAAATAACCATAGACGAGGACCTGCAGAGGATCGAGAAATCCATTTCCTTCCTGGAGAAGTCAGTCTCCTCACTCTCGGAAGTGGTCCTGCAGAACAGGCGAGGTCTGGACCTTCTGCTCATGCAGCAAGGAGGCCTGTGTGCCGCCTTGAAAGAGGAATGCTGCTTCTACGCAGACCACATGGGAGTTGTCAGAGACTCCATGGCAGAACTCCGAAACAGACTGGCTCAGAGACAGGGAAGCCCAACAGGGTTGGTTCGAATCCTGGTTCAACCAATCACCTTGGCTGACCACTCTGATTTCTACCCTAGCAGGTCCATTGGTAATGCTGCTTTTAACCATCACCTTCAGGCCATGCTTGTTAAACAAGCTGGTTTCATTCGTCCGTGCCCGCCTAGAACGGAATAACATCCTGTTCATAGGAAGGCAACAAATACTGGGAATTTAATAGGGATCACCGCCGGTCGCGAGAGAAAAATGTCTGGCAAAAACTCAGGTTTCCCAAAAACCCTTTTCCCATGTTAAATCCTAACCTTCTACCTCATTTCAGTGCCTAGATGTGTAACTAACCCAATCATTAGTGAAAGAGGGGGGGGGAGATGTGGAATGCAGGGACAGGCGCTCGGAAGATAACGGGCTGTTACGGGAAGAAACAGAGACCCCTCTCCCCTCCTGCTCTCCAGAGATAAGATAGAGATCACCCTCGGAATGCGGTTAAGCAAGAGACCCCCACTAACATAGGAATACCAGTAACTTTCCACTCCATACTAACCCTAGAAGGTCTAGCACGACCCCTTTCCTGACGTAGAGAAACCCAGGTCTATATAATCCCTCAAGAAGAGATAATAAAGGCTTCTGAACGTCCATCATATTGATGTCTGCGTATCTCTCAAGCCCGAGCAGCCCTGAGAATTTGGGCTGCCGTGCTGTACTCCAGAACCAGGTCGCCCGCCTTTCAAACAGAAGGCGACAAACTTCCAGCGGAGTACAGGGCGGTCCTGTGCCACGACACCAAATGCCAAGCCATTCCGTCCCTCCTTCCCCTCCATCTTGCAAAGTCAAGGCACCGAGAGACTGTCTATGACGACAAGAACGAGCACCGACTCTCTGAGATCTACCAATACGTTCCGGCAAGGACATGACT
The DNA here is from genome assembly GCA_019023105.1 of Diglossa brunneiventris. Taxonomy (NCBI): domain Eukaryota; kingdom Metazoa; phylum Chordata; class Aves; order Passeriformes; family Thraupidae; genus Diglossa; species Diglossa brunneiventris. The sequence goes on from JAFCGX010000124.1 coordinate 323,057, forward strand.
CACGCTGGTAAGCGCCCTTTCCATCCAGTTTGATGATGAGGCAAGCTACCAAATTCCAACTGGTGAATTCAGACCTTCTGATGGACCAAGGGACATTTTAATACTAGGGGACTATAAATGGACCAGACAGTCTACGAGTACTACCAGAAGTCCAAACTGTGGGACCGGGGGATGAGACTACCGTAACTATCCTGTGTGTAGACACACCTTGGGTTTTGTCTATGGGTACACCCATTGCCCAAGGTTTTTTCCTACTCACCTGGACCGACATTTTGCTGGAAAACCCTATGGTTTTTTGGGCAGAGATTGCGGGCCAAGACAGACCTATTATAGAGTGTGGCTTGTTTAACAAGGGGGACTGTCGTCTAACGGCGAGGGAAGACTTGGACCCCTCAATGTGAGAGAACAGCAAGCTTCATTTATTGATTAGAGCATCAGACTTTTATACAGTAATTAATAAGCTAATGCATATTCTGTAACTTAATCCATCTATTGGTTATTTCTAACATGTCAGGTCCACCCCGTGCTTACATTCTTTAGCAATTAAACTTTCTTCTTCTCAGGCTGTTTTTAGTCTCATATCTCTATCCAAGGCCACAACGGCCTTGTTACAATCTTAGCTTGTTAGCAGAGCTCGTTATTTCCCAACTTCAGACACCTGCAACAAGTCTGTGTGACTTTGGTCACGTACTAATCCTCAACAATTCCCCTGTTTTTCCTTTGGCACAAGCAATATTTGATTAAAGGTAGCAGATATCATCTTTTTGTATCATATTTTGTAAGCACATGTAAACACAAGGCAGAACTAGTACTATTAACAAAACTATAATGTCTACTATAATGGTAGCTTTAACAGAGCTTCAAATCAACAGAACTTACATGTAACATCACTTATCTTTAACAGAACTTAACTTTAGCATCACTTAAACTTAACTTCACTTAATAAAAATTAGACTTAACAGAACTTAACTTTAGCAGAACTTAAGTTTAACAGACTTTGACTTTAACAAAACTTAATTTTAAATGAACTCAACCAATTTTAAATTCTACATAACTTAAACCTAATATAATTTAAACTTAACAGAACTTATTACTTAAATTTAATCACTTAAACTTAACAGAAGTGAATTTAACTGCACTTAAACTTAACAGGACATAACAACTTTAACAAAACTTAATCTTAACAAAACTAACTGACTTTAAATTCTACATAACGTAAACTTGATATAATTTAAACTTAACAGATTTTATTACTTAAACTTAATAACTTAAACTTAACAGAAATTAATTTAACTGTAGGTAAACCTAATAGGACATAAACTTAACAATATTTAACCTTAACAGTATTTAACATTTAATGGCACTTAATAGAGAATTTAACTTGAACTACGTAGCAATGGATAAAATTTACTATAGAAATAGAACATAATATAAAAATTACCATAACTTTCTCACAAGCTTAACTCTAAAATACTAAGTTAGAACAATTTTCTTTGTGTATTTGCTTTAGAATTTTCATACTTGTATGCACACAAACATAATGAGTTTGTTCAAGGTATACTTGTGAAAAAATCTCTTTGAATTTAGTGCAGTAATTACTTTGCATGCTTTTGTATCTTTTCAGTGGGCTCAAGGTTGAACCTTGAGGAGTGAGGTGTGAGCTCAGAAATCATCATTGTTATTTGGAGCTTGTTTTCTAAATTTGGCAAACTTGAGTGTTCTCTAGCCTTGAGAGGCCCTACTCGGGGGGGGGGGGGGGGGGGGTGCTGATTACAGCCCCTGTGGTGCAGCCCCTGAGATGAGCTCAAAAGGTTTCACTTTGGGCCACAGTTTATAATGTCACAAGAAAGGGGCTTTAGTCATAGTAACTTTCCATCCTGACTTCAATTCAGGCTAGTAACTTTCTTTGAAAGCTCAATAATAAAAATGTTGTTCCACTTGTTTGGTTTTGTTTAGGCAGCAGCAGTTCCTGGGAACTGACAAATTGGCAGTCTGGTCACCTTTTGCCTCTGTGCCTATAAACAAAAATGTAACATAAGCTAATTTTAAGTTGATGGAAATTTTTGATCAAGCTACTTAAATAATGTGTTTTTAAAGATTGTTTTGAACATGATAAAACAATATTATAGGTGAGGAGATCTGTGCCACAGCAATACATGTCTAGCTAGTATACACATTCTAACATATGGAACTATATTCAACAATAAGAATAATATAACATAAATCACAAAAATTACAATAACATATAACATTGTGTCTAAAATTTCTGTTACAGTTGATAACCACCCAAACCAAATGTCCCACTAGTGATGTTCTCCAATTTTCATCACTCTTTCCAAGATAACTTCTGTGCTATGCATCTTTTCTGTACTGTAGTGAATGGTGATTAGGGTATTGTGGCAGTAGTAGCAGTAGCAGAGAAGGCAGTTCTCTCGACATGGGGGGTGCTCGTTCCAGGCTCCAGGGCACTTTCAGGAAGGTGCAGGGGCAGCCGGCCTCAGTGCCGTGTGGTTTGCCAGCGGGACCAGGGCTGCCTCACACTCTGGAGGTGACGTACACCGAGTGCAGGTACGGCCAGGGCTGCCTGCAGGTTTTTCAGAAGGTCTAGGCCTTGCATTTTGCTGTTTTTGCTGTAAATGAGCTGCTTAAACGAGTCCTGATACTGCACGTCAATATGTTGTTTAGGATGACGCTTTAAATCCACTGCCAACAATGCTATTGTCCCTGTGGAACTAAAACCACTTTCACTACGCTGCCTTTCGTTAAGTGGTAAAACTCTTTTGGTGAGTTGAGGTAGTGGGATTAACTGAGCAATCCGAGATCTAGTTGGAATAAACAGTGGTGCAAATAGTGTTTGAACCCTTATTTGTATTTCTCTGGTGTAGTCAGCATCAATTAATCTAACAAGTACTGTAAGTCCCAGCATGCTAGCAGAAGAACGTTCCATTAATAACGCTCTCACAGGTTGTCCACCTGGTGTAATAGGTCTTTTGATTCCCGTAGGGATACGCTGGCTTACAGTCTATCAGGGTACAGTCTGTTGAGGTTGCCAGGTCTAAGCTGAGGCTCTCGCTGGTTGTAGGGCAGAACGAGGAGACGTTTGTGCTGAGAAGACACTCAGTTTCTGGTCTGCCACTTGTGTCGGAGCGCGGAGATTCTGCGGCGTGGTCACTTTCCTGTTTCTCGAGAAGCGCTGTCAGGCTGGATTGCTGTGTGTGTCAGACTTGCAGCATCGGCATCAGACAGCTCACTTTGTACAGTCCTTCTGCATATGCTTAGTGATTTCACAGCAGTGACAACGGAGTCGTGAAAGTCTTTGTCTTTATGGCTGACTTAACGACGTTTGTAAGGGAGCAAGAGGCTGCTGACATCTGACACTGCATTGCTTGTGTTGTTCCTTTAAACTATTCTCTAACTTTTTCACTGCCTGTTCTTTCTAACTACTTCTTAAATCTTTCACTGGTATCTGTGTTATTTGTTCTAGCTTCTTTAACAGTTTAAGTAACAAAAAATACCTTTAGTAGTGGAATTGTAATTTTGCAGGGCATTGTTTTAACAGTACTCTATGCATATATTCAAGGACCCCTGCTGTTTAACTAGCACTCGCTACTGTCAATAAACATTGCCGCTGTCTTTTCCCCCTCTGTCTCTGTAAGCCGAAGCTGAAGGGGGGGGCATCCCCCGGTACAGCGGAGGCTCTGAGGGAGCAGCAGAGCCGCGGGGGGGGTGAGCGGAGGCAGTGGCCGCAAAAGCACGGACGAAACCACGGGGGGAGTAGCGAAACTGCCTCCGGGGAACCCGCGGGGGGAGCAATCGGAGCCGCGAGCGGAGGCGCAGGGGGGCGGATGCGAACGGAGGAGCCGCCGAGCACGGAGCCGACGCGGGGAAGCGAACGGAGCTGCGGAAGGGGGGCGAATGCAAAGCAGTCGCCTCTGAGTTAGAACTCGCCGGCAAAATACCATGTTAGTAGCTAAAGAAAGGGGATAGGAAGAACTACATATAGGGGCTGCTCCACCTCCCCGATGGAAACAGGCATAACAGGCATTCCTAAACCGTACGGAGCAGTTTTACAATTATCTAACACAGCTTCTCACAACTTATCTCCAAATCTACGCTATTCTGCCTCCTCAAAGACCTGATTAGGGTCCGCAAAACACCCTTTTGCTACCCCATACACTAACAATCCTGGAAGTTCCTTTCCCAGGTCTGTACCCTTTAATCTTCGGTTTTATAAAAAGCATTTAAAAATCATACGCTGCTTGTCTTTCCATACCTACGTCAGCGCGCTGTTGCAGCCTTACAAGACGTTGGCAGCGTCGTCAGCCAGACACCTCTTTAGGTTCGCTGGGGCGCGGAGACTGGCCTATGTCCTCAGCTCTTTCGCCCTCCGTGCTGCACCGGAGCTGACCTCGAATTACTATGCCGGACCGTGGCTCCACTCTTCACCCCCTGTGGGGTTCTGCCCTCTGTAGGGTCCTGGCCCTCTATAGGGTCCCTGTTCAGGTAGCCATTTGTTGTCTAACGACGAGGGAAGACTTGGACCCCTCAATGTGAGAGAACAGCAAGCTTCATTTATTGATTAGAGCGTCGGACTTTTATACAGTAATTAATAAGCTAATACATATTCTGTAACTTAATCCATTTATTGGTTATTTCTTACATGTCAGGTCCACCCCATGCTTACAGTCTTTAGCAATTAAACTTTCTTCTTCTCAGGCTGTTTTTAGTCTCATATCTCTATCCAAGGCCACAACGGCCTTGTTACAATCTTAGCTTGTTAACAGAGCTCGTTATTTCCCAACTTCAGACACCTGCACCAAGTCTGTGTGACTTTGGTCACATACTAATCCTCAACAGGGGACAAAGTTTATCTTCCAGGACTAGCAGATACCAGAGCAGATGGGACCATCATTGCCCATTCCGAGTGGCCACAGGGCTGGGAACTAGTGCCAGCCAATGGAGTCATCTCTGGGATTGGAGGAGCTGCCCTCTCTATGCAGAGCAAACAGACAATCCTTATTCAAGGACCTGAGGGTCAGGTAGCCACAGTAAGACCTTTTGTGGTAAGGGCACCTATCACCTTATGGGGCAGGGACCTATTGTCACAATGGGGAGCAAGGCTGGAAATCTCACCACCACTGTGGGATTTCTAGCCGGGGCTACTGTAGAGCACCTTACCACACCACTCACATGGAAAACTGATGAACCAGTGTGGATTGATCAGTGACCCCTCTGAGAAGTAAAGTTAAGGGTGCTCAAATGCATTGTACAGGAGCAGTTGTCCAAGGGCCACATAGTACCATCCACTAGCCCTTGGAACCCTGTGACGGTGGTCACAGGGGTCTTTGGATGACGGAAGAGACGAGGATTTGACTCCATATTTCAGAAGGCTTGATTTATTGTTTTATTATATATATTACATTAAAACTATACTAAAAGAATAGAAGAAAAGGTTCTCAGAAGGCTCGCTAAGCTAAGAATAGAAAGGAAAGAATGATAACAAAGGTTTGTGGCTCGGACAATGTGTCCAAGCCAGCCAGGCTGTGATTGGCCATTAATTCCAAACATCCACATGACACCAATCACAGACCCGCCTGTTGCATTCCACAGCAGCAGATAACCATTGTTTACATTTTGTTCCTGAGGCCTCTCATCTTCACAGGAGGAAAAAACCCCAAGGAAAGGATTTTCATGAAAAGATGTCTGCGACATGTCACCTTTTTTTATTTAGTTAAATTAAAAAGAAAAATGTTTGTAATTTCATGTGCTGTACCCATGCAGAGGAAAGAGCAAACACTTGACAGGTTATCTGTTGCCAATCAAAACCTCAATCAAGTGCTGATGTGGAATGATCAGGGAAATTCTTCACCTGTAGAACATAAAAATCTATCATATCACTAAAACAATCTTACAATATAAGAAAATGCAAAAACAATGCAAAGAAAGTTCATTTCTCTAAGTCCAGACAGCTGAGTTTCAGGAGAAAGTCCATGGACTGAAGATGTTCCCCTTTGACATCTCTGAAAGTCCCTTTTGGTCCTGAAACAGGCTTTCAGAATACTGAAACAACAAATTGCTAAGGAAAATCCATCAACAGTTATCAAACAATTTCAAACAATTTTGAGAAAATTTCTGGAATGTCTTGGCCACAGCCCTTTATTGAACCACTTGGGCTGAGGCTAAGTTTTTGGCTCTTCAATGCTTTTGAGCTGCTACTAGCTCTTTCAACCCTTTTTATTTAATTTTTTTTTTTTTTTCGGAAAGAGCAGCAGCAGACAGCCTGCGAGGCCCAGGGGGTCCCTGGCCCTCTTGGAAGGATCAGGAACCCCAGACCTGGCCCACAAAATGGTGGCCCAGGTCCTGACGAGGGAAGCAAAGCCCCCAAGCCCAACAGCTGGCCGGGTGGAGGCCCTGGCCCAGGGAACCCAGCCAAACAGCCCAGGCCCGGCCCGCAAGGTGGGCTCCGTGTTGTCACAACCCTGCACCCTGCTGCCAATGGAATGGCAGAATGAGTTACCAAACACTTCCTTCCCCCGGAACCACCGACCCATATTGGCAGTGGGAGAATAGAAGCTGTCCTGAGAATCTCCATCTCGGGTCTGGGAATGTTTTTTCCCCACAGCAAGCGAGTGATGGTCGCTTTCCGCTGTTTCCTCTGCCTCTGCAATGCAAATGCAAAAGGTGTTCCTCCCGGTACCACTCCCACCCCCTCCAGCCTGGGGACCAGAGGCAGAACTCCCGGGAGCCACGTCCCCCACGCCACTGGGGCGTGCGAGGGACAGCAGGGATTTCTGGAACCCCTAAGGGGGAACCGCTGACCAAACACCCACCAATCCACGAAAAACGCTGAGTCTGAAAGCAGGCAGCCGGGCTGCACCTGCAATCAGCTGCCGAGCCATGCCTCCCCCACAGAGGGACAGGTTGGCCGCCGGAGCCGCAGCCACTGCCGCAGGGGCAGAAAGCTTGGGATGGTCCGATCTCGGACATGCTGCTGGTTCCAGGGCAGCCTCTGACGCAGACACGGAGGACAGAGTCCCCGAAGGCGGCAGAATCACCGGGGGGGGAGGGGGTGGGGGCAGCAGGAGTGCAAGAGGTGCGCGGGAAAGCACCGCCAATGTCTCACTCGGCTCCGGAAGTGGCACCGCAGGCCCGAGCTCTGTCCCTGCTGGAGGGGATGGTGGGGACGGCACGGGGTCGGCAGCAGCTTCTGCCCCTGGCTCCGAGATCTGCCACGGAAGCGCAATCGCGGAGCCCACATGGGAGGCAGTGGGACAGCCGGGGGGGGGGCGGTTGACGCTGTCGAGGCGGTCGCGACACAAAGCAGAGACCTCAAGCAGTCTCAGTTGGCAACACTTTATTTCTGAACATGGCTAACTTTTATACACTTTCCAATTGTTTATGCTTCTTCTACACTAACTATTGGCTACAATAAATCAACATAATACTATTGGTAAAAAGTTATAGTGACTTCACATCCAGCTGCAAGGTTCTCTTATCTTTCTTCTCTTGATCTCCTTGGTTACAGCCTTGGAGAGAGCTCCTTATCAGCTTCTTCTTACTTCTCGGCTTCTTCTCGCTCCTTTAGCTAACAGGCCTGCTGTTATCCCCTTCCACAATTCCCCCTTTTTGTTTTTGAACTGTAAATACAGCTGCTGTGGATTTTTGCAGGGCCCTTTGCAAAAATCCAAGCAGGCAGGGGACACACAAAACAACAATCGCAACCATCAACAAAATTCCCATTCTTAATACAATCATTCTTGTCTTTCATCTATCTTTAAGTACTGATATATGGTCTTAGCCAGTGTCATCCGCACATTCGGCTTCAGCTACGGAACCATCCATCCTGTCCTTTCCTGCGCGCTCTAGGTAAGGTTTGACACAGCGAGCAGGAACCCATTGAGGACCATTATCTGTCAAAACACAGGCATAACCCCTCCCCCAGGTTATTAGTTCTACTGGACCAGACCACATACCAGTAATTAAATCCTTAACCCATACCTTAACATTTCTACGGAAATCTGGTTGCTTAGAATTCAAAGAAGAAAAATGGTAAAAGATTGGAGATAACTGTGAGTCAGGTAGGGGACGCAAAAAGTTTAACACGTAAACAGCTTTATCTAATCTCACTTGAGGTGACTCCTGTTGCATTCCCCCTTTTTGTTTTTGAACCTGACGTTTAAGAAGTCCGTGAGCTCTTTCAATAATTGCTTGGCCCGTGGGGACATATGGAATGCCTGTTGAATGCTCAATGCCCCAAGCACGAAAAAATGCTTGCATTTTCTGCGAAGCATATGCTGGGCCATTATCTGTTTTTATGTGACACGGAACACCTAAAATAGAAAAGGCATGATAAAAATGACGAATGGCATCATGAGTTTTTTCTCCTGTGAATGCTGAAGCAACCATTGCATGAGAAAAAGTATCAACTGTAACATGAACATACTTAAAGCGACCAAATTCTGGCATTTTAGTAACATCAGTTTGCCATTCTTCTAATGCAGAAAGACCTCTAGGGTTGGTACCATAATACTGAGTAACATGAGTCATGTGACAGTCAGGACAAGAAGAAAGGATTGATTTTGCTTCACCAGAAGACAATTTAAATTGCTGCTGTAAAGCTTGAGCACTCTGATGAAAAAATTGATGAGATAAAATTGCCTGCTGCAACACATTGGGTACAGTCTTGATTGCAGCAGCAGCTACTAAAGAATCTACAAAGGCATTGCCTTCAACAAAAAACCCTGGTAATGATGTATGGCTGCGAATGTGCATAATGAAGTAAGGATGTTTTCGAACACCAATAACTGTCCATAACTTCACTAACATAACAAACAATGGCTTCTCTTGAATATTATACAACACTGCTTGATCTAAATGCTTAACCAAATTGGCAACATAAATGGAATCAGTGACTATATTTACAGAACCAGGAAATAAAGTGAAAGCCAAAAGAACAGCAGAAAGTTCAACCAGTTGAGGGGATCCCTGCTGAATCATTGTCTCATATTCCCAGTGATCATCCTTTCTCCAAGCCACAGCTGCTTTTCCGGTTTTCCCAGATCCATCTGTAAAAACCGTTATACCTTCCACTGGAACAGGAGAACAAATTTGTTTCCCTTCAAAAGGAATCTCTTTAGTCAATAATAGAACAGGATGAGAAGGTAAATGATATGTGATTTGGCCTGTAAAACAAGATAAGGCAGATTGCAATTCATGATTATTTTGAAAGCACCATTCAAAATACCACTGTTGTACAGGTATCACAATGGTCACAGGGTCGCGTCCCAAAATCTCATGACAACGCCTGCGGCCCTTGATGATAATATCTGCAAAAAGCTCATAAAGTCCTGGAGCTGTTTTCCGGGATCTGAAAGATAAAAATATCCATTCCAGAATATGCAGTTTATCTTCCCAATTATCATTCCATTGACACAGTATCCCACATGGTATTTCATGGTCTCTCAAAATAAACAATTGAACACCAACAGAGGTATCTATCCTGTTAACAAATCTGTGTGCTAGGGCTACTTCAATTTCTTCTAGGGTCTTTTTTGCTGCTAGGGTCAATTGCCTCCTATCAGTAGAGGAGGTGATGCCTGACAGCAAATCAAACAATGGCTGCATCTGATGATTGGTTATGCCTAAATATGATCGAATCCAACCGATTAAACCAACCAATTTCTGTACATCAGTAACAGTTTTAACATCAATGTCTAACTTTACAGGTTGAGGCTTAACTTGAGTGTTGGTCACCAACATACCTAGATATTTCCAAGGCATGTGTTCCTGCACTTTCTCTGGAGCAATAATCAGACCAAAAGCCTTCAAATTTGTCACAGCACATTGTTTAAGAGCTGATAACTGTTGTTTGTTGTCAGATGCCAACAAGATATCATCCATATAATGATAGCAGTAGCAGTTTTTAAATTGCTCCAGCACTTTTGACAAGGCCTGTGCCACAAACCATTGACAAGTAGTTGGCGAATTTTTCATGCCTTGTGGGAGTACCTTACATTGATATCTTTTATCAGGTTCAGCATGATTTATAGAAGGCACAGTAAAAGCAAATTTTTCCTTGTCCTGCTCAGCCAATGGAATAGTGAAAAAACAATCTTTCAGATCAATGACAACTATTTGCCATTCCTGTGGAATCATCGTAGGTGTAGGAAGGCCTGGTTGTAAAGCTCCCATTGTTGCCATTACAGCATTTATCTGCCGTAAATCATGTAAAAGTCTCCATTTTCCCGATTTCTTTTTTATTACAAAAACAGGGGTGTTCCAGGGACTGAATGATTCCTCAATATGTCCCGCTTGCAATTGTTCTATAACCAATTCTTGCAGGGCAGTAAGCTTTTCAGTAGTAAGGGGCCACTGGCGAACCCAGACAGGTTTATCTGTCAACCATGTCAGGGCCACAACTGGACGTTCATTGCCCTGCATCACAGTGGCCCCCACTAAAAATCCGTTGTAATTTTGACACCCCATTGAGATAAACAATCTCGTCCCCACAAACTCTGAGGAGCATCGGCAACATAGGGTCTGATGTTAGCTTGTTGGCCATCAGGATGTTTCACATTAATTACAATGGCTGACAGGCCACCTGTTGTAGCACCACCCAACCCCAGGAGTCCAAAACTTGCATGAGTGAAAGGCCACGATTGAGGCCAACAAAGTCGTGAGAGTATTGTGACGTCTGCTCCAGTGTCAATCAAACCTGTTACTGATATGGTTCTTGGATGACATCCATTGGCGGTGAGGGTGCATGTCTTCTCTGGACGGCTCTCCGTTACTTTCTCAGTCCAAAACACTTGAGGTACTCCTGTCGATCCAAAACTTCCTGTGCCGCGACTTTGGTTCACTGTATTTGGAACAGAACTCACAAAAGGTACAATTTGAGCAATGCAAGTTCCTTTCTGAATAGTGACAGGAGGGTCATCGATAGATACCATGGCATGAATCTGCCCTAAATAATCAGCATCAATAAGCCCTAGATGCACATGAATACCTCTAAGTGTTATACTTGATCTCCCTATCAAAAATGCACTCAATCCCCGTCCTATCGGACCATAGGCATCGAGGGGCACTTTACATATTTCTTTTGTTAGAATGGTTATTGTGTCAGCGGTGGGTATATCAATCCCTGCGGACCCGCTTGTTGCCCCTGAGTATTGTTTGCAAATGGGTAGCCTTGCAGTGCTGGGAAGGCCCGCCTTTGCTGTTGTGGTGGTTGTTGGGGTACTTGTTTCCTCACGCGCCCCTTCGCGCTCCTCTTTGGGTTTCCCGGCAATGGCTGACCATTTGCATGATATCTACTCCTACATTGTTTGGCATAGTGCCCTAATTTAGCACAACGATTGCATACCACATCGCTGCTTGCACTTGGCTTAAATGTTGTCTTCAGGACTGTACACTGTGACCTCACGTGCCCTTGTTGTCCACAATTATGACATTTTGCTGAAGGTCTTAACACTGCAGCAAGAGCTGCCATTTTATGCTCGACTGAACCAACTTTCGAGCAAGCAGTAACCATTTCAGACAAGGTAGGTTTCCCAGGTAAAGTGTCAATAATCTTTCTGCAATCTGGGTTTGCGTTTTCTTTAGCCAATTGTATGCACAATTTGTCTCGCAAAGTTTCATCATCTACCTGTTTCTCAATAGCTGCAGCAAGCTTTTCTGCAAATTGCAAAAATGGTTCTCTCATCCCTTGTTGTATAGTGACATATCTCTGTTTTGGAGCTGCCATTTCCATTGTTTTAGTTAAGGCACTCATGCCAGTTTGCTGAGCTTGTGCCAAAATCGAAGGATCCCACCTTGCCTGTAAATCTGGATTGGCAAAAGGCCCAGTGCCCAGTAGGGCATCAACACCCACAGCATGACGAGGGTCGTGCTGAGGCAACTGCATATTTGTTAAAGCGGTGCGCTCAGCCGCTCGCCTCCAAGTTTCTTGAAAGACACTGTATTGCACTGGCTGGAATAGAATTGTAGCAAGATGCATGATGTCATAAGGCGCAAGCAAATCTGCATTAATTACACGTATTAATTGCATTACCTGTGAGGAATTAATACCATACTGAGCCACTTTCGATTGGAGGTCTTGCACAACCCTCCAGGCAAAGACGTGATGACTGTCATCCTGCCCTGTTCCAGGAGCTGCTTTAAAAACTGGAAAAGCCATAGGGTTATCACAAGCAACATTTGCATTGGCACTGTTCTCCTGAGGTACTCTTGGAGCACCCAACCTTTCTATGATGTCCCAATTCTTTTCTTCAACTGCTTTCTTCCTAACAAATTCCCAAAACTCCTGAGGGTGTCGAGGAAGCACAGTTACTTGACATGGAGGCAAAGTCCATGGGGCAGTAAGGCTAGAGCTCTTAGGAGGTAAAGGGACCAGAGCTCCTTGCCCCAACTCAGGTGTTACTGCGGGCGACTCATCACTTGATTCGCTGTTGCTGTCACTGTCAGGTAATGGAGGATACGAGCTTGCAGGTTGTTCAAGCCGCTCAGAGGGGAGCGGGGGGGCGGACGGCTGGACTAAAGCGGAGGGAAGCGGGGGGGCAGATGGCTGGGTTTTTCTCTCTGCTAAAGACATTTCAGCTAACTGGCGTAGCAGTGTAGTATATACCGGCACCATCGCAAGCTGCTGCGCAGGTGTGAGATAAGGAGGTTTAGGGGTCTGATAAGAAGATGCTATGGCAGGTTGCCCAGAAGTTTTGGCAGCTTTCCCAGAAGCCTTGGCAGCTTTCCCAGAAGCTCTGGCAGCCTTCCCGGAAGCTCTGGCAGCTTGCCCAGAAGCTCTGGCAGCTGTCCCGGAAGCCTTGGCAGCTTGCCAGGTAACTTCCATGGCACCCGGACTTTCTTCACCGAGTTCCCCATCAGAGGCCCCCTCTGCCTCGTCCCCCCCGTCAGGTTCTGTTATCAGCCCCAACTCTTCGTCCGCATCCCGATCTGCTTTTTTTCGCTCTGCTTTCCATTCCTTTAAAGCCTCAAAGAGCGAGTCCCAGGTAACTGCTAGATCGAGAACTGTTTTATCTCCCGCTCGGATGACTTCCCACAGTCTGTCCCCGACTTTTTTCCATGCCTTAACACTAAATGCTGTGTCGGGATCAGTGCCAAAATTCTGTGATTTAGCCCACAGCAATATATTACGAAGGGCATAGTCTGACGTATTAATTCCCTTATTTCTTAACAAAACTTTCCATGTAGCCAGAACATTTTCTTCCTCTTTAGATAAATTATGTCCCATTATAGCTAGTTGGTGGCTCACCTTCTTCCAGGTGTCTTGATTGGAGGGAATCAGGTCCGGACCTCCCTGTGGCTTCCACCTGCCACTCTCAGCTGCACCAACGCCGCCTCCCCCACTACGTCCCAGTGGGTCACGGTTGCCAATTGCTAGGACCCCGTACGGGTCCCCACCGACTATGTTCTTATCACGTCGGGGATCACCAAATGTCGCTGTCGAGGCGGTCGCGACACAAAGCAGAGACCTCAAGCAGTCTCAGTTGGCAACACTTTATTTCTGAACATGGCTAACTTTTATACACTTTCCAATTGTTTATGCTTCTTCTACACTAACTATTGGCTACAATAAATCAACATAATACTATTGGTAAAAAGTTATAGTGACTTCACATCCAGCTGCAAGGTTCTCTTATCTTTCTTCTCTTGATCTCCTTGGTTACAGCCTTGGAGAGAGCTCCTTATCAGCTTCTTCTTACTTCTCGGCTTCTTCTCGCTCCTTTAGCTAACAGGCCTGCTGTTAGCCCCTTCCACAGGCGGTGGGGGCGGCGCCAAGTCACTGTTCTTAGCTGCAAGCTCCGCCATCGGCGCTGCAGGCGAAGGCGGGGCCACTGCGGCCAGAGCCCCCACAGGCTCTGCTGGAGGGGCGACCGCGGGAGGGGCTGCGTGGGGGAGGCCCTGCGGGCCCGGGAGGCGGGACCACATGGACCGGTGCCGCCCACGGCGCTGGCCAGGGCGGCGCAGCCCACTCAGATCCCCCCTGAGAGCAACAAGGGGGGGAAAAAAGCGGCTCCTTCTGAGCATGCTCCAAAGATGCAGAAAAAAAACCTTCTTCAGCTGCAGGAAAAAAAAAACCTCGCCCCCCCCGCTGCGATCCAGGGGGGCTGGGAAGCAGCAGATCGTCTTCCTCCAAAGGGTCTTCTCCCGTGGGAACTGGGGGGAATGGGGCCTGCCCCCTGCAATCAGCAATCCACTGAAACGCAGCTGGTTTCTGCTTCAAGACTGGGAAGAGCGTCCTGAATGACGGATGAATCCGCTGGTACCCAAGTCCACGGTCCACCGCAGCTTTGAAAATGGATTCCATACATTCCCATATGTACATATCAAGGGTATAGAGCACATTCATAAAAAACCCATAGAACTTTGCTCATCGAAAAAACTCATAGAAATGTCTCTTCACCATAGGAACACTGTCCTCATGACCCCATTTTTGCCAGAGGGCAATAAGTTTCTCCTCTGAGGGGGAGAAAGGAACCTCTGCCTCTGTGGGGGCCCTCACTCACATGTGCAGCCACAATCTGTGAAGGGCAGCATTGTCAGGAAGGGAAAAGTTAACAGTACCTTGTGCGAGTGTCCACCAGGCTCTGGTAGGCTGCTTGGTGCTGCTGAACTTTTCAGACATCTTCTCTGGAGGCTTTTCAAAAGGTTCTCTTCGTAGTCAGCCTTGGCTGTGAAGCCTTTCCAATTTCTGGATCTTCAGTTCTTCAGCTCCTGGCTAGAATCCACTTCTGTGGTCACTTGTGAGGTGGCCATTAATGCCACACACTCAGGATTTACCCAGTGTAGCAGTGCCCCTCTGGGGTCTCACAAAGTGATGAATCTTCCTCAGTCACTCAAGGGTCACTATCTGTGACGGTGGTCACAGGGGTCTTTGGATGACGGAAGAGACGAGGATTTGACTCCATATTTCAGAAGGCTTGATTTATTGTTTTATTATATATATTACATTAAAACTATACTAAAAGAATAGAAGAAAAGGTTCTCAGAAGGCTAGCTAAGCTAAGAATAGAAAGGAAAGAATGATAACAAAGGTTTGTGGCTCGGACACTGTGTCCAAGCCAGCCAGGCTGTGATTGGCCTGTGGAAGTGACTTGCCTTTAGGCTCGGGATGCTATCAGGCTCTCATTTAAATTTAAAATAGACACTGCACTTTTTACAACAGCAAGACCTTATACAACCCACGCTGAGACTCAAATAGTTGAGACCCAAGCCAAACTTGAACCTGAAGTGTATGAAATAGGCCCCTACGTAGTGAGGAATGTGGGTGAACAACAACTGTTGTTCAATCCCGAATGGTCTCTCAAACGTGTTGAGTTGCTAATGCAAATTAACATCTCAAAAATCCAACCAGCCTGCTCCTCTTTCCTAAGAACATCCTTTGAGAGCAAGACAATGTGGTTACAAAGACAGGTATACCTCAGGAGCCTGAATAAGAAAATATTTAAATGGGATATTAGGGACAGGATTAAGAGTTTTAAATGGAATTGATTCAGAAATACTGATGAATAAGCTGGCCACTGCAGCAGCTGGCCTAACAAAATTGAAGCAGCCTTTACAGTCATCTCTATTGGCATTAGGAACTAGCCAGTGGCAGATTTCAAAAGTACTGCCAAAGTGGGAAAAGGCCGGGAACCAAGACCACAAGTTAATAGTAGAAGCACTTAGTACAGTTCAAGATAATGTGTCTTTAGCTTTCAGTTGTATACAAGCACAGTTAGGGATGCAAGCAACAGCAGCTCTGATTATACAGGAAGGGGGTGAAGGTAATTTTCCATCTGAAATTCAGAAAATTGTCTGGGATAATGCGATTGATTTTGAAAGGAAGTTTCCATCCTGGTGGACTATGGTAAATTTCACCTATGATCCTGCTTCTAATGCGGCCACTGCCTTTGTGCTTACCATACGTAATGCCACTGTTTACGTTATCCACCCCATCATTGCACTAAGATTAAACCATGAAAAAACAGTGCTCTACCCTTCAGAACATAGAGTGTGGACACGGAAAGTGAATGAAAAGTAGCAAACAGCAAACTTAGAATCCTGCATTACTAGAGAACAGCTGTGATTCATTTGTGAAAGCAATACTATTAATGCCCAAGATGTGTGTCTAGACACTGAACAGAATATTTGCCACTTCGAGATTCATCCAGTCACTGATCAGAAAACTGTGCTCATACATACTGGTAAAAGTTGTGTGTGCCTGAGGACTGCTTGTGCTATTGTAAAAATTGATAACAACAATGTTATTTTGTCTGGCAGAAATCATTTTAATTTTTGTATTTGTAATTTTGTTAAGATTATCGGGTGTGATTCTTCATACTTGGACCCAGTGACATCCCACCAGTTGATTAAAACCAAATTACATAATGTATCACAGACTATCACCTACTCCTATTGAGATGGACCTTACATTGGTAAAACAATTAATTAAGCACCAAGACCTACTGGAGATCTTGAAGGAAATCCAAGAAAGCGGAAAGAAAACCTTAATTACTGTCCAACGTGATGCAAAAAAAACCCCAGAATTCTACAAAGAATAAAACAAAATGCAGATAATCACTGGTGGGATGTGATCTTTGTGTGGTCACCAACTGCAAATGGAATCTTTAATAAGTTTTGTCATCCCTTTGTAGTTTTGTTAATACTAGTTGGAATAATTTTATCCATTATATTGCTAATTTGGAATTGGAGAATACCACAGCGAGTAGCTGTGTTAACCTCCTTATCAAATGTACATGGTAAAGCACTAAAGTATGCTTATTGTCATAGGAATGTGCATGAAGTAAAAGAATTTACTTCTTCCTTTTAGGAAAGGGGGGAATGAGGCAGAGTGGAAATTTTCCAGGGTAGAAATCCATTTTGATTTAGGTGGAATGTACATCTTTCAGTATGTAGCTTGCTGTGTAGTCTGGCTGCAAAAAGCCTAGGCTCAGAGAAACTGTTTCAGTGAAGGACAGAGATGGGGGGGGGGGGGGCGGGGGAGACAGAGGGTGATAGAGAGAGAGACTGCTGTGAGGCTGTGAGAGCAGGTCAACCTGACCTAGGAATTCTTTCTGATAAAGAAGAACTAGCTGCAAATGTCACACGAAATTCTTAATAATGAATATGTATGAACCTATTGTGAAATTGTATGCATATGTATTTGAGAGGGGGATAAAAAGGGACCTGAAGTTCCCAGAAGTACGCATGTCATTTTAGGGGAACGATTCCCACATGCATCCAGCACTGTAATAAACATACCGGCTTTACAACTTTCACAAAAGTTCTGGAGTTTTGTTTATCTCTGCAAAACAACATGGATATATTTCTGTCTCCCAAAAGGTGCATAGTGTGTAATATCTGTTTGCCACAATTGTAAACTTTTGAGGCCTCCGGGGTTAACCCTGGCCCCCGTGGAGGGTAAAGCAAAATCCTGGCAATTGGGGCAGGAGCCCACCATTGCTCTTGCCTGTTGCCTTGTGATTTTAAACATACGGACAAGGGCTGGAACATTTTGGTGAAAAAACTGATGGCTCAATTCAGCCTGATTACAAATGTCTGGTAGGGTAGTTTGCGCTGCCATGGCTAAAATATCTGCTCTCTGGTTGCCCTCTGTAACTTGTCCTGGGAGGTCAGTGTGTGACCTCACATGCATGATGTGATATGGTTGCTCTGGATGGGAGAGGAGGTATGTTAACTTCAAAAGCAAGCTGTATAAATTGGGTATTGGCATATCCTTTAACAAGGAATGTTCTGCTCTTTCAGCTATTCCAGCAACATAGGCTGAATCAGTAACTAAATTTAAGGGTGGTTTGAATTTGTCAAAGGCTCTGACAACAGCTGCCAATTCTGTGATTTGCAAGGATCCTTGAACAATCTGAACATCAGCCTCCCACTCTAGAGTGTCAGGATTCTTTCACGTCATCACTGACTTGTGGAATCTCCCTGAACCATTAGTAAATACAGTCAATGCCTTTACAGAAGTTATACTTTTTAATGAATTTGGGACCAAATTAAAACACTCATTAAATTATTTATGTTTTGGTAGGTGGATGGAGACCCTACTACAAGCACTAGAGCAACCCTAGGAATTAGAGCTGTTGGGGTTCTCTAAAGCTCGTTCCTGTGTCCAAATTCTATATCAACTTCCTGACCAACACTTGACCCGCCTTGAACTTATTATGTCTACTGTCCCAGGGTGACGTTATGATGCTTGTATCCCCATTTGTGTGTTCTGTTTATGCTGGATATTATGTTCTGTGCCTTCAAGACTGGCTCTGAAGAGTGAAAGTTTTGTTTTGGTTTCTTATCAGCCTGCTGCCCCACGGCTGGCGGGACACAGAGACGGGGCAGTACATAGTGCGGCTTTTGTTTTTTGCTTGGCTTTTCACCTTGCTTTTGTTTCTGCTTTGCTCCTGCTTTGCCCTTGCTTTTTGCTTCTGCTCATTAGTTAGTTTAGCTAAGCCATCCGAATTTTTCTCTGGACTGTTTTTCCTTTCCCTTTTTTGGAATTACTCGAGCCTGCTCCGGACTGGGACCTGGGAAACACCAAGAGTTTGCACCTTGTGGCCTGCAGCAGCTATCCCCAGCGCTGTAGCGGCTGATAACAGAGCAACCACTCCCAAGAGAGACTTTCTGAATTTGTCATCTTTTTCAGAGCAGTGAAAGAATATTATCATCTGGTATTGTTCATTTTGTGTGCTGGGGGGTGTTTTGCCTGTTAAATAAACAGTTTCTTTCCACTTGTCTGGGAGGAATCTTTCCCGAACCGGTTGGGGGGAGGAGCCATGTGAGTTTGCTTGCTGGAGGGGCCCCCTTTTGGAGGTTTTCTCCCAAATTTGCCCTAAACCAGGACAAAATTTGGTTCCCAACGTGTGGAGCTCAAGAGAGTGGAAAAAACCCTGTTTTGAGTGCATTTTGGTTGCCATTACTCTGTATTGGTATAAGGCAGTTAATAGCCATGTTTTTTGAATTCATCATGTCTCTTGGGGTGAAGGCTTGCATGCATTTCTGGTCCCTAGGTTTCTTTGAGATCTTAATACCACTATGGTCCCTAGGTTTGTTTTCTTATCCAGAAATAGCTCTAGTATTGTCCCTAATACATAGTTTTTACAGCAAAGGAGCAGTGACCAGAATAGCTATCCTGCTGGGCTTGGTGGTAATGACTTGTAAGAAGTTTATGAACATGCTGAGGTCTGTTCCAGGTATGAATGGTTAATGGCTATGGTTATGCACCCAGTTTGTTAGAGGAGGAGCAGGGGATGAGGCTTTTCAGCCTTTGCTTTCCTTCTTCTCCTCTGAATCTGTTAGATCACTATTGGAGAATGTTCAGTTTCCCCTGCATGTTAAAGAGACCATCTTTCTGGTATTCAATCTGGTACGCTTCCTCTATACAGTCTGCAGCTTCTCTAGAATGAGGGCTGAGATTTCTAGACAGGCTGATGAGACCCCTGACTCAGGAGTAGACCCAGGCATGGAAAATCCTGAGTGGTGTGGGAAATGGGAGGATATGGGACAAATCCTGAAGGATTTCTCTGACCCTATAGTCAGGAACTTTCCCCATTAAAAAATTCAGAACCCAGCTGAGGTGGGGAAATACCTGAAAGAGAAGTACCATGATGACCCTAAGGAGAAAAAGATCATTGCAGTGAGCTGGGCCCCAGCATATGCTTATTGTACACTGCTAGATACTGTAGGGCAGCAGACAGAGGCAGGGGGGCAGGGAGTTAAATTAGCAGCTGTACCAGTGACTCAGGCCACAGCCAACACTCCAGGCTCAAAGCCAGCAGCGAAACCTGATAGTGAGCCTAAGCCAGCAGCCAAACCAGACAATAAGCCTGAACCAATGGCTGTTGCTACCAGCACTAGAAGTGGAAAGTGCACGGACAAGACTGATCGACCAGTGGATGATGATGATGATGATGATGATGATGATGATGATGATGATGATGATGATGATGATGATGATGCAGGAGAAGGACCCTCAATGCTTCCTGACGTAAAATCAGGAGTCAAAGCAGCAGGTGCAAGATCAGAAGCCAATATTGAGTCCTTTTCCCTGAAGGACCTTCGTTGCCTAAGGAAGGATTACACCCGACAACCTGATGAATCCATAATTAGTTGGTTAGTCTGTCTTTTGGATGCTGCAGGCGAGGCTACACTTCTGGATGGCACTGAAGCAAGGCATTTGGGATCTCTGGCACATGATCCTGTCATTGACCAAGGAATGATGAGGGGGGCTCACCCTCACAGCCTCTGGGCACAGGTCTTAGAAAGTGTAGCACAAAGATATCTGTGTGCAGATGATCTCTATATGCAGCAAACCCAGTGGAAGACCATAGAGCAAGGGATCCAGCGCCTGAGAGAAATGGCAGTGGCAGAGATTGTCTTCTCAGATGACATAACAACTAGGAATCCAGACTTGGTACCATGCACGTCTGTGATGTGGCAAAACCCCTTATGACTTGGGCCACACGAATGTGCTTCTGCTTTAGCCATAATGAAGCAGGATGAGACTATGCTTGATATGGCAAAGAAGCTCTGAGCATATGCAGATGCTGTACATGGCCCAACACATGCCAGAATCGCAGTGGTGGAAACACATCTGCAGAAATTAGAGGACAAGATAAAGGAGAATCAGAAGAAGCTCAGAAAATAGATTAAAGAAGACCTTCTCCAAATCTCAGCAGTACAGATCGGAGGTTCTGGTACCCAACACAGACGTTCCCCAGATGGGGAGAGAAGGTAAACCCCACAAGCTGAGCTGTGGTTCTTTCTGAATTGTGACGATGTTCACAGGGGTTCTTGGATGAGGGAAGAGATGAGGATCTGACTCCATGTTTCAGAAGGCTTGATTTATTATTTTATTATATATATTACATTAAAACTATACTAAAAGAATAGAAGAAAAGGTTTCATCAGAAGGCTAGCTAAGAATAGAATAGCAAAGAATGATAGCAAATGTTTGTGTCTCGGACAGAGAGTCTGAGCCAGCTGACTGTGATTGGCCATTAATTAGAAACAACTCTATGAGACCAATCAGAGATCACCCTGTTGCATTCCACAGCAGCAGATAATCATTGTTTACATTTTGTTCCTGAGGCCTCAGCTTCTCAGGAGGAAAAATCCTAAGGAAAGGATTTTTCATGAAAGATGTCTGTGACACTGAGTGATTGCAGAGAAAACATGAGGAAATGGGATGGAAAATCTTCTGCTGCTCTGGCACAACAGGTGAGTGAATTGAAGGAAGGCAAGACTCTGAGAGGAAGTTCCACTAAAAGGAAAGCAGCTCCAGTTGCCTGTAGCCAAACTGCCAGGTATGATGATGATGATGATGACATGTCCGATCCCCTTGAAGGAACCTCCAAGACATATGTCCAAGGAAAGAAGGATAACCAGGCTTAGAGGGGCCCTGCCTCTAGCCAGGTAGAGGCTAAGGAAAACCATATTTTCTGGACTGTGTGGATTTGTTGGCCTGGCACATCTGAACCACAAGAATATAAAGCTTTGGTCAATACTGTTGTGCAATGCACATTAATCCCATGAAGACGTGGGGGCAGAATCTGTTTCTATTGCTGGTGTGACAGGGGGATCACAGGATTTCACTTTGGTGGAAGCTGATGTGAGCCTGACTGGAAATGAGTGGAAGAAACACCCTATTGTGACTGGCCCAGAGGCCCCATGCATTTTGGGCATAGATTACCTCCCAAGTGGGTATTTCGAAGACCCAAAAGGACTCAGGTGGGCATTTGGGATAGCAGCTGTAGTAACAGAAGGCATCCAGCAATTGAACACCTTGCCTGGACTGTCTGAGAATTCATCTACAGTAGGACTTCTGAAGGGAGAAGAGCAACAAGTACCAATTGCCACTTCCACAGTGCATCGCCGACAGTATAGAACAACTCAAGATGCTGTGATTCCCATCCATAAGATGATCCTGGAGCTGGAGAGTCAAGGGGTGGTCAGCAAAACCCACTCACCCTTCAACAGCCCCATTTGGCCTGTGCGTAAAAAGGAGAGGTTCAAAAGTTTAGTCTGAGGAAGACCCACGAGAAAGGCCCCCGTCTGATGAAGGCAACAGGAACTACCACCAAGACGACTCCCCAAAATGAAAAACTCCGCCCACACTCCGCCTATATATGAATATGCATGTAAAGATATGAATATGCATGTAATATGATGTAACCCTTGCTCAAACTGGTATAAAAGGCTGTATTTGTCCCTCACCGGCAGAATCCCTTGTCCAGGCGGTGACCTGGAGGGCATTCTCCAACGCGTTGCTAATAAATACCTCCTGCTTATAGACTTTAAAACTTAGTCTCTGAGCAGTTAATATTTCGCCTTTTGGGGCAAATTCGGTATCAAGTCCAAGTACAAGTATGGGGAGGCCTGGTAGATTGACTACATCACACTGCCCCAGACACGCCAAGGCAAGCACTACGTGCTCACAATGGTCGAAGCCACCACGGGATGGTTGGAAACCTACCCTGTGTCTCACGCTACTGCCTGTAACACCATCCTGGGCCTTGAAAAGCAGGTCCTTTGGAGACATGGTACCCCTGAGAGGATTGAGTCAGACAATGGGACTCATTTCAAGGACAGCCTTCTCAACACCTGGGCTAGAGAACATGGCATTGAGTGGGTGCACCATATCCCCTACCATGCACCAGCTGCAGGCAAAGTGGAGAGGTTCAATGGACTGTTAAAAACCTAGTTGAAAGCATTGGGTGGGAGATCTTTCAAAAATTGGGAGCAGCATTTAGCAAAAGCCACCCGGTTAGTTAACACCCGAGGTTCCACCAACCGAGCAGGTCCTGCCCAGTCTGAGTCTCTGAATATAGTAGACAAAGTCCCAGTGGTACATGTCAGAGGTTTGTTGGGGAAGACTGTGTGGATCAATTCTGTCTCGAGTACAGACAAACCCATTTGTGCAATTGTCTTTGCTCCAGGACCAGGTTGCACATGGTGGATAATGCGGAGAGATGGAACAACACGATGTGTACCTCAGGGAGATCTGATTGTGGGGTGAGACTCATATGCAAACATCACTGTTTGCTAGATGTTACTGCCATTGTCTGTGCATTAAACCACACAGACATGAAATAGAAGGAAATGTGTAAGTGTCGAAGGTCTGAGCAAGTGAAAGATGGAGTTCTGAGTGAATAAAATGAAAGTGGGGAGTCCTGCAGCTCTGTAGTATGGGGCCTGGTTTCAGTGGTCCGGTGTGGGGATGTGACGGGGGCATGATGGGTGCTGCTTGTAATATTTGGGGGGGAACAGATGGAAGTTTTTACATTATTAAAATGCTTGATTTTTAGTAGTAAGTTGATGATGTTGGGATGAGGGGTGGAATGTCCTCGGGTGATGTTATGATACTTGTATCCCCAATCGTGTGTTCTATTTATGCTGGGTATTATATTCTGTGCCTTCAAGACTGGCACTGAGAGCAAAGGCGGGGAGAAGAAGCATGGAGTTCTGTTATCAGCCTGCTCTCAGTCCTCCACTGTGGTGTCTGGGCACAGATGGGGCAGAACATGGCTCTCTGTTGTTTCTTAGTTAGTTTACCTCGCTGAGGAAGACAAGTTCCCTGGACTGGTTTTCCTTCCCTTTTTTTGGAACCATTTGAACCTGCTCTGGACTGGGACCTGGGGAAACACCAAGAGTTTGCACTTGGTAGCCTACGGGGCCTACTCTGGGCACCCATCAGAGAGACTTTCTGAATTTGTCATCTCTTCAGAGCAGTGAATGAGTTTTGTCATCTGGTATTGTTCATTTTGTGTGCTGGGGAGTGCTTTGCCTGTTAAATGAACAGGTTCTTTCCACTTCTCTCCGAGGAAATCCTTCCTGAACCGGTTGGGGGGAGGGGCCGTGTGGGTTTGCTTTCTGGAGGGGCCCCTTTTGGAGGTTTTCTCCAAAATTTGCCCTAAACCAGGACAACCTAGAGCCAAAGAAAGGTTAAGTCCCTTTGAAATGCTTTATGAGAGACCATATAGAGTGCAAA
This sequence comes from Diglossa brunneiventris, assembly GCA_019023105.1. NCBI lineage: Eukaryota > Metazoa > Chordata > Aves > Passeriformes > Thraupidae > Diglossa > Diglossa brunneiventris. The sequence continues at coordinate 347,052 of JAFCGX010000124.1, forward strand.
AAGGAATGTCTACCCACTTTGGGGTGGTGACACTGGCCACCTATATGGTGGCCCTGAGTAAAAAACCCTAGAATTTGAAAAACTCAGAACAGAGAGCTAGATGGGCCAGTACATAACATACAGCCTGGAGATTATGCATATGTTAAGTCTCTTGTAGAAAATACTTTGGAACCACAGTGGGAAAAAACATTCCAGGTGCTCCTCAGTACTTTCACTGCGATTAAGATCAAGGAACGGGGCACCTGGATCCACCACTCTTGACTGAAGAAAGCCCCAGAAACCCCTTAGAAAGTGACACCAGGTAACGATGAACTGAAACTAAAATTTACCTGAGTAAAATGAGTACCTTGAGATTAGGAATGTTTAATAATTTAGCCTGTAAATTTAACCAATACAGTAGTTTTGTTTGTAGTTGCAATTATAATCAAAAAGTCCCTCTGTGATAGCAGAAAATGATGAGTAGCCTTAGTCCGAAGCCTTAACAACTACACAATTAATAACTGAAGGTAGAAGTGTTAATAGAAAGATGGCAGTTGTAGTTATGTGACGAGAAAATGCTGACTATTTGTATACACTACCAGAATGACAAAAATTGGAAGAAAAATGGACACTCTGAAGAATCATAGGAGACGAAATTAAAATAGGGTGTCAAATGATTAATGGAATTACCCATGAGAAAGTAACTGGAATTTTAATAAAACCAATTTCCAAAAGTGGTTGCCCCAGAAGGTCGGACTCGCCCAAGTAAATTAGATTGTTGATATGATTTTGGTTGTATTCATCCAGGTAAATTAGATTGCTAGTATAATTTTATATTAACACAGACTGTTATGGTTAGCTGGTTTTGGACTAATAATGGTCAAGACCTTAAGATTGAGGAAGGCCTAGCATTAAATTTTAAGATAGATGCTGTACCTTTTACAACAGTGGGACCCCTTACAACCTATGCCAGTACTCAAGCAACCCAACCCCAAACCAAACTTAAACCTAAAATTTATAAAATAAGCCCATACATGGTAAGGAATACAGGCCAACAACAACTGTTGTTTAACCCAGAGTGGTCTCTCAAACGTGTTGAATTGCTAATGCAAATTAATGTCGCTATACGACACGAAAGAACACAAACACCACACCGCTCTCAAGGTGAAGGAAGAAAAAAAGGAAGTTTTATTTCTGACTCCAATATTTATAGCTTTACAAAAGTGACAGCGGATTGGAAGGTGACAGAGACACCTCTCCAATGACACTGGTCAAACCAACAGTCCATCAACTCTCTCCTCCTCCATAAAGGAATGCAAAACAATGAGTTATTTACAGAAAGTGTGTGAGAAAGTTCACTACAAGAATGTCAACATCAGAAGGCTTAGAAAATCTTAAAAAACCAGGGTGACAAATTAATATCTCAAAAATCCAATCAGCCTGCTCCTCTTTCCTAAAGACATCCTTTGAAGGCTGGACAAACTAGTTACAAAAGCAAGCACACCTCAGGGGCAGAATGAAAAAAGATTTAACTGGGATATTAGGGACAGGATTGGGTGTTTTAAATGGAATCAATTCAAAAATACTAATGAATAAGCTGGCCACTGCAACAAGTGATCTAACAAAACTAAAACAACCCCTACAATCATCCTTATTAACATTAGGAACTAGTCAATGGCAGGTTTCAAAAGTGTTACCAAAATGGGAAAAAGCCAAGAACCAAGACCACAAATTAATAATAGATACACTTAGTGTGGTTCAAGATAATGTGTCTTTAACTTTTAGTTGTATACAAGCACAGTTATGGATGCAGGCAACAGCAGCTTTGATTATAATGGAAAGAGGTGAAGGCGATTTTCCGGTTGAGATCTGAAAGGCTGTGTGGGACAATACTATTGATTTTGAGAGGAAATTCCAATCTTGGTGGACTGATAAATTTTACCTATGATCCTACTATTGTTAGTGTTCAGGAACACATAATCATGGAATGATTATATGCAGGTGCTTTTATTGAAGATCTCTGGGTGTCAGGGGTACAGACCCAAATCTGACTCCGACATCGTTTTGAGCTGAACATGTTTTATATTCTATCGCTATATAACTTACATATTAATTATTAAACTTACATTGTTCTATTGTATACATTGTTTTCATCCAAGCATGGATTTCTCGTGATCCCCCTCAAACCTCTGAACATAGTTTCTCATGATTCTTCTTACAATTAAACAATAATTATATCTAATTACTAAGCAAACATCAGATCTAACAATTATATAATTTATCATATACTGATTACACAGGTGCAGTTTCACATGATCTAGCAAACACAAGGCCTAACATTTCCCAGGGCCTACCCTTAACATTTTCCCAGGGCCTACTAAGCCTAACTTTCTTTCTAACTCCCCTGATTATACCATGATTTTAAAAACATTTTATCCCTATACTTCTACTATTAATGTGGCCACTGCCTTTGTGCTTACTATACATAATGCCACCGTCTATGTTATCCATCCCATCGTTACACTAGGACTAAACCATGAGAGAAGGGTGCTCTATCCCTCAGAACATAGGGCATGAGCACAGATGGTGAATGAGAAGTAGCAAACGGTAAACTTAGAATCTTGTGTTATCCAGGAACAACTAGGGTTTATTTGTGAAAGTAATACTATTGATACTCAAGATGTGTATCTTGACACCGAACAAGGTGTTTGCCACTTTGAGATTCATCCAGTTACTAGTCAAGACTGTGCATGCTTAAGAACTACTTAGACTTTTGTAGAAATAGGTAACGAAAATGTAACTTTGCTTAGTAGAAATCATTCTAATTTTTGTATTTGTAATTTTTTTAAGATTATTGGTTGTGATTTTTCATATTTGGCACCAGTGACATCCCGTCAGCTGATCAAATCCAATTACGCAATGTATCACAGGTATCAATTTATCACCTACTCCTATTGGAATGAACCTTACGTTGGTAAGACAATTAATTAAACATCAAGACCTAATTGAGATTTTGAAGAAGATTCAGGAAAATGGAGAGAAAACTCTAATTACTGTCCATCATGATACAAAAAAGATAAGCAGAGTTCTACAGAGAATAAAACAAGATGCAGATCATCACTAGTGGGATGCAATCTTTGGATGGCTGCCAGCTGCAACTAGGATTTTAAATATATTGTGTCACCCCATTGTTGTTTTATTGATATTAGTTGGTGTGAGTCTAGGATTGTCTTTCATAATACTTATCTGGGATTGGAGAATGTTGCGACAAGTAGCGGTATTAACTTCCTTGTCAAATGTACATGATAAGGCATTAAGGGACACGTCGTAGAGATTGGGAAGATGATTTTTTGTACTAAGTAAAAGAATTTACTGATTTTCCAGAAAAAGGGGGACTGAGACATAGGGGTTAGAAATTAATTTAGGATTCAGGATAGCTGTTTTAGACGATATATGTTGCATAACATGCTTGCAAGGCCTGTGAATATAGGACAAGAAGGAATGCAGGGATCCTGATAAGAAGAGCTTCTTGCCCCAAACAAGGTAGAAGGAATGCGAGAGCCTGCAAGCTGTTGGAGATAAGAGAGGCTCCTCAGACTCTAAACCAGCTTAGACCAGCACTATAGTTTGGGCTACAGCCAATAGACTAAAGAGCATGCACTGAGAAGAAAAGGTGAAAAGTTCACATTGATGAAGACTCATTAAACCCTTCCTCCTGCGACCACCAGATGACCACCAGAGAGCACTGTGCAAGCGCAGGACTGATAAGCTAATTATAATATGAAGCAGGGCTGGGCGGGGCTAAGAAATGAATATGCATAGTACTATTGCCAAACTTGATGCATATGTACCATTTAGAATAAAAAGAGGGTTAGGTTTCTCAGGAGGCATGTGTGCTTTTGGAGGAGCCACCCCCACGTGACCAGCACGGAATAAATGCATACCTACTTTACAACTTTACGAGTTGTGGAGTCTTTCCATGAATCACTCTCATTTGTGCTGTAATCATATCCAATACCATTCAATTTTGAAGTACTACTTCTTTTAGGTAATTTACTTCTGTTTGCAGCCGTCCAATGGCATCTGCTGTTGTATTTGCAATTATTTCCATTTCTGCTGAGATGTTCACTACTGCAATTTCTAACTGTGCTATTCCTAGCAGAAAATAATAAGGCCCTGACAAAGCTATGAAAACCTGTGTTATGTCTAATTAGAGGGTTGGATGGTACACTTCGACTTCATCAATTTTTCCAAACTTTTCTCCAAATTCTCTAACAATCCCTATAATTGAACTAGTGTGATTTATCATCTGCATGTGCAGGACAAGATACCCCATGTGACTTGGTTTGAAAGACAGGTGTCTGCTAAGGAAAGCAGAAGCCTCCCTCTAAATGGAAAATGTAAACCCCTTCCCTCCGAATTATTATAATTTTGAAATTAAGGGGCTCTCAGGCAAGGATAAGAGAATGGGAATAATAGTTCTTTACTAGTATGTATAATAAAGCAAACAAACAACAACTACAGCATTAACAACAAACAGAACCAGGAACCCAGCAACAGTCTTCTCGTCCGCAGGCACTTTCCCCTTTGGTGTAGTGATGGTCACAGCTGGCAGGGGCGCTGGTGGCTCCCAGTGGGCAGGGCAGGTGCGATGATCTCCATGCGGCTGCAGGGGGCGCTGTGGTGCGAGCTCGGGGACCTTGTGGTAATGGTGGCTTGACCGAGATGGGAAGGGATGGAAGAGAGACTTTGCTTCTCAAACCCCTGGGACAGTCGATCCCAGTGCCCCAGCAGGACTCTCAGAAGCATCAAGCTGGGCCAGCAGAATGTCTCAGCAGGCAGGGGGTGCAGGGCTACAGTGCAGGGAAAACTTGGAGCAGTGCTGAAGAAGCAGCAGGGGCGGGGCAGCAGCAGCCTGGCTCCCAGCAGGGCAGGGAGAGGCAAGTTCAGGATCCCGGGCACCCAAGCAGATGGTAATAGGTCCCTCTTTTAGTGAGGTAGGTGTTAATACGGTCCCAGTTCAGTGGCTGCTCTCACAAGCAGAGGCTCACCTCACAGCAGAAGAAGCAGCTCCAGGCTGGGCTCCGGCAGCAGCAGTGAATTCCCTTCCCCAAGCAGCAGCTCCGACTGTCCTCCTCCAAAGCCGAGAGAGAGAAAGCGCTAGCAGCTGCCCCAGCCCCGTCTTTTACCTGCCCAATTCTTGTGGTATCTCTACCCCTCTGAGAGAAACTCCCAGATAAGAGAACTGCAACCAGATCCCCTCCTCCCCTGAACTTGGCCACTTCTTTTGTTTTTCTTAAGTACCCAGGTGTTAGTGTTTCCTAGCAACTTATGAGAAAAAATTCTATAAGTAAATAGGAACAAAAGGAAAGAAACCTAACCCCCAAAACACTTATAACAGGAGATTTCATGTCTTGCCATTTAATTTTATAAATAGGAGCAGTAAAACTTATCTTAGCAGTAGCCTATGTAACCTAAAGATAGCTTAGCTATTAGACCTTCAGCTGTGACTGCCCAGAAATTAAAGCTCTATCAAACATCTCAAAAGTATGTCACTTTACCCTTACTATTGTCAGGCATTTTCTTAACATTGTTGCCTTATTTAAAAAGTAAATGAATATTAATTTTCAAAGCATCTGTGACCAATGTTATTGCAGCACAATATAGATTTTTCTGTGTGTATTAGTTGTCAGGTCTGTATTCTTCTGTACTGAGAAGATTCAGCTCTATGAAACACATGATATTGGCTTTCCAATGTTATAAATGATCAAATCGGAAGCCAAAATTATAAGAAAATTTTGCAAAGATTTATTAGATCGTCAGCAAAATAGAATTTCGAGAAAAAACCACCACAGCCAAGGCAGCATCAACCCCGGGATCGGCGCTGGGTGAACCTGGATCTGACCGACAAAGTGTCAGGGTCTCCCCAGTGGTTCACCCCGACTGCTTCATGCAGCGAGCTTATATACAGTTTATTCTGCCTGAGGCAGAGATGACGGAATGTTCCTTTGTGTCCCTTCACGTGTAGAACTGGGGCCATACATGTGCAGGGATAGACAAAAGTGAGTCCAGGTGTCTAGATGGTTGTCTGAAGACTTCAGAAGAGTCCGCATTCACATGTAGCAGAGTGGCACCGGTGCTTGAGCGTGGTAGATGCAATCTCCCAGGTGCAGCTCACTCTTGAGTGGCCATTCCAGGGAAGTCAGTGATCATGGCCCGGGAAGGTTCCATTCATACGTTAACAGACTTGATATTATCTTAACCCTAATTGAATAAAAATAAGACTCTGCTCCTAGCCGGGGTGGTCAAAGACATAGCTTGGATTTTACAATATTTTATACATAAATAGCATGAATTATCTCTACCATATACTACAATCCCTCCCCATTTATTTCACCAATTTAATTCATGCTCATAAATTGCTAAATTTTTCATTTCCTACATCTACCCATCACCATTAAGGGTTCCTCACAAACAGAGTACTCCTTTACACTATTCAGTACTCCCCTTGTGGGATGCCCTGATACACCACATTATTCATTTTCACAGTTGCCTGATTCTCGAACTTTGCCAATGCCTCTGCAGCACTGCTGGCATACTTTCTTTCTCCCAACCGCATGATCTTGGATGCGTTGCCTCTGGAAGCTCTCTCCGAATCCACGGGAACTATTGCAATCTGCATTCCCTGGACCACGGAGTGGATCAGTCTGATAAAGCATGGAATCAGACAAGGGAGGAATAGGATTCCGGCTACTGAACAGAGCACAAGGAACATCACTTTGTTCCACCAGGCCCCATCAAATAGTTTGTCCCACCAGGAAGACTGTAAAATTGAACTCCATTTTTGGACATGGGCCACCTTTTTTATTTCGGCCGCCAAACCTCTTATGGTTTCCCCATAGTCATCGATCTCAATACAACATTCTGATTCATTGAACTTTCCACACACTCCCCCTTCCTCAGCCAGCAAATAGTCTAGAGCTATTAGATTCTGGTACACAAAGGCCGGTACCTGGGTGTGCTGCCGACTCAGTAAATCCAGGGCTTCAGAGGTGTGATTTGAAACAATTTCCATAACTGCCTGCAGCCTAATCAGTCTCTTCAGTAGATAAATCGGAGTCCTATACCCATAGCTTCCATCCTGAGCCCACGTGGCCGGCCCATAATAATCAATTATTCATTCCGCTGGCCACTCTTCCTCCCCCCAGGTTTGTTTACCGCTTATCACCAGTATTATCTTTTTCAGACTCCTCCTCTCCCTTCTCAGGGTCTCGTATAACGGAGCCCCCAACAGATTACTTTTTGTTCTTGGGAGAGTAAAGAAGACTCGTCTGATCATGCCTAAAGTGCATGACCCCTTCCATCTTGGGGGTAATTTACTGTATGCCTTTTCCCCACAAATCCAGTAAATTCCATCAGGGGCTTTCCACTTAATATTTATTTTCCCTGGGTCTCCCCAGTATTCTCTCATACCTTCCAAGGATTGGAAAGGGTTGGCTCCTGGATTTTTGACCCAGCACAATCCCATTCTTTTGTCCCATTCACAATTTGTCTCGTTCTTCAGGCTCCAGTACCCCAAAGGAGGGGCTGGGTTCCAGACCTTGCTTTTCGTGTCTGAGTTCACCGTCAGGGTAGATGCACACGGAGTGTATCCCACCATCTCAGTGTACTGCCTTCCCTCCCAACTGACACAGATTGTACCAATTACCCTTTGATCCAAAATCCACCCCTCGGGTCTCTGCGCCAATTTTGAGACCCTTGGATTGTCCCATTTCAAGAGCTGTTCTGGAGCCAAACCTTCCCCTTTCCAAGGCCATTTCTCTGCAGATTTCAGCCCCCCACAAATCCAACAATTCAAGAAACCCAATTCTGTTGCGATTTCTTGCATCAAATCAATGAACAGGTTTCTGTCTGGGGAAGGTAATTCCCCATCAGCATATTGTTTTTCCAGTATTTCATACTGTTTGCCCAATGTTTTCAATCGTTCCTGTTCGACTCTCTGCTTCCTCAATTCTGACTCCCTTCGCCTCAGTTCCTGAGTTATCTCTCTCATCCTTCCCTCAGGATCCTCATTATTTTTATTTTTCGCGAAACAAACAACCCTATCATATTGCAGGCACACCCTGTCATCATTTGCCGGTGCCAGGTCCAATATGAGCGGGTCCTTGTTCAGGGTAATTTTACTGTCAAATTTCATATTCTTCGCCATCCAGTACATTTTCCCATTCATCATGCATATTCCCAGCCTTATGTTATCATAACACAATGGGTTCACCTGGTGATATGCAATAAAAATAGATTCTGTCTTCCCCCCGAACCACATGGTTCAGTTACACTGGTTACAAATGGGGATTGACATCGGTTCCACACTTCGTTTTCTCATTTGATGCTTGTGATCACTTGACTGCCCGTTCCTCAGCCCAGCCTCGGGATTGATACACCAAGTCCCGATCTCCAATTCACATAATTTTACCTGAGTGCCATTCCTCCAACAGGACCTGCCAGTTCTCCTGAGACATTATTTTGGGGTTTGGTATGCTGAGTGTCCCCTGTCCCCTGCGACTGGGACCACCTGAGTGCACTTTCCACACTCGTCCACGGAGCTGTCGCTTCCGCCTTTCCTTGGGACCTCAGTGCGCAGACTCTGCGTCTCGCACACGACTAGACTCAGGCCAATCAGGATTCCCACCAGGTGTGCTCCTCTGCCTTTGCCTCTGCCCCCTGGGGTGCCACCAGTGGCGAGGAAGACCATCTTCGCGGCAGCAGGAGTATTCTTTGGGGAAGACGCCCTTGGACCTAGCCGCATACCTCCTCTTAAAGGCGCCCCACCGTGACACTCTGATTGCATCAGAACTGCACGGCACCCTGATGGATTTCCGGCACTCCACATCCAAGATTTCTGCTTGAGATCTAAGCTTCCCACGCAACCCGTTTTGAAAAATGCGAAACCACTCCTGAGAGTCCAATTCAATGATTCCCAAATTGGTGGCTAAGGTCAGGATACGGTCAGTCAATTCAAGCTCCTCCTCTAAACACTGGGTACACAGTCCCTTCGGCCTCTGTCCCCTTCTACAATGAATGACAAAACCCCCTTGACAATATTCACACTTAAAGTGTACAAATGGATAGCATACACAATCTGACAGTATACAACTTATCCGCTTGCTGTCGGTCATTTATGAGGACGTTGGAGTCTGATCTTCAAGTCGCCGGGGGAAGAAGTAACTCTCCACTCGGGTGCTTCCTCCTGCTGTTCGACTTTTTTCACTCTAGACGTGTGCGTCCAGCCTTTCTCCGCTGTCCAAATGGCCGTGTCTGTTGTCAGGAGCACAAGAAAAGGACCTTCCCAGTGAGGAGAGAGCGGCATCTCTTTCCACACTTTCACAAACACTTTGTCACCTGGTTGGATTTTGTGAATAGCGAACCCCAGAGGAGCACTCTGTGCCACTATTCCCTTTTTTCGGAGTTCCTGTAAATTCCTGTTGATTGCAACCAGATATGGTTGAATCTGACCATCCTCAAACCTGGGGTGTCCCACCGGCATTCCATGTTTATATGGCATTCCATATAGCATTTCGAACGGTGAGGGCCCAGTCTCTGAGTGAGGCATGGTTCGGATATTAAGCAGTGCCAAAGGCAGATATTTCAGCCAGGACATCTTTGTTTCCAAAATTAATTTAGATAACTGTGCCTTCAAGGTCTGATTAATTCTTTCCACTTGTCCTGAACTCTGGGGGTGCCACGGAGTGTGGTACTCCCATCGGATGCCCAGTGCATCAGCCATCTGCTTAATAACCGTTGATGTGAAATGTGTTCCTTGATCTGAATCAATGCAATTCACTACCCCATATCAGGGTACTATTTCCTCTAACAATTTTCTGGCCATGGTCTGGGCCGTTGCCCGTGAGCTGGGGAAGGCTTCTACCCAATGAGTCAATTTGTCCACAATTACCAGTACAAATTTGAACCTTCCCACTTTTGGCAATTCCGTGAAATCAACTTGAATTCTCTCAAATGGTCGGTACGCAATGGGGCGACTCCCCAGGGCAGCCTTTTTGGCCCTTGATTTGTTTACCTTTTGACAAATCAAACACCCTTGTACCTCTTGTCTTGCCAATTCATAAATTCCCTTGCACGCAAAAAATTTCAGAAATTGCTCTGCCAGGGCTTGTGCCCCTCAGTGCGTTTTCTGGTGCAATTTCCACAAAATCCTTCTGGCAAAACCTCTGGAAACTACTTCCCTCCCATCAGGTAACCTCCACTTACCTTCCTTCAATTTTCCTCCGATCTTTTCATAGCATTCGATCTCCTTCTGGGAGAGCTGAGGGGGATCGTCACGGGTTTCTTCCCTTTCCATCTCCGGGGTACTTACCACCATCAATGCCGCGGTTTTGGCCTCCTGGTCTGCCAAGTTGTTCCCCCTGGTCCGGAACTGAATTCCTGTCTGATGTCCCTTCACATGGACCACCGCAATTTCCTCCGGCCCTCTTAGAGCTTCTAAAATTTGCCAGATTAACTCCCCATGCATCAGTCCCTTTCCTCTCATGTTGATCAGTCCCCTCTCTTCCCAAATTTTCCCAAACGTGTGAACCACCCCAAAGGCATACCTTGAATCTGTGAAAATCATTCCCTTTTTCCCTTTCAGTCCCTTCAATGCCCTCAGAACTGCGTACAGTTCGCATGCTTGTGCAGACCAGCTCGCCTTCAGGGGACCTGCTTCAATCACCTTTCCCGTTCTCCCATCCACGACTGCGTATCCCAATTTCCTTTTCCCTTCAATCACTCTGCTTGACCCATCCACAAACCACTTCTCCCCCTCGTCCAATTCTTCTTCTTCCAAATCTTCCCTGATCTTGGTCTGCAACTCGACCACCTCCAAGCGGTCATGAACCAACTCCTCTGCAGCCTCCCCAAACAGGTACTGCGCAGGATTCTGCGCAGTTGTGGTCCTCAATTCCAAGTCCTGCAAGTGAATCAAAATGGCTTCATATTTTAGCAACCTTGCATCAGTGAGCCATTTGTCCGTCTTCTGCTGTAGTATGCCCCACACGTTATGCCGTGCAAATACTACCAGAGGTGCCCTGAAGGTCACCTTCTTTGCCTCCTCCACTAGCAAAGCCACAGCCACAATCGCCTGCAAGCACGTGGGCTCAACCCCTGCTGACCAGGTCCAAGAGCCGGGACAAGTAACTCACAGGTTTCCTGACCCCTGCCCAGTCTTGCGTCAACACCCCGTGTGCCGTGTGATTGCTAGCATCCACAAACAACTGAAAGGGTTTTCTCACGTCAGGGAGACTCAACACTGGTACTGCCATGAGTGCCTCCTTGACTCCCCTGAATTCTTCCTCATCTTTTTGTGTCCATTTGATCTGGTCTGTGGTGAGTTTCTCATAGAGAAATTTCACCTTTTCACTGTAACTTTCAATCCACTGCCAGCAATATCCCAACAACCCCAAAAGCTGCCAGACCTCCCTTTTTGTCTGCGGAGGTGGCAAGGCAATAATCCCTGCCACCCTTTCTGGGTCCAGTTTCTTTTTGCCCTTGGTTAGCCAATGTCACAAGTACCTGACCTCGGGCTCTGTGAACTGCAACTTTGACTTTGAAACCTTCAACCCCCTTTCCCCCAAAAAGTTCAAAAGCTCAATTGTGCTCACCCTTACCTCCTCCTCCCCCTGACCTGCGACCAACAAATCATCTACATACTGTAGAAGCTTTGTCCCTCCGGTTGGTACAAAATTACTAAAAACCTGTTCAAGTGCCTGTCCAAATAAGTTTGGAGAGTCCACGAAGCCCTGAGGCAATGAAGTCCGCCTGAGCTGCTGCTTTCTGTTCTTCTCCGGGTCTTCCCGCTGAAACGCGAAATAATCGCTGCTGTCCTCGGTGAGAGGGCAGGTCCAGAAAGCGTCTTTTAAGTCAATTACACTGTACCAAGTGTCCTCAGGAGAGAGATTGTTCAGCAACGTGTAAGGGTTTGAAACTGTGGGGAACAAAGTCTTAGTCCTCTGATTCACAGCCCGCAAGTCCTGCACCAGCCTAAAGCTGCTGTCGGTTTTTCTCACCGCCAGAATTGGGGTGTTGTGCCTTGACATGCACGGCTCCAGTGTGCCTTTCTTTATTAGTTCATCAATCACTGGTTTCAAACCCCTCCTCCCTTCCATGGAGATGGGATATTGTTTGACCCGTATGGGGTCTTCTGGTCTTTAAATTTCAACCCGAATTGGTTCTATGTCCAGCCTCCCAGCTTCCCCTGGAACATACCACACCCTCGGGTCTATTTTTTTCTCGTCTGGAACAGTGAGGCTATAAAGTCTCACCTTGAGCCGAGATTTTTCCACCGCCAACCCAATCCCCAGGGCAACCATCATGTCCCACCCCAGCAAATTGAAGTCCATGTCCTTGGCCAATAAAATATTTCCACTGTGCTTTCTGTTTCCTGTGTCTATTTCTATGTTTTTTATGACTGGAACTTCGAAAGGATCCCCTTTTGCCCCAGTTACCATCATAGAGTCATTGCTCAGAGAGCACCCCTTTGGTAACTGTAGCACCGTTGTCCATTCTGCCCCCGAATCCACCATAAACCACGTTTCTTCCTTGTGGGGTCCTACTTTTAATTTTATCAAGGGCTCCCTTGATGTTCCGGACCCCAAACTGAAAAGCCCCTGACACCCCTAATCGTCCTGAAACATCGCCTAGTCCTTGGCTTTGTTGGGACAATTCTGTCAGATGTGCCCCTTCTGTTTGCAGTAAAAGCATTCAAAGTCCCGCCTCTGTTCGCCCGAGCCCTTCCCCTGTGACGGACCCAGTTTCTTTGCCGGCGCCTTTTTCGCCATGTCTTTCCCTTGCTCCTGCTTCTGTGCCTCCCTTACTGCCGCCACCGGAACCTTGGCTTGAATCTTTTGTTTTTCCTCGTCCCGTCTCATGTACACCTTCTGGGCTTCCCGCAGCAATTCTTGCAACCCCTGCTCTTGCCTCCCGTCTATTTTCTCTAGCTTTTTACGAATGTCCTCCCAAGATTTCACCACGAACTGTGTTTTTAACAACACCATTCCCACCGGGGAATCAGGGTCTGTTCCTGAGTACATTCTCAGACCCTTCCGAAGCCTTTCCAACCACTCCGTGGGGGTTTCGTCTTTCCCCTGACATTCCCTGAGCACCTTGCTCATGTTCTGCCCCTTCGGTACCGCCTCCCGGATACCTTGAATAACCATATTTCTTAAATTTATCATCTTTTGCCTCCCCTCCTCCGTCTGGGCTTCCCAAGACGGCTTCTGGTTTGGCCACCATTCCTCCCCGGCCCCCCCATTTGGGTTCCGTTTTTCCCAATCCTTGATCGCGGCTAACCGTATCATGTCTCTCTCCTCATTGTTAAACAGCGATCTCAAGATCGCTTGGAGATCCTCATAGGTGTATATGCTGGTTCCCAAAAACTCATCCAACCTCTCCCCCACCCACAAAGGATCATCCATTAATTTTCCCATGATACCGAATTTGCCCCAAAAGGCGAAATATTAACTGCTCAGAGACTAAGTTTTAAAGTCTATAAGCAGGAGGTATTTATTGACAACGCGTTGGAGAAACCCCAGCTCTCGCTGGCCAAAAGGTTTCTGAGTTTCTAGCAAAGATGCAGCCTTTTTATACAAGTCCAAGCATAGGGTTACATCATCTTACATGTATATTCATATCTTTACATGCATATTCATATATAGGTGTGGCGTAGGTGGAACTTCTTATTTTGAGGAGCATCTCGGTGGTACTTCCTGTGCCTTCCTCCATGGGCAGGGGTCTTCACGTTTGTCATCTTCAGACTAAACTTTTGAACCTCTCCTAATTTGGGTAGTTTCCTGGTGTACTTGGCTTAGTCTCCAGGGCTTGGCAGAAGTTACTGGGTCAGGCTGACACTGTTGGCTCCTAGAATTGCTTGAGTTTTCATTTTCTTACCCTTATCTAGTTATTATAGTTTCAGTGTCCTTTCTCGTCAATGTGTTTTGTCCTTTTAGGTAGTTTATTATCTCTCATGGTTTCCTAATATTGAGCTTTTTCAAGTGTCTTGCATTTTTATGCTTTAACTCCTTATTTCTCGGAAATTGCCTGCTTTATGTGGCTTCATTCCCCCCTTTTCTTATAACTTACGAATTCTTTCGTCAAGTTCTAATCCTAAGGAGCGTTGATACGCTCGTACCATCGCCCAAATCATTTGGATTTTCATCATCATGGATTTTAGTTTCCACCACAGGCATATGTTCATGAGAGTTAGTAAAAGCATCGCTATAACCATAATTAATATGGGGTGCACCAGGTAGTGAAAGACCTGTGTTGCGGTTGGGGAGTATCTTGTAAAGATATCCCACCAATGATGTTGACCTACTTGTTCTACCTCGGTCAGGACATTCTTTATGTTCTCTGAGTCGTGTTCTACCTGCCAGATCATGCGTCTAGTTGTTTGATTTACCTTTTACACTAATTTCTTTACTTTAGGATGCACTAGCATCGCTTTGAGAACCTTAATGTCCATGCCTATTTGTAATTTTGGTAACTCTTGATACAGGTCATATTCTGCATTAATTAGCTGCTGGGTAGTTACTGGCGCAGTGTAATTAAAACCACAGCTTACAATCCTGGTGAAATTACATACACAGAAGTTAGTACTGTTAGTCTCTTCCTGACAGTTATCTATAGTAACATTACTGCAAGCCGTCTTAACACACGCACATCCATTCCCTATATAGTAAACTTGTGACTGCATTCTATTATGTGTAAGCATCTCTAAGGTACATACACTATTTTCAGCATCTAGGCATAAATCTTCTGCTTCTACTATGGCGTTTTCACAAATATAACTTAATTGTCCCCTAGGAATACATGCTTCTGTACTAATCGATTGCCACTTATTTTAGTATTGTCATAATTCGCCCAGACATTATGATCCACTGGTCTGACAATGACGTTCTGATGTATTGTTCTTAAGGTAAGGATAGGGAAGATAGTTCTTTCCTCTGCAGCACTAATAGTGAGAACATAAGCTTCAATGCGTTCGTGTTGCGGGTCATAAGTGAAGTTCACTAATTGCCACCAGGCTTGATGATCTTTTTCAAATTGTGTAGTATGGCCGTCTTTTAGTATCATTTCCCTTACTTCCTGAGGCAATATACTTGATGTTCTCTCTCTCATTATTCTTGCTGCTACTGACTGTATCTACTGTTGTGTCTGGATGCATTGGATAGTGAATCCAGACAGTGGGTTTACTCATTTTCACCTGACTATAAACAATTAGGTTTTGCCTAGAGGCCTCTGCCCAGGATCTAATCGTTAATACCAACTGCCTTGTTCTTTCTTCTACGGGGTCCAGTTCACGACAACCAATTTGGATTTGATCTCCCTTCTGTGCTATTAGTTATGATTGCTTATCCCATTCTTCTCTTGTATATGGCTGATTATTACGTAAAACATAAATTTTAAAGTATGGCTCACTCTGTCCTAGAATCTCCGGGTGTACACACTGGTGTGCACTGGACCATGATTCATTCGGGGTGGGGTTTTGAGGGGAAACTGTACTTATCAAAAGTCCAAAGGTTAGGGCTGAGAGGATCTGAGATGAAGTTGGGCTCATGATGTCAGCTCTTCCTGTTTATTCTCTGGAGCTCTTTTGACTCGTGAGTAATGGATCTAGGTGGGTCGCTCTTTGATCTGAACCGCGGTGAAGGTGGTCAGCAGCACTTGGAAAGGTCCTTCTCACTTCTCTTGTAGGGGTTTTCCTAGAAAATTCTTAACATACACCCAGTCACTGGGATTAAACGGATGCAGTTTACAATCAGGTTGTTTGGGTTAGTGTTCTATCACTGCCGTAGCATTTTATCAAAATGTTTTCCCACTGCAATTACATAATCATAGATATATTGATTTCCTAGTTGGTCTATAGCATCTCTATTTACAACTTGCATAGCATAGGGTCTGCCGTACAGAGTTTCAAACTGGCTTAACTTTTCATTTGATCTGGGTTTGACTTTCAGCCTGAGCAGAGCAATAGGCAAAGCTTTATACCACTGTAAGTTAGTTTCTTGGCATATTTTAGCAATTTGTTGTTTGATAAAATGATTCATCTTTTCTACTTGTCCACTAGCCTGTGGCCGGTAAGGCGTATGTGGTTGCCATTTGATTTATAATGCTTTGCTTATTGCTCTTACTACTTTTACACAGAAATGTAAACCCCTGTCTGAAGAAATGCTTTTTGGCACCCCAAACCGTGGTATAATCTCATTTAACAATACTTTAGTTATTTCTCTTTCTTTATTCATCCTACAAGGGAATGCTTCAGGCCACCCAGAAAATGTATCAGTCAACACTAACAAATACCAAAACCCCCCTTTTCTTGGGAGTTCAGAGAAGTCAATTTGCCATACTTCACCTGGGAATTTATTTCAATTTATCGCTCCTTGGCGTGCCTTGGTCTCTGTATTTGGATTGTTCTTTAGGCATCGCTCGCACTGGGATGTAACGTGTTTTACTTATTTACCATAAAATCCCCCTATTTATTTTCTTGATCATCGATTTGTGTTTCATTAAAATGCTGTGCCCTGATATCCTTTATATTCAAACAGGTTTTTATTTGAGGCTGGCAGGTCCCAATCTTTGTAGTGCTGTTTTAGCTGTTTAAACAATTTAGCCAATTTTTGACTCTTTTCTCCTGTTCTTTCTTCTATTCTTTTTATTTAGTCACAAACGTTGAAATTGCTGGGACTGGGTTTTGCCTTGTTTGCTTTTTCGCTGCCAATCTTTTTATTATTTTTTTTGAACTCTGTCCAGTGTGGCTTTCTGGCTTTGGCCAACTGTGCAGGGTACCAGAATGATTACAGTGAAAATAATCCTCAGGAAATTTACCTCTCTACCTTTCTCAAGGCCCCTTGGGTTGCAACCAAGGGCCGAGATGTCAGTCTTCTCGGTAGCAAAGGTGATATCCCGGGATCTAGTCACTGGTGCTTTTAATTTCTTTGGCACCCGTAGTCTCACAGAGTTTGCTCGTCCCTTTTAAATGCTATTTTCTAGTTCTGGCTGGTTAAGAAAAGACAATTAAAACAAAAGAACAGGGAAAAGGTTAGGCTGAAACACCATAAACTTATATTTTCTAAAATTTCAGGAATATGCCAACCACAATAAGATTTTACTAATTATTTTCCGCATCAAGGGCGGGGAGTTTATTAAGTCGTCACTTCTAATAGGCTTCTTCTACACAACAACTGTCGATTATGCGACACTGGTCTATAAGATCATGAATTGTTTGTTCTCTTTGTGCTATAGCCCGTATAGTAAGGACCAATTGATCTAAGTTCTCTATTAATTTCATTGCTGCTGGAAGGGTCCCGTCTCTCAGTCTCAAAGGTATTCCAAAAAATCACTAACGATGGGTTCTATAGTTAGCTGACTAAATACATAACCATAGCAAAACAAGCAAATCAATTGCCTTTCTTTTTCTTCCTTCTTTGTTACTTTCCACCATGAGTTAAAGCAAAGTGTACAAACAATACATATCCATGGATGACACCTTAAACCATGTTTACTGCACTCTCAATGTTTTTTTTTTTTACTTGTTTCTGGACTCTTTCACCAACAGGTGTTATCAATCTCAGTTTCTGGAATTGCAGTTCTATAATCAATTCTAATAATGTTGCTGGTGGGCGACCCCGGAGAAGATCTTCGATCTTTTCAGGCTGTTCCCACCGATTGAGAAATTTTTTTTTCACTGGTGTTCTTTTGCCTCCAAATTCAGGGAAATTGCGGTTGGCAGCCACTCTAGGATGCCTAGTTCATTCTTAATAAATCAGAGTTAATAAAATCAACTTAAATCTCATCTTATTTTGCATTACTTCTGTTGCCATGTCATAAATTACATTTTTACTTCAGTCCTCTGTAAGAAAAGGCCTATCTATTTGCGAGTCCTTCTTAAATCTCCTGGTGTCAAGACAATTTTCTAATTAGGTATTGGCCCTTTTACTTCTGATGCATGTGTCCAACCCCTCTCTGCTGTTCGGACTGTAGTTTCAGTGGTGAACAGAACTAAAAACGGTCCCTCTTACTGTGGTTCCAGGCTTTCTCCTTTCCAGCATTTGATTAATACATAATGTCCTGGTCAAATCCCAAAATGGGGCTTAGTTTTGAAGTTTAACAAAGCTAAAGGGAGACACCTGGTCCAGGGCGATTTTGTTTCTGTCATCAACTTAGTTAATTGTTGCTTAATTCCCTGGTCTGAATCTCTTGGTCTAAATCAATAACTCTCACTAATCCAAATCTTGGAATTACATGCTCTAATAATATTTTAGCCACCGTTTGAGCTGTAGCCCTAGCTGCTGGAAATGCCTCAACTCATTGAGTTAATTGATTTATTATAACTAACAAATATTTCCACCAACTCACTTTTAGGCAATTCTGTAAAGTCGACCTGGATCCAATTTCTAATATTCCTATACACTCATAAAATTTTAAAAAGTGATCACAAAGGGCTCTTGTTCTCCAATGTGTCTGTCTACCTTTTGTTAGCCAGTTTTTTTTGGTTTTTTGGGTTTTTTTTTTTTTTTTCGGTGTCACTTTACATGAACCACCGCTATTCTCTTTGAGCTCTCTAGAACTTCAAGTATCTGAATTATTAATCCCTCATGTACTACTCTTTTCCTTGAGTGTTTATAAATTTCCTTTCCTTCTAAATTTCTCAAAAGTATGTACAATATTAAAAGAATATTCGGAGTCCTTATAAATAGTTCTTCTTCACCCTTTTAATATTAATAATATACGGAGTAATCTGTAAAATTCACAAGCTTGTGCTGACTAAAATGAACTAAAGGGGATCGGACTCCTTTACCCCAAGCTCTTCTCCACTTTTATCTGAATATCAAACTGTATCATTAATTTCCAGGTTATCACCTTCAGTTAAAGATAAATTTCAAGTTTTCCTTCGCAGGGTTTTATCTGTAAATCCAAGCCTATTATTAAATCTCTACCCAATAAATTTATCTCAGCCTCTGGTATTAACAATAAATCATTTACTTCAAATTTGTCATCTGTTTCAATTTGCACCCCTTTAATTACAGGGACAGTGAAAGCTTCTCCCTTAACTCTAATTACTGGAACTTGCTCATAACTTATTTTACATCCCTGGGGTAATTTTCTAACAGTAGACCGAGAAACTCCTGTATCCACTAGAAATATAACTTCTTCTCTATGGGGGCCTATTTTTAACTTTATCAAGGGCTCTTCTGGTGGTGTTTCGGTCCCCTTTATTAAACAGACCCCCTGACCTCCCTGAAAAGTTTTTTCATCTTGCTGTCTCTTCTTGCAGCTTTTTTGTAGGTGCCCCTTTTTATGACAGTAAAAACAGATGGGTCCTGCACCCTTCAAGGTAGGGCAAAAAGTTTTTAAGTGCCCGTTCTTGTGGCAGGAAAAACACACAGGTCCCGTGCTCCTGGAAATAAATCCTGATCTCTGCTGTTTGTTTTTTTCTGCGGGTTTTTCTGTGTTCAAAGCTGCTTCCATTTCTCTAACTGCTGCCACTAAAATTTTGGCATCTGCTTTCCGCTTTTTCTCATCTTTTCTAATATACACCCTTTGTGCTTCTCTCAGTAACTCCTGAAGTCCCTTGTCCTGCCTCTGAACAACAGACTTACTTTTTCCCTCAAGACTCCATAAGGCAGCATACTCACTTTCTTCCTGATTAACAAGGTCTTTTGAATTTACATATATATTTAAAGCCTAGCAAATCCAGTCTTTAAATGATCTGAACTTGGGCCAATTTAAATTATTTTTCCGGATCATTTCCTTCTTCCATTTAAACATGCATTTCACACAATCTGCAGCCCCTGGGTCAACGGATTTACTTTTTCCCTGACCCATCTCTGCCGGCAAGAAACCAAGAGATCCCCTGTACCAGGAAAATCTCAGTTTCTTACACTCACCTCGTGGTTCAACTTCCTCACTTACTGCTCTGTCATACTGCCTTTCCAATCTACTTGTTCTACTCCTATTTTTCCCTCTTTCTTAATTTATTAGCCTCATACTATATTGCCAGCTACCAACCCTTCCAAGGCGATTGAACCCATTCAATCACTCTCCTTTTCAGTCTCCCTACTCAATCCCTCCTGCCCAAGGACTTTCCACAGGTGTTCGGACCAGGGATCCCCTCCTTCCCCTTGGGTCAAACCCTCCCGGGGTCCCCACTTGTTCACTTTTCTTTCACTTCTCTCCTTTCCCGGCCGGCCTCCTCTCGGAGGGCGCGAAAACGCGGTACCGGGAGGTCCCACTCACTTCGGGGGTCCAGGACTGCCCAGCCCCTGTCTCAGATACTCCACACACACTCACACATGCATACAGCCGCCCCCTGACCCAAAACCTCGTGATACTCACAGCCTCCTTTTCTCACGAGGGTCTTTGTGCACAAAGCAAGTTTTATATGGGTACTTTGTCTCCTATAAGCCGGCACTCTGATGGGAACCTCTCTTGCGTGCTCTTAATAAATAATTTACTTATGCGTTATTGTAATAAAGATACAAACAACACAGAAAATAGACAAGAACTACAAACACTACGAATAGATATTACACCAAACTCTTATAAAAAAAACAATTACAGATAACAGGTTCTTTTCCTAGGATTCAAATGCGCGTCTACCAACTTATTTACTTTTCATGAAATTACCATTTTCCATATGAGATTTTTAAAATGTCTTATAGAGTGCACTTTTCTGCAACATAAAATAGAAAAAAAACCACAAACACTATGAACAGGCTGATCTTTTCAAAACCTTTTTCAAGAGAGATTCTTGGAAACACTCCCGGGCTTAGCTTGGAAACGTTCCCAGCCTTAGAAAGCGAACTTACTCTTGATTATTTCTTAACTCTAAAATCACCGTATTACAACTTTTAAACACAGCACCGAAAAGAACTCCACATAAAAGGTATACCATAGACATCCAAATAAAAGGAAACAAATACCCTTTCCAGCAGGACTCTAACCTGCTTTGCAGGACTCTAACCTGCTTCTTTCTATATCCGGGCCTCTAACCCAACCGGGACTGTGCCAGGGGCGTCCCCCTCGGCTGCCCTTCGGGCGGTAACGTCTTACCCCCTTTTTTCTCAACAAAGCGCTTTTACCTTAGAACATATAAAAGGATAAATACCTCTTAATTTGGAGCAGGAGATGCAGAAGGTTCTTGTCCACCGAAGTGCCGTTGGCCCGAGGGGAACGGGAGACTCTCTCGACAAAATTCAGTCGGGGGCCCAAAGAGGGTCCTGGCCCCCCCTGGGTCGAGGGCTCGGAAGGACCCTTCCCTCTCCTGGCTGGCTCGCCAGAAATGATACCGAATTTGCCCCAAAAGGCGAAATATTAACTGCTCAGAGACTAAGTTTTAAAGTCTATAAGCAGGAGGTATTTATTGACAACGCGTTGGAGAAACCCCAGCTCTCGCTGGCCAAAAGGTTTCTGAGTTTCTAGCAAAGATGCAGCCTTTTTATACAAGTCCAAGCATAGGGTTACATCATCTTACATGTATATTCATATCTTTACATGCATATTCATATATAGGTGTGGCGTAGGTGGAACTTCTTATTTTGAGGAGCATCTCGGTGGTACTTCCTGTGCCTTCCTCCATGGGCAGGGGTCTTCACGTTTGTCATCTTCAGACTAAACTTTTGAACCTCTCCTAATTTGGGTAGTTTCCTGGTGTACTTGGCTTAGTCTCCAGGGCTTGGCAGAAGTTACTGGGTCAGGCTGACACTGTTGGCTCCTAGAATTGCTTGAGTTTTCATTTTCTTACCCTTATCTAGTTATTATAGTTTCAGTGTCCTTTCTCGTCAATGTGTTTTGTCCTTTTAGGTAGTTTATTATCTCTCATGGTTTCCTAATATTGAGCTTTTTCAAGTGTCTTGCATTTTTATGCTTTAACTCCTTATTTCTCGGAAATTGCCTGCTTTATGTGGCTTCACCCATTTCCTTTTTGAACGCCCTCGAATCACTGGTGTCAATCGGGGTGTGCACGTACCCAATCACCCCCGGAGCTGTCGGCACCTGCCGTAAGGGATAGATGCCGGGTTTTTCCTCCTCGTCCCCACTTTCCCCCACAGTTGCCCTCCTTGTTCTCCGCCTTGTTCGACGTGCCGGGGGAGAGACATCCCTAGAGACGTCTACCTTTCTTTCCTTGATTTTCAGAGACGCCTGCGGACTCGGCTGCGCTGCCGCCGCATGGCCATGTGGGAAAGCGGATGCCGCCGCCTGATCGGGCGGTGGCGGTGGTGCGGTCGCCTGGGTGTGCGGAGCCCCCTCCTCAGGAGGCATCCCTGGCGCGGCTTGTGCCTGTGCAGCATCGGGCTGCTGCGGGGCCACAAGGTAAGGGGGTGGAAGATTTTCCAACGGTTCCCATTCCTTCCCCGCTTTTGCCGCACGCCAGAGAGCTCGTACCGGGTATAGACCTGAACAAACATGCCTCCACATGTCAGCGTACAAGATTTCCTCAGGGTCCCGTGGGCTGCGACCGGCCACGTGGTCAAACAAAGACTCACAAGTCCAGGTTTCAAACATGCCGAATATCGGCCAGACCACGTATTTTCCAATCTCCCTCCCTCCCCATTTTTCCATACAAAAATGGATCATTTTCTCCTTGGACTTCCTCACCCTCCGTGGGTTTTCGTCCCAGTGTTCCAGCATCCACCCCAGGGAACTATCTCTGGCGATCTCTGGTAGAACTCTTCCAGGGACCTGGGAGGGTTTTTCCTGAGCTTTTCTCTGGTGTCTGCTCTTTCCCAACCCCATTTTCTCAAGGAATGTTATGATTTCTCTTACATTCTCTTGTTTCGCCGGGACGTCCATCGCGGGTCCCATCTTTCTCTCCGATGTCAGATTTTCCAGCTCACGAAAAGCCGCCAGACTGACCAAGTCGAACAACGAAACCCTCTGCTGACTTTTTGGGCTGTTTTTCTTACCTGTTTCCTCCGGTTTCAGAAGGCGGACAGGTTCCTGGAATTTTCCAGGCTCATCTCTCCCCTCCTGATCCCAACCGTGACCGGTTTTCCCCCTAGACTCCCCCCGAGCCCTGGGTCTCGTGTGTTTCGAACAAAAAGCCTTGCACTTCCCCCTCGACCGATCACATCCCTCGCGGGATGGTGAAACTGCGGTCTTGGGGTCCGCACTCGCCTTGCGACAAAGTCACATCTCACACACGCGTCCGATCATGCTCCACCCAACCACACAATACTTATGGTTCCTTTTCCTGTGTGGATTTCTTCATGCACGTTGAATTTTACGAATGAAAACCCGCAGGTCTCGGAAATTTCTCTAGATCTTTCCGAGCTTTGCCGAGAATTGGGCCCTTTGTCTCCCTTGGCTGTGGTCTGGTTGCAGCACGCAACTCCGGCTGCAGCTCTTTGTGATTCTGATTGGTTTTTCGGAATCCAATCCCCGCTCGGGCCGCTGAAATCAGCGGGGTGCCCCCTGGGTGGGAAAGGGGGTCCCAAACCCCAGTATCAAATCCCTTCGGGCTGTCACCAAATTGTTATAAATGATCAAATCGGAAGCCAAAATTATAAGAAAATTTTGCAAAGATTTATTAGACCGTCAGCAAAATAGAATTTCGAGAAAAAACCACCACAGCCAAGGCAGCGTCAACCCCGGGATCGGCGCTGGGTGAACCTGGATCCGACTGACAAAGTGTCAGGGTCTCCCCAGTGGTTCACCCCGACTGCTTCATGCAGCGAGCTTATATACAGTTTATTCTGCCTGAGGCAGAGATGACCGAATGTTCCTTTGTGTCCCTTCACGTGTAGAACTGGGGCCATACATGTGCAGGGATAGACAAAAGTGAGTCCAGGTGTCTAGATGGTTGTCTGAAGACTTCGGAAGAGTCCGCATTCACATGTAGCAGAGTGGCACCGGTGCTTGAGCGTGGTAGATGCAATCTCCCAGGTGCAGCTCACTCTTGAGTGGCCATTCCAGGGAAGTCAGTGATCATGGCCCCGGGAAGGTTCCATTCATACGTTAACAGACTTGATATTATCTTAACTGTTATCCGGCAACTAATTGAATAAAAATAAGACTCTGCTCCCAGCCGGGGTGGTCAAAGACATAGCTTGGATTTTACAATATTTTATACATAAATAGCATGAATTATCTCTACCATATACTACACCAAGGACCTAAAACTACACAATATTTGTTGTTTTGTTGGCTTTTCTTAAACCACTTCTCTGAATCCAGTTATATGGTGTGGTTGCAAGCTGTCTAATAGTGTGTTCATGCAGCAATGACAGCAATTTCAGAGTTTATCATAATCATTTGACATTGCCTGTACCATAAGCTGTGGTATATTTTTGCTCTACCTTTGTATTTGCAATCACACCACACTTTAAAGCAGAGTTAATCACATGTATTTTGGCTGTAGCACAAAGTAGAACTATGATGTAGAACAGTAATTCAGATTATACAGTTGATCTGCAACTTAGTGCTAAATTAGTAGTGGTGATTGAAAAACTTTTATGTCCATTATTTCCTATTTTCTAGCCTATATTTTTATTCCTTACAGTATGCATATGGGGCACTGGCAAATTTCCAAGCCAAGGAAAAATAGTGTAATTTTAAAATATAGATGTAATTGTCCCCTTTCTCAATATTTGTGTCCATAGTTTATCACTGTATTGTGATTTATCTAAATAATTCCATGATGTAATGAACTACAGGGTTTTCAGATTTGTTTCCCATGTGATATGACAGTTTTGCCTTGAAAACTTGTGCATGATTGTGAAAAATTACTCTCGTTAATCTGTTTTATATTTAGGTGAAATCTTAGATTCCTGTAATAGTTTAGTAAATAGAAAAGGAGTTTTCACAGGAACATGTATTTTATTTGCACACAAAAAGTAGTTATGCTGAACAAAGCCGTTTATATCAGTTCAAAATTGCCATCTTCAATGTGGAAAGTAAATGTAATTTTTTTCAACATACTGCTATAAAAAATTCCTAAATTTTAATTTTCCATAAGTCACTAGATGTCAAAATTTCACATAATTCTCCACTTTCCTATTAAAATTGTGGCAATGTGGTTGTGGTGGGCTGACCCGAGCTACATGCCAGATGCCCACCAAAGCCTCTCTTTCACTCCCCTCCACAGCTGGACAGGGGAGTGTGGAGGCCCTGGAGGGACTTCTCCTAAGTTACACCCCATTGGCTCCTTCCCCTGTTCCTATGCCTGAACATAGGTGTTCCTGAGGCTCTCCCTCTCTTTTCCCTGATTGGGCCTCACCTGAATACAGCCTGGAGACCAAGGTCAGCTGGGAGGCCCCTGGGGGAGAAAGCAGGACCTTGGAGGGGTGTGTGTGTCTGAAAGGAGAACATCTTACCACGCGCCAAAACAGACACAACTTGAGGAAATTAATTTATTATCAATCAAATCACAGTAGGGTAATGAGAAATAAAACCAAATCTTAAAATCACCTTCCCCCCACCCCTCCCTTCTTCCCAGGCTCAGCTTCATTCACAATTTTCTCTGCCTCCTCCCCCCCCCCGAGCAGCACAGAGGGACAGGAAATGGGGGTTATGGTCAGTTCATCACACATCCCTGCTGCTCTTTCCTCCTCAAGGGGAGGACTTCTGACACTCTTCCCCTGCTCCAGCAAGGGACTCCTCCCAAGGGAGACAGTCCTCCATGAACTTCTCCACTGCAAGTCCTTCCCACAAGCTACAGTTCTTCACGAACTGCTCCAGCGTGGGTCCCTTCCACAGGGTGCAGTCCTTCAGGTACAAACTGCTCCAGCGTGGGTCCCCCACGGGGTCACAAGTCCTGTCAGCAAACCTGCTTCAGCCTGGGCTCCTCTCCACGTGTCTGCAGGTCCCTGCCAGCAGCCGGCTCCAGCATGGGCTTCCCACAGGGCCCCAGCTTCCTTTGGGCACATCCACTTGCTCTGGCATGAGGTCTTCCACAAGCTGCAGTAGAAACACCCTGCCACCCCTGTAGTCCCCCTGCTACCAAAACCTTGTCACACAAACCCTATTACAATAATATACAGACTAATGCATAAAACTTCTCAGCCTCTGTAATGTGAAAATTTTCAGTGAGATGGCCGGAGCACCAAATGCAGAAAGGTTAAATATATTTGCAAGAAACTTAGGGAAATTATGACAATCCTGCATTGAGATCCATAGCTCAGAAAACCTCTAGTAGTTGTTCTGGTCCTTGAGAAATCACTACAGAAAAAACACTTAAACATATGCAATGAAAGAAAATTTCTATGAAAAATACCTTTCTATTTATTGATATTTTTCATTTGTGTCTGGACTTCTATTGTAAATGCGGGCAACCCCGACAAGGGGAGAGATGATGCATCTGACTCCATGCTCTCAGAAGGCTAATTTATTACTTTATTATACTATATTTTATTAAAGAATACTATACTATACTATACTATACTATACTATACTATACTATACTATACTATACTATACTAAAGAATACAGAAAGGATACTTACTGAATGCTAAAAAGATAATAATGAAAACTCGTGGCTCTTTCCAGAGTCCTGACACAGCTTGGCCCTAATTGGCCAATGAGTCAAAACAACTCACACCGGAGTCCAATCAAGCAATCACCTGTGGGTAAACAATCTCCAAACACATTTCACATGAGCACAACACAGGAAAAGCAAATGAGATAAGAATTGTTTTTTTTTTTTTCTCTGAGGCCTCTTGCTGCCTTTCAGCTTCCCAGGAGAAAAATTTTGGGTGAAAGGATCATGTTCAGAGAATGTGAATGCCACAGACTTCATTGTAGTGGCTATGTTGTTTTGTTTCTAATCTTTTATCTTAAGCAACTCATCAGGGTTTTAAGGCTTTTTCCATCTTTAGAAACTTGTTTTCTTTGTTCAGATTAAAGCTGTTTCAGTATAGTGTAACTAATCCAGTGAGGTAAAAGAGTTGGAATGCACAATGTTTGCTGGACAAATGATTTTCTGAGGACTGAAAAATCTTTTTTAGTGGAAACAACAAAAAAACCCATCCAATTCCAACTAAAATAGCAAAAATATAAGGTAAACAGCAATGTTATGGAATTTGCATCAACTTAAATTTCATCCTCTCATTCACAGAGCTTCCATATCCCTTAGAAATGACCAATAGTCCAGTCTTATTGTATTCACTTTCTTACTGTGGTTTTATGTGTTAAGTTACCTGTCTAGGGTATATGAAAGCTTTTTTATTCTTCTTAAACATCACTTTTAAGTTTGATTGTTTTTCTTTTAAAAAATATGACATTCTGCATCTTATACCAGACACCTGCAAAAATAAATTAGTATGATTATGTATTGTGTTCTTTTGTTACTGCATCAGGGATATAATTCAACTTTCTTCACTACATTATTTGTAACAAATCATTTTGAGTATAACCACTTTACTCTGTAATGTCTAACATTAAAGTAATTACAAATGCATTATTGACGATGCAACTATTTGAGAAGAGGAAGCAGAAAATATTGGTGTTGCCTTTATTCTGTTTGTTGCACTGAATTTCAAAAGTATAATTTGTGACTAATCAGATTTTATTTTTATTGTAATGATTATGTAATTTATTCACCAGTATATATTTGTGGTAATGATTTCATAAGCATGAACAATATATGATGTTTAGCAATACAGAGGTAATGTAACAAGTTAACAAGTGAAGGTCTTTGCAAAGAAAAGGAGTAAACAGAAGCACTTTACTGGGAGAGCATGTTGCATAATTTCAGTGGCACTGGAGCTGACATACAGTAGGTAATCCTAAACATGACTGCAAATTGCTGTTTGGTGTAGTAACCACAGTAACATATGGCTATCAGTGCTGTAAAAAGTACAGCAATGGCTGATTTTAACCTATAAGCATACTGTAATTCAATTTTTTCCCATAAAATAAATTTATATTTAATTGCTGCTTAGTACATGTACTTTAACATTTTTAGGAGGGTTGAGCGTGGGTGGGCATGTCAGCATATTTTGGAGAGATGTTGTATATATGTTTCTTTGTACTTCCTATTCAATTTGACTCTTAATCCAAAACTCCCAGCTCTGTTATGAATTTACAACCTGACATTTATGTATTTTTTATGTCATTCAGGTCTTCTATATTATGTGGCCCAGACCATCAGAATTTGGCAGAAAAGGCTGTATTTCAATTCTCAAATGTGAATGCTCTGACGTACCTCTAATATAGAAAATAATCAAGCAATGAATTTTTCTTTGCTGAGTTTCTAATATTAATGTAGAGTATTATTTGAAGCTGATATCTAAGGCTATTAACTAGTAGTGCGTCCATTTGGAAAGAGTAAGAAGGATGATGGCTCTTTTGGTGAGCATAGTCCAAATGCTGCAAAGATTTTATCCCAGAAACTATCACCTATTCAGTAATTAGTTTGTTGTAGACCAGCTTTATTTCTCATATTATTTTAGAGGCATTTTTTTAAATTTTGAATTCGGGAAATAGGTGTTGGGAATTAGGTACACTAGCTTAACATCTCACACTTGTGTTACTGTAGTTGCTGTATGTTTCGGATTTTATCTTACATATGTACAAAACCAGCATCATAGGATGAGAGCTCAAGAAATACAGATGGCTGCAGATTGTCTTGCATGAATGAAGTCAGTAAAGGTTAATGAAACGACCTTCATTTTTAAGCCTGTTGAATAAATGAGAAATAATCAAAAGAAAACCAATTTGCCACTCGCTAGCTTTACGCAATATTATTGTTAGACTTAAATACTAGAACATTGTGCTTGGCTTTAAGAAAATGCTCAAGGTTATAAAGTATTAAGCAACAAGTATGTTTAAAAAAAGTAAAAAACCCCTAAGCAAACATTTCTAGAAATACCTAAAAACTAAAAAAAGTTTTGACTGTCTGCCTTTTACTCTTTAGTGCAGCTTTTCTGCAATGCTGCCTTTCATGTTTTCTAATATCATGACTCAAAAGTTTAAACCTGTACATACAGTACTGAACTCACCTTCTTGTACATGTCATTGAAAGGAATGAGAGGGAGGTGTCTGTTCTGGTTTTGCATTAGAGCCACCCACGGAAGTAAGTTTCTAAGAGAAGCTGCTAGCAGTTTCCTCCATGTCTGATAAAAAAACAATCAGTAATTAGCTTTGGGAAGCTAGCAGTTTCCTCCATGTCTGATAAAAAAACAATCAGTAATTAGCTTTGGGAATTGACAATCTGTTAAACCACCGAGAAAGCTGGACATGCCTCTATGAATACACATGTTAAAGATGAAAAAACCCAGGAAGCTCTCTTTCCCTTCTGGCCTTGAACAGGTAACAAGGCTGGCCTGGCTCCCGTTTCTGCCAGGCCCCTTTCCGGGGAGCCCACTGGGCCCTGTCTTGGCTGGGCTGGGCCCCAGTAGCTGCTGGACAGGGGGAGGGGAGGCCATTGGCCGCTGAGGCCTAGCCTGGCTGCTGAGATCCTGGCCCTCCCCCCAGCACAGCCACTGAAAAAAAAAACTGGAGGCGACCCTGCAGCCCACGCAGAAAACAGCCCCGCAGCCAATCCTGACACAGCCCCAGCACAGCTGCTGAAGAAACCTCCATCGTAAAACAGCTCCAGCCGCAAGCTACCGAGGAGCTGTCCTGGCACCGCAGGAGACTCCGGGCTCCCTGAGATTCTGACATAGCCCCCAGTGCATCCTGAAATCCATCATTGTGATTGCATCACCGCCCAGCAGGGATCATGTGACCATCTGCAGGCCCAGGCGAGATATTAAATCTTCCAGTGCACAGATAAGACTTGTAGACCTTCAATCCTCCCCCAAGTGAGAGAAAAGGACAGAGTGAAGACACGTAGAAGAACAACATGTAGATACCAAGGTCAGTAAAGAAGTCAAGTCCCAGATGGGAGGGATGAGGAGGTGCCTTTAGTTTTAGGCTGAAATCCTCTTGTAAAGCTATGGAGAAGAATATAATTGATACATCAGACTCTTTTTCCCTGTAACTCATTAAAAGTATGGGGAGATGAAGTGTTCAAGTTGTAGATATGAGCAAAGGCCTCTATACTAAAGTAAGCAAATGTTGAAGTAGCTGTGATCCCATGAGAAGTTTGAACAGAGAGAGAGAGAATGATGAAGACCCTTTTCCCCCAGGGAAAGAAGAAAAAGACCTCTGTTCTCAGAGATGAAGATGATCTCAGAGATAGATATAGATGAACCGTTGCTCTTGAACAGCTCATCCTTAAAATAGTACCCCATAAGTTGACATGGCCCATAAATGCAGCTGTGGGAAAGCTGTGAAAGATGGGAGGGACTTCACAATTGCAGATTTGTGGGTGACTGCTATTCGTGGAAATCAAAAGCCATGAGAGAACTGTTTTCTTGTGGAGAAGTCTCCATAAATTGACAAGAGGGACTCCTCTCCCTGAGTGAACTGAAGAACGACTATTCTAAAAGTGACAAACTGACTAAATTGTTTCTGTACATTGTTAGTGGGAAATAAAAGGTTGTGAGGGGGAGGAGAGATGTTCTAAAAGTTTTATTCTGATTCTTATTTCTTTTAGTTACTGTTTATAAAGTTTTCTTTATACCCTTTTAAAGTTTTGAGCCTGCTTTGCCTTCCTCCTAATCCCATCCCACAGCAGGAAATGAGTAAGTATATTCTAGTGGGTGCACTGGCATTTGACCAGCGCTAGACCCACCACATTAATTGGTGCGTTAGCCGGGAAGTCTCAAATTGGCGAACAAAACCCGCTACAGTGTCTTTACAAAAAACCTGAGGGCCTGCTGGTAGATAAAGCCGGATACTGATAGGTGAAAGAAGCAATGGGGGGAACCATAAATTCCAGAGGAATTCCACTAATTGACACAGACTTACCCAAGGTCATGCTAAATTCCTGGACTTAGAGAAAAAGAACAGAGACACGAGGAAAAAGAAGGGACAGGGGGTACACATTAAAAGAGGGTCTATATTAGGCGATTTGGGAAGTCTGAACCTCTCAAGTGCCTCAGCCAATGGAGAAAGAGAGAGGGAAATGTGGCTGGGAAATTAGGATAAAAAGGAGGCTCCATCCTCTAACAATTTGAGAGACCCCATGGGAAATGCCCATGACCTCTCCCTTCATTCAAATAAAGTAACAGGACTCCTCAGTTCCTTTTTGGACATAAACCTCTGACATAATGAATTAATTTTCCTGACATGATGTAACATCATCATACAGTTTTAGTGCTTTAAAATTATTCCTTTTTTATTACTAGTAAAAATATTTATTTTACTGCTGTCTCGTTTTAACTTTAAATATGCACCAATGTTGAAAAACATGTTTTTAGTACAGTTTGGCACCCACAAAAAAAAAAAAATTCATGTATCATTTATTTAAGTTTCCATTCTTATTCTTTTAACTCTTCAAGTTGCTTAACTGTCATTGCTTAATGGTGAGTGGTTGTGCCTAAGCTATGTTGCAGTATGGAATAATACTCAGGTAACATCTTTGTAAACTAAGTTACAAATTATTTAGGTACTATTGTTTTGCGGAGATAGAAGAAAAACTCCACAACTCCTGTCAGAGTTGTAAAGCCGGTATGTTTATTATTACAGGGCTGGACGCATGTGGGAATTATTCCCCTAAAATGACATGCGTACCTCTGTAAACTCTAGACTTCTTTTTATCCCCCTTACAAATGCATATGCATACAATTTCACAATAGGCTCATACATATTCATTTTACCAGTTTCGCAGTGACTTTTGCTGTTAGATTCTTCTTTATCAGAAGGAATTTCTTGTGTCCTTGTTCTGTTCTGCAGTGTCTCTGTTTTTCTTTTCGCTGTCTTCTTCTTTATCTTCTTGTCTTTTACTGAAGCAGCTTTTCCCTTTGGCCTTGGCTTTACACAGAAAGGCACTTTTCACCCTTTTTTACTCTGGGGGTTTTTACTATGCCTCATTTCCCCCCTTTCTTAGAAAATAAGTAAATTCTTTTACTTAATGCAAACTCTTATGGTAATAAGTGTCTCTCAATGCTTTACCATGTACATTTGATAAGGAGGTTAACACTGCCACTTGCCGTAGTATCTTATAATTCTAAATTAGTAATACAGTAGATAATCTTAAACTTATTCCAACTAATATTAACAAAACTACAATGGGATGACATAACTTATTAAGGATTCTCTTTGCAGTTGGTGACCATTGAAAGATCACATCTCACCAGTGATGATCTGCATTTTGTTTTATTCTCTGTAGAATTTGGGTTATTTCTTTTGTATCATGTTGGACAGTAATTAGGGTCTTCTTTCTACTTTCTTGGATCTCTTTCAAGATCTCTAGTAGGTCCTGATGCTTAATTAATTGTCTTACTAATGTAAGGTTCATCCCAATAGGGGTAGGTGATAACTTGTGATACATTGTATAGTTGGTTTTAATCAACTGGTGAGATGTCACAGGGGCTAAGTACGAAAAATCACACTCGATAATCTTAGCAGAATTACAAATACAGAAATTAGAATGATTTTTTACTAGACAAAGTAACATCATTGCTATCAATTTTTACAGTAGTACAGGCAGTTCTCAAGCAGACCCATCTTCTTCTAGTATATACAAGCACAGTTTTCTGGTCAGTGACTGGGTGAACTTCAAAGTGGCAGATACTCTGTTCAGTGTCTAAGCACACATCCTGGGCATTAATAGTATTGCTTTCACAAATGAATCCCAGCTGTTCTCTGGTGATGCAGGATTCTAAGTTTACTGTTTGTCATTTTTCATTTATCTTTCGTGCCCACACCCTATGTTCTGAAGGGTAGAGTATTGTTTTTTCATGGTTTAATCTTAGTGTAAGGATGGGATGGATAACATAAACGGTGGCATTACGTATGGTAAGCACAAAGGCAGTGGCCACATTAGAAGTAGGATTATAGGTGAAATTTACCATAGTCTACCAGAATTGAAACTTCTTTTCAAAATCAATCACATTATCCCAGACAATTTTCCGAATTTCAGCTGGAAAATTGCCTTCACCCCCTTCCCGTATGATCAGAGCTGCTGTTGCCTGCATCTATAACTGTGCTTGTATACAACTGAAAGCTAAAGACACATTATCTTGAACTGCACTAAGTGCTTCTACTATTAACTTGTGGTCATGGTCTCCGGCTTTTTCTCACTTTGGCAGTACTTTTGAAATCTGCCACTGGCTGGTTTCTAATGCCAATAGAGATGACTGTAAGGGCTGTTTCAATTTTGTTAGGCCACCTGCTGCAGTTGCCAATTTATTCATCAGTATTTCTGAATCAATTCTATTTAAAACTCCTAATCTTGTTCCTAATATTCTAGTTAGGTCCTTTTTTATCTTGCTCCTGAGGTATACTTGTCTTTGTAACTATGTTGTCCAGCCCTCAAAAGATGTTTTTAGGAAGGAGGAACAGGCTGACTGGATTTTTGAGATGTTAATTTGCATTAGTAACTCGACACGTTTCAGAGACTATTCTGGATTGAACAATAGTTGTTGTTCGCCCACATTCCTCACTATGTAGGGGCCTATTTCATACACCTCAGGTTCAAGTTTGGGTTGAGTCTGAACTATGTGAGTCGTAGTGTGGGTATGAGGTCCTGCTGTTGTAAAAAGTGCAGTGTCTATTTGGAATTTAAATGAAAGTCCGACAGCATCTCGAGCTCAAATGCAAGTTACTTCTACAGGCTGTATCAAGGTGAAATTACACCAACGGTCTGATTCATTTAGGCTATCACAAAGTTCCTGGTGTTCGTATACACCAGAGAGGTGAGACGCTAATTTCATCTGGTCTCTCATGAGCTGTCTCATTAATGACCCGGCACCCCACTTTGATTTCCTCTCCTCTGATCTTTTGAAGTGTCCACAGTTCCCGTTCCTGCTATTCTTGCTTCTCATATACCTGATTCTCATGGATTACTATAATGGATAGGCTTAAATCTTTTATCTCAGAAAGTTCTCCCATGGATCCAGTATACTGATGAAAAGCCTGGGACCAAGGCCATTCAGCATTGCTATGGATAAAGGTACTCTCTAATTCTAAAACTTCAATGATAATTACATACAAAACAATTCTGTAAATCAAAGTATGTACTACTCTCGACCGCAATGTACTTATTTTCTCGGGTAAGTTTTAGTCTCAGTCCATTGTCTCTTGGTGTCACTCTCCAAGGGGCTTCTGGGGTCTTCTTCACACGAGAGTGATGGATCTAGGTGTTCTGCTCCTTGATCTTGATTGCGGTGAAGGTGGTGAGAAGTACTTGCAATGGTCCAGTGGTCCCTCCCACTGTGGTTCTAAAGTTTCTTCTGTAAGAGGCTTAACATATACATAATCTCCAGACTGTATGTTATGTACTGGTCTATCTAGCTCCCTGCTCCGAGCTCCAGCTACGTGTTTCTTAGTTTCTCTGAACTGCTTGCTTGAAGCCACCATGTAGGTGGCTAGTGCTGCCTACCCAATGTGGGTGGACATTCTCTTTTGTATTCCATATGGTCTTCATAAAGCATTTCAAAAGGATTCAGCTTTCTTTTAGCCTAAGGTTTAGTTCGAATTTGCAGTAGTGCCAGTGGAAGAGCTTGGGGCCAGGGTAGATTAACTTCTTGCCCCAGTCTTATAATCTGCTGCTTAATCAAATGATTCATTTTCTCTACTTGGTTGCTTGATTGGGGCAGTATGGAGTGTGAAGTCTCTAATCTATGCCCAGGTGGCTACTAATCTGTTGCACTACTTTGGAAATGAAATGTGATCCTCTATCTGAGGTTATTGTGGTTGGAACTCTGAAGCCTGGTATTGTTTTCTCATAATAAGACTCTGATCACCTCTTGAGATTTGACAGTTCTGGTGGGGAATGCTTCTGGCTACCCTGAAAATATATCTGTCAATACTAGTAAATACCGATACCTCCCTTTCCTTGGGAGTTCTGAAAAGTCAATTTGCCACTGCTGTCTAGGCCCATGGCCTCTCCCAATCTGTTTGGCCTGGGGGTATTCTGGGGTTAGTCTGGAGGCAAGGATCACACTGTCGGTTTACTTGAGTAATAGTGGCATATAAATTCTTGACAACGATTCTTTCAATGTGTGTTCTAGAAAGCCTGTGGAAACTACTATTTCTAAGCCAACACTTTATTTCAATGTACTCTGTATCACTGGCAGCCTTGGTCATCTTGGGAAAGGAGCCGCACTTTATAAAAGCTTTTAAGTAGTTAGACCCCGGTGTGTTTTCTAGTGCTCTTTCACTAGTGACCACAAAAATGGGTAGGGATTACTAGCTCTCTTTCAATGGTAGCCCACCCCTTGTGGTTGTATATCTCTTTTGATTAGTATTATATTCTGGCTTACCTTCGAGGGAGATCTGTAATTACTTCACCCTTTGCTGCTTTCTTTGCCTCTCCATCTGCCAGCTCATTTCTTTCCTCTAATTCTGAGCTCACTCTCTGGTGTGCCTTAATATGCCTTTTCAGGCAGCTGAACTGCTTCCAGCAGTTTCTCCTTGTAAGGTTAGCGGTCCATTCTTCTTCTAGATGGCTCCGTGTGCATGTATGACTCTGAATGCACTGTTGGCAAGGGTCCAGACTCTATTGCCTATCTGCAGGTAGTCACTGTGTACTTAGCGTGTAGCTGCTCCTGTCAGTGAACCAGGTCTCTGCATCGTCCAGAGGAGTGTCTTTCAAGTCTGGGCATCTGGAGTAGGTAGCTTCAATGGTCTCCAGGCAATCGTGGTGTACTGCTTCTCCTTGATTCCACTGAGAAAAGAAGCTGGGTTGACAGTATTAGTCACTACTATCTCTACATCATCTTGCTCTACTATGATGGCCTGGTATTTCAGGAACCTCTGTGGTGAGAGCCAGTGGCTGCCCTTTACTGTCAGTACTGCGGACACTGTGTGGGACACCAGCACAGTCATTCTTGTCTGGGGTAAGCTTGGGTGCCCCTTGAATATTCAGCATGATTGCTGCTACAGCTCTGAGGCAACCTGGCCATCTTTTGGCTGTTGCATCTAGTTGCTTAGAGAAGTAAGCAACTGCCTTCTGGTATGGACCCAAGTCTTGACCCAGTATTCCCAGGGCAATTCCTTGTTTTTCATGGGAAAATAGAAAGAATGGTTTACTCACATCTGGAAGTTTCAAAGCTGGAGCTGACATGAGGGTACTCTTTAGCTGGTGAAAGGCCCGTGTGCTTTCTTCTGTCTACTGGAGATCTCTGCTTTCATTGGCAATAAGAGTATAGAGGGGTTTGACGAGCAGTCCATAATTATAAACTCACAGCTGGCACTACCTTGCCATGCTTAAGAAGGTTCAGAGTTCTTTCATTGTCTGGGGTTTTGGGGTTGGCATACAGCTTCTCCGCTCTAAAGTCTGTTGCCCAGCACTTACTTTGTACTCCAGGTAGATTACTTTCTGTTTCACTACCTGTGTCCTTTCTTTTGATACTCTGTATCCTTGGAGTCCTAGGAAATTTGAAAGGCTTACCGTCTAGGCTACACATGCTTCTCAAGTGGCTACTAGAAGATCTTCTACATACTGCAACATCTTCCATTCTTCTTGTGGAGCTCTTTGGGACTCTGGGTTTCTGCAAGTTGTTCCTCAATTGGGGTGGCGGAATTTCTGAAGCCTTCAGGCACATGGACTATGTGAGCTGTGTCATTCGGATGCAAAAATTTTCTGGCTGGCTTTGTGGATAGGGAGGCAAAAGAAGGCATCTCTCAAGTCTAAAACAGTGAACCAGGTTAGCTTAGGTGTTAAACAAGTCAGTAAAGTATATGGATTTGCTACCACCACATATAAATTCTTTGCTATCTTATTGACAGCCCTCAATCCAGTACTATAAATTATTGGGCTGATTCCTTCCCTGTCTTCCTTTTGAGGGAGTGCTGCTCAATTCCCACTGGTTGTGTTCTTTTCTGTAAGCTTGATTACTATGGGGTGGCATTTTCACCCTCCTTAGTACGGCAGAAGCCCACACCCCAAAAATACTTACTTACTTATTCTAATATCTCTCTATTAATGTCCTTCCTAATTTCAATGGCTGTTAATGTTAAGCCTAACATGTTTATATCATTTGCCTCCAGAGTAACCTCCTCATTTGAGAATGTTCAGTGAACATATACAAAAGCTTCTAAATATACATGTTACTTTAAAGATTTCACAAAGGTATGCCTTCTCAGACTGGCCAGCTGTTCCCCACACTACAACATAAACATTCTCTACAGGCACTAAAGCTTTATTTAAAACTGAATATATGGCCCCTGTATTAACTAAAATTTCACCTTTTTTCTTCTCCCCCCACCCCAGCTTCTTCAGTTGTGTGCAGCTATTTGTTAATTACCCCAGATCCAATGATGCATCACATCCCTTAAGCGCTCTAGGAATTCAGATGAAATCTCAGAAGGCCCCTGCTTGGGGAAATATAAGGCAGACCAATTTATGATTTTTGGAATGGTTCTTCCCACTCTTGTTGCTATCTAGTCTTGATAATCTGCTGATATCTTAGCAATCTTTTCTCATGTCTCTAAATCAAGAGTGGTAAATAGAACTTTAAGCATTAATTTCTCTCCTTCTGGTCCTCCTGCCTCTCGTAGTAGGGGCTTGCTTCTTTGGATTGCTAAGCGGGGGTGGATGTGAATGGATATACCTTTGGAACCTGAGTCCTCTCTCCTTTTGGGGAGAGGTCTCCTTACCCTTCCTTCTTCACCTTAGGAGGAGTTTTTTTAACAGATCATGTGTACTCATTTTATGAACTATAATCACTTTGTATTTCAGCATGATAATCTTTGTCTAACTTCATACATTGCTATCTTATGCTGCATGCTGAACATGACATTTGATTTGCCTCCTCTTTTACCTTGTTTTCCTTTTCAAGGGCCAAGATCCCACAGTCCCTTTGCCATTCTGGGTGATTTCTTAAAACAAAAAAACATCTTAGCATACAAAACCTCATCTCATTTACTTTCCCATTTTAAAACAGCATTAACTGCAATGAGTTATTATAAACCTTTTTATTTTCTGAGCTGCCCCTACTGGCAGCTTTGTTCCAGTGGGCTCTCTCCCAATAGGGGCTAGTTCAGGAACCTCTTTGCTCTGGTCAGTTCTTATTTCCTTCTCCTTATGCTACCTTGTTTCTCCCCAAGCCCTACAGTGTCTCTTCTCAGTTTTTCCCTCACGCACAGATCTCCAGGTGGCAGATATCAGATGTGATTACTCACACAAGCTTTTTAAGATTTTAGGTTCTGAATCAGCTTGAGCAGAAAACTTTAATTTATATTCGGGGCATGTGCCCTGACGTTCATTAGAACAGCACGGCCAACGTCCCTCACAGGCTCTGTACTGCAGGGTGCTAACTTCTTGATGCATCAGAAGCTCTCAGAAATCCTTGTAGAGGCAGGCTATTCTATTTAGAGTTCCATGGGGAACTCCAAATCTCTACTGCCCTGCAAAAGGCTGTGCTTGTTACAGTAAAAACTTTGATATGCCCGCAAACAGGAACACATACACACACATCTCCTCTTATCTCAAGTTCACTAGAGCCAGGGCTTGGATCGCTGTGGGGGGGAATTCTTGGAATTCCTTTAATTTGCTTTACCACAGTTAAACATAAATCACCGTACCATAGTTCTTCTGTGTAAAATGCCACTCTTGTTGCAAACAAGATCTTAAAATCCCTGCAAACGCAAACACTACTATACGGGGGGAAGAACCACACAAAATCACTGGGAAAGAGCATATCTCCTCTCGAAGTGCCCACTTTTCCTAAAACAACAAAGCATACAATAATTCAGCATTTACTCACATCAACTTTCTCTGGACACAATCAAAATAACAGCACGCAGTAAAATTCCAGAGACTAAGCCCAAACTCCAGGGCAGAGAAATTCCCTGAGCTCGTACTCACAGTTAAAATGTGCCAAATTTACACAAATCACCACATTTAAACACAATAAATATCTTCACTACTGTCCAAGGTCTCTTCACTTGTTCCACTTCTCCGCGGGGCGCTCCCTGCCCCCACAGCCTGCCTCAGCCGGCGCCTCAAGCCTCACTCGGCCACTTCAGACACGGGTAGAACTCACCCCCCCGCACCATGGGTGAGCTCACTTGTTCGCTCTCTCTTTCACATGCCACACACTTGCACGATTACAGACACATTTACATTAATCACACAACGTATTAACCATACGATGATACAGTGTCCGGACACCACACACACACACTCCCGCCCCATCAGGAGTGCTTTCTTACACATACACACACACACACTCCCGCTCTATCAGGAGTGCTTTCTTACACATACACACACTCCCGCTCTATCAGGAGTGCTTTCTTAGCCGCCCCATTGGCAGACACACACACTCCCGCTCTATCAGGAGTGCTTTCTTACACATACACACACACACACACTCCCGCTCTATCAGGAGTGCTTTCTTACACATACACACACTCCCGCTCTATCAGGAGTGCTTTCTTACACATACACACACTCCCACTCTATCAGGAGTGCTTTCTTAGCCGCCCCATCGGCAGACACACACACTCCCGCTCTATCAGGAGTGCTTTCTTAGCCGCCCCATCGGCAGACACACACACTCCCGCTCTATCAGGAGTGAACATTTCCCACACACGGGTCCACTCGACCCACCCTGGGTCGCTACGGCCGCCCTATCAGCAGTGGAACCCCTTCTCCCGTTAGCCGCTCCTCTGCCGCGCTATCGGCTGCGACCACGGGCCCAACACTCAGACGTCTCTGAGTGACTTACTCGGCCGTCTTATAATTCACCCTTTTCCTCCCCCCTGGGGCCCCTCTTAATACATACCGTATCCTCCGCAGGCCAGCAGGTCCTTGTCTGTCCTCGCAGGTGGCAAGCCGAGACGAGCGGAGCCCCTCCAGGAAAATCCTGGGGCGCGCCTTGGAGGTCCGTTTATCCCTTCTGCCCCTGCGGGAACAGAGAACTCCTGGGCTGGCTCGCCAAAATGTTTTGCGGAGATAGAAGAAAAACTCCACAACTCCTGTCAGAGTTGTAAAGCCGGTATGTTTATTATTACAGCGCTGGACGCATGTGGGAATTATTCCCCTAAAATGACATGCGTACCTCTGTAAACTCTAGACTTCTTTTTATCCCCCTTACAAATGCATATGCATACAATTTCACAATAGGCTCATACATATTCATTTTACCAGTTTCGCAGTGACTTTTGCTGTTAGATTCTTCTTTATCAGAAGGAATTTCTTGTGTCCTTGTTCTGTTCTGCAGTGTCTCTGTTTTTCTTTTCGCTGTCTTCTTCTTTATCTTCTTGTCTTTTACTGAAGCAGCTTTTCCCTTTGGCCTTGGCTTTACACAGAAAAGCACTTTTCACCCTTTTTTACTCTGGGGGTTTTTACTATGCCTCACTATAGAAGAATCTTACTCTTAAATAATGCAGCATAGGTGAGCTTAAATTCAAATCAAACCTACTTTCCATCTCTTAAAAAAAAGACAAAAACACTCTATAAAAAGAGTAGAAATTCAAACCCATAAATATTAAGAGCTTAGCTTCATGATTACATTCTCTTACCCTTTTAGTGTTAGCTACTGCCGATACCATTACATGGACAGAACAAGCCTCCATCTGCAATCACTTAAAAAGACAAGTATTGTCAATGGAAAAGCTCAAAACAAAAACATGTGTCTTCTCCACTATTTTCTCCCCAATTCAGTGCACCCACCAAGACTCTCACAACCATGTGCTGCTCTCTCTCGCTCCCCCAACCCCCTGCAGTGGGCTGGAGAGGAGAATTGGAGGCACAAAAGGCAAAGATCATGGGTTGAGGAAAGGACAATTTACTGGAAACAGCAATGAGATGAGAAAATGAACAGTCCTGGCCGAAACCAAGACAATTTTATATGAAGAACTCAGATATTTTAGAAGTACCTTTATGAGTATTTTGAAGAGTTTTATCTTTTGAGCAGAAGGGAGAATACCTCAAAATACATTATTTTTATTTCCCAGACTAGAGTTGCCAGCAGGTTTGTTTTGCTTATTTCTCCTATAGCCTTTTTGTGTTGTTATTTATCTGTGGCATTGGAGTCCCTGGGTTGATAGACAGGGACCTTCACCTATCACATTCCATCCTGGGCTGCAAACATCTCATTGGTCAGGAGCTGGGATGTGTGAGAATCAGACCAATAAGCTGTCTAGACCTGGGAATTTTGGATTCCCTATATAAGAAGGCTCTCAACAATAAAACATACTGCTTGTCACATGGAGCTTTGGGGGGTGGGAGTGTGTGGGTGATCCCTGTCTTCGACCACTGACCCATGGAACATGTAAATATTAACATAATATGTGGTGACCTTCAGTGACGTGATATGACTCAGCCAGATCCCATGGGCACAATGGGATAAGACAGGCCGGTGTGCGGGCAGAGCCACTAGAAAAAACCCAGCAGAAAAGCTGAAGAAATAATCAAAGATATGCATGCAGAGCTGTCAGAACAAAGCAGCAAAAAGCTGGATATAACCAGAGGCATGTGTGGAGAGCCACCCAATTTATACAGCAAGCAGACATGTTTTGTGGCAGAAAACTGCTAAAAAATATGGATTTCCTTTGTATATACCCCTTTTATATAGAAGAAAAACTCCACTAGAAAACATGAGAGAATCCATCTCCATGGAGAAACATTCTGTGATGCAGGTATGGACTTTTCTTTTTTGCATTATAAAACCATGGAAGCTTATGGAACAAGTTTTAAAAGCTGCTATAGACATTATGAAATCACAGAGACGTGTTTCGGACTGGCTAAGGCAGTTAGAAGCCAAAAAAAATGCAAAAGTGGATATTAAAACACCGGTGCTGGTCGCTCAAAATGGGGACGATCACATGGCGCAGGAGACACTCATCCAAAATGGCAAAGCTGATGAAGCCAGCCAAAACAGCCCAAAATGGCAACATTATAATCCAGTGTATGCGAGAACGCAGAGAAGCCGTGATGAAGGAAGGCAACCTGGCTGTCATCAATGTGCTGAGCCAGCGCCCAGATTGCAAAGATAGTTGTGGACCGGGGCCCCCATACCCCTTTGATCATGGTGGCTCTGGCCGTCCCGCCAAGCAGGAGCTCCGCTCGCTGTTTGGGCTCATGTCTGCCGAGATGTTGCTCATGGCTGCTGGGTTCCTGCTTGCCATAGCTGCAGGTGGGTGGAGTTTGCCAGCCGGAGAGTAAGAAAGCCCGCTGGCCTGCTGCTTCATGTGAACCTCTCTGCCATTGGACACCACTGGTGTGGGCCGCCCACTGTCCTCGATTCCTGCCATGGCTGGTGGCATGGATCCTTGGCCGGGGCCAGGACTGGGGCTGGGGCTGGCACGGTGTGGGGGGTCGCGGGCTGTGCAGCGGCAACATGTGCACCCCATGGGATGCCGTGCCAGGACAGAGCAGACCGGGACAAAGCCAAGGCAGCTTGAGTGGGGCCGTTGCAGGCAGTGGGGCCATGCGGAGGCGGCCATGGAGGAGCTGCAGGTGTTCTGAGACCGGATGAGCCGACTGCCCTGTGTTATGCACTAGATCAAGGACGTGCGTGAGTGGAAGCGTCCCAGGCAGAGACGCAGGTGCTGCCATGCCGCAGCTCTCACTGGGTGACCCGAGCGGGGCAGGCTTGGTTCTCAGCTGCGTCCTGCAGCATGCACCCACATGGCTCGGCATGCGGATGATGCTGGCTGCTGGTGGCGGCAGGGCGGCTGGGGTGGCAAGAGTATCGTTGCCATGGCTGAAGCAAGCCTTCTACAACACCGAGGCACTGCTGCTTGCAGGTGACAGGAATGACGGATTTGTCTTTACAAACAAGATGTGGGTCTGCTGGTAGATAAAACTAGCACCGAGAGATAAAAGAATGGGAAGGGTTCCACTGATGAATGGAAAAAGATATTTGCTTTTACAAACAAACTTTATGTTTGCTGATAAATGAAATTAGACATTGAAAGATGAAAGAAACAATGGGAGAAAACCCTAAATTCCATAAGAATTAAAACTTAAAAGGGAGGGTTATACATTAGAGGGAAATCTTTGGTATCAGGCGTTCTGGGAAGTCTGTACCTCTCAAGTACTTCAGCCAATGGGGAAAGAGAGAAGGGAAATGTGGCCAGGAAATTAGGATAAAAAGGAGTCTGCGTCCTCCAAAAATTTGAGAGACCCCAGGGGAATGCCCCGTGGCCTCTCCCTTTATTCAAATAAAGTAACAGGACTCCTCTGTCTCCATTTTGGACATAAACCTCTGATGTTTGTGGATTAATTTTCCTAACACAGGGTTGTGCTGTGGTGTTGCAGCTTGAATTGCGGCTAGTAAAGTCCAGGGTAAGGAAGCAAAAAAGGCTTTTGTATAATATCCATAGATGTTTAATTCAGCCGTGCGGTAAGATGTTCTCCTCTCAGACACACACACCCCTCCAAGGTCCTGCTCTCTCCCCCAGGGGCCTCCCAGCTGACCTTGGTCTTCGGACTGTATTCAGGTGAGGCCCAATCAGGGAAGAGGGAGGGAGAGCCTCAGGAACACCTATGTTCAGGCATAGGAACAGGGGGAGGAGCCAATGGGGTGTAACTTAGCAGAAGCCCCTCCAGGGCCTCCACAACTCCCTGTTTTTTATATTATTAAGAAAGCTTTTCTGAAGGATCAACTGAATTAACAGCAAATGACAAAAACAATCAAAAGCGCCTATAAGACAATTTTCAAAATGCAAACAATTCTGAGTCTCCAATGTCCAAACAGATTTTCTGGAGTGTCTTAGAGCTGGCAGGAGGGATGCTGTGTTTTCTTAGCATGGTTTTTCAGGAAACTGAGTCAGGAGAATGTTTCTTCAGCAGGGGCTGTTTCTCTGTCTCCTGTGGTAAAGTGGTCGGCTGTGATAGACTCTGCACAAGGCAGTGTAGGTGGTAGTGTGCCTGTTGGAAACTCCAAATAGAAATCATTA
The DNA here is from genome assembly GCA_019023105.1 of Diglossa brunneiventris. NCBI lineage: Eukaryota > Metazoa > Chordata > Aves > Passeriformes > Thraupidae > Diglossa > Diglossa brunneiventris. The sequence continues at coordinate 390,924 of JAFCGX010000124.1, forward strand.
CTTTAATAAAAAGATGGTTACTTTAAGGAAACTTTCCTTTCTTTCCCTCCTAATCATGCTCCCTCTGGTATTATGAAGGAACTCTGGGGAAAGGGATTAGTGGAGGGAGACCATGGGAGAGAGGAAAGGGAGGTAGAAATTTGTGGGAACATAAAAAGGGGTAACAGGACAATGGAAAGGAAAAGGGGAAAGTGGGAGGGGGGCAGGAAGGCCACAGGAATTGGGGAAGGGTATTAGAAGAAGTGGGACTTATCAGACTGGAAGGTTCTTTCATTATCGACATGGGCTTTTGGATGCAGGACAGCTCATTGGTGTTCTGTGCTCTTCTTGCTTTTAGGCTATTGCAGGGGCTTGATGGTTGTTGGTTTTAGGTTCTATTTCCTTGGTAGGTGTGTGGAGGACTTCTATGATGTGGATAATATTTTGCAGTTTTGTAGTCTGGTGCATGTTTACTACCTTGCACTGGAACTCCACCAGGTCCTGTCACATCAGCTGCTTGGGGGCCTTTTCTTCCTTGTATTATATTAAATTCCACAATTTCTCCATCTCCTAGACTGTGGAGGTACTTCTTGGGATTATTCTTTTTTATAGCAGTCTGATGAACAAACACATCTTCTTTGTTATCATTCCGGGTTATGAAACCGTATTTGTTTTTTGCATTGAACCATTTTACTGTCCCCAGAACGTTCATGGCAAGGACTTTTTTTACCTTTGCCAGTGGGTTTGTGTTGGTGTTTCTGGACGCGTTGCTGGTGCTGGTGCTGGTGCTGAGGCGCTGCCGTGCGAAGTGCTCCTGGCGCTGGCGGCCGCGCTCAGGCTCGGACCCCTCCCAGGGGTCTTCTCAGCTGGTGCTTGCGGGCTCTGCCAGTCCGGGGCTCTCAGAGCAGCGACGGTGGGCGGGGGGGCGGTTTTGCTGCCAAGATTGCGGCTCTGAGCCATCTCCCGGCGAGGCTGTCCGCCTGCCCCGCGACAGCGTCTCCCCAGGTCTGCCGGTCTCGCCCGCCCGCCCTCGTCCCTCATGCAGCAGGTTGCCGTGGGGCAGGCTGGACAGCGAGTATCCGCCAGCTCGCTCTGGCCTTGCTGAGCGCCGGCGAGGTGGCTGCAGGTGTTCCGCGGAGGGGAGAGCCGCAGTGGGGCACGGAGCGGCGGCAGCCCTGTGTGAGGGGATACGGCTCTTGCCACCCCCGCCACGTCTTGCAGTGCTATAGCAACCAAGGTAAACACGTCTGTCGGAGGAGGCGTGGGGACCAGAGGGCGGAAGGGGAGACCCCGCTGTCCCTGCTATGCGTTCTCCAACATCTTGGGCAGCAGGAGCACAGACAAGAAATCCTGGGGGAGTCTTTCCTTGCAACAGGGGAGGGGATGCAGGGGCACAAAGAGGGGAACACGGAGGAGGGGTTTTCATCTGGTGTTCATCCTCAAGATTCACAGTGCATTTTATCATCATACTAAATAAAGGACGGATTTCTGTGTTAGTTCTTGACCTTTTGCAAAGTACTTCCAAGAATTCATCGATTAGGACTAAGTTCCGCAAAATATAAAGAAAATGCTTAAAGAACCACTGTACAAAATACTTCAACTCCTCTGAAAAGCAAAAATTTTCTTGAAGAAAACACTTTTTAAGGTAGAGGTAAACTTGTTGTGCATGGGTGAGTGTTGTCTCCATCTTAGCCCAGTCTCTTCCCAACACCCGAGAGTACAAGGAGGAAGGAAGTAAAATTTCAAACTCACCACACTGGGGTAAGAAAATTCTCGGGGTGGTCTAGTGCAGATGTTTCCCAGGAGAAGAGGTCTCAGACTAATCTGGAGGCCCCATGTTCAGGGCGCCATTTGTTGCAGCTTGAATTGCGGCTAGTAAAGTCCAGGGTAAAGAAGCAAAAAAGGCTTTTGCATAATATCCATAGATGTTTAATTCAGCTGCGTGGTGAGATGTTCTCCTCTCAGCCACACACTCCCCCCCAAGGTCCTGCTCTCTCCCCCAGGGGCCTCCTGGCTGACCTTGGTCTCCGGGCTGTATCCAGGTGAGGCCCAATCAGGGAAGAGGGAGGGAGAGCCTCAGGAACACCTATGTTCAGGCACAGGAACAGGGGAAGGAGCCAATGGGGTGTAATTTAGGAGAAGCCCCTCCAGGGCCTCCACACTGTGGTGCTACCGTATCTGTGTACTTCATCCTCAAAGCACTCCTGCAGCCACTGTTCAGGGCCGTATTCTGCGGCACTTTCCTACACCGCTCCCTCATCCCAAGGCTGCTCAATTCCAGGTTTCAGACACAGAGACAAAGAATGTTTTAACTGCAATTCCATCGTTCATTTTAAAAGATAATGCCCTTCTAAAAAATGAGGTTCACTCACCTGGTAAAATTTATAAGTTTAATAAATGACAATAAGATACAAAAATAAAGCAAAATTTAACAGCCAGGTGCTTGGAATTCAGCCAAGAGCACACCTGCTATTTCGGAGACACCATTTACATACCTTTACAATTGCATCGCCTATTGCATATTCATAAACAATTATGCATATTTAAACTTCTCCCCAAACTAGTTTACGTGTTCCAAGAACTGTTTGGCATGGCTCCTCTTTAGGTCTGCCTTTTTTTAGAGCATGTGCATTTCTTGACTGTGATTTTATTCCATTCTTATTATCACCGCCAGCTTGGGCTTTGGTCCATGCTTTCTACAGATGGTAGGTGCTGATAGTTGACATAATTGATATATGACATAGTTGACATATGAGTAGCAGGTGTCCTCATCATACGTTCATTGGATGTTATCCCAACCAAGCAGTCAGTTTAATTACCACAAGCAGAACTATATCAGCTATTTAAGCATAACTATATCAGCTATTTCATTACTATGTCTAAGTTAGTTAATGGCAGAAATAAAAACCATCTTTATAGCAAAGTTACTTTAACATTATACATATAGCATCCATTTTAATATTTGCTGTCCTGGATTGCCAAGCAAATTGTATTCTATTTGCCATCTGTATGGCAGTTGTCTTCTGTTAAGTGGGCAGTTTTCCTTATCTCTTCCACAACCACTCCTCCACCCGAGGAGACATCTGCTGATAATAGGCTACTGAATGTCACTGCATGACTGATAAGAACTATAGCATCCCATTGTGAGATGCTCCGCCCAGAGGGAAGAGCCAAGCATTCCTACCCAGATATAATCTTGAGATTCTGGAACACCAGCACGGCTTCTCCACTGGATTTCCCAGAGGAACTGCTGCCTCTTCCACTGGATCTTCGGAGGAAGACTGCACCCTTCTACAGGATCACTGCTCCAACAGAACCACACCTGACACTCCAGGAGGGCTGCAGCCACAGTTCCAATTGGACTGCTACCAGCACCCTGAGCAACAGGGTGTCAGGTTGTGTTCTCAGTGTTGTTTTGGTTTGCTACATTGTTTATTTTATCTGTTTTTATTTTCTTCCCTATTAAAGAACTGTTATTTCCTGCTCCCATATTTTTTGCCTGATAGCCCCTTAATTTAAAATTTATAGCAATTCGGAGGCGGGGGGGAGGGTTAACATTTTTCCATTTCAGGGGAGGCTCCTGCCTTCCTTAGCAGACATCTGTCTTTCCAAACCAAGACATTTGCAAAAATCCAATATTGTAATATGTATTTATAACACCCTCAACAAAGGGATAGAAAGGGGTAACCTCCCCTTTTATGCAAAGTATTGCTACGGGGCTGGACCTTGCCTCCCGAGACAAAATTGGAAATGAGATCCTGATAAATCTGTGTGCCTTGCCATAGTTGCTAGCAAGTTTCAACTTCTTGCCATTCTGTTTCAATAGTTTATTAATGATAAAGACCTTTTACATGTGTTTAAATTTTTTTTTACCTTTAGAGTTGTATTTTTTCCTCAAAGTTTTGGTGGTATTTCAATTTGTGACTAGAAAAGTTGAAATTGGGTCTGTAACCATCTTTTGTTTAGAGTTGAGACTTCAGTGTAAATTTTAGAATTAGCCCCTATTCTACATTCCTTTCAGTTATTTTTACAGGAACCACTTAACATCATAATTAATTCCTCATATGCTCATTCTGTTTATAATACAACAGCTCAGCTGAAAATGGGGCTTTTTGTGCTACCTAGAATTATTGATGACATCTTCAGTGCATCTACCTCCTACTGGAGTGTGGAGAAGAAACCCCAAACTGCATTTCCTTTGACAGCTAACCCCAAAAGCTAAAACTGCCCTTGCACACTGTGCTCAAGCCCTCAAAAAAAGAACAGCTTTCTGTTTAAAAAAAACCAAAAGCCTTTTCCTATCTAGAATCATATTTGGCTTCTTCTTTTTCCCCAAATTATGGGACTAGGAATAACAGTGTTTGGTAATCACATATCCTCTGAACAGAGAGCGACATAGCTCTCCCAGGATTTTCCTGGGAAGCTGTGAGAAGCTGTGAGAAAACTCAGAGAAAGAATTAAAACAATTATTATCTCAATCTCTGCACCTGGCAGGCAATCTCTGTTTGTCAAAGATGTTTACAAGAAGGAGTTGTCCCTTCTTGACCAATAGGTGACAGAAGATTCCTAAAGGCCAATCAGGTCTAAGGTCCACCATTGTTTCTGTAAGAACTGTGGATTTCTAATAATAATGTGCCTTTTCATGCCTTCTGATGATGGAGCCTCTGTATCACCTTTGTCTGTCTCCGATACCCCTTTGGTAATAACAGTTCTTTACTAGGAAAATTAAGAATACAAATGCAATAGCACAAACAGCAACACTGGCATTTTTGCCAGGGAAACCAAACTAACAAGCGCCGCTTCCTGACGGCACAGTGCAGGAGCCACCTGGCACTGTCAAACCAGTCCGAGTTGGCACTGGTGCTAGCTTGGGTCTGGGAGGCATTGTGCGCAATGGGGGATTTCAGGAGCCAGCCAGCCACTCAGGGCCTTCAGCCCCCGAACACATACTTAAGTCCTTTACCAAGGGAAACAAATCTCACCTGCTGGGGTTCCTGATGACAGATTGCAGGAGCCACTTGGCACTGTCAAACCAGCTCGAGTTGGCACTGGTGCCAGCTTGGGTCTGGGAAGTGTAGGAGTGACGGGGGGTCAGCACGGTCGGGACAGAAAGAGACGAGACATCTCTGCAGCCAGGTCAGGAATTTGCAGTTTATTGCAAAGGGCGTGGGTGCAGGGCCCTGCTGGGAGCTGCCAGCCACAGCCCGGAGCAGGCCCGAGAGAAGAGAGGGGCAGAGAGGATGAGAGGGTAAGAGTGTAAAAGCATAAGAGAGTAAGTGGGGTAAGAGCTAAGAGGCGAGAGTAAGAGCTAAGAGCTAAGTAAGTAAGAGCTAAGAGCTAAGAGAGTGAAGTTCCCATTACAATACAATAAATCATCTTCTGTGTTGAATATTCTGATTCTCACCAACCAATCTAGTACAAGATACAAATCCTATAGCATTTCCATATAGCCTATAAGAACCACTACATTACCATATGTGGTGGGTTGACAGGAAATAGGTTTTCTGGGAATGGAGTGGTCAGGGCCAATGGGTGCTCAGATTCTGAAATTGGCACCTGTTTTGGCCATTGGGGTGTTGGTTACGCCTCTGAGAACACAGGGGTTAAAAGCAGAGCTGTCCCCTGGGAACTTCCTTTTGGTTTCTAGCTGAGACCTGGTCAGACCTCCCCCGTCTGGCCCTGCCGGCTGGGCGGGGGAGGGGACCTGCGGCCTTGAGGTGAGCTGCGTTTTGAGACAGAGAGGGGCTTGAAGGCCCCCGGGATGGAAGGGTGGAGGTGTACCAGGAGCCTTGTGCAGCCCTCCCCAGGAGAGAAGTCCCACCGAGATATTTGGGCAGCCCCCCCCCCCCCCGCCCCGGGAGACGAGAGACAGAAGCGGCGCTCACTGTATGGGGCTGTGGCCTTGAGGCCTCGGAGTTGGCAGCATGCCCGGCTCGTGGAGAAGGGGAGGAAGGTGCAGCGGAGAAAGAGCCTGGCCGCCTGTAGAAGCCTTTAACCCCTGTTTGGACAATGAAAATCTTGCAGAGCATTGACCCTTTCTGGAGCAAGAAATAGGCAGGCGTGTTGTGAATGCGGGGTTGTGAGAGAACCCCAGATGGCAAGAGATAAGAAGTAGCTGTAGCTGGACACTTTTTGTCAGCCATGGACAGAACCATGCTTCCTTGTGACACAGAGGCTGCATCCAGGGGGAGGAGGTGGCTCGGACCGAGAGGGTTCAGTTGGAGACCCCCCGGCCCCAGGGGGTAGAGAAATATGGGGGGGACAAAGGATGTCCCGAAGGATTAGTGTTGGAGACCCCCCGGCCCCAGGGGGTAGAGAAATATGGGGGGGACAAAGGATGTCCCGAAGGTGAGACTGTGCTTTTTTTGGAAAGAGACAAAGCATCCTTAAAAAAAGACAACCCTCGAAGCAGCTCTAGTCCATGTTCATGTGGTGAGAGCACTGGACATGAAAAGGAAGAGGTCACCATGGCCCAAGAAGGACTTCTGCTCTTGATGGACTGAAGATTGAGTATTTACAGAGTGATGATGGACTGAGAGTTGAACTTTGAGAGATGTATTGGGAGAATCTGGTAGGGGGGAGGAGGAAATGCTTTTGTGAAGTTTTCATTGTCTGTGTGTGTGTGTGTGTCTGCGTGTGTATGTGTCTTGTTTGTAGTGTAGTTAATAAACTTTTTGTTCCCTCTATTCATAAGCTAGAAGCCTGCTTTGCTTATTCCTGGCCCCATCTCACAGCAGACACCAGGGAAGAAGTGTATTTTCATGGGGCACTGGCATTGTGCCAGTGTCAAACCATGACACCATACTGTGTTACATTTTAAACCCTAAAAACTCCTCTTTGGACTCCTTCTGCCAAGCTGGCAGGGTCTGCTGTGACCCTTGGACCTGCCTGCTTGCAGAGGGTATTGTTTCATCAAAAGGGGATTACCTTCCTCGGTCACACCATTGTTTTCCCGTTGTTCAGTAACTAAGGGATCTCAAAGGTTGCTTTCATTTCAATCTCGCTTATAGTTTCCATATTCTCAAAATCTTTTGCCAGGCAATCATATTTATAAGGCTTTCCTGTTCCATCCTCATCAACAACTTGGTACTGTCAATCCAGCCCGAGTTGCAAGTGGTGCCAGCTTGGGTCTGGGAAGCATCCTGCGCATTGAGGAGTTTAAGGAGCCAGCTGGGCACTGCCGGCCACAGGCCTCCAACCACAAACACCGGCCATTTTCCAAGGGAAATAAAACTCATCAGACCAGGTTCCGGATGGCAGATTGCAGGAGCCACTTGGCACTCTCACACCAGCCCTAGTTGGCACTGGGGCCAGCTTGGGTCTGGGAGGTATCCTGCGCAATGCGGAATTTCAGGAGCCAAGCGGCCACTGCCGGCAACGCCAGCATTTTTGCCAGGGAAACAAAACTGACAAGCGCCAGTCTCTGATGGCACATTGCAGGAGCCACCTGGTGCTGTCAAACCAGCCCGAGTTGGCGCTGGTGCTAGCTTGGGTCTGGGAGGCATTGTGCACAATGCGGAATTTATGGAGCCAGCTGCCCACTCCTGGTCACAGGCCCCCGAACACATACTCAAGCCCTTTTCCCAGGGAAACAATACTCACTCGCCCAGGTTCCTGATGGCAGATGGCAGAAGCCAATTGGCACGGTCAAACCACCCTGAGTTGGCTCTGGTGCCAGCTTTGGTCTGGGAAGCATCCTGTGCATTGCGGAATTTCAGGAGCCAGCTGGCCACTACCAGCCAAAGGCCTCCAAAATCTTATGCCGGCCCTTTTCCAAGGGAAACAAATGTCACTCTCCAGGGTTCCTGATGGCAGATGGCAGGAGCCACTTGGCACTGTCAAACCAGTCTGGGTTGGCACTGGTGCCAGCTTGGGTCTGGGAGGCCTTGTGCGCAATGTGGAATTTTAGGAGCCAGCCGGCCTCTCAGGGCCACAAGCCCCCGAACAGCAACACCACACCTTTTTCCAGGGCAAAAAAACTTGCCAGCCTGAGTTCCTGATGGGAGATGGCAGGAGCCACTCAGCACTGTGAAACCAGTGTGCACTGGCACTAATTTTCGGACTGAGAGGCATACTGTGTAATCCGGAATTTCCGGAGCCAGCCGGACACTCCTGGCCACAGGACTCCAAACACCTTCGCCGGTACTTTTCCCAGCCAAACAAACCTCACCCGGTGGGGTTCCTGATGGCAGATTGCAGGGGCCACTTGGCACAGTCAAACCAGCCTGAGTTGGCACTGGTGCCAGCTTGGTCTGGGAAGCATCCTGTGCATTGCAGAATTTCAGGAGCCAGCCGGCCTCTCTGGGCCACAGGCCCCTGAACAGCAACGCCGGACCTTTTCCCAGGGAAACAAAACTCACCAGCCCTGGTTCCTGATGGTAGATTGCCAAAGTCACTTGGCACTGCCAAGCCAGACCAAGTTGGCTCTGGTGACAGCTTGGGTCTGGGAGGCATTGTACACAATGCGGAATTTCAGGAACCACCCAGCCACTGCCGACAACTCGGGCCCCCGAACGCAAACACCCTCCATTTTCCCAGGGGAACAAAACTCACCAGCCCCAGATTCCTGATGGCAGATTGCAGGAGCCACTTGGCACTGTCAAACTAGTCCTGGTTGGCACTGGTGCCAGCTTGGGTCTGCGAGGCATTGTACACAATGTGGAATTTCAGGAGCCAGTTGGTAACTGCTGGCCACAGGCCCCCGAACAGCAATGCCGGCATTTTTGCCAGGGAAAAAACTAACAAGTGCCAGTTCCTGATGGCACATTGCAGGAGCCACCTGGCACTGTTAAACCAGCCCGAGTTGGCACTGGTGCTTGCTTGGGTCTGGGAGGCATTGTGTTCAATGTGGAATTCCAGCAGCCAGTCGGCCACTACCGTCCAAAGGCCTCCGAAAACTTACGCCGGCCCTTTCCCCCCGGAAACAAAACTCACCAGCCCCGGTTCCTGATGGCAGATTGCAGGAGCCACTTGGGCACTGTCAAACCAGCCTGAGTTGGCTCTGGTGACAGCTTGGGTCTGAGCAGCATCGTGTGCTATGCGGAATTTCCGGACCCAGCTGGCCACTGCCGGCCACTCAGGCCCACGAATGGCAACTCCGGCCCTTTTGCCAGGGTAACAAAACTCACCAGCCTCAGTTCCTGATTGTCGGAACTCAGCACATCCCTTTAGATGTCCAGAGTTGCTGAGGATCTCGTCAGCGGGCTCGGAGACCCTGGCATGATGCCCTGAACACCTGGGGATTTGATTTTGACCCTTGGAGCAAGTTACCAGCTTTGTATGAGGACGTGAAAGTCACACAGATTTGAATGGTGTAATAATAAAATATTCACAGGGTGAAAATGTAGATTTTAAGATTTTTGGTATGGGGGTTATGGGGACAAGATGGAGGAATCAGGGCGTGTCTAGTCCTTCTTCTTTCTTCTTCTTGTTCTCTGTTTTCTGCTGTGATGTTGGCACTTGGGGATTGGTTTAGAGTAGAAGTGCACTATCTAACATAGGTGATAGGTATTGGGAATTAAGAGTAAATATGATATACATAGTTTGTAGTATAAAAAGACGATACCACCTCGGGGGCGGTCAGAGTGCTCGTGGCTGCCTTGCTGAGCAGATCTCGGCTGGGCAGAAAGAAAATTTTATGGATAAGAATTAATAAACAACCTCAAGACTGAAAAGTGAAGAGTCCAGACTCGTTCTTCAGTTGCGCGGGCTGAAGCAGAGACATCCTATGCATCTCGGGGCAGCAAATATGAACAGCCAAATCGAGACCTGACGGCAGATTGCAGGAGCCACTTGGCACTATCAAACCAGTCTGAGTGTGCACTGGTGCCAGCTTGAGTCTGGGAAGCATCCTGTGCATTGCGGAATTTGAGGAGCCAGCTGGCCTCTCTGGGCCACAGGCCCCCGAACAGCAACGCCGGACCTTTTCCCAGGGAAACAAAACTCACCAGCCCCGGTCCCTGATGGCAGATTGCAGGAGCCACTTGGAACTATCAATCCAGCCCGTGTTTCAAGTGGTGCCAGCTTGGCTCTGGGAAGCATCCTGCATATCGCAGAATTCCCGGGAGACAGCTGGCCACTCCCTTACACAGGTTCCCGTTCAGAAACTCAAGCCCTTTTCCCAGGGAAACAAAACTCACCAGTCCCGGTTCCTGATGGCAGATTGCAGGAGCCACTTGGTACTGTCAAACCAGCCTGAGTGTGCCCTGGTGCTAGCTTGGTTCTGGGAGACATCCTGCGCAGTGCGGAATTTCAGAAGCCAGCCACTCCGGGCCACAGGCCCTGAACAGAAACACCAGTCCTTTTCGTCAAGAAACAAAACTTACTGGCCCTGGTTCCTGATTGCAGATTGCAGGCATCACTTGGCATTGTAAACCGGCCCGAGTATCATGTGGTGCCAGCTTGGGTCTGGGAAGCATGCCGCACAATGCGGAATTTCAGGAGCCAGCCGGCCACTCCCGGTCACCGGCCCCCAAACAGCAACACCGGACCTTTTCCCCAGGGAAACAAAACTCACCACCATGGGTTCCTGGTTGCAGATATCAGGAGCCACTTGGCCCTGTCAAACCAGCCCCAGTTGGCACTGGTGCCAGCTCGGGTCTGAGGGGCATCATGCACAATGTGGAATTTCAGTAGCCAGCCAGCCACTCTGAGCCACAGGCCCCCGAACACAAACTCAAGCAATTTTCCCTGGCTAACAAAACTCAGCATCCCAGGTTCCTGATGGCAGATTGCAGGAGCCACTTGGCACTGTCTAACCAGCCTGAGTATCATGTGGTGCCAGCTTGGGTCTGGGAAGCATTCTGCTCATTGCGGAATTCCAGGAGCCAGCCGGTCACTCCGGCCCACATGCCCCCGAACAGCAACGCCTGCTTTTTCCCAGGGAAATAAAAATCACCAGTCCCTGTTCCTGATGGCAGATTGCAGGAGACACTTCTCACTGTCAAACCAGCCCGAGTTGGCCCTGGTGCCAGCTTGGGTCTGGGGGGCATCGTGCACAATGAGGAATTTCAGGAGCCAGCCGGCCACTGAGCCAAAGGCCCTCGAATACAAACTCAAGCCCTTTTCCCAGGGAAACAAAATTCGCCATCCCAGGTTCCAAATGGCAGATTGCAGTAGACACTTGGCACTGTCAAACTAATCCGGGTTGGCAGTGGTGCCAGCTTGGCTCTGGGAGGCATACTGCCCAATGCCGAATTTTAGGAGCCATCCGGCCACTCTGGGCCAAAGGCCCCGAACAGCAACGCTGGAACTTGTCCCAGGGAAATGAAACTCACCAGCCCCTGTTCCTGATGGCAGTTTGCAGGTGCTATTTGGAACTATCAAACCATCCCGAGTATCAAGCTGTGCCAGCTTGGGTCTGGGAAGCATCCTGCACATTGCGGAATTTCTGGAGGCAGCTGGCCTCTCCTGTCCAAAGGCTTCGAACAGACACGCCAGATCTTTTCCCTGGCAAACAAAACTCACCCCCCAGGTTCCTGATGGCAGATTGCAGGAGCCACTTGACACTGTAAAACCAGCCTTCGTTGGCAGTGGTGCCAGCTTGGGTCTGGGAGGATTCCTGCGTATTGCAGAATTTCAGGAGCCAGCCGGCCACTCTCAGACACAGGCCCCCTAACAGCAACTCTGGACCTTTTCCAAGGGAAACAAATCTCACCATCCCGGGTTCCTGGTTGCAGATTGCAGGAGCCCCTTGGAACTGTCAAACCAGCCCAAGTATCATGTGGGGCCAGCTTGGGTCTGCGAGGCATCCAGCCTATTGTGGAAATTCAGGAGCCAGCCGACCATTCTGGCCCACAGGCCCCTGAAAAGACACGCCGGCCCTTTACAAAGGGAAACTAAAATCACCAGTCCCTGTTCCTGATGGCAGATTGCAGGAGCTACTTGGCACTGTCAATCCAGCCCGAATTGCAAGTGGGGCCTGCTTGGGTCTGGGAAGCATCCTGCGAATTGAGGAGTTTAAGGAGCCAGCTGGACACTGCCGGCCACAGGCCTCCAACCACAAACACCGGCCATTTTCCAAGGGAAATAAAACTCATCAGACCAGGTTCTGGATGGCAGAGTGCAGGAGACACTTGGCACTGTCAAACCAGCTTGAGTGTTCACTGGTGGCAGCTTGGGTCTGGGAAGCATCCTGCGCATTGTGGATTTTCTAGAGCCATCCGGCCACTCCCAGCCACAGGGAATTGAATTGAAAGTCGTTGCCATGACGTTCCAGGAATTTTCCCAAGTGCCTCTGAATGCGGTGACTGATTTCGCCTATGTCATGGACATGGCCAGGAATTGGATTGTTCACTCCTGAGGGAAGTCAGTAACGCAGCTTTGTTTCAATTATTGAAGGCCTTGTGGAGTGCAATTCAGGCCCAGGTTCATCCGTATTACGTCTTGCACATTCGGAGTCACACCAGTTTGCTGGGTTTCATAGCAGAAGGTAATGCCAGGGATGACAGGTTGGCTAACCCTGCTTGGGTAGCACCTCAGCCTGATGTGACTGTGCAAGCCAAAGCATCGCATTGTTTTTTTTCCATCAAAGTGCGTATACTTTGCAGAAGCAGTTTCATTTTAATGCCAACTGAGGCTCGTGACATCGTCAGCTCTTGTGCTGACTGACATGGATTCGCTGCGCCTTTGCCGGTGGGGGTGAACCCCAGAGGCTTAAAGGCTTTGCAGCTTTGTCAGACAGATGTCACTTGCATCACTGAATTTGGCCGACTCAAGTATGTGCACGTGTCTATTGATACATTCTCCTCCGCCATGTGGGCCTCTGCTCACACTGGGGAAAAGAGTTGGGATGTGATTGCCCACTGGAGCATGGCTTTTGCAGTCTTGGGGATACCATCTTTTGTGAAAACGGACAATGGCCCTGTCAATGTCTCACAGAAGACGTGGCAATTCCTACACCTATGGGGAGTGTCACACAAGCTTGGCATCCAGCACTCTCCGACAAGCCAGGCCATTGTCGAACGCACTCATGGTACCTTGAAGCATGTTCTGGACAGGCAGAAAATGGGAATGCCTGAAGAGACCCCACACAGTCGATTGGAAAAAGCGTTATACACAATCAACCATTTGACAGTGCAACAGAAGTCAAAAAACCCTGTCATTCTGGATCACTTTCTTTCGTTGCCGTCCTCAGATGAGGCGCACCTGCCTCGAGCAAAGGTCCAGATATGGGATCTACCCACCAACCGGTGGGAAGGCCCGTATGACCTTATCACTTGGGGTCGTGGGCATGCATGTGTCTCCACAGATACTGGAGTGCGATGGGTACCTGCGAAGTGCGTCCGCCTTGACTTGCAACATCAAAACCTCAATGTGGCCAACAGGCAACCTTTGAATGATGACCAAGATGACGACCAAGATGGCGGTCAAGATGACAACTATCAATCAGATGACCCTTCCACGAGTGGGGACTGAATTTTCATCCTGTTTTTGTTAACTAGCCAATCAAATAGAATGTATCATATCACTCTATATAAACTGTGGGGTTCTCTTGAATAAAACCTTCTTTACTCTTTCTACAATACTGCCTCTTGCCTGTTCCTGTGTCATTCTCGGCTCAAGAGTGACAACCAGTGCCTTGGAAATGGCAAAAGGAAAGAGAATAAACTTCTATACAGACTTGAGATATGCATTCAGCGTTGTGCATGCACATGGAGCCATCTGGAGAGAGAGGGGACTGCTAACCTCACGAGGGAAGAACATCAAACATGCGCAAAGAGATAATCTGGCTGCTGGAAGCAGTTCAGCTCCCTGAAAAGGGAGCAATTATGCATATTAAGGCACACCAGAGAGTGAGCTCAGAATTGGAAGAGGGAAATGAGCTGACAGATAGAGAGGCAAAGGAAGCAGCAAAAGGTGAGGTACCTATCAAAGAAACTCTAATTCCAGGTGGACAAATTTCCCTTGAAGGTAAGCCAGAATATATTAAGAAAGATAGAACTAATCAAAGATCAAAAAGGGACATACAACCAAGAAGAGTGGGCTACAATTGAAGGGAAGCTGGTAATCCCTTCCCATTTGTTGTGGTCACTAGTAAGGGAGAAGCACCAGAAAGCACACGGGGGAATAGATGCCCTGAACACCTATTTGATTGAAAGAATCGTTGCCAGGAATTTATATGCCACTATTACTCAAGTGACCCAACAGTGTGATCTTTGCCTCCAGACTAACCCCAAAAATATCCCCAGACCAAAACTTGGTCAGATTGGGAGGGGCCATGGGCCTGCACAGCAGTGGGCAAATTGACTTTTCAGAACTCCCAAGGAAAGGGGCATATCCGTATTTATTAGTATTGACAGATATATTTTCAGGATGGCCAGAAGCATTCCCCACCAGAACTGTCAAAGCTCAAGAGGTAACCAGGGTATTATTACAAGAAATAATACCACGCTTCCAAGTTCCAGTCACAATATCCTTGGATAGAGGATCACATTTCATTTCCAAAATAGTGCAACAGATTAGTAGCTACCTGGGCATAGATTGGGAACTTCACACTCCATACCGCCCCCAATCAAGTGGCCAAGTGGAGAAAATGAATCATTTGATTAAGCAGCAGATTGTAAGACTGGGGCAGGAAGTTAATCTATACTGGCCCCAAGCTCTTCCACTGGCACTATTGCAAATTCAAACTAAACCTAGAGCTAAAGAAAAGCTGAGTCCCTTTGAAATGCTTTATGGAAGACCATATGGAATACAAAAGGGAATGTCCACCCACATTGGGGAGGTAACATTGGCCACCTACATGGTGGCTTTAAGCAAACAGCTCAGAGAAATTGAGAAACATGGCTGGAACTTGGAACAGGGAGCTAGATGGACCAGTACATAACATACAACCTGGGGATTATGTATATGTTAAGTCTCTTACAGAAACGACTTTGGAACCACAGTGGGAAGGACTATTGCAGGTGCTTCTCACCACCTTCACCACAATCAAGATCAAGGAGCAGAATGCCTGGATCCACCACTCTCGAGTGAAGAAGGCCCCAGAGGCCCCTTAGAAAGTGACACCAGGAAACAATGATTTAAGACTAAAACTTACTCGGGCAAAATGAGTAAATTGTAGCCGCGGGGAGTTTGTAATTGCATTTACAGAATTGTTTTGTATATAATTATAACTGGAGTCTTAGAATTAGAGAGTACCTCTATCCAAAATGATGCTGAATGGCCTTGGTCCCAGGATTTTAATCAGTATACTGGATCCATTCTGGTTATTTCTTCTGTATCATGTAGGACAGTAATTAGGGTTTTCTCTGGGCTTTTTTGGATTTTCTCCAAGATCTCTACTAGGTCTTTGGTGTTTAATTAATTGTTTTACTAATGTGAGGTCCATTCTAATAGGAGTAGGTGACAGTCTGTGATACATTGTGTAATTGGTTTTAATCAACTGGTGGGATGTCACTGGGGCTACGTACGAAAAATCACACTCGATAATCTTAACAAAATTACAAATACAAAAATTAAAAGGATTTCTGCTAGACAAAATAACATCGTTGTTATCAATCGTTACAGCAGCACAAGCAGTTCTCAGGCACACACAACCTTTACCAGTATATACGAGCACAGTTTTCTGGGCAGTGACTGGATGAATTTCAAAGTGGCAAATACTCTGTTCAGTGTCTAGACACACATCTTGGTCATTAATAGTATTGCTTTCACAAATGAATCCTAGTTGTTCTCTAGTACTACAGGATTCTAAGTTTACTGTTTGCTACTTTTCATTCAATTTTCATGCTTACACTTTATGTTCTGAAGGGTAGAGCACTGTTTTTTCATTATTTAATCCTAGTGCAATGATGGGGTGGATAACCTAAACAGTGGCATTTCGTATAGTAAGCACAAAGGCAGTGGCTGCATTAGAAGCAGGATCATAGGTGAAATTTACCATAGTCCACCAGGATTGAAACTTCCTTTCAAAATCAATCACAGTATGTCAGACAACTTTCTGAATTTCAGCTGGAAAATTACTTTCACTTTCTTCTCGTATGATCAGAGCTGCTGTTGCTTGCATCTCTAACTGTGCTTGTATACAACTGAAAGCTAAAGACACATTATTTTGAACTGTACTAAGCGCTTTTACTATTAACTTGTGGTCTTGGTCTCTGGTTTTTTCTTACTTAGGCAGTACTTTTGAAATCTGCTACTGGCTGGTTATTAATGCTAATAGAGATGAATGTAAAGGCTGTTTCAATTTTGCTAGGCTACTTGCTGTAGTGGCTAGCTTATTCATTAGTATTTTTGAATCAATTCTATTTAAAACTTTTTGTCTTTAATATCTTATTTAGATATTTTCTTATTCTGCTCTTGAGGTATACTTGTCTTTGTAACTACATTGTCTAGCTCTTGAAGGATGTTCTTAGGAAAGAGGAGCAGGCTGGCTGGATTTTTGAGATGTTAATTTGCATTAGCAATTTAACGCGTTTGTGAGACTACTTTGGATTGAACAACAGTTGTTGTTCACCTACAGTCTTTACTATGTATGGGCCTATTTCATACACTTTAGGGTCAAGTTTGGGTTGGGTCTGAACTGCTCGAGTTCTGGTGTGAGTTGTATAAAGTTTTGCTGTTGTAGAAAGTGTAGTATCTATTTTAAATTTAAATGAGAGCTTGATAGCATCATGAGTCTAAAGGCAAGTTACTTTTACAGGTTGTATTAAGGTGAAATTACACTAACAGTCTGATTCGCTTGGTCTATCACAAATTCTTGGTGCTTGTATACAGGCGAGGTTGAGACACTAATTGCATCTGGTCCTCATGAGTTGTCTTATTGACTACTTAGCACTGATTTTTTCTTCTCTGATCCCTTGAAGTGTCTACGGTTCTCGTTCTTGCCACTCCTGCTCCTCATATACCTGATTCTCGTGGATTACTACAGTGGATAAGTTTAAATCTTTTATCTCAGAAGGTTCTTTCATGGATTCAGTATACTGATTAAAAGCTTGTGACTAAGACTATTCAGCACCACTTGGATAAAGGTACTTTCTAATTCTAAGACTCTAGTTGTAATTAATACAAAACAATTCTGTAAATGAAATTACAACTACTCTTGGCTGCAATATACTCATTTTGCCTGAGTAAGTTTTAGTCTCAGTTCATTGTCTCTTGATGTCACTCTCTAAGGGCTTCTAGGGCCTTCTTCACTCGAGAGTGGTGTGTCACTATAGGACACGAAAGAACACACGCACACACCACTGTTCTCAAGGTGGGGAAAAAAGGGCAGTTTATTTTCTGACTCCAACATTTATAGTTTTCCAAAAGTGACAGCGGATTGGAGGGTGACAGTGACATCTCTCCAATGACACTGGTCAAACCAACAGTCCATCAACTCTCTCCTCCTCCATAAAGGAATGCAAAACAATGAGTTATTTACCGAAAATGTGTGAGAAAGTTCGCTACAAGAATGTCAACATCAGAAGGCTTAGAAAATCTTAAAAAAACAGGGTGACATCTCACCCTTTTCTGTTTAAAAAAGAAAAAGTGAAAAGAAAATGAACAATGTGAAAAAGAAAAAACATGAACAATGTTCAGTGTCCACTTGCGGAGGAATCATCGGAGTGATCACTCTCATCATCTGCATCCGAGTCATCACTCAATGATTCACCCGCTTGATGCCTTTCAGGTTGGTCAGGGTTTCCATCTTGCTCGTCAGCTGGATTCTGCCTCTGCGGTCGCAGGTCAGGGCGAACACATTTCGAAGGTACCCAGCGTACCCCAGTATCTGTGGATACACAAGCATACCCGCGCCCCGAAGCGATAAGGTCATAGGGACCTTCCCACTGTTTGGTAACTAAAATTCCGCACCCGAACCTTCGCTCGAGGCTGATGTGCCTTGTCTGCAGCCTGCAACGAGAGATGGTGATTCAAAATGACAGGATTACTTGAGTTCTGTGGCACAGTGAGATGATTGATTGTGCACAAAGCTTTTGCCAACCGACTGTGCGGGGTTTCACCCTGCATTCCCCTTTTTTGTTTTTGAAGAACCTGCTTCAGAGTACCATGAGCGCGTTCTACAATAGCTTGACCAGTCGGAGAATGAGGGATACCAAACTTGTGCGAGACACCCCACAACTGCAGGAACTGCCGCACCTTTTGCGATGCGTAAGCAGGACCATTGTCGGTTTTCACAGCAGAAGGTATGCCCAGAACAGCAAAGGCCTGCCTCCAGTGGGCGAGGACATCACGGGCCTTCTCCCCAGTGTGAGCCAAAGCCCTCATCGCAGAGGAGAACGTGTCCACAGTGACATGCACATACTTGAGCCGGCCAAACTCGGCAATCTGGGTGACATCGGTCTGCCAAAGCTCCAAGGCCCTAAGGCCTCTGGGGTTTACCCCTGCCGGCAAAGGCGGAGCAAGTGCATGGCAGTCATCACATGACTCAACAATGTCATGAGCCTCAGTTGGCGTCAGCTGAAACTGCTTCTGCAGGGTATGTGCGTTTTGGTGGAAAAACCCATGCGATGCCTTGGCCTGCGCGAGTGTATCAGGCTGAGGTGCTACCCACGCCAGGTTAGCCAACTTGTCAGCCCTTGTGTTACCTTCCACTATAAAGCCTGGCAAATTGGTGTGACTCCTCACATGCAGAACATAGAATGGATGAACCCGGGCCTGAATGGCACACCACAAGGTCTTCAGTAAATGAAACAAGGCAGGATTACTGACCTCCTTCAAAACCGAGTGACCCAACCGCTGTGCGAGATCAGCCACATAGGCAGAATCCGTGACCAAGTTGAAAGGTTCCTGGGAAAATCTCTCAAATGCCATGACAGCAGCCCTCAGTTCAACCAACTGGGCTGACCCATCCTCACGACCTTCCAGAACCTGCCACTCAGATCCATCCCTCCAAATAACAATGGCCTTTCCTGTTTTCCCTGAACTGTCCGTGAAGACGGTGCGTCCTTGCACGGGTTCCTGGCTATTTTTGGGCCGCAAAGAGATTTGTGTAAATTTCGCCATATGCAGTAGCCTATGACTGGGCAGATGATAAATGATCTGCCCTGAAAAATTTTCCAGAGCACTCTGCAGGGACATACTGTTTGCAAAGCTCCAGTCAAAATCCTCCCGTTGCACCGGGAGCATGATCTTTGCAGGATCCGCACCCATCAATTGCAAACACCGTTGCCGGCATTTGCTTATCAAGTGAGCAATCAGCTCAAACAATGCAGTTGCCGTCTTCTGCGGCTGATGGGGCAGGAAAACCCATTCCAAAATGTGCAAGGAATCAGACCATTTGTCACTCCGTTGGCCAATGATGCCTGTGGGATGCGAATCTGGAGTGGTGATGAACACAGTGACATCAACGGAGGGATCAATGCGATAAACTTGGCAAGCCGAAAGAGCTTGCTGAACCACCTCCAATGCCTTACGTGCCTCCGGGGTCAGTCTGCGAGGTGACTTTAGATCAGAGTCTCCTTTCAACAAATCATACAGAGGGGACAGCTGTGTGTCGGTTAGTCCCAAGTATGGACGTAACCAAGTGATGACACCTACCAATTTCTGAGCATCATTCAGTGTCTTCACAGAATGCACAAATTGCACCTCCTGGTGATGGATCGTCCGTTCCAGAATTTTGACCCCCAAGTACTTCCAAGGTGGTTGTTGTTGAACCTTTTCTGGAGCCACCTGCAGTCCATGAGCATGCAAAGCATCGAGCAACCGAGGCTGAATCCTCAGCAGCTCATCCTGGGTGGACGCGGCCACCAAAATGTCGTCCATATAATGATACAGACGTGCATCGGGAAACTGCTTGCGAACTCCAGACAAGGCACGGGCCACATACCACTGGCATATGGCAGGAGAATTGCGCATGCCCTGAGGCAATGTCCTTCATTGATATCTCTGTGCGGGCTCAGCCTCCTTAATCGCTGGCACCGAGAAAGCAAACTTCGGTCTGTCATCGGGATGCAAAGGAATCGTAAAAAAACAATCCTTCAGATCCACAATGAGGACCGGCCAGTCTGCGGGAAGCATGGTAGGCGATGGCATGCCCGCCTGCAATGTTCCCCATGCTTTCCATCACAGCACTGACCTTTCGGAGGTCTTGCAACAACCTCCATTTCCCAGATTTCTTTTTGATGCAGAAGACAGGAGTGTTCCAGGGAATGGTAGAAGGCTCCAGATGACCCTGGTCCAACTGCTTCTGCACCAGATTCTGAAGGGCATCCAAATTATCTTGAGGGAGGGGCCACTGCTTCTCCCAGACAGGTTTGTCCACCAGCCACCGTATAGGAGGCGTAGGACAGTCTGCGCCCTTCACTGCAGTGGCCCCCATCAAAAATCCTTCCCGATGCGCACCCCCAGACAGACAGAACATCCCTCCCCCAGAGGTTGGCAGGAGTAGAAGTAACATGAGGCCTAACCCAGGCCATCTGTCCCTCCAGGTTTGTGACCAGCACGGGCTGCTGACTCACGTAGCATTGCGCCATCCCTCCCAGGCCCGCGACAGACATCCCCACTGGATACAAGGGCCACTCCGGGGGCCAGGCGGCAAGGGAGAGAACTGTGATGTCAGCACTGCTGTCAAGAAGCCCCGTGGAGGTGGATTTCCGACGGCGTCGCACCAGGAACAGACAGGGTACAGAGCATCTCGGGATGGTCCTTGGTCAGGACAGCAGTCCAGTGAACTTGAGGCGGCCCAGTGGATCCAAAGCCACCAGCTCCACGCGACTGGTCAGCTGTCCTGCTAACAGAGGACTTAAAAGGCACAAGTTGAGCAAGTCGCGTCCCTTTCGGGATTGTGACGGGGGGGTGGGTGTGGAGACCATGGCACAAATCTTCCCTGTGAAATCTGCATCAATGAGCCCCAGGTACACAATGATGCCCTGAAGGGTGGCACTAGACGTCCCCATAAGGAGAGCACTCATGCCCCCACCCAAGGGACCAAAGGCATCCAGGGGAACCTTGCGTATTTCAGAAGATTCTAAGACAACTGTGCAGACATCCACACCTGCTGATCCGCGGGTGCTGGCTGCAAGCCGGCAAAGGAGACCTCCATCGGCTCCGGGGTCTGGAGAGAAGCTTGTGTCTGAGCGCGCCCCTCCTGCTGTGTGCTCCGCTTGATGTTTCCCGAGCCCAGTAAAGCCTGGCCATTAACATGAACAGTCGCCTTGCAGACATTGGACATGTGATTCGGCCTACCACACCGACCGCACAAGAACATGGGGAATTTGACCTTCTGCGCTTTCTTCCCCCGCTTCTTGCCAGCCTGCGCAGTCCCCTGCTGTGGTCGCTTGCCCTGCAGCGCCGCCCAAACTGGCTGCACAGCGGCAGCCATGGCAGCCAACTTCCGACCCGGGGGGACAATGTCCGCACAGGCCTCCGCCATCTCTGAGATAGTAGGAACACCAGGCAGAGCCACTATGACCTTCCTACAAGCAGCATTGCAATTACACCTGACAAGGTTTGCAATTGTAACGTTCCTTGCCAGAGGATCAGCACCTGCCTCTCCACAGACGCAGTCAGCATTGCTGCAAATGCCATGAAAGGCTCATCATCCCCCTGGACAATGGTCGAAAATGGCTGCTTCGGAGCAGCCATTTCCAGGGTCTGAACAATCGCTGCCATGCCCAGCGTGTGGCACTGGTCAAGCACAAGGGGATAGAATCCAATCTGCCCCTGAACATTGTCATAAAGCCCTGTTCCCATCAGCATGTCAGCGACAACCCCACGCCTGGGGTCTTGCGGCGCCAGCGCAGCATTCTGCACCACCGCGTGGGCCGCCAAGCGAGCCCACTTGGTCTCAAAAACACCATATTGCACAGGGTCAAAAAGAGAATGTGCCACACGACGGAGATCGTGAGGTGTCAGCACATCCGTAGCAATCCTCTGGAGAGTCTGCATAACCTCAGAAGACCCCAAACCATGCTGAGCAACTTCTTCACGGAGCTCCTTCTCCAGCTTATATGGAAGGGGTTCATGGGTGTTATGAGCAACGCCCCTGAGCACAGGGAAAGCCTGGGGACCCCCTGGCAAAGCCACCGCACCTGCTGTGTCCTGGTCCTTGGGCCCCACGGGGACAAGAGAGAATCATTGACTGGGAGCCCCGTCAACACCACTCGCCCCTGTGCCCCCTGCAGCACCGGCAGAGCAAGAGGAGTCCACTCCGCAACCCTGCAGATGCCTTGAGGAGACAGGCTCAGTCATCTCGTCGGTCTTGGCTTTGGCCTCTCGCCAGAAACGCTCAGGGTGCCTTGGACGCACAGTCACCTGGCACACGGGAAGCGTCCAATGATTTGACTGGGAAGCGCCATGGCCCCGGGCACCCACCGGCCTCCCGCTGGCCATGTCAGCAGTTGCACTAAACACCTCAGCGCCCTGTTGCGCTGCAGCTCCGGCAGGGGCCGCCTCGGCGGACGCAGGTGCCGGCACGGCCCGCAAATCAGGCTCGGGCCGGGATGCGACCGGCGCGGGGCCCCCGGCCCCCAACACGGGGGAGGGCCGGGATGCCGAGAGAGGCGCGGCCCGCGGAGCTGCATCACTGCGGGGAGGCACAAGGGAGCCCAGCAAGCCCCCTATGAGCCTCCGTCCTAAGCCGCAAGACTCCACAGCGGGCACCGCCCCCACCGAGCAAATTGAAAAGTCAATTTGCTACTGCTGTCTGGATCTATGACTTTTTTTAATCTGACCTAGTTTTGGTCTGGGGGTATTTTTGGGGTTAGTCTAGAGGCAAGGATCACACTGTCGGTTTACTTGAGTAATAGTGGCATATAAATTCTTGGCAATGATTCTTTCAATCAGATGTGTTCTAGAAAGCTTGTGGAAACTACTGCTTAAAAGTCAACACTTCATTTCGATGCACTCTGTAACACTGGCAGCCTTGGTTATTCTGGGAAAGGAGCTACACTTTATAAAAGCTTTTAAGTAGTTAGGCCCCAGTATGTTTTCTGGTGCTCTTCTTTCACTAGTGACTACAAAAATGGGAAGGGATTAGCAGCCCTCTTTCAATGGTAGCTCACCTTTTGTGGTTGTATGTCTTTTTTGATTAGTATTATTATATTCTGGCTTACCATCAAGGGAAATCTGTACATAATTACTTCACTTTTTGTTGCTTTTTTGCTTTTTTATCTGCTAGCTCATTTCTTTCTTCTAATTCTAAGCTTACTCTTTGATGTGTTTTAATATGCTTTTTCAGGTAGCTGAACTGCTTCCAGCAGCTGGATTATCTCTTCTTTCTTTGTCAGGTCAGCAGTCTCTTCTCTTTCTAGATGGCTCTATGTGCATGCACGACTCTGAATGCATACTTCGAGTCTGTATAGATGTTTATTCTCTTTTTTTTTTTGCTATTTCTAAGGCATGGGTGTCATGGGTTGACAGGAAATAGGTTTTCTGGGAATGGAGTGGCCAGAGGCCAATGGGTGCTCAGATTCTGAAATTGGCACTTGTTTTGGCCATTGGGGTATTGGTTACGCCTCTGAGAACACAGGGGTTAAAAGCAGAGCTGTCCCCTGGTGTTAGCGTTCAGAAACACATAATCACGAAAATGATTATATGTCGGTGCTTTTATTGAAGAGCTCTGGGTGTCAGGGGTGTATGAACCCAAATCTGACTCCGACCATACATTCGAGAGGAACATGTTTTTATATTCTATCGTTATATAACTCTCACATTAATTATTAAACTTATATTGTTCTATTGTATACAGAGATTCCAGCTAAACATAGCCCCCTTAAGTTTCCAACATAGTTTCTCATGATTCTTCTTATGGTTATATAATAATTACATTTAATTACTAAACATCATCACATCTAACAATTATATCATTTATCATACTGCTTACGCAGGTGCAGTGATCGGAGAAAACACAAAGCCTAACATTTTCAAAGTCTATCTTTAACATTTTCCAGGGTCTCCATTATCACTGGGAACTTCCTTTTGGTTTCTAGCTGAGAACCTGGTCAGACCTCCCCCGTCCGGCCCTGCCGGCTGGGCGGGGGAGGAGGCCTGCGGCCTTGAGGTAAGCTGAGTTTTGGGACAGAGAGGGGCTTGAAGGCTCCCGGGATGGAAGGGTGGAGGTGCACCAGGAGCCTTGTGCAGTCCTCCCAGGAGAGAAGCCCCGCGGAGAAATTTGGGCAGCCCCCCACCCACCCCGGGAGATGAGACAGAAGCCGCGCTCAGTGTACGGGGCTGTGGCCTTGAGGCCTTGAAGCTGGCAGCATGCCCGGCTCCTGGAGAATGGGAAGAAGGTGCAGCAGAGAAAGAGCCTGGCCGCCTGTAGAAGCCTTTAACCCCTGTTTGGACAATGAAAATCTTGCAGAGCATTGACCCTTTCTGGAGCAAGAAATAGGCAGGTGTGTTGTGGATGTTGGGTTGTGAGAGAACCCTAGATGGCAAGAGATAAGAAGTGGCTGTAGCTGGACACTTTTTGTCAGCCATGGACAGAACCATGCTTCCTTGTGACATAGAGGCTGCATCCAGGGGGAGGTGGTGGCTCGGACCGAGAGGGTTCAGTTGGAGACCTCTCGGCCCCAGGGGGTAGAGAAATATGGGGGGGACAAAGGATGTCCCAAAGGTGAGACTGTGCCTTTTTGGAAGGAGACAAAGCATCCTTAAAAAAGACAACCCTTGAAGCAGCTCTGGTCCATGTTCATGTGGTGAGAGCACTGGACATGAAAAGGAAGAGGTCACCATGGCCCAAGAAGGACTTCTGCTCTTGATAGACTGAAGATTGAGTATTTATAGAGTGATGATGGACTGAGAGTTGAACTTTGAGAGATGTATTGGGAGAATCTGGTAGGGGGGAAGAAGAAATGCTGTTGTGAAGTTTTCATTGTCCGTGTGTGTGTATGTGTCTGTGTGTGTGTGTGGTTTTTTGTTTGTAGTTTAGTTAATAACTTTTTGTTCCTTTAGTCTTAAGCTAGAAGCCTGCTTTGCTTATTCCTGGCCCCATCTCACAGCAGACACCAGGGAAGAAGTATTTTTCATAGGGGCGCTGGCATTGTACATTGCGCCAGTGTCAAACCATGACAGGTCAGTGCAATTATCTTGGCCTTTTGCGCAGAGGTGCTTGTTGGCAAGGGTCTAGATTCTATTACCTCTCTGCATGTAGTCACTGCGTACTTAGCATGTTGCTTTCAACTGGCAACGTGGCTACTCTCGTCGGTGAACTAGGTCTCTGCATCGTCTAAAGGAGTGTCCTTTAAGTCTGGGCGGCTGGAGTAGGTAGCTTCAATTGTCTCTAGGCAATCATGGTGTACTGCTTTTCTTTGATTTCTACTGAGAAAAGAAGCTGGGTTGACAATATTAGTCATTACTATCTTTACATCATCTTGCTCTACCATGATGGCTTGGTATTTCAGCAACCTCTGTGGTGAAAGCCAGTGGCTACTCTTTACTTCTAGTACTGTGACACTGTGTGGGACACTAGGACAGTCATTTTCTGTCTCAGGGTAAACTAGCGTGCTTCTTGAATATTTAGCATGACTGCTGCTACAGCTCTGAGGCAACTTGGCTATCTTTGGCTGTTGCATCTAGTTGCTTGGAGAAGTAAACAACTGCCTTCTGGTGTGGACCTAAGTCTTGAGCTAGTATTCTCAGGGCAATTTTTTGTCTTTAATGGGAAAATACAAAGAATGGTTTACTTACATCTGGAAGTCCCAAAGCTGGAGCTGACATGAGGGCACTCTTTAGCTGGTGAAAGGCCCATGTGGCTTCTTTTGTCTACTGGAGATCTCTGTTTCTATTGGCAATAAGAGTATAGAAGTGTCTGATGAGCAGTCTATAATTATAAACTTAC
Organism: Diglossa brunneiventris; assembly: GCA_019023105.1. Classification (NCBI taxonomy): domain Eukaryota; kingdom Metazoa; phylum Chordata; class Aves; order Passeriformes; family Thraupidae; genus Diglossa; species Diglossa brunneiventris. The sequence goes on from JAFCGX010000124.1 coordinate 416,629, forward strand.
AGCTGGCACTACTTTGCCATGCTTAAGAAGGTTTGGAGTTCTTTTGTCATTTGGGGTTTTGGGGTTTGGCATATGGCTTCTTTGCGAGCTTGCCTTAAAGTCTGTTGCTCAGCACTCACTTCATACTTCAGGTAGATTACTTTCTGCTTCACTACTTCTGCTTTTTTCTTTGATACTCTGTATCTTTGGAGTTTTAGGAAATTCAAAAGGCTTACTGTCTAGGCTACACATGCTTTTTTTGTCTGAGTGGCTTCTAGAAGATCATTTACGTACTGCAATAGCTTTTTTTCTTCTTGTGGAGCATCTCAGGACTCTGGGTCTTTGCAAGTTGTTCTCTAAAAAGAGTGGGGGAATTTTTGAAGCTTTGAGGCACATGGACTTCGTGAGCTGTGTTTTGCACTGCTTTTAGGGCTTTCTTATTTGAATGAAAAAATTTTCTGGCTGGCTTCGTGGATAGGGAGGAAAAAGAAGGCATCTTTCAGGTCTAAAACAGTAAACCAGGTTAGCTCAGGTGTTAAACAAGTTAGTAAAGTATATGGATTTGCTACTACAGGGTATAAATTCTTTGTTGTCTTATTGACAGCTCCTTATCTAGTACTATCAATTATTGAGCTGATTTCTTCTTTATCTTCTTTTCAGGGGGTACTGCTTAATTCTCACTGGCTGTGTTCTTTCTTTAAGCTTGATTACTATGAAGGGGGCATTTACTTTCTTTGGTACAGCAGAGGCTCATACTTTCAAAAATACTTGTCTTAATGTTTCTTTACTAATTTCTTTCTTAATTTTAATGGCTGTTAATGTTAAGCTTAACATTTTTATATAATTTGCTTTTAGAGTAACTTCTTTATTTTAGAATGTTTAGAGAATTGGACATATACAAAAGCTTCAAAGTACACATGTTACTTTAAAAGTTTGCAAAATTATGCCTTCTTAGACTGGCCAGTTGTTCTTCACACTACAACATAATCATTCTCCACAGGCACTAAAGCTTTATTTAATACTGAATATATGGCTCTTCTATCAACTAAAATTCTACTTTTTTTCCTTTTTTCTGGTCTCACTGCTTTTGGCAGAGGGGTCTGTTACTTTTTAGTTCTGGATGAAATTGAACTGCTAGGAGGGGGATGGGTGCAAATGGGTATACTTTTGGAGCTTGAGTCTTCTCTTTTGGGGAGTTTTTTTTTTTTTCTTCTTTTACTTTAGGAGGAGCTTTAACAAATCATATGTACTCATTTTGCGAGTTGTAATCGCTTTGCGTTTTGGCATGATAAACTTTGTCTGATTTCATACAGTGCTATCTTACACTGCATGCTGAAGAACACGTTTGATTTGCTTTTTCTTTGCTTTGTTTTTTTTTTTTTCAAGAGCTAACACTAGTAGGTCAGAGGGAGCTCTGAACCTACAGTTACTTTGCTCTTCTGGGTGATTTTTTAAAGCAAAAAACATATCAGCATACGGGACTTTATCTTATTTACTTTCTCATTTTAAAACAGCATTAACTGCAATAAGGTAAAATATTTTTTTTTATTTTCTGAGCTGCTCCTACTGGCAGCTTTCTCTTAGTGAGTGTCATGGGTTGACAGGAAATAGGTTTTCTGGGAATGGAGTGGTTAGAGGCCAATGGGTGCTCAGATTCTGAAACTGGCACCTGATTTGGCCATTGGGGTGTTGGTTACGCCTCTGAGAACACAGGGGTTAAAAGCAGAGCTGTCCCCTGGGAACTTCCTTTTTTGGTTTCTAGCTGGGACCTGGTCAGACCTCCCCCGTCCAGCCCTGCCGGCTGGGCGGGGGAGGGGACCTGCGGCTGAGGTAAGCTGAGTTTTGGGACAGAGAGGGGCTTGAAGGCCCCCAGGATGGAAGGGTGGAGGTGCACCAGGAGCCTGTGCAGCCCTCCAGCAGAGAAGCCCCGCTGAGAAATTTGGGCAGCCCGCCCCCCCCCCCCCCCCCCCCCCCCCGGGAGACGAGAGACAGAACCCGCGCTCAGTGTACGGGGCTGTGGCCTTGAGGCCTCGGAGTTGGCAGCACGCCCGGCTCGTGGAGAAGGGGAGGAAGGTGCAGCGGAGAAAGAGCCAGGCTGCCTGTAGAAGCCTTTAACCCCTGTTTGGACAATGAAAATCTTGCAGAGCATTGACCCTTTCTGGAACAAGAAATAGGCAGGTGTGTTGTGAATGCGGGGTTGTGAGAGAACCCTAGATGGCAAGAGATAAGAAGTAGCTGTAGCTGGACACTTTTTGTCAGCCATGGACAGAACCATGCTTCCTTGTGACACAGAGGCTGCATCCAGGGGGAGGCGGTGGCTCGGACCGAGAGGGTTCAGTTGGAGACCCCCCGGCCCCAGGGGGTAGAGAATATGGGGGGGACAAAGGATGTCCCGAAGGTTCAGTGTTGGAGACCCCCCGCCCCAGGGGGTAGAGAAATATTGGGGGGACAAAGGATGTCCCAAAGGTGAGACTGTGCTTTTTTTGGAAAGAGACAAAGCATCCTTAAAAAAGACAACCCTCGAAGCAGCTCTAGTCCATGTTCATGTGGTGAGAGCACTGGACATGAAAAGGAAGAGGTCACCATGGCCAAGAAGGACTTCTGCTCTTGATAGACTGAAGATTGAGTATTTACAGAGTGATGATGGACTGAGAGTTGAACTTTGAGAGATGTATTGGGAGAATCTGGTAGGGGGGAGGAGGAATGCTTTGTGAAGTTTTCATTGTCTGTGTGTGTGTGTGTGTCTGCGTGTGTATGTGTCTTGTTTGTAGTGTAGTTAATAAACTTTTTTGTTCCCTCTATTCATAAGCTAGAAGCCTGCTTTGCTTATTCCTGGCCCCATCTCACAGCAGACACCAGGGAAGAGGTATCTTTTCATGGGGGCGCTGGCATTGTGCATTGTGCCAGTGTCAAACCATGACAGTGAGCCTCTCTCAATGGGGCTAGTTTAGGAACTTCTTTGCTTTGGTTAGTTCTCATTATCTCTTTATACTATCTTGTTTCTGCTTAAACTTCACAGTGTCTTTTTTCAGTTTTTCTCACACACAGACTTCTAGGTGGCAGGTATCAGGTGTGATTCTCTACACATAAGCTTTAAGATCTCCGGTTCTGAATTGGCTTGATCAGGAACTTTCAATTTACACTTGAGGCACAGAACAGCAATACCAGCGCTTCTCACAAACTCTGCATTGCACACAAGGTGCCACTTTCTCAATGCACTAAAAGCTTTTGGGAACTGCTTTCAGGCTATTTCGTTTATCACTTCGGTGTTTATCACTTAACTTCTATGGCGGGTTGTTCTCAGTCTAAACTTACTATATTACCAGCTGAAGTCTCATAAACTCATTCGTCTTTTCTATCTAAACTCCATTTTACAAAATTTCAGTCTTTTCCAGTTCTCTTCTCACACAATCTAATTAAAGCATTGTTTCTACTGACACTTACTTTACTGCCTTGCAAAAGGGTGTGCTTGTTACAGCAAAAACTCTGACATGCTTACAAACACAGACACACACACACACTACTCCTCTTTATCTCAAATTCACCACTCAGGGCTTGAATTGCTGTGGGGGGGAATTATTGGAATTCTTTTAATTAGTTTTACCACAGTTAAACATAAATCACTATACTGTAGTTCTTCTGTGTAAAATGCTACACTTGTTGCAAACAAAATTTTAAAATTTGTACAAACACTACTATACAGTCTTAAGAATCAAATTACTACAATGCGGGGGAAGAACTACACAAACTCACCGGGAAAGGGCATATCTTTCAAAGTGCCTACTTTTCTCAACACAACACAGCATACAATACTTCAGCATTTACTTACATCAGCTTTCTCTGGTCTTCACACACTCTGGACACAATCAAAATAACAGCACACAGTAAAATTCTAGAGATCAAGTCTAAACTACTAGGGCAGAGTAACTCTCTGAGCTCGTCTTCACGGTTAAAATGTGCTTAATTTACACAAATCACTACTTTTAAACACAATAAACATCTTTACTGACGTTTCTCTACTTGTTCTACTTTTTTGTGGGGCACTCTCTGCTTTTACAGCTTGCTTTAGCTGGTGCTTTAAGCTTTACTTGGCAACTTTAGACACAGGTAGAACTCCCCCCCCCCGCCACTAAACTCACTTGTTTGCTCTCTCTTTCATATACTATGCACTTGTACGATTATAAACACATTAACATTAACTACACAATGCATTAACTATACAATGTCTGGACACTACAAACATACACATGGGTTCACTCGACTCACTCTTAGGGTCGCTAGCAGTTTCTCTCTCGGACAGTGAACTTCTGTCTCTAGTTTAGCTGCTCTATCAGCCGGTCTGCCTGCAGGTACAGGAACGTCTCACTCAGATGTTTCTGAGTGACTTACTCAGACTTACTTAGCTGTCTTATCTCTCTCGGGGCTCTTTGATATACATACTGTATCTTTCTGCACACTAGCAGGTCTTTGTCTCTGCAGGAGGCAAGCTGAGACAAGCGGAGCTCCTCCAGGAAAATCTCAGGGCGTGCCTCAGGAGGTTTGTCTTCTCCTCTGCCTCTGTGAGGAAAGAGACGGTCTCCTGCCTGGCTCACCATAATGTTTTGCGGAAACAAACAAAACTCTACAACTTTTGTGAAAGTTGTACAGCTGGTATGTTTATTACAGCGCTGGATGCATGTGGGAATTGTTCTCTTAAAATGACATGCGTACTTCTGGGAACTCTAGATCTCTTTTTATTTCTCTCTCAAATACATATGCATGCAATTTTACAATAGGTTCGTATATATTCATTCTACTGATTTTGAGTGACACTTGCTACTAATTCTTCAGAAGGAATTCTTGGGTCAGGTTGTCTTGCTCTGTCTGCTTTCTTCTTTTCTCTTTATCTCTTGTCTTTCAGCTGAAGCAGTCTTTCTAAGCACAGGACTTTCAAGAGAACAGGCAGTCAGACTAAACATCAAGCTACAGACTTAACTCAAAGATGTACATTTCACCTAAATCAAAATGGATTTCTACTCTGGAAAATTTTTACTCTGCTTCAATACAAGGGATTGTTGCCCAGCTGTCTGATTCCTGGTGCCACCCTCATTCCCTCGGGGCAGGAGACTAGCGGGAGCATTCTCAGAAACCGTCTCTCTCGCCTCACAGACAGGAGCGGGGGGGTGTCGCAGACATCTCTTCACTAAAAATCCTTTCTTAGAATTTTTCCTGCTGAAGCTGAGAAGTTTCAGCAACAAGATGTAAACAATGGTTATCTGCTGCTGTGGAATGCAACAGGTCCGTCTGGATTGGCCCATGTTGGATGTTTAAAATTAATGGCCAATCAAGGGCCGAGCTATCTCGGACAGAGTCCAAGAGACCTGCTTTTGTTATCATTCTTTTCTATTCTATTCTTAGCTAGCTTCTGAGGAAACCTTTCCTTCTTTTTCTTTTTAGTATAGTTATAATGTAATATATATATATCATAAAATAATAAATCAAGCCTTCTGAACATGAAGTCAACGTTCTCATCTCTTCCCTAATCCAAGAACCCTTGTGACCACTGTCACGGGGGGGGTCGGGGGGGCGAGGTGCCCCCAGCCGTGGTGGGAGCCCCACGGAGCGAGGGCACCCCCCTTCCAACAGAGAGTTGGTCCCAGGAAAACATTGGTTCCCAGTGTTATAGGTAAAAGGTTAATTCATGCTATAAGGAATTAGGAATAAGTGTATAAAATATAAGAAAGAGTCAAAACCTGTATTTGTAACTGTTCCGGCTGGGAATTGCCTGAGCAGTTCTCGGAAGAGATAACATCAAACCGGTTACTATGTAAGGCCTGCAGTCTTCAGTCCTCCCCAACCTATCAGGACCAGCTATACATATGATAACTCCTTCCCGGACGGTCTGAATAGAACTAGCCTGGGCCATCAGGAGAGGCTTCCGGCATTCCAGCTATGCATAACCCCTTCCCGGACAGCATGAATGGGACAGAGGGCCAGGCCCCGAGCTACCAGAGAAGGCTTCATGCATTTTAATGCAGAAGAAGATATGATCAAGAAATTCCGGGAATGGACGGTCCGGAGGAAGCTCACAAGACCCTGCACCTGGAATCAATTTCCTCACAGCACTCAGGACTTATTCCATGTGAATGCGCTCTGTACCGGGGTGCTCAGACAGTCGTCTGAGCTCGGACTTCGTCTTTGTCTGTTTCTACACATGTATAGACCCCACTTTACATGCTAAGGGACACAAAGAAATATGTGGTCATCTTTGCCCTGAGGCAGAATAAATGGTATATAAGCTGGGTCTTGGAAGCATTCGGGGTGCTCTCTGGGGAAAGGCTGTCCCTGTGTCGGCCGGACTCTAAGGCACCCAGCGGCTGCTCCCGGGGCTGACGCTGACTTGGTTGTGGCGAGGTTTTGAAATTCTATATTTTAATTTTTTAATAAATCTTTGTCGATTTTTTGATAAATTTGCTACTGATTTGATCATTTATAACAATTGGTGACCCCGATGTGATTTGATACTGGGATTTGGGACCCCTTCCCACCCGGGAGGCGCCCCGCCGATTTTCGGCGGCCCAGGCGGATTGGGAGCCCGAAAAACCCAATCAAATTTGCAAAAGAATCGCAACAGGAGTCGGATCTGTAATCGGACCCGGAGGTTGCGAAACCAAAAAGGAAAAGCCACAACCAAGGGAGAAGGGCCCTTTCTCGGAGAAATCCAAGGTTTTTTTCCTGTAAAATTCAACGTGCACGAAGAAACCCACGCAAAGAAAGGAACCGTAAGTATTTGCGTGGTTGGGAGGGAGTGTGAACGGAGACGTGTGTGTGAGACGTGACCTGGTCACGGAGCGAGAGTGGACTTCAAGGTTGCAGTTCCACGTACCCGCGAGGGCCGTGGTCAGCCGCGAAGGAAGCGAGTGCCTTGTCTGTCTAAGCACACGGGACTGGGGCTCGGGAGAGTTCTGGGGGGAAACCCGTTCACACTTGGGGATTAGGAAGGGAAAGGCGAGCCTGGGAGATTCCAGAAACTTGCTCTCCTTCTGAAACCGGAAAAAAACAGGTAAGAAACTCTTTAGAGCCAACGGAACGGTTCTCCATGGCTCGGTTTAAACTGGCGGCCCGCTACCAGCCAGGGATCCTAACAGCGGGAAGGAAAACGGGGACCACAACGGACACCCCGGGAGAACAAGAAAAGGTAAGAAGAACTACTAAACTCCTAGAAAGGATGGGGTTGGGAAGGAGCAAGAACCAGAAAAGAACCCAGGAGAAACCTCCCCAGACCACCGTGAAGGTCTTACCAGAAATTCCCAGGGAGAGCGCTCTGGGCTGGATGCTGGAACATTGGGAGGAGAGCCCACAGAGGGTGGGGAAATCCAAAGAAAAGATGATCCATTTCTGTATAGAAAAATGGGGAGGAAGACGGCTTGAAAAATACGTGTTTTGGCCGCTGTTTGGCACGTTCGAAACATGGACATGTGAGTCGCTCTTGGACCACGTGTAGGGAAGTAACCCCCTAGATCCGGAGGAAATCGAATATGCAAACATGTGGAGGCATGCTCGCCCCAGCCTGTACCCCGTACAGGCTCACAGACGAGTGGCGAAGTCAGACGGGGGGTGGGAACCTTTAGAAAACCTTCCACCCCCTTACCCCATGGGTCAGCAGCAGCTGGCACAGGAGCCAGTAGCACCCGTAGTGCAGCCAGGGGCAGGAGCAGTGCAAGCGCAGCCAACCGTGCTGGCACCGCTGCCGGATCAAGCGGCAGCGTCCGTCCCTTCACAGGACCAGGCGGCGGCGGCACCGCTGCCACCGCCGGAACATATGAAGGACGAAAATAAAAAGGAAGGCGTCCGCAGGTACAACTCTCCCCCAGGACGTTGTACGCGAAGTAGAACAAGGAGGTTAACGGTGGGAGAGAGTGGGGGCAAGGAAGAAAAACCAGGCATCTTCCCTTTGAGGGAGGTCCCCATGGCCCCAGGGGTACTTGGGTATGTGCACACCCCGATTGACACAAGTGACATACGGGCGTTCAAAAAAGAAATGGGAAAATTAATGGATGATCCTTTGGGGGTGGCTGAGAGGCTGGATGAGTTCTTGGGAACAAGCATCTACACTTATGAAGATCTCCAGGCAATTCTGAAATCGCTATTTAACAGCGAAGAGAGGGAAATGATCGGGGGGCAGCGATCAAGGATTGGGAGAAACGGAACCCAAATGGGGGATCTGGGGAAGAACGGTGGCCAAACCAGAGACCCTCCTGGGCAGCTCAGGCAGAGGAAGGCAGGCAAAGGATGATAGATATGAGAAACATGGTCATCTCAGGTATCCGGGAGGCGGTTCCAAAAGGACAGAATATGAGTAAGGTACTTAATGAGTGTCAGGGCAGGGATGAAACCCCTACGGAATGGCTGGAACGCCTCTGGAAGGGCCTGAGGATGTATTCGGGTACAGATCCTGATTCCCCAGTAGGGATGGTGTTATTAAAAACGCAATTTGTAGCAAAATCTTGGGAGGACATCCGAAAAAAATTAGAAAAACTGGATGGGTGGCAGGAACTGCAACTGCAGGAACTGCTGCGGTGTCGCCTTCTGTTTGGAAGGCCACAAGTGGTGCCGAAACCCGGGAGGAAGAAAAACCTCGGGGGACGGGAATTCGCCTTGACCAGAGACAGCGGCCGCAGCGGCAGGACCGACTGTGGTGAGGGGGACGCCCCGGGACCTGCGAGCCGCATGGAGGTGATAGCGAAGGTCGTAAGTTTGATGCATATGCAATGGGGAATTAAGTGTGAGCTCAGAAATTTTACTCTTGCCGTGACAAGACTTCTAGAGCTGGGGGCCATTCAAAGCCCCGGAGAAATATTATATTCAGAGGTTTGGGAAAAATGCACTGCTGCCTTGGCAAAAGATACAAAGACCACAGGCAGTGGAAAAAGCCTGAAAGCGTGGGGGAAAGTAGAGGAAGCCTTAAGCAAGGCAATAGAGGAGCGGGAGACCTGGCAGGCCGCGCAAGCACATTTGCTAGCCGTGCCACAGCTGGGGGTGGCCACAACAACAAAGACCCCCCCTGAAAGCGACCCGATCGAATCCGGGGAAGCGCGGGGGGCCGGGCGCGTTCCATCCCTCCCCACGCCCGAGCCCAGACCCCCCGGAACCCTCAGGGGACCCCCCTGCCCTCCCGCGAGACACACCGGGTCCGGGCCCCCCCGCGGAAACTCCCGGAAATTCCGCGGTTCCGACGCCCGTCCTTTCCCCGCCGGTCGCCGATCCGATACAAACAGCGGGGCAATGCACGCAGTCTTTCTGGGGAGAGCTGGCTGCAGAAGCGCGCGGCGCCACGGCGGCGGCTGCCGCAGATGCGCGGGCAGCGGCGGCGCCGTCTCCGCCGCCATACCCGATTGAATATGGCGCGGGCGAGCAAGGGGAGGGGCGGACCCCGCGCGCTCATGGCGCGAAAAGCCTGGGGACAAAGACAGACGCAGACGCGCACGCGCGGGAAGCCGGCGCCGAGCGCATGCTCTGTCAGGAGCTGCGAATCCCCGCAACTGCGCATGCGCAGGGAGGCGGCGGGGGGCGGATACTCGCCTGGGAGCTGCGCCCCATGTCGCCACCATATAAGGGGGAGATCCCTCCCTGAGGGAGGCAGGGCGAGCCCAGGGGGCGGGAGCGGCACCGCCTCAGAGGGGAGGAGCGGGGCCAAAGCCGAACAAAACGGCAGGGAGGACCGGAAGTCTATCACCAGTTTACTTCCGACTCTGAACGGAGTGACAGCTCCTCAGACCGCTCCGAATCCAGCGGCGACTCGGAGACGGAGAGAATAGAATCAATGCGGTTTCGGACGAAACCGAATAAATCTTTAAACAAAAACGAGAAACAATCACAATACAAATTTACCGACTGGGGCAAAATAAAAATAGCCTGCGCGGACTGGGAGCCCGCAGCAAACGTGCATGCTTTTCCAGTGAGAGTGACGGGTGCTCAGGGGAATCAGCAGAGAATATACACGCCGGTAAATATCAAAGAAATTCAGACGATTGTTAAAGCTATTTCAGAAAAAGGGATCAACTCAGGGGTAGTTTCTACTCTCCTGGACGGCCTTTTTTGGTAACGATGATCTGCTTCCCTTTGATATAAAACAAATAAGCCGCATAATTTTGACGGAGCGGGACGCATAGTTTTTAAGCAGGAGTGGACAGACCTGTGCACAGCCGCACTGGCGCGGGCTAATGGAGAGGGGCAGCCACTCCACGGGTCCAGTTTATCTCGGCTAATGGGGAAGCATGATGAAGTAGCCACACCACAACAACAGGCTGCACAGCTGCGAGCCGAGGTAGTTAGGGAAACATCCCCGGCGGCCAGAGAGGCCATACGCACCGCCTCCAGAGTAGTAGCCAGACCGACGCCGTGGTCCACCATAAAACAGGGGGAAAGTGAAAGTTTTACAAAATTCGTCGACCGCCTACAAGTCGCGGTAGATTCCTCCACCTTGCCCAATGAGGCAAAAGGCCCAGTAGCCGCAGACTGCTTAAGGCAACAGTGTAATACCGTCACCAAAGAGATATTGCGGTCCCTGCCAGTCGGAGCCAGCTTGGCTGACATGATCAAACATGTCGTGAGGGAAGAACAGCTGACACCTATTTAAGCAGCCGTCCATACCCTGACCAGTGCAATGGCTTGCTTTAAATGTGGTCAGGCAGGGCATGTTGCAGCAGGCTGTCCACAGCCAGCACGGTTTCCCCAGCAGCACCCTGTCCCAGCAGCGCCCGGGAGGGGTCTGCTGGAGCTGTGGGAAGAGAGGTCATTTTGCTAGGGACTGCAGATCCCGGCCACGGGGAAACGGGAGAGGGAGGGGGCGCACGGGCCACACTCAGCCTCCTCCCGCTGCAAATGGGAGACGGCCCACCTATGCCAACCCCCAATGGGGCAGGGAACCCTCATACCCATGCTCCACAGCAGGCAATCACATTGCACCCCCGCCAGCGATGCAATGGCAGAGCTGTACAGCACTTCCAACGGTGTCTCCGCACCCCCACCATCACAAGCTGCGCAGGTGCCACAAGGCCAGCAGGGGACGCCCAGAGCGGGACCCTGGGTGGCCCTGGCCATGAAAATAGGGAAGGAGCCCCTGACAGTGTGGGGGACATGTCGCCTTTATGGTAGCCAGGACCCTCACGTCATAGGGCTTCAGTTTTGGGCAGACACGGGATCAGACTGTACGATTATTCCCAATCACATTGGCCCAGACATTGGCAATTTAGAGAAGTCCCTCCAGTGAACGGGGTGGGAGGACAAACCGGGCATGGAAAAGCACCCAGCTGGTGGCTATGACACTTCACACGAACAAGGGACCAGAACAAACAATAGCAATTTACCCCTACATTTTACAAAATTCTCCTCCCTTGATAGGGAGGGATGTCCTTGCTATGCTAGGAGTCAGGATACAAATTTATCGTAAGGCCACTGCTGTGCATCCCAACTGCCGATCAAACTGACTTGGAAATCATCAGACCCTGTCTGGATCGAGCAGGGCCTTGTCAGAGCCTCGAGTGGCAGCCTTGCTGGAGCTGGTCGAACGCGAACTGCAAAAGGGTCACATAGAACCCTCAGTCAGCCCCTGGAATACCCCTGTGTTTGTAATCCCCAAAAGGTTGGAGAAGGTTACCGCCTCATCCACGACCTGAGAGAGGTGAACAAGACAATCCGACCATGGGTCGGTCCAAACACTGCTACCTGCGAACTCAGCCATTCCCGAAGGACAGCCATGCGCAGTGCTGGACATCAAAGACTGCTTCTTCTCGATACCCCTGCACCCGAAGACAGAGAACGACTCGCCTTCTCCGTGGTGTTTCCGAACGGCCAGCGACCAACCTACGCTTCCAATGGAGAGTGCTTCCGCAAGGACTAGTGGACAGCCCGACCATCTGCCAGATCACCGTGGACAGAGCGCTGACACCAGTCCGACAATCCTACCCCACCGCGACCATCATTCAATATATGGACGACATTTTAATTGCAGCACCGTCGACAAGCCAAGTAGATCACCTGGTGTCCACAGTCACGGAAACCCTCCAGCCAACGGCTTCGAAATCGCGAGCGCAAAGATCAAGAGGGGACCCTGCGTGACCTTCCTGGGAGTGGGGATCACAAGCTCCTACGTGACTCCTCCCAAAGTGAAGACCCACCGAGACATCAAGACACTCCATGATGTGCAACGCCTGGTGGGATCACTGCAATGGGTTCGCAACATCGTCCTGATTCCTCCCCAGGTCATGGACCCTCTATATGACCTCTTGAAAGGAAAGCACCCCTGGGAACCCAAGGAGCTGACACCGCAAGCAAAGAGCTCCTTCGATTTCATCGAACAGCAGATGTCCACTGGCACGCTTGCCAGGTGGAACCCAGCCATGCCCCTGGACCTGTATGTCCACTTCACGCCAAAGGGGGGCGTCGGGGCACTGGCCCAAGGACCTTCCGAAAACTCCCGACCGATCCAATGGGTGATCCTCGGGAGACCCGCTCGTGCATTCTCCTCAGGAATGGAATGCATTGCCAGCCTCATCAGGAGAGGCAGGAAACTCGCCTTGAGACACCTAGGGACCGAACCGACAAGAATCTACCTTCCCTTTCGCAAGCAGGCAACCACGGAGTCAACCACAATTTCAGAACACCTGGCCCTTGCTCTCACCGGCTTCGGAGGAGAAATCTCCTACTCCGCCAGACCCCCTTGGACTCAGCTGCTGACCATCGTTGACATGGACACACCGCCAAAGGTCAAGGACCGACCACAGCCAGGACCAACGGTCTTCACGGACGCTTCCTCCACAACCTCTACTGCAGTGGCAGTGTGGCAGACAGGAGAACAATGGCAATGCATCAAAGCGTGTGACCCCACACTGTCAGTGCAGCAACTGGAAGCAACAGCAGTGGTCTTGGCGTGCGGACTCTTCAAAGATGAACACCTCAACATTGTAACGGACTCTATATTTGTGGCAAGGCTTTGCCTAGCCATGGCAGGACCAGGTGTGTCAACATCTACAGCAGCCCAGATGCTGGAAGAGGCACTCTCCTCACGACAGGGAACCGTATCTGTCATTCACGTTAACAGCCACGACCCAGTAAAAGGTTACTCCCAGACCGGCAACGACAAAGCAGACGCTGCAGCAAAAGGCATCTGGACAATGCAGGAAGCTCGTCAGCTGCACGAGTCACTCCACATCGGAGCCAAAGCACTGGCAAAGAGATGTGGGATCTCGAAACAATAGTTACAGATGCCAGGCCGTCAGGGCCTGGGTGGGACCCTCAAGAGCCCGACAAGTTCCTACAGTTCACCTGGGCACCTGCAGGTTGCAAAACACCCGTCTTCCTTCAGGGAAACTTCTATCGAAACCACCATAAACTCCCCAAAATTCGAAAATGCATTCACTACAACATGACAGTCCTACAGCCAAATCACCCTAGCTGGGCCGTGGGCAAAACATGGACAGCAGTCCTCCAAGGGTCGAAAACAGTGGAGAACGTGCAAATAGCCAGGCTTCAACCGGCAGCACCAGAGCGGTTGGACCCAACAAGGTGATTAAAAGCACGCAGAAAGGGGGAAACATGACTTACCCAAAGGCCTTGCCCAAAAAGGTCACCGACATCCCGATCAAAGACGTGGAAACCTTCCAGATAGGCCGCTCGGCCAGATCAGACTCAGACCCAATCCTTCGCATGCTAGAAGCTAGTTACCTATCCCTAAACGAATCTAACCCTAATCTAACCGACTCTGTTGGCTTTGTTATGATGTAAAACCTCCCTTTTACGAAGGAGTCGCTTTAGACACCCCCTTTACCTATTCACAGCCGATGCTCCCCACCAGTGCAGGTGGGGACACCACCCCGCAAGGAATCACCCTGAGTCAGGTCATGGGCGGGGCAGATACTTTGGCAACGAACCCTAGCCAAACGAAAGGGAGACGTCTGTACCGAAGTAGTCCAGCCCGACAAGAAGAAAAATAAGTGGGTGGTCCCATCCGCATCGGGGATGTGGGTTTGCCAGAGATCCGGAGTGAGCCCCTGTGTGTCCCTTGCCAAATTCAGTAACTCTAACGACTTTTGTGTCCAAGTTCTGATTGTTCCTAGGGTCCTGTACCACTCAGACGAAGAGGTGTACCACCTTTTCGAAGAGACCAGCCGACTCCACAAAGAGAAATATTAACAGGTATAACTATCGCAATGCTGCTCGGCCTAGGAGCAGCCGGAACGGCAACAGGAGTCTCAGCCCTAGCAACTCAGAGCCAAGGACTGTCACAGCTGCAAATGACCATAGACGAGGACCTGCAGAGGATCGAGAAATCCATTTCCTTCCTGGAGAAGTCGGTCTCCTCACTCTCGGAAGTGGTCCTGCAAAACAGGCGAGGACTGGACCTCCTGCTCATGCAGCAAGGAGGCCTGTGTGCCGCCTTGAAAGAGGAATGCTGCTTCTACGCAGACCACACCGGAGTCGTTAGAGACTCCATGGCAGAACTCCGAAACAGACTGGCTCAGAGACAGAGAGACAGGGAAGCCCAACAGGGTTGGTTCGAATCCTGGTTCAACCAATCACTTGGCTGACCACTCTGATTTCTACCCTAGCAGGTTCCATTGGTAATGCTGCTTTTAACCATCACCTTCGGGCCATGCCTGTTAAACAAGCTGGTTTCATTTGTCCGTGCCCACCTAGAACGGAATAACATCCTGTTCATAGGAAGCAACAGATGCTGGGAATTAATGGGGATCACTGCCGGTCGTGAGAAAATTGTCTGGCAAAAACTCAGGTTTCCCAAAACCCTTTTCCTCGTTAATCCTAACCTTCTACCTCATTTCAGTGCCTAGATGTATGACTAACCCAATCATTAGTGAAAGAGGGGGGGGGAGATGTGGAATGCAGGGACAGGCACTCAGAAGATAACGGGCTGTTACGGGAAGAAACAGAGACCCCTCTCCCCTCCTGCTCTCCAGAGATAAGATAGTGATCACCCTCGGAATGCAGTTAAGCAAGCGACCCCCACTAACATAGGAATACAGTAACTTTCCACTCCATACAACCCTAGAAAGTCTAGCACGACCCCTTTCCTGACGTAGAGAAACCCATGTCTATATAACCCCTCAAGAAGAGATAATAAATCGCTTCAGAACGTCCATCACATTGATGTCTGCGTGTTTCTCAAGCCCGAGCAGCCCTGAGAGGTTGGGCTGCCGTGCTGTGCTCCGGAACCAGGTCGCCTCGCCTTCCAAACAGAAGGCGACACTGCGGGAGGCACAAAGGGTTTATATGCGCCGGGACGAGGAAAAACAGAAGATTCAGGCTAAGGTTCTCGTCGCAGCAGTGAGGGAGGCTCAGAAACAGGAACAGGGAAAAGACGCCCCGAAAAAGATACCGGCCAAGAAACCGAACCTAGGGCAGGGAAGCATGCAAAACGGACAGAAACAGGTTTTTGAGTGCTTTTACTGCAAACAGAAAGGACACCTCAAAAGGAATTGTCCTAAAAGGCTAAGGACCAGGAAATCTTTCAGGAGGACTGAAGGAGTCAGGGGCTTCTCCATTTAGGGTCCGGAACATCTAGGGAGCCCTTGATAAAATTGTTGGTGGGACCCTATCGGGAGGAAATGTGGTTTATGGTAGATTCAGGGGCAACATGGACAACGGTATTACAGACACCTAAGGGATGTACCCCAAGTGGTGAAACTATGGTAGTATATGGGGCAAAGGGGGACCCCTTTGAAGTTCCAATTATAGAGGATGTAGAGATAACCATGGGGGATAGAAGCCACAAAGGGAAAGTATTGGTGGCAAAAGGGGCAGATATTAATTTATTGGGAAGGGACATGATGGTGGCTTTGGGAGTGGGGCTGGCCGTGGAAAAAGCTCAAGGTGAGAATTTATAGTCTCACCACTATGGATGAAGCTAAGATTAACCCAAAGGTTTGGTATGTCCGGGGGGAAGCAGGAAAACTAGATATAGAACCAATTCGGATCGAAATTGAGAGACCTGAGGAACCTATTCGAATCAAACAGTATCCTCTCTCCATGGAAGGGAGAAGGGGCTTGAAACCAGTTATTGACAAATTAATAAAGAAAGGTACTCTTGAACCATGCATGTCAAGACACAATACCCCCATCTTAGCAGTGAAAAAACCTGACGGTAACTTCAGGTTGGTACAGGATTTACGGGCAGTGAACCAAAGAACAAAAACCCTTTTTCCCACGGTTTCAAACCCCTATACCTTATTAATAACCTCCCCCGAGGACACTTGGTACAGTGTCATTGATTTAAAGGATGCTTTCTGGACCTGTCCGTTGCCGAGGACAGCCGCGATTATTTCGCGTTTCAGTGGGAGGACCCGGAAACCCACCGGAAACAACAGCTCAGGTGGACGAGCCTACCCCAAGGTTTTGTAGACTCGCTGAATTTGTTCAGACAAGCGCTAGAACAGGTGTTGAGTCATTTTGTGCCAAGTGAAAGAACAAAGCTCCTTCAGTATGTAGACGATCTGTTGATTGCAGGACAGAGGGAGGGGGAAGTAAGGACCAGCATGATTGAACTTTTGAATTTTCTGGGGGAAAGGGGGTTGAAGGTTTCAAAGTCAAAACTACAATTCACTGAACCCGAGGTGAGGTATTTGGGCACTGGCTTTCCCAAGGAAAAAAGAGGTTGGACCCAGAAGGGTCGCCGGAATTGTTGCTCTGCCACCCCCACAAACAAAAAGAGAAATCAGGCAGTTGCTGGGGTTGCTAGGGTATTGCCGCCAGTGGATTGAGGGTTATAACGAGAAGGTGAAATTTCTCTATGAGAAACTCACCACAGAAAGGATCAAATGGACACCGAAGGATGAGGAGGAATTTAAGGGGATTAAGGAGGCTCTCACAGAAGCCCCAGTTCTAAGCCTCCCCGATGTGAGGAAACCTTTTCATCTGTTCGTGGATGTTAGCAACCACACCGCACACGGAGTGCTGACTCAGGATTGGGCGGGAGTCAGGAAGCCGGTGGGTTACTTGTCTCGATTATTGGATCCTGTCAGCCAGGGGTGGCCTACCTGTTTACAAGCGATTGTGGCTGTAGCTCTGCTAGTAGAGGAAGCCAAAAAGGTGACTTTTGGGGCACCTCTAACAGTATTTGCCCCTCACAATATAAGGAGCATTCTACAGCAGAAAGCCGACAAATGGCTCACTGATGCGAGGTTGTTGAAGTACAAGGCCATTTTGATTCAGTCAAAGGATCTGGAGCTACAAACCACGACAGCCCAAAACCCCGCGCAATTCCTGTTTGGGGAAGCCACAGAAGGGCTTACCCACGACTGCGTGGAAATTGTAGAACTGCAGACCAAAATCAGGGAGGACTTGGAAGAAGAAGAATTATATGAGGGAGAAAAATGGTTTGTAGATGGTTCAAGCAGGGTAATAGAAGGGAAAAGAAAATCTGGGTATGCAATAGTAGACGGAAAAACAGGGAAGGTAATAGAGGCAGGGCCTCTGAACACGGGATGGTCAGCTCAGGCTTGTGAACTATATGCTGTTCTAAGGGCATTGAAGGGATTAAAAGGGAAAAAGGGAACGGTTTTCACAGACTCACGTATGCATTTGGGGTGGTACACACATTCGGAAAAATTTGGGAAGAAAGGGGACTAATTAACACCAGAGGAAAAGGACTAATACACAAAGAACTGATCCGACAAATCTTAGAGGCTCTGAGGGAGCCGGAGGAAATCGCGGTAGTCCATGTTAAGGGACACCAGACTGGGATTCAATTCCGGACTAGGGGAAACAATTTGGCAGATCAGAAGGCAAAAGCCGCAGCTTTAATGATGGTAAGTACCCCTGAGATCGAGGGAGTGGAACCACTTGATGAGACCCCCCCGCTCTCACAAAAAGAGGTCGAATACTACGAAAAGGTGGGGGCGGTTCTTACGGAAGGTAAGTGGAGACTGCCCGATGGGAGGGAACTAGTTTCCAGGGGGTTTGCCAGGAGAATTTTACGGAAGCTGCACCAGAAAACTCACTGGGGGGCACAAGCCTTAGCGGAACAATTTTTAAAGTTTTTCGGATGTAAAGGAATTTATGAATTAGCAAAACAAGAGTCACAGGGATGTATAGTATGTCAAAAGATCAACAAATCAAGGGCCAGGAAGGCAGCCCTCGGGGGACGACCCATTGCATACCGACCATTTGAGAGAGTTCAAATCGATTTCACTGAACTGCCAAAGGTAGGGAGGTTCAAATTCATGCTGGTAATTGTGGACAAATTGACTCATTGGGTAGAAGCTTTCCCAGTTCACGAGCAATGGCTCAAGTTGTGGCTAAGAAATTATTAGAAGAAATTGTACCTCGATACGGGGTGGTGAATCATATTGACTCAGACCAGGGAACCCATTTCACGTCAAAGGTTATTAAGCAGGTGGCTGAGGCACTTGGCACCAGATGGGAATACCACACACCGTGGCATCCCCAAAGCTCAGGACAAGTGGAGAGAATGAATCAAACGTTAAAATCACAACTGTCAAAATTAATCCTGGAGACTAAAATGTCTTGGCTGAAGTGCTTGCCATTAGCCCTGCTTAATATCCGGACCATGCCTCACTCGGAGACGGGACTCTCCCCATTTGAGATGCTATATGGGATGCCATATAAGCATGGGATGCCCGTAGGACACCCCGAGTTGGAGAATGGTCAGATCCAACCGTACCTGGTTGCGATAAACAGAAACTTACAGGAACTTCGGAAGCATGGGATAGTGACTCAGAGCGTCCCTCTTGGGTTTGCTATCCACAAAATCCAGCCAGGAGACAAAGTGTTTGTCAAGGTCTGGAAAGAGGTGCCGCTCTCTCCCCACTGG
This sequence comes from Diglossa brunneiventris, assembly GCA_019023105.1. Classification (NCBI taxonomy): domain Eukaryota; kingdom Metazoa; phylum Chordata; class Aves; order Passeriformes; family Thraupidae; genus Diglossa; species Diglossa brunneiventris. The sequence goes on from JAFCGX010000124.1 coordinate 435,434, forward strand.
GAAGGTCCATTTCTTGTCCTCCTAACCACAGATACAGCTATCCGGACGGCTGAGAAGGGCTGGACACACGCATCCAGGGTGAAAAAGGCTGAACAGCAGGAGGAGAAGTCTGAGTGGAAAGTCACCTCCTGTCCCAGTGATTTGAAGATCAAGCTTCAGCACCCCCGTCCATGACCGACATCGAAAGAATAAGTTGTATTCTGTCGGGTTGCGAATGCTGTCCGTTTGTCTATTTCAAGTGTGAATATTGTCAGGGGTGTTTTGTGATCCATTGTATAGGGGGCAAAGACCAAAGGGGTTGTGTACCCGGTGCTTGGACGAAGAGTACGAATTGACTAGTTGTATCCTGACCTTGGCCACAAATCTAGGAATTATCGAATTAGATTCAATCGAGTGGTATCGGATCTTTCTGAATGGGGTGCGCGGAAAGCTTAGGTCTCAGGCAGAGATATTGGGCGTGGAGTGCCGGAAATCCATCAGGGTCCCGTGCAGTTCTGAAGCAATCAAAATGTCACGATGGGGAGCCTTTAAGAGGAGGTATGCGGCTAGGTCTCAGGGTGTCTTCCCCGAAGAAGACTCCTGCTGCCGAGAAGACGGTCTTCCCCGCCGCTGGAGGCAACCCAGGGGGCGGAGGCAAAGGCAGAGGAGTCCGCCTGGTGGGAATCCTGATTGGCCTGAGCCTAGTCATGTGCAGGACGCAGGGCCTGCTCATTGAGGTCCCAGGAGACAGCGGAGGCTACAGCTCTGCGAACGAGTGCGAAAAATGCACTCAGGTGGTCTCAATCGCAGAAGACACGGGACACTCAGCATACCAAGCCCCAAAGGAATGTCTCAGGAGAGCTGACAGGTACTGTTGGATGAATGGCACTCGGGTTAAATTATGCAAATTGGATATCGGGACTTGGTGCATCAGTTCCGAGGTGAGGAAAGGATACGAACAGTCAAGCAAGCACCGGATAGGAAAAAGAAGTATAGAACCAATATCTGTTCCCGTTTGTACCCAGTGCAATCGGACGATGTGGGTTGGGGGAAAGACAGAATCTATATTTGTCGCTTATCACCAGGTGAATCCGTTGTGTTATGACAGTAATAGACTAGGAATGTGTAGAATGCAAGGGAAAATATATTGTATGGCTAAAAATTCAAAGTTAGATATCCAGCATATCATGTTAAACCGGGTACCAGGAAAGAATAACGAAGGGTGCCCTCAATATGATAAGGTGATCTGCTTTATGAAGAATAGAAACAATGAGGATCCTGAAGGGAAAATAAAGGAATTAACCCAGGAATTAAGGAGAAGGGAATCGGAAACAAGGAGGCAAAGGGTTGAGCAAGAACAATCGAAAACATTAGGAGAACAATATGAAATGCTAGAGAGACAATATGCCAGCGAGGGGCTTCCCTCTCCTGACAGGAATTTATTCATTGAATTGGTACAAGAGATTGCCTCTGAGTTAGGTCTAACAAATTGTTGGATTTGTGGAGGATTGAAATCTGCAGAAAAATGGCCTTGGACTGGGGAGGGATTGACCCCGGAACAGCTCCTCAAATGGGATAACCCAAGAATCTCACAGATAGCACTAAGGCCTGAGGGTTGGAGTTTAAACCTGAGGGTGATGGGTACCGTTTGTGTCAGTCGGGAGGGAAGGGAATACACTGAGATGGTGGGATACACTCCATGCGATCTCACCCTCACAGTGAATTCAGATACAAAGGATAGAATATGGCACCCAGCCCCTCCCCTTGGGGTATTGGAGCAGGCAGAATAAAACAACTTGTGAATGGAATCCCAGGACCAAGTTATGCTGGAATAAGAGTCCAGGGGCTAACCCTTTCCAATCCTTGGAAGGGATAAGAGAATACTGGGGAAACCCAGAGAGAATTAACCTTAAATGGAAGGCCCCTGACGGAATCTACTGGATATGTGGGAAGAAAGCTTATAGCGAATTACCCTCCAAATGGAGGGGATCATGCACATTAGGTATGATTCTCCCAGTCTTTTTCACTCTCCCCAGAACTAGGAGCAACCTACCAGGAGCCCCTCTATACGAAACTCTAAGAAGGGAAAGGAGAAGCTTGAAACAGGCAGTACCAGAAACAGGGGGTAAGCAGATGTGGGGGGAGGACCAGTGGCCAGCCTCAAGAATAATTGATTAATATGGTCTGGCCACTTGGGCACAAGATGGAACCTATGGGTACAGGACTCCAATCTACCTACTGAACAGATTAATCAGGCTACAGGCAGTAGTGGAGGTAGTTTCTAACCGTACCTCAGAAGGCTTGGAATTGTTAAGTAAACAACACACTCAGGTCCGGGCATTTGTATATCAGAACCGGATAGCTCTGGATTATTTATTAGCTGAGGAAGGAGGAGTGTGTGGAAAATTCAATGAATCTGAGTGTTGCGTTGAAATTGACGACTATGGGGAGGCCATACAAGGTCTGGCTGCTGAAATCAAAAAGGTAGCACATGTCCCCGTCCAAAAATGGAACTCCATTTTGCAACCAAATTGGTGGGACCAATTGTTCAGTGGGGCATGGTGGAACAAAGTGATATTCTTTGTACTCTGTTCAGTAGCTGGAATCCTGTTCCTTCCTTGTTTGATCCCCTGCTTCATAAGATTGATTCATTCTGTAATCCAGGGAATGCAGATCGCAATAGTTCCTGTAGAGACTGATGAAGCCTCCAGAGGCAACACACCAAGAATCATGCAATTGGGAGATAGGAGCTGTGCTAGCAATGCAGCAGAAGCACTGGCAAGGTTTGAGAACCAGATATCAGTCAGAACAAATAGCGGAGAATATCAGGGTCTCCCGCCAGGAGATTATAGAATAGTGTAACAAAAAGGAGAAAGTATCTTGGAGATGGGAATCTTTACATAATGAGTAGGAAATAAGGGTAGTGTAGATTAGGTAGGAAATAAAAGTTGTGTAGATTAAGGCATGAATTAAATTGGTGAAGAAAAAGGGGAGGGATTGTTATAGGTAAAAGGTTAATTCATGCTATAAGGAATTAGGAATAAGTGTATAAAATATAAGAAAGAGTCAAAACCTGTATTTGTAACTGTTCCGGCTGGGAATTGCCTGAGCAGTTCTCGGAAGAGATAACATCAAACCAGTTACTGTGTAAGGCCTGCGGTCTTCAGTCCTCCCCAACCTATCAGGACCAGCTATACATATGATAACTCCTTCCCGGATGGTCTGAATAGAACTAGCCCGGGCCATCAGGAGAGGCTTCCGGCATTCCAGCTATGCATAACCCCTTCCCGGACAGCATGAATGGGACAGAGGGCCAGGCCCGAGCTACCAGAGAAGGCTTCATGCATTTTAATGCAGAAGAAGATATGATCAAGAAATTCCGGGAATGGACAGTCCGGAGGAAGCTCACAAGACCCTGCACCTGGAATCAATTTCCTCACAGCACTCAGGACTTATTCCATGTGAATGCGCTCTGTACCGGGGTGCTCAGACAGTCGTCTGAGCTCGGACTTCATCTTTGTCTGTTTCTACACATGTATAGACCCCCACTTTACATGCTAAGGGACACAAAGAAATATGTGGTCATCTTTGCCTGAGGCAGAATAAATGGTATATAAGCTGGCTCCTGGAAGCATTCGGGGTGCTCTCTGGGGAAAGGCTGTCCCTGTGTCGGCCGGACTCTAAGGCACCCAGCGGCTGCTCCCGGGGCTGACGCTGACTTGGTTGTGGCGAGGTTTTGAAATTCTATATTTTAATTTTTTAATAAATCTTTGTCGATTTTTTGATAAATTTGCTACTGATTTGATCATTTATAACACCAGGAAAGCACTGAGTTTCAAAACTCTCAGTTTTTCAGCACCAGAAGTCAATTGTCGAGCGGTGTCTCCGCTGCGGAGCAGGCTGGTGTCTCCTTTTGCTGTCCCAGCCTCCGCCTCAGGAGAGCACGGCTCGGGACCGTCTGAAGAAGGCGGAAGGGAGACTGAGCTGATTGCAGGCTCCGACGCAGGTGGCAAAGCGCAGAACACAGCCTCTACTGGCGGTGGCGGGGGGCAGAGCGAAGCTGCTGCAGAGGCAGGTTGCGCAGCATAGATTGCAGCGTCCCCAAGCGCGGCGGCATCAACCGCCGCAGATTGCAGGGGTTCTTACCCCGCAGCTGGCCCGGGGGGCTGGCCCCCAGCGTGGCCGCAGCCGGGGACGCAGCCTCGGACTCCGCAGCTGGAGGGTCGGCGACAGGTGCTGGCGAGGGGGTGCTGGCCGCCGGCGCGCGAAAAAGCACCACGGCCGTTTCTCTTGGTCCCAGTGGGGGCGGCGCTGGCAGTCGGCTTGAGGCTGGTCGAAACAAACACCGGCTGCTCTGTCTGGAGCGGGGGTGGGTGCCGCCGGCGGCCGCAGCAGGACAGACCGCAGCGGGGCCGAGCCCACCAGTCCCTGCGGGGCAGGGAATGCCGGAAATGCCGGTGAGTGCAACTGCACTCCAGCCGACCCTCTCGATGTGGGAAGAGTCGGAGATGGCGGAAATGGAGACACGGTTCCCGGAGCCATCGCAGGTGAAAAACCTGTCGACTTTGTCACTGTCCTGTTCCCCGGGGTCCCGCGCCGAAGGGCTTTAGAAATGCGTCTCCAGTGAATGACCAGGGCGGATGTGGTCGCATCCCCTGCGGTGACGGCAGTTAGCAAACAATCACCGAGGCATTCCCAAGTCTCCGAACTGAATGCAGTGCCTACATCTGCTGCGAACCCATGGTCTCTGGCCCAGGCCAGCAGATTGCAGAGGGCTTGCCCAGAGACAGCGTGTCTCAGAGGAATTATCAGATTCTTTCACGCAGAGATGATCGTTTGTTCATCTCTGAAAAGTTGGTTCCCCATTTTTAAGGAAAACCCATCTCTCAGCAGGCGTCCACTTCAAGAGACAGACAGTCTGCTATGTCGGGAAAAACCATCCCCACTCAGTTCTCGGCCTCCCGGGGCCGACGCCCGCGGTCCGAACGGGACCAGTCCTCTCAGGAAGACACAGGGCACAGTCAACGTTACCTCACTCAAGAGGGCAAACGGCGTCCGATTCCATGAGGGGTCTCCAGATCCCTCCGTGTTCAGCCTCGGCTGAGAACTCGGCCGGACCCTCCAGGGTCCCGTGCCTTCAGCCTAGGCTGCACCAGACATTGAGGTCCACCCGGCTGATCGGCTCGGGACGTGCCCCGGGGTCCTGTGATTCCACTCGGGATCACCAGACTCTGCAATTCCACTCGGGGTCACCAGATGACACTGTTGAGTCAGGGACGGAAAGGAAAACTCCAGTCTTCAGATGGATCAGAAGGCTCTCTTTAATGAAAGTAGCGGGTCTTTTAATAATGTGACTCGCTAAGGTGATACTTGATTGCTCTCAAAGTAGAAACATCTCACACTATTGGCATACTATGAATAGCACGCTGTGGAGAACCATAATTATAAACAATGGTTACAGAAAGAGAGAAAATAATCGTTTGAATTCTTATGTCTAAGATTCCCAGGCTCAGCCTGGGAGAAATTATCTCTGTTCTTTCTTTGACTGAACTGAGAATATCCACACCCAAATAGGACCTTGGCCTCCCTGTGGCCCCCTGCCCACACAGGTGGGCTTGGTGACCACCTTGCTTAGTGCCACCGTCAGCTACTGGGGGCCCTGGGGGTCCCTGGTGAGGGGGGAGCAAGGGCTGATGATGGAGCTCTGTACTCTGTCACATGGGAGGGATGTCCCACTTTCAGGAGGGTTTCAGTCTTATGGGGAGGGGGGTGTCCAGTCCAATGATGCATCCCCCAATCCCATGGGAGGAGGGGATGTGTATCCCAATCCCATGGGTAAGGTCTCAGTTCCAGGAAGGTAAACAGGAAGGTAAATCAGTTACATGTGGGGGTCTCGAGGCCATTAATTGAGGGGGGGGGAGGTCCCAATCCCATACAGAGTGGCCCAGATCCCTGGGTGGGGACTCATTCCATGAAGGGGTATAGTGACCCCTGTACTATTGGCAGGGTCCCAAAAATGAAGTGGAGGAAGGATGCTCTTGCCCAGTCCTGTTTGCCACACTGTTGGGGGTTCCCCCCTGTATTCAGGGTCTTCCCCCTCTCTATTTTTTGTCTCCCAGAGGAACACGGTGCCACCAGAGTGATGTCCCAGGTGGCCAGGAAGAGTCCAGGCACCTCCTGCCACAGGGCACGGACATTGGGGTATGGGGCATAGGGTGGGAACATGGGGCACACATGGGGAACATTGGAGACACACAGGAGACACGAGGACATTGTGGGATACGTGGGGGGACAGGTGGGACATGAGGGACAAATGAGGGACCCTGGGGACATGGTGTACATGAGGGGGGGACATGGGGACACAGGGTGGCAATGAGGGTACTGTGTCCATGGGGAGGGGCAGTGTTAGAAATGATGCAACTCCTAAAATTTTTAACTAACTTTAGTCAGGGGTTTTTTTAGTCTTTGCCCAGGGGGAAGGAAATAGAAGTTTCTTTTCAAGAGACTCTGTTCCCCGGGCAAGGCCTGACGAGCTTGACATCTCAATGGACTGGGAGTTGCCAGAGGATGCTCAAGAGAGAAGTGACCATCAACACTTGAACATCCTTCCTGGTATGTCAGAGACACTTGGTCTGAGAAAAGTTCAATAAGAGAACAAAGAATGAGGACCTAATTAGCATCGAAGGCAAAGGGATCAATAACCAATAGGAAACCAGTTACAAAGAACTATGTAACTTGTGGCCAATGAACATTGAACCAATTAATTCTTCTGGGTTTTGACTGCATAAGTATGTGAAAAATCTAGTAAAGAACCACGTGTGATGGAATGGTTTTCTCTGCACAACACAGGTAATGTGTGGATGAAATTATCTCTGTTGCACATTCTGGCCAGAACAACATCCTGGTCAGAATAAAATAATGCCCTAATTCTTTTAAACTAGAAATGTTTGTGGAGAGTTTTTGTTTTTCCCGCAATTTCGGTGACAGCAGGACCATGTCCTTCCATATTCCCCCACATCACCTGTGTGTCCTTTTCCCCCAGATGGATTTTATGGACAGCTGCAACCCTCAACTGATTCCCACTGGCCACAGGGAGGCACTAGGAGCTACCGGGACCTTGCTGGGAGCAACTGGGATCACAACTGGGGTAACTAGGATCATAGAGGGAACAACTGGAGCCATGCTGGAGAGTGACAGGGAGAAAGGGGAATCATACTGGGGGTAAATGGGAGCAACTGGGACCATGCTGGGATCATACTGTTGTCATAGTGGGACTGACTAGGATCATACAGGGAATGACTGGAACCATACTGGAGGTGACTGGGAGCCACTGAGACCAGGGCCAGAAGGATCCAGCAAACTCCAGGCCTTGGTGCTCAGACAGCCCTGGAACAGATTCCCTGGGGGGAACCCATGGCACGGACAGGAAAACCAGGGCATTGGGAACAGCCAGGGCTTGAGAAAGGCAGGTACTACCTGACTCATCTGATCTCCTGCTGTGCCCAGAGTCCCCGGTGGGTGTTGGACATGTGTGTGTGTGTCTGCCTGAAGCTCAGCAAAGCCTTTGGCACTGCCTCCATTTCCCTGCCTCTCCTGGAGCACCTGCAGCTCACAGCTGGGATAAGTGCCTCTCGCTGGGAACACCTGGCTGGTGGCCAGGCCAAGGATGGGTGGGAATGGGGCCACAGCCAGCTGGGGCTAGGCACTACTGGGGTTCCCCAGAGCTGTGTTTGGGCTGGTCCTGTTCAACATCTGGCCTGGGTGGACAACTAGGGGCAACTGGGAGGCTTGATGGGGTCAAATGAGGAGTGTGGTGCCCCACTGGGAAAACTGGGGGTAAACTGGGAGGTCTGTGAGGCAATGCCCTCAAGAGACCCCAAAGTCCACCTGGGCCACCATGGGTTCACTAATACCCCAATCTGCTTCTTCCAATGGATTTCATGGACAGTTGTAATCCATGACTGACCCCCACTGGGTACTGGGAGGCACAGTGAGCTACTGGGACCAAGTTGGGAGCCAGCTGAAGAACACTGGAAGCAAATGGAAGATGCTGGAACCATGTTGGGGGTACTGGGATCACAACTGGGGCAACTGGAATCATACAGGAGGGGACAACTGGAACCATGTTGGGTTCGTACTGGGAGCATCTGGAACCACACTGGGGGCAAATGGACTCACACTGGGAGTGACTGGAAAGCACTAGAATCATATTTCAGGGGAGTGGAACCATACTGGGATAATTCTGGGAGTAACTGGAGCCATGCAGATGACCGGGAGCAACAAGAAACCACACTAGGAGTGACTGGGATCACACTGGGACTATTACACAGCCCGTACTGGGATCACACTGGGATGATAACTGAGACTACCCTGGGAGCACCAAGGCGTGGGGGCCCCGGGGGTGGAGCCATGCAGATTTATGCTAATGAGCCCTCAGCCACCGTGGCACCATTGAGTAGCAGAGTCCGGCAGTGCAGAGCGGTGGCACGCCCCAATTGGCACGCGGGGGTGTCACGATCTGTCCTTACAAACGGGTTTCGTGATGGTTCATGGATTTGATCTCAGGGTGCAAAAAACCGACACGGCACAGGGGGTTTGCAGTGATAATCAAAACAAATGCACCTTTATTGAATGACCACAGCAAAATGTGATAGCGGGATTAAGGGAGAGAAAAAGATAGAGAGAAAAGAGAGAGAGAGAGAGAGAGAAAGGGGGGGATATAGCTACCAAATGTAGAGACGAAGTCCTTTGGGTCCAGTCCAGTCGAGGATCCGCCTGTTACGTCGGGGAGATCTCAGAGGCACTGTTCATCTGGACCCCAATTATACTCTTTTTCGATGGGGGAAGGGGGATGGATTTTGCAACCAAAACAAAGGTAGTTTATTGTATCTTCAAGGGGGAAGAATAGTGTTTGGATAGGGGTACACACAGTCCATGTTCGGCAGTGGGCGAGAGCCATTGGTTTCGTGGTCCACTGCCTGCACCTGCAACATCCATCTTGCTTTGGGCAGCTTTCCTTCCTCCCCCCGTACACCTCCCCCAGGGTGGGGGTTTCAGTCCCAGTCCCTGGAAGAAGGTGAGAGGAGGGCCTTCTCACACAGGGATTTCATGTCTCGGTCTCTTGATGAAGAGGCTTCTTACATCTCAGCTTGTCTGTTGCAGTGGTTACGAACGGGTGAGAGGGGTCTTCTGCAGGGAACCACCCAGAACTTAGGAGAAATCCAGCCAGGCTGAGAGGTGGGACAGCTTCCAAGGCTACTGTTGCAAAAAGGGCACGGTGCCCCCTTCTTCTTCTCATTGGGCTCAGTGTAGCATACAGCAAACAACACCTGTGAAAACAATAGCTTAGCACTGTGCTCAGGTCTTGAGGCTCGTGGCATGTATAACTTTCTCCTACAGAGAAGACAGGGGGGTCTTCTCTTCAGTGGTCCTCAAATGATAATCGTGAGGCAGATGAGGGATATTTCGGACAGACTCTCACAGGGGGGAAGTGACGTCACGAGCAGCACAGCGCAGCGGGAGGTTTGAACAGCGCGGCGGCGGTGGATCCCAGGCGTGACATCACTGGCTGGGAGCGGGCTTGGGGGGACCCAGGAATGGCGTGGGGGACCCCGGACGTCTGGGTCCTCCCTGACTCCCCTTCCCCAGCCGCCGGGTCCATTCCAGCCCCGCTAGATGCCTGGACTCACCCTGACCCTGTCGTGGACTCGGCTACACCATGCCCCACCCCAAACCCACCCCTCCATGGTGCGACCACCCCCCAGCCCCGCCATCACCCTGGCCACGGGCACGCAGTGAGTGAGGGGCAGGGAACTCCCCTTATAGACACCTCCTATGGACCTCCCACATTGAGCCCCCTTTTAGGCCCCCCTCCAGAGCACTCCTATGCCCCCCCCATTGCTGTCCTCCGCCCCCAGTCTGTGCCCTATATACCCCTGTTATAAATGATTAAATCAGTAGCCAATTTATCAAAAATCGACAAAGATTTATTTTGGAAAAATTTAAAAAATTAGAATTTCAAAATCTTGCCACAGCCAAGTCAGCGTCAGCCCCGGGAGCAGCCGCTGGGTGCCTTAGGTTCCGGCCGACAGAAAGACAGCCTTTCCCCAAAGTGCATCCCGAATGCTTCCAAGAGCCAGCTTATATACCATTTATTCTGCCTAAGGCAAAGATGACCACATATTTCTTTGTGTCCCTTTACATGTAAAGTTGAGTCTATACATGTGTAGAAACAGACAAAGACGGAGTCCAAGCTCAGACAGATGTCTGATCACTCTGGCGCAGAGTGCATTCACATGGAATAAGTCCTGAGTGCTGTGGGGAAATCGGTCCCAGGTGTGGGGTCTTGTGAGCTTCCTCCGGACTGTCCATTCCCGGAATGTCTTGATCATATCTTCTCCTGCATTAAAATGCAAGAAGTCCTCTCTGATAGCTCAAGCCAGTCCCTTTGTCCCATTCATGCTGTCCGGGAAGGGGTTATGCATAGCTGGGATGCAGGAAGTCCCTTCTAATGGTCCGGGCTAGTCCTATTCATGTCGTCCGGGAAGGAGTTATCATATGTATAGCTGGTCCTGATAGGTCGGGGAAGACTGGAGACTGCAGGCTTTACACAGTAACTGGTTTGATGTTATCTTTTTCTGAGAACTGCTCAGGCAATTCCCAGCCGGAACAGTTACAAACACAGGTTTTGATTTCTCTTAATATTTTATACACTTATTCCTAATTTTCTATAGCATGAATTAACCTATCACATATAACACCCCTATATGCTTCCATCACCTATAGTCACCCCACATTCCCTCTTCCCTATAGCCCCCTACACCCTGTTGCTCATAACCTCCCATACTCCCTGTTGTTGCAGCTTGAATAGCTGCTAGCAAGGTCCAAAGTAAAGAAGCAAAAAAGGCCTTTGCATAATATCCACAGATGTTTAATTCAACTGCGCGGTGAGATGTTCAGGTCCCAGACACCCACACACACATCCAGGGTCCAGCTTTTCTCTCTCTGGGGCCCCGGGGGCTGACAATGTTCCCGGAGCAGTACAAAGATAAGGGCCAATCAGGGAAATGGGAGGGAGTGGTTCAGGAACATAGGGACAGACATAGGAACAGGGGAAAGAGCCAATGGGGTGTAACTTAGGAGATGCCCCCCCAGGGCCTCCACACCCTGTCCCCTATGACTCCCCTATATCGGCCATCACTGTAGCTCCCTATAGATCCCTCATACCCACAATGTCCCCCCAGACCTTACAGATCCCTTATAACCCCCGCAGCTTCCCCCTGTTCCCCTGGCCCCCATAGCCCCCCATAGATCCTCTATAGCCCCCTGTGTTCCGCCAGGCCCTAAAGATCTCCTATACCCCCCATGTTCCTTCAGAGCCCCCCGTCTGTGCCCCCCCAGGCTAAATAGATCCCCTAAAGCCCCCACAGACCTCTATCCAATGCCCCCTCGGAGCACCACCCAGGTCAGTGGGCACTGCAGGAGATCCACAGGCACCAGAGCAGCACCCGTCTGCTGCTGTGCCCCTGACCCTTCGCCTGCCTGGTGAGAACCCCCCACATCCCAAAATGAACACTCCTGCACCCTAAAATCCCCAGACACACCGATTTCCCCCACGGAACCTCCCCAGCACCCCCCATGGACTCCCAAACTACCCTGGGACCACACAGATCATCTCAGATACCCATAAAATCTACTTTGGGACCCCCAAACCCCTCCAGGACCCCCCCAATTTCACCCCAGAACCTCCAATGTTGTCTGGGATCTTCCAAACCACTCTGGATTCTCTCTCCTGGGATCCCCAAATCTGTCCCAGGACACCCCAGATCAACCCTCTCTGACCCTGCAACCTCTCCCAGAGCCTTCAAATCCACCCTGGGACCCTTCAGCTCCCCATAGGACTCTCCCAAATACCCACTGGGACCCTTCAAACAATCCCTAGGACCCCTTCAAATCCAACCCCAAATCCACCCTGGGACCCCTGAAATCCAACCTGGAACCCTCCAACCTCCCCCTTGGACCCCATCCCAAAAACCCATTGGGACCCTCCAACCCCCTCCAGACCCACCAAGTTACCCCCCAGAACCCCAGATCACCCCCTGGGACTCCTCAGGACCACCCCCTTCCCCCAGGGCCCCCCCCCTAAACCCTGTTCCAGCCCTCCCCATGTCCTTGTCCTCTCCGTCCTTGTGACATGGTGGGCCTGTTCTCCCCCAACATCCTTGCATATCCCCCAAAGTCCTTCTGTGGTTCCAGAAATCCTTGTGTCCTGGCATCTTCAGAAGCTGCATGGATTGGGTGTTCCCTGTGCCCCTCCCGCCGTGCTGGCACTGTCCCCCCTGTCCCATCGGGGTGTCCCCTGGGGAGTGTCCCCATGTTCCCATGGCTGAGGGTGTTCCCAAGATGTTCCCAGAGGGGTGCTTCCCCCCCGCCTCCCAGTTGGGGTCTTCCACAGGGTGTCCCCATCATGGTGTTCCTACATCTTCACTCCCCAGTGTATCCCCAGGTGTTCCTGTCCCCAGTGTTCCTGTCCCTGGGGTGTCCCCAAAGTGTCTCCAGGGTGACAACAAGGGTGTCCCCAGGTCCTTGGGACATCCCCAGGGCAGTGTCTCCACATCTCCAGGGTGTCGCCATGGTGGTCGCCCCAGCCCAGGATGTCCCCAATGCCCCCATATCCCCTCCACGTTGTCCCAATGTTCCCGCACTCCCTGTGACCCCGCTGCCCCCATGTGCCTCCCCTCCCCATGCCCTCCCTGCCGCAGGTGCGAGAGCTCTGCCTACACTTCACCCACGGGGTCGATTAACGCTGGCAGCGCATGGCCCTGCTGGTGCTGCAGGAGGTAGGGGTCGGGGGGTCCAGGCGTGGTGAACGGGGGTCACAGAGAGGTTGGAGGGGTCCTATGGGTGCTGCGGGGGTATCCAGGGGACTTAGGGGGGTGGGGAGGGGGCTGAAGGGGATCTCATGGGTGCTGAGAAGGTTTCCATGGGGGTTGGGGGAGGGGGTTCTGTGGGTGCTGCATGGGGGTCTGTGGGTGCTGGGGGTGTCTCTGGGGGCCTGGGGAGGTCCAAGAAGGTCTCTTTGGGTGCTTGTATGAGGCTGAGAGGTTTGTTGGGTGTGTCTGATGGGAGCTGAGGGGGAGTCTACGAGGGTCTCCATTGGCTGGGGAGGGTCTATGGGTTCTGGGACAGGGTTCCATGGATGTTGAGAGGGTGTCTGGGAGACCTCTGGGTGCTGGAGGGGTGTCCCTTATTTACGGGGTCTGTCAGGGATTGGGGATGGGTCACTGGGTGTTGGTCCCTCCTTACACATTTACAGGCACAGGGTGTTTTCATCCTCCCAGTCGCTTGTGGGTGGGTTTAGAGGAACCCCTGCCCCCTGGGTGTGTGTTTTGGGGGGATCTCTTCCCCCGAGGGGAGCTGTGGGGGTTGGGGCATGCTGGGGGGCTTTGGGGACCTCCTCTCAGGTTTTGGACACAGGCAGCAGAGGCCTTCATCATGTGGCTGTTGGAAGACACATACCTGTGCTCGCTGCACGCCTGCTGAGTCACCCTGATCCCCCAAGGATCGGCAGCTGGCCTGGCACCTGCAGGGACCCAAGGTGGGGGGCATCTGAATGGGGACCCCCCTGAGGCCCTGCACAGACTCAAACCCCCAGACCCCTGTACCAGAACCCCCACCCTGGGGCTTTCCCCTGACAATCTCACACCCCTAATCTTACTGGGACCTCCTATGGGACCATCATGCTGAGACCCCCACCATGGGATCCCCCAAGCTGGGGCCCTGTCCTGACATGCCCAATATGATCCACCTCCTCAAGACCTCCCACATGGACCCACCCCACAGACTCCCCCCTATTGGACCTTCACCTCAGGATCCCAAACAACCCCTTCAGGGACCCATCTGAGGGTGGAGGTCCCCTTCCTTAGTCCAGCACCCCTCAGATTATTGAGGACTCCTACCCATTATCCCCCTGGAACCCCCCTCACCAGAATGCCAGTCCCAAGGAAACCTACCCAGGACTTCCACCCTACTGAAGATCCTCCCAGTTCTGCTGCACCCCAAAAAAAGTAATAAATGTTTGGGACCCCTAGGTGCTGTTGCTGGGGAGGATGGAGGGGATTTGAGGGTGAGGCACCCCAGGGGGGAACTCTCGGAGGGGAGGAGAACCCATAGGGAGGAGGGGTCTGCGAGTATTTTGGGTGAGGGTACCTGGGATGGGGGGCCAGGAAGGTCTTGGGGCCTAAGGGGTTCCATGTATAGTGGTGGTGGGGAGACACCTAGGGGGCGGTGCTTAGGGGGTTCACTTTTCAAGTGGGGGTCAGGACTTTAGGGGCAATGCTTAGAGGTGGTTTGAACGTGGGTAGGGCTGCCTGTGGGGGGCAGGGCTTAGTACCCCTGTGACGGTGGGGCTCTGGAGGTCTCCTATCCATGCGTGGAGCTCTGAGGGTGGGGGCTTAAACAGGGTCCCTTCTATGGGGCGAGGCTTGGGGCCACACCTGAGGGGAAGGGGCTGTGGGGGTTCTGGGTGCTCCCAGACTGCTGTTCCCGCTGCTGCCGCTCAGGGCGCTGCTGAGTGTGGAGGGGCAGGGCCCGCAAGGGCGTGGCACCGGCAGGGGGCGCTGCATTGGAAACTTCACTGGATTTCTTCAAAAGTAAAGCTGACAGAAACGAGGACCAAGCATACCCTTACAGCCCCAAACACCACCTCTGAGCTGACACCCAGACCCTGGGTAAATGACTTCTTTTTCCCATGGAAAATGGCCTCCCTTTATGTCCACTCGCACGGGCCTACACCAGGGTGCCAACCTAAAAATTTGCAAACTTTTCTGGATTTATCTAAAATGAAAGCAGACAGGAAGTAGGACCCTGGACGCCCTTCCAGTCCCAAACTCCACAACTGAGTTTATACCCAGACCCTGGGGAAATGACTTCTTTTTCCCATAGAAAATGGCCTCCAGTTGAGGACATCCGCACAGGTTGACAGTTGTGCTCCAACCTAAAAATTAGCAAACTTTGCTGAATTTCTCCAAACCTAAAGATGCCTGCACTTAGGACCCTGGACACATTAGAGCTGTAAGCACCACCTCTGAGCTGATACCCAGAGCCTGGGGAAATGTCTTCTTTTTCCCATGGAAAGTGGCCTCCATTTGCAACAAGTCGCACTGGACTACAGTGGGGTGCCAATCTAAAAATTTGCAAACTTTGCTGCATTTCTATAAAACTAAAGATGACACAAACTAGACAGAAGCATTCCTGTACAGCCCCAAATGCCACCTGTGAGCTGATACCCAGATCCTGGGGAAATGAGATCGTTTTCCCATGGAAAATGGCCTCCGTTTGTGGCCAGTCCCAATGGTTGACAGTGGGGTGCCAATCCAAAAATTTGCAAACTTCGCTGAATTTCTCCAAAACTAAAGCTGCCAGCAAGTAGGACCCTTCACTCCCTTCCAGCCTGAAATGCCACCTCTGAGCTTATACCCAGACCCTTTGGAAATGACTTCCCCTTTTCCATGGAAAATGGCTTCCGTTTGTGGCTACATGCACTGGCCAACATTGGTTTCCAACCAAATAATTTGCAACCTTTTTGGATTTCTCTAAAACTAAAACTGCCAGGAACGAGGACCAAGCATTCCCTTACAGCCCCAGACACCATCTCTGAGCTGATACCCAGACCCTGGGGAAATGACTTCTTTTTCCCATGGAAAATGGCTGCCTTTGCCGCCACTTGCACTGGCCGACGCTGGGGTTCAAACCTAAAAGTTGCAAACTTTGCTGGATTTCTCCAAAACTAAAGCTGACAGAAACTAAGACCATGAAGGCTATTAGAGCCCGAAACGCCCACGTGTGGGCTGATACCCGGACCTTGTAGAAATGGCTTCTCTTTCCCATGGGAAATGGCCGCCTTTGCCGCCACTCGCACTGGCTGATGGGGCGTTGCCAAGCTAAAAATTTGCAAATTCTGCTGTATTTCTCCATAACTAAAGCTGCTCACAACTAGGCCCAAGCATTCCCATTCAGCCCCAAACGCCACCTCTGAGCTGATACCCAGACCCTTTGGAAATAACTTCTCTTTCCCATGGAAAGTGGCCTCCATTTGCAGCCACTTGCACTGGCCGACTGAGGGGTGCCAATCTAAAAATTTTCAAATTTTGCTGGATATGTCCAAAACAAAAGCTGCCAGAAACTAAGACTGTGCACCCCCTTACAGCCCAAAAACCACCTCTGAGCTGATACCCAGACCATGGGGAAATGACTTCTTTTTCCCATGGAAAATGACCTCCGTTTGCAGCCACTCGCAATGGACGACATTGGGGTGCCAAGCTAGAAATGCGCAAACTTTGGTGGATTTCTAGAAAAGTGTAGATGCCAGCAATTAGGACCCTCCCTGCCCTTGCAGTACCAGATGCCACCTGTGAGCTGATACCCAGACCCTGGGGAAATTACTCCTTTTCTGGCCACTCGCACTGGAGGACAGTGTGGTATTACCCTAAAAATCTGCAAACTTTGTTGGATTTCTCCAAAACTAAAGCTGCCAGGAAATAGGAACCTACACTCCCTTAGTGCCCCAAACACCACCCCTGAGCTGATACCCTGCCCTCGATTAGAAGGTAATGTGTGTATTCTCTTTGCCATCTGTTAGATGTATGGCAGTTATCTTCTGTTAATTGAGCAGTTTTCTTTATCTCTTCCACAAACCAATCCTCCCTCCGAGGAGACATCTGCTTTTATTGGGCCATTCAGTGTGTCCTGGTTTAGGGCAAATTTGGGAGAAAACCTCCAAAGGGGTCCCTCCAGAAAGCAAACCCACATGGCCCCTTCCCCCAACTGGTTTGGGAAGGATTCTTCGGAGACAAGTGGAAAGAACCTGTTTATTTAACAGGCAAAGCACCCCCCAGCACACAAAATGAACTATACCGGATGACAACACTCTTTCACCGCTCTGAAAAAGATGACAAATTCAGAAAGTCTCTCCTGGGAGTAGTCACTCTGTTATTGGTCCCTCTGGCGCTGGGAATAGCTGCTGCAGGCCACAAAGGTGCAAACTCTTGGTGTTTCCCGGGTCCCAGTCCGGAGCAGGTTTGAGTAGGTCCAAAAAGAAAGGGAAAGAAAAACAGTCCAGGGAAAAATCAGACTGCTTAGCTAAACTAACTAATGAGCAGAGGCAAAAATAAGAGCAAAGCAGGATCAAAGCAGAAGCAAAAAGCAAGAGCAAAGTGAACGCAAAGCAAAAAGCAAAAGCCGCACTATGTACTGCCCCGTTTCTGTGTCCCGCCAGCTGTGGGGTAGCAGGCTGATAACAAAACCAGAACAAAACTTCTCTCTTCAGAACCAGTCTTGAAGGCACAGAACATAATATCCAGCATAAACAGAACAGGCGACTGGGGATACAAGCATCATGACGTCACCCTAGGACAGAGTGTCACTGCGTGACTGATGAAAATTAGATAATCCCATTGTGAGATGCTCCGCCCAGAGGGAGGAGCCAAGCATTCCTAACTGAATATAATCTGAGATTTTGGGACACCAGTACAGACTTTTCCACTGGATTCCCAGACAGGCAGCTGCCTTTTCGGCTGGATTCCAAGAGGAAGACCAGGCCAATCTACACCACCACTGGATCTTTGGAGGAAGACTACACCCTTCTACAGGATCACTGCTTCAACAGAACCATATCTGCCACTCCAGGAGGACTGCAGGCACCATTTCAATTGGACTGCTACCAACACCCTGACCAACAGGGTGTCAGGTTGTATTCTGACTCTATCCGTGTTGTTTTGTATTACTGCCTTGGTTTATTTTTTTTTTATTTTCTTCCCTAATAAAAAACTGTTATTCCTGCTCCTATATCTCTGCCTGAGAGCCCCCCTTAATTTCAAAATTTTAAAATTCGGAGGGAGGGGCTTTACATTTTCCATTTCAGTGGAGTCTCCTGCCTTCCTTAGCAGACACCTGTCTTTTTCAAACCAAGACAGACCCAGACTCTGGGGAAATGACTTCTTTTTCCCAAGTAAAATGGCCTCCGTTTGAGGCTACTCACACTGGACGACAGTGGAGTGCCAACCTAAAAATTTGTAAATTTTGCTGGATTTCTCCAAAACTAAAGCTTAAAGAAGCTAGGACCCTGCATTCCCTTAGAGCCCCAAACACCACCTGTGAGCTGATTCTCAGACCCTGAGGAAATGACTTCTCCTTCCCATGGAAAGTGTCCTCCTTTTCCGGCCACTCGCACTGGTCGACAATGTGGTGCCAACCTAAAAATTTGCAAACTTAAAAGTTTACTGTCTGTGGTTTTGATTTCCTTCTTAAATACATCACAGAAACATTACCAACTTCTCTAATTGGCTTAGCAGCATGTCTGTTCTTAGGGCCAAGCAGGGATTGGCTTTGCCAGGCATGGAGGAAGCTTCTAGCAGCTTTTCAGAAGAAATCACTTCTGTGCCTGGCTTCTTCCATCCCCACCAAAAACCAAGCCATGCAAAGCCAACACGTCAACTAATCTGTAGTACTTAGTACACATCCAATAATTTATTTTAAATGATACTTTACATATTTTAGCAAATGCACTGAAAATAAATTTATAAATAATATTGATAAAAATAATTCCTGCTTAATAGAAATATTGGGTCATGCAACTCTGGTTTTCATAACTATTTTTTGTACAATACACAGAAGCCTTTTTCACCTATAAAGAAATGTTTCCTGATGGTTTGGATCAGAACATCCAGTATTGCCAACCTGAGATTTTTGTTTTGAAGGCCATAAGCTGTGCTCAGTGTTTTGGATATATTCTTTGTTGTGCCTTGCATATATTTTGGATAGAAAGCCAGTATAGATGATGTTCTTGCTGCAGTAGTCATGCTAAATAAGGCAGAGGGTCTGGCTGAAGTACTGGAGCTGTAGACTCTTCACCACTCCCCCAGGGTGGCAAGGATCTCTAAAGGAATATAATATTGGCTGTGCTCTGGGAGTTTTACAGAGAGAAAGATCCTCATAGCTCTAATGATTTGTCTCCTGGAGCTCTGAGGAATATGTTGTAAGGAAGAAGGCTGCTGTCTTTTCCAACAATCTTCTGTGCATTCAAGAGGATAATTTAAGTTCTTGTCTGAGAATGAAAGAAGTAATAGTAGTAATTAGTTACTTAGTTCTTTTTCTCTGTCTGTGCATCACTGATTGAGTTTGGGTAGGTTAGGTTTTGTTTTGTTTTTTTTTTTTTTTTCTTTAAATATTACATTTTAAGGTGTTCCAAATTCCCAAATTCTGCTTCACTTTATTTTGTAGGCCAGACTGGTTCATCTTCTCTCTGCTGTATTATTGCAGACCATATCTGAATGGATTTTTTTTTCATTTTGAACATTATTACATTTAAACTGTATGAACAGAACACTTTATCATTATTTTACCAGTTTGCACAGAAGTACACAATTTTGAAGACAAGTGGCATGACTCCACTTGCGGTTTTCAATGGAAGAGAAGAATTACAATGTCCTACATTCACAGCATTGTTTACAGTACTATTGCAGCTAGTTTCCAGTAAGTTAGGTCAGGTTCTGGAAGCAGGCACCCATGATAGTATAGAGGTCTAACGAGTTTCAGTTTGGCTGTTTTTCTTGAAAAATAGCTCATATGTCTCAACGTTGTGCTGAATCTTGTTGTACAGACACTTCCTTTGACATCTCAACTCCTTGCTAGACTTCTGTATCTCAGAATCTGATACAGTAAACCTGTGTTTCCTTATAGCTTTAAGAATTTGGTTCTAATCTATAAAAGCAAGAAAAGGTTGCCATATTAATACAAAATAAAGAATATATTAATAAAGCAGTTAATGGACTGCTTTTTATACAAATTGGAACAGAGATTTAGTTGTTTGATGGGGTTTTTTTTGCTTCTCAATAGAATTTTAGAAGTGGTGGGGTAAGAAAGTGTGGATTTTTATAGGTTTGCCTTAAAAGAAGAATTACAGCGGAAACTGTTGAAAATAATTAATCCAGACCTCTATGTCTTTCACACTGAGTTTCAGAACTGAAAACCAAGAGGAGAGAGTCCAGACAAGATGATTTAATAGAATTAATTTAAAATATCATTATTTTCTCTCTGAATTACAGCTTTAAACCTCAGGATATTAATAGGAAATACATAACAATCTCTAACCTTTAAAAATGGATGATGAAGTTTTATATCCAGTAAACTGTAAGGCTTCACATTTTAATCTGATTTGCATTTTGGTGAAAGCCTGGAATCTTTTGCAATTTGCCAGATAACAAGGGATTTAGGACAGTAAGTATGCAAGTAATCTTTTGGACCCTTCATCTCCCTTCTTATGACAATACATTTATTATACTCTTATTTTTATTCCATCAGGGGATTTGATCATAAAAATGTCTAGTCATCCTTTTCTTGTTTTCAACCACTCAAAGAGCATTAATCAAAACTATTCAGAAGTTCTTGATCTGCAACAGTGACAAGCACTATACTGGTAAAGAGTCAGTGGGCATCAGCTGATCCTCTATGACAGCACATGGCGGGCTGTTCTGGCAGGACTGATGTCTGAGTGGTTCTAATTCTGTGAAATATAGCATTCTAGGGATGGAAAAAATGGAAACAGATTCTGAAGTTTCAACCCAACACATGAAAAAATAATAGGGCAGGTAATTTTTTGTGGAAATTTCTTTAGCCCCAGTGTTGTGGATGATGATTACTCTTCCTACCTCCTTTGGCCAGCTACCAGTGCAGACACGTTACTCCGCTTATGGACAGAAAACCAGAAGAAGTGATTTTTGAACAAAACACCTATCAGGACCTTAGAGTGGTTTTTGCTCCAAAATGTTTCAAGGGAGATAGGGAAACAATTCCATTTTAGAGAGTGTGTTGAGAAGACAAGGTCGAAAGTTAAAAACCATGGGTTCTGTTTCTATATATGTTACTGATTTTGCTTATTATCTCAGTTATGTAATATATATATTTTGGTGCTTTTTTTTTCTTTTTTTCTGTTTTCTTTTTTTCTTTTTTTGCATGTTTCCTTGAAATTAAAGCATAACACGGAAAAGTACGGTAAGGTTAAAATACTTTTTGAGATGACTCATGCTGAAAAACTTGTAGCTACTGCTAAGGCCCATTGGCCTATTCCTGCTTCATTTCTGGGAAGCTATAAAATTCCCATCTGTATTTTAGTTCTAACGACCTGTTGTTATGGTGGAGATGCAAATTAATAACAACAAATTTTGAATCTGTAGGGATGTATTTACCATTTTGCAGCTGCTTTTTCAGTCTCTGAGCCATTAATGAGAAAAAGGAGAAGTATCTACACTGTTTTCAAACTGTAGACCATCCACTACTGTCCACGTGCTCAGATTCAAAGCCAAACAACCCTCTCTGGCCTCATCGGAAGGAATTATTTGCATTCAAAATACTAGACTAGTATTTGATTTCCACTGGCACAGTCCATTGGGCAGCTTCTATCATCTGCATTTCAATATTTAATCCTCCTCTATGTTTACTGTGCAAAGCTCTTTCAGAATTATGGTGTGCCCACTATCTCATCACCTGTGATGTTTCCACCAAGTCTCCCATGGAAAGGAGCTGTAGAAAAGGCAAGCCAGGGCAGAGAATTCTGTTGCTCACTTACAATACCCACAAATAAAAGAAATTTAGCCTAATTTAAGGTTGAAAAACAAAATACCTTAAAAGGATTTTAAAAAATCATCATTCAATACTGTGGTTCAGTATTCAGGACTAGAGCACCTCCCACAGGCTGAGAGAATTAGGGCTGTTTAGCCTGGTGAAGAGAAGGTTGCATGGAGACCTCAGAACACCTTCCAGTATCTGAAGGGAATCAGGAGAGGGACTCTTCATTAGGAACTATGAAGACAGGACAATGGAGAATGGCTTCAAACTGAAAGAGGCCAGGTTTAAATTAGATACTAGGAAGAAATTCTTCCCTGTGAAGGTGGTGAGGCACTGGCACAGGTTGCCCAGAGAAGTTATGGACACCCCAACCTGGTGTTCAAGACCGGGCTGGATGGGGCTCTGAGCAACCCGGGCAAGTAAAAGGTGTCCCTGCCATGTCAGAGGGTTGGAACTAGATAGCCTTTAAAGTCTTTTTCAACCCTAGCCATTCTATGATTCTGTGATTCTGCTGTGGTAGTGTTCAGATAAAGCGTGTTCTGCATATTGGCCATTTCCAATATACCACTGGTTCCAGGTGCCATACACTAGCTTGCTACCTGGAAATCCTGTCAGAATAAAGAACACACATATATATATTATACATATAATTATTAGCAAATGGGTTTACACATTTGTCCACTAAGTTTTTGATGAGATAGTTGTCAAGTTTCTTTTGGTTTTCTTGTTTGTTTACAAGGTCAACTGTCCTTGTGTCAACTGCCTCAAAGGCAGCTTGTGCGTCCTCCTCCCTCTTCACAGGTAACAATTTCTTTCCGTCAACAATTTATTGTCATTCTCCCTTTCATACCTGAAAATCTCTGCATGCTTCTGGCTTTTCTCCCTTTTCATACAGATCTTCTTCCACCCTTGACAATCCATACTTTTCATAACATAAGGGCATGTTTGTAGGCATAAAAGACTTTTATTCCTTATTATATCTATGGGAATTTAATTAATAGCTTCATGCCTTTTCATAGAAACAGTAGGGAATTGATAGCTTGTTCCCTGAAGTACAGTAGGGAGAGAATGAAAAATTAATAATGTGGAGTGGAAAAGTTGCTACCTGTTTTCTTCCAAGAACTACCCCAAAAGATGCAGGGGGTGATGAAGCCTGGCTATATGAGTTTCCCTTCTAATGGAAGGAAACTACCATGTGAATAAGGGCTCTGTGCTGAGGTCTCAGAAGAATAGGGAAGCATATGTGTTTGTAAAGTGGAATGTCTGTTAGGCACTTCCCTCTTCAAAGCAGCGTGTTCCATGCCAAGCACACAACAAAGAAACAAAAGATGAGTGTGACTCTGCATTGTTCCCACAAGCGCAATGTTCCCACAAGTTAATTTCTCTTTTCTATAGGACTGACTTGTATGAAGATACACAGCTAAGTGTACCAAATGTCCACTTTTCATTTACATGTTTACCCTTTGTCTAATAAGAACCTTGACTATAAAAATAATGGTTGCTTTCCTCACTCAGATATCTACTCTACTGTGGTTTTAATCCAGCTGAAGTTACTCATCCTTGGCAACAAGTTTGCTATTAGTTCTCTGATTACATTGATGCTTCTCACACCAGTAACAAACCCATTGCAGTATCAGCTTCTAGACAACACTCTACCCGTGCAAAGTCTTCCCTCTTAAACCATTCTACACTTGTTTCATTCATGGAAAGATTAATACATAAAGTAAGAAATTGCTGTGCTATTGAAATGTGTCCTGTCAATACCTTTTCCTTCTCTCCAAGGAGCTATAAATTTGTGGGAAAGGCAAAGTTATTCCAAAAAGGGGTTTGCCCCAGTGAAGATTAATATTCTAATAAGAGGCCACTGTTTGCATAATCACAACTGTTCTGCAGGAAATTTTCCTTTCTTTATGTGTCTCTGCCTTACTGTCAAAAAATTTTACCGAGGAATAATTTTTATTCTTGGTTTTGGTTGGGGGTTGCTGTTACATTGCTCTGCATCAGTGGTTCCAGACTCCACTCTGTGGCATTGGCGTCC
This sequence comes from Diglossa brunneiventris, assembly GCA_019023105.1. NCBI lineage: Eukaryota > Metazoa > Chordata > Aves > Passeriformes > Thraupidae > Diglossa > Diglossa brunneiventris. The sequence goes on from JAFCGX010000124.1 coordinate 459,072, forward strand.
CTGGGTTGATAGACAGGGACCTGCACCTATCACCTTCCAGCCTGGGCTGCAGGTATCTCATTAGTCAGGAGTTGGGCTGTGTGAGGATCAATGAGCTGTCTAGACCCAGGAGTTTTGAACTCCCTATAAAAGTAAGCTCTGAACAATAAAACAGGCTGTTTGTCACAAGGACCTTTGGAGTATGTGTCATATCTGTCTCCAACCCATATCCCTCACCATAACACCACTTTGCTCTCCTGCATGTATGTGTGAGCACACACATCTCATTGATGATGCACAAACTTCTGTCTACATGTTCCATAGCTGGGACATTAGATTTTTCCTTAGACAGACAGTGTTTGCATGATCTACCCAGAAATATCCCACTTATGAAGACACTGAAAAACAGTCAAGTTGGAATTTCCTGAGAGAGTTTGAAGAGGTGTGGAAATTGGAAAGACAGAAATCTTCACAGACTCAAGACGGTTTGATTTACAGCCTTAGAAGAAGCCTAGATTGATGTGTGTTGAAGATTGCAATGCAAGTTGTTTTCCATTACCATCTGTATGGCAGATTACCTTTGTCAAGTGGGCAGTTTGCTTTATCTCTCTCTTTGAGTGACCACATTCACACCTCCCTCGGGAGGGGACATTGCTGATAACAGACTATTGAATGTGACTGCATGACTGATAAGAACTATAACATCCCATTGTGAGATGCTCCGCCCAGAGGGAGGAGCCAAGCATTGCTACCCAGATATAATCCAGAAGATTTTGAGACAAGGGCACGGCTTTCTCCACTGGATTCCCCAGAGAAACAGCAGCTGTCTTCTTCCACTGGATCTTCAGAGGAAGAATACATCCTTCTCTACAGATCCCCCTTGCTCCAACAGAACCACACCTGATACTTCAGGAGGACTGCAGCCACATTTCCAATTGGACTGCTACCAACACCCCACAGGTTGGGTTCTGACTCTGTCAGTGTTGTTCTAGTGTACTGCATTATTTATTTTATCCTTTTTTTTTCTTTTCCCTATTAAAGAACTGTTATTTCCTGCTCCCATATTTTTGCCTGAGAGCCCCTTAATTTACAATTTATAGCAATTCAGAGGGGTGAGGAGGGATTACATTCTCCATTTCAGGGCAGGCTCCTGCCTTCCTTAGCAGAATCCTGTCTTTCCAAACCAAGACAGATTTTGGCGCCCAACGTGCGGCTCAAGGGCACAGAAACAAAAAGGGAGTAATAGTTCTTTTGTAATCTAATTTTTTGTGTGCAGCTATAGAAACCTCATTAAGCGACACCATGTGGTCCAACTTGCCCTGGTTTGGGTGGCACGTGATCATTGCTGTATTTCTCCCATTTGTAGGCCCTTATCTAAACATGGGTCCTATAACCAAGGCTACTGTGTCTGTTATCAGGTTTGTTTTATGGGTGAATAAGGTGAGGAATTCATGGATTTTTAACTTCCTCTGGAAAGCAGGCACATGGATTCACAGCTATCACACACTAACTGTATGTTTTTGGGGTTACTTTAATAATGGCACTTGCTGTAAGGAAATGACACCTGGTGAAATCTTCTCCCAACCCTTTAGCCATTTCTTTGGGTCCGCCCCACCAGTTTTTGAAGGGTTCATATCCACTCTAAATATTAATGATATCATACAGTGGCTGGTGTTGCTGATAGGCCGCTTCTATTTAGCAATTAGAGAGAAGGGGAGACTAACCTGGATAACTACCCTGACACCTACCCCAGAACCTAATACACCACCAGAGTCTAGGTATGCTGCTGCCCCAGAGCCTGACCCTACCCCACAGCCCACCCCAGATGTGAACTACCCAGATTGGGTGGGGGGTCTGGTGAAGGAGATACATGAGATGGGCCAGATGCTGAAGGAATACACTTCCCTAGCTGGTGAGAAGCCCTCCCCCTGCCTTGAAAAGGGATAGTATAATAGTGCAGCAGCGGAACCCACAGATGTTACAACTGTCCAGGTTCCAGCTGAACTGCAAAGACAGACACCGCCAGCAGTAGTTGCCCCTGTAGAAACAAGGAGATCTAAGACAAAAGCAGAGCACCCAGATAGGGGAGGGCCCTCACAACCCACAGAAGAGCCAGAGGTTGCAATCATCACCGAGTCCCTGACGTACTAAAGTCTCCGTAATCTCCACAAAGACATTGTACGACGGGGACGTGAGGCTTATACAACCTGGCTACTTCAGGTCTGGGATCTTATGGGTACAGGTGTCCAGCTGGATGGTGGTGAGGCATGGAATCTGGGACCCTTGACCCAGGACTCAGGTATCAATAAGATTTTTGTAAGGGAGCAAGGGTCCCTTTCCCTTTGGGAGCAGCTTTTAATAAGTGTCAGAGAGAGGTTTGTCCACAGGGAAAGAATGCAGGACCAGCACCATAGAATGCGCTGGAAGACTCTTGAGGAAGGGATCCAACAACTGAGAGAAGTGGCAGCATTGGAGGTACTCTTTGGGAGGGATGGACAGCATGATAACGACCCCGACAAGGTCAGGTGCACAGGACAAATGTTGTGGAGTCTGGCAAATCTAGGCCCATCTCAATACACCACCTTCATCGCAATGATTAATGCCGATACCAACCGAGAGACAGTGGGTTCTGTTGCAAACAAGCTTAGGAATTATGAGAGTATGATCAATGGCCCGATGCAGGCTCATGTCTCTGCCGTGGTCCAAGAACTCAGACAGGAGATGAGGGAGATGAGGGAGGCAGTGAGGAGGAACAGTTCACACATTGCACCAGTGCGAGTCACAGGCCCCAGAGTCAGAGCCCAACATTCCCCAGCTAGAGAGAGAGAGTACACCCCACAGGCTGACCTGTGGTTCTTTCTGCGTGACCTTGGGGATGACATGGGAAGGTGGGATGGAAAACCCACTTCTGTCCTGGCAGCACAGGTGCATCAACTCAAGGAGGGAAACACTAATCGAGGGAATTCCAGTAAAGTGAAGGTAGCCTCAACCTCCCATGACTGAGCTGCTGAGTATGATCTGTCAGATCCCCTGGAAGGTACCTCTACCATGTATGCCCTGGAAAGAAATAATAACCAGGGTTAGAGGGGCCCTCCCTCTAGCCAAGGAGAGGCACGGGAAAACCGGATTTTCTGGACGGTGTGGATCCAATGGCCTGGCACGTCAGAACCACAAAAGTATGATGCCTTAGTTGATACTGGTGTGCAGTGTACCCTAATACCATCGGGACATGTGGGGCCAGAAGCTATTTCCATTGCCGGGGTGACGGGGGGATCACAGCAATTGACCCTGTTGGAAGCTGAGGTGAGCCTGACTGGGAAAGAGTGGAAAAAACATCCTATTGTGACTGGCCCAGAGGCCCCGTGTATTGTGGGCATAGATTTCCTTCGGAACGGCTATTACAAAGACCCAATGGGACTCAGATGGGCTTTTGGCATAGCTGCTGTAGAGGCAGAAAACTTCAAGCAGTTAAACACTTTGCCTGGACTATCAGAAAGCCCATCTACAGTAGGTCTCCTGAAGGTAGAAGAGCAATGAATGCCAATTGCCACCTCGACGGTGCACCGCTGGCAGTATCGGACGAATCGAGATGCCGTGATCCCCATCCACAAAATGATCCATGAGCTGGAGAGCCAAGGAGTGGTCAGCAAAACCCACTCACTCTTCAACAGTCCCATCTGGCCGGTGCGCAAGTCTGACAAAGAATGGAGGTTGACTGTGGACTATCGTGGCTTGAATGAAGTGACTCCACCACTGAGTGCTGCTATGCCGGACATGCTGGAACTCCAGTACGAGCTGGAGTCCAAGGCAGCAAAGTAATATGCCACCATTGACATTGCTAACACATTTTTCTCCATTCCTCTGGCAGTAGAATGCAGGTCTCAGTTTGCTTTCACTTGGAGGGGCGTGCAGTACACCTGGAACCAACTGCCCCAGGGGTGGAAGCACAGTCCTACCATCTGCCATGGACTGATCCAAGCTGCACTGGAAAAGGGTGAGGCTCCAGAGCACTTGCAATACATCGATGACATCATTGTGTGGGGGAACACGGCAATGGAAGTATTTGAGAAAGGAGAGAGGATCATCAGGATTCTGCTGGAGGCCGGCTTCGCTATCAAGAAGAGTAAAGTCAAGGGACCTGCCCGTAAGATTCAGTTCCTGGGAGTGAAGCAGCAAGACGGACGGCGTCAGATTCCCACTGAGGTCATCAACAAAATCACCACGATGTCTCCACCAACTAGCAAGAAGGAAACAGAAGCTTTCCTGGGTGCCATAGGTTTTTGGAGGATGCACATTCCCGAATACAGTAAGATCGTGAGCCCTCTTTACCTGGTCACCCGCAAGAAGAAGGAGTTCCACTGGGGCCCTGAGCAGCAACAAGCTTTTTCCCAGATCAAGCAGGAGATCGCTCATGCGGTTGCCCTTGGCCCAGTCAGGACAGGACCAGTGGTAAAGAACGCGCTCTACTCTGCAGCCGGGAACAATGGCTTGTCCTGGAGCCTTTGGTGTTGCAGTGTGTTGCAATATCCTGCTTTACCTATCCCAGTCCTCCCAGGTGTGGCAATACCTTCTCCCTTCCCCTTTCCCTGCCTCCTGCTGAGAGCTGTCTGTCAATCTCAGTAGGCCAGCAAGGCCATCGTCTGATAGGTGAAGTTCAAAAGATGCCTCTCAGCCCTGGGGACAATTGGTCCATCCAGGTGTCATTTGTCCCCTGAGCTTTCCCCCCTCCTACCTGGTTGGTGGCACACCGATCCCTTCCCTCCCCCTCCCCCCGGGCTTAAAAGGACACTGAGACCATGCGGTCGGGATTCTGTGGAGCTGTTACCAAGATTCAGAGATCTGTGACCCTGGAAGAATAAACTCTGGATTAAACCCTCTGCAGAATCCATCTCCTTTTCATCTTCACCTCGCCTAAGGCCTTTCCATCAGAGCAAGGGTAGGACGAGCCCAGGCACGTTCCACCTGGTAATATTGGGATATTATTTCAATACTTTGGTAGAAGGTGCCTGGGGAGACTCGAGGCCGACCACTGGGATTTTGGAGTCGAAGCTACAGAGGGTCCGAAGCCAACTACACTCCCACAGAGAAGGAAATCTTGGCTGCCTATGAAGGAGTCCAGGCTGCCTCAGAGGTGACTGGCACATAAGCACAACTCCTCTTGGCACCCCAGCTACCGGCGCTGGGGTGGATGTTTAAAGGAAAGGTTCCCACCACCCACCACGCCACTGACGCTACGTGGAGTAAATGGATTGCTCTTATCACACAGCGTGTCTGTATTGGAAACCTGAATCGCCCTGGGATTTTGAAGATAATTACAAACTGGTCGGAAGGTGAGAACTTTGGTCTCACTGATGAAGAGGAACAAGAACCAGTGGCACGTGCTGAAGAAGCTCCTCCATATAACCAACTGCCCCCAGAGGAAACACGCTACGCTCTTTTGACTGAAAGTTCCTGTTGCATCGTAGGGATCAACCGGAAGTGGAAAGCAGCCGTATGGAGCCCCAGACGACAGGTTGCACAAGCTACCAAAGGAGAAGGTGGATGAAGTCAACTTGCAGAACTCAAAGCTGTTCAGCTGGCCCTGGACATTGCTGAGAGAGAGAAATGGCCAAAGCTCTACCTTTATACCGATTCATGGATGGTAGCCAATGCTCTTTGGGGCTGGCTGGAAAGATGGAAAAAGGCCAACTGGCAGCATAGGGGAAAACCAATCTGGGCTGCTGATGAATGGAAAGATGTCACAGACATTTCATTTATGAAAAATCCTCTCTCAAGATTTTTCCTGCTGAAGCTGAGAATTCAACAACAAGACATAAACGATAAGTTGTCTGCTGTTGTGGAATGCAACAGGTAGATCTGTGATTGGTCTGGTGTAGATGTTTTAGTTCCGTGACCAGTCACAGCAGAGCTAGCTCTAAGAGTTTGTCAAGGCCAGCTCGTGTGTTATCATTCTTTACTTTCTATTCTTAACTTAGCAACTTCTGGAAACTCTCCCTGCTTTTTCTTTTTAGTATAGTTATAATAGATGTATATATCATAAAATAATAAATCAAACCTTCTGATAATGGAGTCAAAGATCTCGTCTCTTCCTTCACCCAAGAACCCTTGTGACAACAACCGTCACAGGAAAGACACTGCCGCTCGGTTGGAGAAGCTACCTGTGAAAGTCCGCCATGTAGATGCCCATGTCCCCAAGAGTCGAACTGATGAGGAACACCGAAACAACGAGCAGGTAGATCAGGCATCTAAAATAGAGGTGTCGAAGATAGACTTAGACTGGCAACATAAGGGGGAGTTGTTCCTAGCTTGATGGGCCCATGATACCTCAGGTCATCAGGGTAGAGATGACACCTATAAGTGGGCATGAGACTGAGGGGTGGATTTAACCATGGACAGTATTTCTCAGGTCATCCATGACTGTGAGACGTGTGCCGCCATCAAACAGGCCAAGAGGGTGAAGCCCCTATGGTATGGTGGGCAGTGGTCCAAGTACAAGTATGGGGAGGCTGGGCAGATTGACTACATCACACTGCCCCAGACACGCCAGGGCAAGCGCTACGTGCTGACCATGGTGGAAACCACCTCTGGATGGTTGGAGACCTACGCTGTGCCTCACGCCACTGCCCGGAACACCATCCTGGGGCCTGGAAAAGCAAATCCTGTGGAGACATGGCACCCCTGAGAGAATTGAGTCAGACAATGGGACCCATTTTAAGAATGGCCTTATCAACACCTGGGCCAGGGAACATGGTATTGAATGGATATATCATATCCCCTATCATGCACCAGCTGCTGGGAAAGTTGAACGGTGCAATGGACTACTTAAAACTACCCTTAAGACACTTGGGGGGGGGATTTTAGGAATTGGGAAATGAACTTAGCAAAAGCCACCTGGATGGTCAACCCCAGAGGATCCATCAATCGAGCTGGTCCTGCCCAGTCTGAACCCCTGCACACAGTGGATGGAGATAAAGTCCCTGTTGTACATATGAAAGGTATTTTAGGAAAGACTGTTTGGATTACTCCCACCTCAGGCAAAGACAAACCCATCCGTGGAATTGTTTTTTGCTCAAGGACCTGGTTACACTTGGTGGTTAGTGCAGAAAGATGGAGAAAGCTGTTGTGTACCACTGGGAAACCTAGTCTTAAGTGAGAACCGTGTGTAAGGTTTCTTTTTTAATAGAGATGGAAATAGAATAAGGGGTGGATAATGTTCCAGATTGCAATGCAAGATGTTTTCTATTACCATCTGTATGGCAGATTATCTTTTGTCAAGTGGGCAGTTTGCCTTATCTCACTCTCTGAGTGCTCACAATCACTCCTCCCTCATGAGGGGACATCTGTTGATAAGAGGCTATTGAATGTCACTGTGTGACTGATAAGAACTATAACATCCCATTGTCAGATGCTCCGCCCAGAGGGAGGAGCCAAGCATTGCTACCCAGATATAATCCAGAGGTTTTGAGACACCAGCACGGCTTTCTCCACTGGATTCTCCAGAGGAACAGCAGCTGTCTCTTCTTCAACTGGATCTTCGGAGGATCATCCATCTCTACAGGACCCCCTTGCTCCAACAGAACCACAACTGACACTTCAGGAGGACTGCAGCCACATTTCCAATTGGACTGCAGCCAACACCCTCACCCACAGGGTGTCAGGTTGGATTCTGACTCTGTCAGTGTTGTTCTAGTGTACTGCATTGTTTTATTTTATCCTTTTAATTTTTTTCTTCCCTATTAAAGAACTGTTATTTCCTGCTCCCATATTTTTGCCTGAGAGCCCCTTAATTTACAATTTATAGCAATTCGGAGGGGCGAGGAGGAATTACATTCTCCATTTCAGGGGCAGGCTCCTGCCTTCCTTAGCAGACTCCTGTCTTTCCAAACCAAGACCCCACTATAAGCATACCTACCTTCTGTTAAAACAATGCTTGCTTATTTCAAATACAAGACCTGCTTGTAAGCCTTAAAACACAAGGCACAGAGCTCCATTATTAAGCCTAGAATTTCCTAATATCTTGCTAGATATACTTTTCTGCAGCTTAGGGAGTTATTCTAACAAGTGTTAATGCACAGACCATTGCTCTATTTGTCCATACTTTTCTGCTTCTTATATAATTTTTCTGCTGACAACCTTATGGCTACTGCTTAGCTCTAATTGCAATTCTGCTATCTTTGAGGCCTGACTTTTGCATCTTTCCCAAAACCCTCTGATTTTACGGATTCCCACAAACACTGTTGATGGCAAAAGGCTTACCTGCTTCGCACAAATACAGGAGATAAAATACTATTTTTACACAAACATTGCTATTCAGAGCTTTCCTTGAAAAGTTTCAATGACAATCGTGACAGTAAAATTCTGAGCAAGTGTGTGCTAAGTACCTTAAGGAAAGGGTAGCTCAAGCATGACTTGTATTTGATGTAAAAAAAAAAATGCCACTTGGCCTGCGTTTGTCACGTCTACTCCATTAAAAAGCTTACTCTGTCTCAGATTCCTTTTCAGGGATAACAACTCAAGCCATGAAACTGCATGAAAATTATGATTTAAAGAAGGATATATTAGAAGAATGGAATAATGGTTAATGTTTTTTTCCCTTCCAACTGCTTTGTTTGCCCTTTTAAATTTTTTAAGTCCTTTCTGTTATCACTGTGATAGCACTGCAGCAAGTGTTCAGTTCTAAGCTGTCCCTGTTGTCAGCTTCTGGACTACCTTCAGAAAACTTCCCACTGGTTTCATATAGAAATCACAAGCAGTAGAGATGACTAAGACTGCAAAAATCTTCTCATCTCCTTCTAGAGCAGGACCATGTCTTTGACCCACTCTTAACTAGACAACTTTCATCAGTCATGAGGGAGTCTCACGTTCAAGAGCTAAGCAATGGCAGATGTAAATGACAAAAAGTACACTGAAATTCTCTTTGGACTCCAGCACAGAGCAATGAAGGAGCTTGAATTCACCTTCTTGGGAAGTTTTAAAATGCACATTAACTTTAGGACAGGAGCTAAGCCATCGTAACCTTTGTTGAGTATGTCTGCGTAGACAGTCTCAGAGTTTCCATCACTGCAGAAGGAATGTCATTTAACCCACGTTATCATCACTAGTTGCTAAGCTGCAGTTACTGCAGAGTATCAGCAACATATTTTACACGGTAGGCTTTTATGTGTAAACCCTGAGTAACATTTCAGAGAGCGGTATTTTGTGGGGGGGAAAACCCCAACTCTTAAATATTTCAAATAATGGTTACATTTAAAAGTAAAAAAAATATCTAAAACCTTTCATTTCTAGATGTATTACCAGCACAAACTGTACCAGAATTTATCACACTTTCCATTATGACAACATAACTCTACCGTGGACGCTCTTGCTCTGGAATATTCCTTAAGAAACAAAGCCCTCGCGAGAAATAAAACAAAATTAGCCAAAATATTGTGCTGGATGATTTCAAAGGCTATGTACTAAAGGCCAAACACTAGTAATAACAGTAATGAGCGGACTAAAAGTTCAATCAGTTCAGCATAACATAGTTCAAAGATATCTTGTATCCTAATGCTCATACAGAAGACTGTAAAAAACTTCTATTTTTGTGAGTTTGTTTTATCCCTTTAGATGTACCTTATACTTATTTCCACAGTATGAGAATGCTTATGACAAGATTGGATGACCTCATGCAACCTTCTATAAGTAAAGAAAGAGAAGCCAGAAAAGAAAGGCAAAATTGTTAATTGCAGGTGGAAAGAGGGAGGCCGACAAAACAAAAAAAAAAAAAAAAAAAAAGAAAAATAATAATTAAAACCCCCACTGTTTTTCTGTGAAAAGTAAAGGCACAGACAAGAAAGATCAACTGCAAAATTCTCACTAGAAAAACACAATTTTTCCAGCTCAAGTATTTTGTGGTACATTTCTTGCTGTTTTCTCATGCCAAACATCTTAACCATTGAAGGTGTCCCTTTTCTCTTTCTGGAATACAGCTAGAAAGATTGCTGTGTCATTGCTGACAAGCTGCTATTCTCAGAGGTGCCCAGCTGAAAGTCCTATATCAACTGATTTGCTCTGTCACTTTAATATGGCATGACTTCAACCACTTACAGTTTCAGCACCTGAAGTTGCCCAGCCCTACAGTTCTTTGCCCCTTGAATGGTTACGCTCCTTGGCAACTGGCATTTGTAAGTACATGAAACTATGCAGAATTTGCACTATGAGATGATACCAAAGGAGTCACGCTGGTAGATTAACTAGGGCATGCAAAGCAGAGAGGGGGGGAATGAGAGCACAAGAAGAGAGTACACAAGAAGAGAGTACAACCTACTTTTTTTCTGCAACAGGGCTAACACCGCAGAAATCAAAACTAACACAAATCCTCCTAGGATGTGTAACTCTTGCAAAAGACAATGACTTCTTTTTGTGTCCACAGGCCTGGAATATTTAGCTTTGGAATATCAACTCAGTTACAAATGTAACTGCAGGAGGGAGCCACCATTCTTACAATGAACTTTGATATGTGTATAACCTTTCATGGGGATCCATCTTTGTCACGCACATCGCATTTCATAAGAGAAGAGGCATTGTTGAACGGCTTCAGTGAAAAAAAGTCTTAAATGTACTCCGAATGGAATAAGGATCCAAAGGAGCAAGTATTTCAAGAAAGCCTGAGATATTGCCGGTAATGAGATCCCTTCTAAGAGGTTCACTTCAGGTACCAAATTCTCCATCCAAATACTGGCAGATTAGTCAGAAGAGAAAAGCAATCTTTTTAAATGGTCCTTTGGGAAGACAGGGCTTGCAGGGAATTTAGTACTTGCTGCTATGTTGCCTACATTCCAAGAACGAGTATTAAATACTGAAACGACCTATGGAAGATGAAGTCTTTGTGAATGTGAAAGTCCAATGCATGGCAGTCACAGAAAGGAACCCATTAATGCCCTTGAAATCCTAACACACAAGTTATGAGTTGGCAGTGTATGCCAGTGTCCTGGGTTGGCTATATGATGCTTGTATCCCCAATCATCTCTTCTGTTTATGCTGAATAATAAGTTTTGCAACTTTTAGACTTGTTCCAAGAGCGAAGGGGGGAGAGAAGAAGTGCAGTTTGTTATCAGAAACAAACTGCACTTGCTCCCCGCATCCTGCTCCTGGACTGTGTTGTCTGGGGACAGACAGACAGCGGGACAGAGCTCTCCTTTGCTTTTAGTAAGTTTTTAGCTAGCTGAGGCAGAGAAGCTTCCTGGACTGTGTTTTTTCTTTTTCTTTGGACCTGTTGAAACCTGCTCTGGACTGAACACCCAGAGGAGCACCAGCAGCTTGCACCTGTGGCCCACCAGTCAGGGCCTGGGCTGCGGCATTTCCAGCGCCAGAGGGACTGATAAGTGAGTGAGCCAAGCTACAGCCCACGAAGGGGACTTTTTAGAGTTTGTCATCTCCTTTGGAGCAGCAAGAGGTTTTATTGTTTAATATTGTTCATTTTTTTGTGCCGGTGAATGCTTTGCCTGTAAAATAAACAGTTTTTTTCCAATTTTCTCCAAGGAAATCTTCCCGAACCCATTGGGGGAGGGGCCACTTGAATTTGTTTTTCTAGAAGAAACCCCTTTGGAGGTTTTTCTCCCAAAATTGCCCTAAACCAGGACAAATACAACTTCTGGCGCCCAACTCATGGCTCTAGAAAGTGGAAAAAAACTGCACTGATTGCATTTTAGTTGTGCTTACTCTGTATTGGGATAAAGCAGTCAGTAGCCATGTTGCTTGAATTCGTAATGTCTCTTGGGGTGGAGGCCTTCATGTGGTTCTGGTCTCTAGGCTTTTTTTAGGTTTTAATACCTTTCTGGTCCCTAAGATTATTTTCTTATCCAGAAATAGCTCCAGTATTGTCCCTAACACGTAGTTTTTACAGTAGAGGGGCACGGATTAGAATAGCTATTGTGCTGGGCTCAGTGATAATGATTTATAGGGAGTTTACAAAAGTACTGGAGTCTGTTCAAGATAAGTATGGTTTATGGTTTCTTCGTCCTACCCTGCATCCTAGTTCCAGTAGCATGTTTTGGGGGTTTATTAGTAATTGCACCCAGTTTGTTAGAGGAGGAGCAGGGGATGAGGCTTTTCAGCCTTTCCTTTCCTTCTTCTCCTTTGAATCTGTTATGTCATTTTTTGAGAATGTTCAGTTTCCCCTGAATGTTAAAGATACCACTGTTTTGATATTTAATTTGGTAAGCTTCCTTTATATGGTCTGCAGTTTATCTAGAATTAGGGCTGAGATGTCCAGAGGAGCTGATGAGACCTCTGACCCAGAAGTAGACCCAGGCATGGGAAATCCTGAGTGGTGTGGAGAATAGGAGGATATGGGCCAAAACCTGAAGGAATTTTCTGACCCTGTAGCCTGGGATTTTCCATGTGAACAAATTCAGAACCCAACTGAGGTGGGGAAATACCTGAAAGAGAAGTGTCATGATGACCCTAAGGAGAAAAAGGTCATTGCAATAAGCTGGGCCCTGGCATGTGCTTCTCGCATGCTACTAGATACTGTAGGGCAGCAGATAGAGGCAGGGGTGCAGGGAGGTAAATCAGCAGATACCCCAGTCACTCAGGCTGCAGCCAACATCACAGATACTCAGGTTGTAGCTAAACCAGACAGACAGCCTAAGCCAGCAGCTAAACCAGACAGTGAGCCTCAACCAATGGCTGTTGCTCCTACCATGGCAGGTGGAAAACACACATTTAAAACTGATCGACCAGTGGATGATGATGATCTGGGGGAAGCACCCTCAAAGCCAAGAACAAAATCAGAGGTCACTCTTGAGTCCTTTTCCCTGAAGGACCTTCGTGGTCTAAGAAAGGATTACACTTGACAACCTGATGAATCTATAGTTAGTTGGTTAGTGCATCTTTGGGATGCTGCAGAAGAGGCTACAATTCTGGACGGTAGTGAAGTGAGACATTTGGGATCCCTGTCACATGATCCCATCATCAACCAAGGAATGATGAGAGGGGCTGAGCCTCACAGCTTCTGGGCACGGATCCTGGGAAGTGTGTCACAAAGATATCTGCATGCAGACGATCTCGATATGCAGCAAACCCAGTGGAAGAACATAGAACAAGGGATTCAATGTTTTAAGAGAAATGGCAGTGGCAGAGATTGTCTTCTCAGTTGACCTAAAAAATGTAAATCCAGACTTGGTACCATGTACACCCGGGATGTGGTGAAAACTTGTAAAAGCTTTGCACCTTTTCAGCATCTGTGCTACACGTATGCACTGTGACATCTCTCAGGATCTTTTGCCTTTGTGAGGCTGTAATGTGCCCACTGGTACAACGAGATGGGGAGGAGCAGGCAGAGAGCACGGCGATCTGACAACAGTTTGCAGGTTGCCTAAGAAAGAGGAGTGCCCCTTGAATGCACAGTAAATACAAGTTTCAGGGGCAAGCTCCGGGCAAGTGTGCTGTCCTGGCACAGTTTCTCCTAGCAAGACGTAGTGGAAAAGCTTTTCGGTACGATGCAGACAACAAGAGACGCAGAATACAGGGCTACAGAGCGCTCTGAAGGTAAGACCCTGGCCTGAGTGTCTTTTGGCAGAAGCAGCACCCCGGAGCCTATCGCTGCTGTCACAGTGATCTGTGCAAGAAGTAGCCACTTCTTCGCCTCCAGGCGATAGAGAGCACAGCAGCTTCCAAGAGGCAAAGAACGAAGCCACAAAGCACCAGGCTTGTGTGCACAGTGTTCAGACTGCTAGAGGATGGTGGCTGCCACTCGCCTGGCTGTTGAATTCACATTAGCATTCATATGGAAGGAGTTCATGGACAACTTTCCTGTGCTTCTACCTAGTCCTCCTGCAGCCCTCTGTGGAAATTCTTGCGCTTCCCTTTAGGCTCTGAGATCCAGAGAACTCGATGGAAGCTGCAAAAAAGAAGGGCACTGGTGAGTTTTTCAAGAAGCAAGAGCATACGCAGCTGACTGTGCTTGTGAATAAGCAGCTGCTGGATTTTTGCATTTTCCTTCACTGCATACAAAAGCTCGGTGCTCTGCTGCTTCATTCTTCACCTTCTGCGATCTGCACAGGACTGAAGCTGAGCGAGGGTATTTAGCTTTGAACCTTTTCAGTGTCTGTGCTACACGTATACACTGTGACATTTCTCGGGATCTTTTGGCTTTTCTCAAGCATCAATAAAATGATAAGTTTCCTCCTGTAGTTCTGACACGGCTGCATGTAATGCTGCCCACAGCACTTCCCTGTCTCTCAGGAGCTGCTGTGGACAGGGTGACAGATGAGGGAATTCTGCCAACAACAGGGTTTTCTTCTCTCTGATTTTGTCTTGCTGACCATTTTGCTGTCTTCTGAGGAGCTTGTGTATGAGGGCAGATGTAGCAGACTCCATAGAGCTTGGGAAAGCTCCATGGAGGATTGAGACTTAACAGTAGGAACTTCTGAGTCATGATGAGACAGCAAAATAAGCTCCTGTCTCCGACCCCCCATCCCTTAGTCTTATCTTTGTAACCTCATAGGTCATTCTCCCTAACCCTTACTATTGGACAAGTTTGGATCCCCTTATACCCTATAAAAAGGGGCTGTTTTAGCCCATTCGACAGAAGAAGAGCTGTTGCTGGGACCCTTCACAGACTTCCCAATAAACCATCGCTGTGGAACCCCCAGGACTTCTCCTTCTCCTCTCTCGCGGCTGCTTCAGCCTCAGCCAAGGGCACCCTACCTAGCAAGCAAAGAGCTGAGATCCTAAGAGAGCTCGCAATCACTAAAGAGCTGACAATCACCAAGCTTGCTAAAGGGTAGCCCACGGCGACGGCCACGAGCTAACTGGGTATTCAGGCACTCTGTCTCCCTGAGGGACTGGGCTCCCAGACCATCCTTGCATCGCTCGATAATAAGGCCAAGATCAAGGCTTTATTATAGGCAGAGGGGAAGTTGATGCTGATCTGGCTGGGAGAGTCACTGCTACTCCTTTCACCATGGTATCGAGGTGAAATTTTTATGCACTGGGGATGGGAAGGTCTGAAGTATTTACTAGGAGCAGTGGAGACTTCTCTTGGGAAAACCATGGTCAAGGGGAGCAGAGAGGGCAATTGCCTTTTTGACAGATCCCTGCAATTCCTTGCTTGGCAAAGGTAGGATCATGTTCCCCTCAGCAGGTGCAGGATTCTGTCAGTGCTGAAATAACTCAGAGAAAGCAGCTGCCCCTGTGGGATGGAGGACAACCCCTCCCTCCCTAATTTACTGTGTCTGGCATAGGACCACAATGGTCAAACCTTAATTACTGCCTGGTGGGGTCTTCTCCTGGGTTCTGGTATATTCATTCCTGTCTTACATGCTTCCACTCCCCACATCTCATGTTCCTTCATCATTTTGAAATCTTCACACACTGCTGGAGCAAGGTTTGCCATCTGTAAAGGCTGCCAGGGCTGTGTGTCCATGGGAGCATCCGGAGTAAGAGGCTGCATGGTGGCCCAGGACCCCTGTTCCAGTGACCTTCACCTCAGAGGAGAGGGGGACGTTGCTCCCAGCAGCCCTGGACAGGGGTAGCTGGGAGCCCTTGGTTTGGAGAGCTGAAAGTGGGACCAGGATGGAAGCAGCAGGTGAGTTCACAGCTGGGCACTGTTCCTTTGGCTTTGCTTTCAGTACTAAAACATAGAGTAACCTCTGGAAGGAGAGTTAAACACAACATAATGAGTGCTCTGTGCTGATCATCCCACTGGACTGCTGCAGAACAAGGCACCAATGCCAGGACTTCCCCACAGTTTTCCTTCAGCTGCTGGTGGCATAACCAGGGCACATGACAAAGGCAGAGGTGCTGCTTCCACTGGGTTTGTTCCAGACCAGCAATCTCATTTGAGTTTCTAGTGCAATAAATCACAGCTTCTTCAAAGCATCCCCCCTCCTACCCTTTTTGTGCAGTTTTGCTTGCCAGAGGTGCATCCTGCATGGTTCCCCTGTGCTGGAAAGGAGAGTATACAGCTGCAAAGATTCATTAGCACAAACACCTTCTACCATTAAAAAATGGGCCATTGAGTGGGACAGGGCTCTGTGCCTTGGGGAGAGCACTGCCAGGCAGTCAGGCATGTGGTTTTACAAAAATTTGGGCTACAATTTGAAGCAGTTTACGTTTTTACCACTCAACTGCAATGTCCCCTTTACAGCATTTGTCCTTTCGACCTGGATAGAAATCGACTCTCCCCCTGGTCTGCAGCCATTCTTTTGTGTTGGCAGCAGCTCTAATTATGCACCAATTAACCTTAATTAAACCAATTATTGTGTAACTGCACATGCAGACAATGCACCTGACCAAATGGCCTGACAAATATTGTCACTTTAAAGGCATAAACCCATATCAAATCCTTAACTGGAAAGTCAGATTGTAAATTGCTGCCAATTTTTAGCCCTTTGTTCTTAAAATGATTGAACAGGAATAGTGGCCAAATACCCTGAATGCTCCCAAAACCTTGGTTGAATTAATTTTCTTAGCTTCTGAGGCCAAAAGATGCTATTTGTTTAGGAAAAGGGAATTATGGAGCATCCTTAACTGTAACATTTGTCAGGCTGCTCTAGAGGGTATCAGAATGGTGGGCCCAGGTAGAGACACCAAGTTCCCCTTCTGGAGGATGGGTGATTTTGTGCAAATTGCTGGATTATTTGGCAATTCCTGCTGCCATCTGCCTTGCTGTTTGTCCAGAAAATGCTCCCTAAAGCTGGGACTGTCCATCGTGTTATGCCATGGGCTGCAGCTTGCACCCTGTAAGCAGTAATGCAGCCAACAGAAGGTGCTCGCACACATGGCTGCTCCAGGTTTCTTCCCAAAATGCCACACAAGCTTTCTGCAATTCGGGATCCAATTTTTATTATTCTTATTTTTAGGGATCTGCTTCAAACAGCAAAGTTTTTGCCTTAATTTCTCTGAGCCAAATAATTCTCTGGGACTGCTGGTGTGTGGGCAGAATTCTTGCCAAAGGGATTGCATATCTCCACTTTGGCCCTTTACAAAATTTGACATAGAGGAAATAAGTTGGACTATGAAAAATTCCAGGCTCTGCATCACTCATTTGTCCTCCAGTGAAAAAAAAACCCAAAGACCTTGAGAGAGAGCAGCAAGGGGAAAAAAATTAATAACTAGCACTGAATTCAGAATTTCCTGCTGTTTGTAAAATGTGTTTAGTTGGGGTCCTTTAATACATATTGACTTTCTGGTGGTTCAGCTTTTTGCTGATGAATGCTTGCCTTTCTGTAGTTAATCAAACAGGCTCTAGGCATAGAGCTTTGTGGGAAAATATTCTGCCTTGTGAATACAGCAAATAAAAGCAGAGCTAATTAAGCATGTAAATCATGCCCACATAAATCAGTTACTAACATGTTCCCTTGACCGCTGGCACTGGCTGTGGTGGGCAGGGGGATTTGCTGGATCCCTGTGCCCGGGGATTTACGGGAGCCCCGTGTCCATTCCATGCAAGGTGTCTGCTGTGAGGAACTGTGTGGGAGACGACACGAATAGGGTGGTGGGATGACGCTGGGATGGTGGTTGGGAGCTGAGGGTGGGATGCAGGGTGGCAGATGCTGAAGCAGCTCAATCCAGGGATGGGGACAAAGATTACCCAGACACTGCATGGCTCCATTTACAAAGGGATGTGACCCCATCAATCACTTACTGAAGCAGGTGGAAACACTTCTCTGGAATATAATGGTTTGGGATTTGGCCCAGAGTAAATCCAGTAAAAGGATGTAGCTCTGGATTAAAACACACTCCCAGAAGAAGGGACATGAGCTGCCCCACTTGCTCCTTACAGTACAGGCTCAACCCTGCAGCCCCCTGAGATGCCCAGCAAATATGGGGGGACTCGAGAGTGTTTGATGAGACTTTGTGGGAATGTTGAACATTTCACAGCAGGCATGGAAGCAAGCTGACTGCACAGTGGAGAAAACAACCAGGGGTTGGCCTGTCTGAGCGCAGAACTCAGGATAAGTGGCCTGGTGTGACGAAGAGAGAAAGAGGAATGAAAAACCTTTTGCAAATGAGGTAACAAAAAATGTGTTTTGGCAGCTGGACAGGTCTGTGAAATCCCAGGCAAAATATAGATGGGCTAAAAATTGCTGCCATCCTCAGGGACAGTGCTAATCCAAGATGTGCATGCAGAATTAAGATTTTTTTTTTCCCAGAAGAATTTTTTTTTTTTTCTTCCAAGCCACCCATCACCCTGCATTGGATAGCATCCCTGCACATCCCTGGCATGTGCAGGAGGGCCCAGGGGAGGTCCTGTGAGCTGCCCTGGCTCTCCATCTCCCTCACATTCCCAGAAACCCTGCACAGACACAGCAAGACCTTGAAAAGCATCTGAAGGCATCCAGCTCACTTTTCATTAAGGAGAACAGAATGAGCACCTGGATGGATCCTGGGGTGGGGGTGGGGGGGAGGGGGGCACAGGGGTGGGAGCAGAAGGAAGAGCAGGCTCTGGGCTCCAGGGCCAGATGAAGGTGCTTCTGGAGAGCTATGGTTGGGTGGGAAGCCACAGACAGCAGGCTACAAAATGACAAATGCTGAGCTACTCCAGATGTTTTTATTTTTAAATTAAATGCAAAATAAAAATTGTCCTCACCTTTTGCAAAATCTGGGGCCATGAGGTTAAAGAACACATTTTATCACTCCCACATGGTTGAAAGCAAGAGCCTGCAGGCATCTTCTGAGAGCTGGGCTCACTTTTCTGAATGCACTAAGCTGACCTTTGCTGCACCAGGCCCAGGAATCGCCTGCTTACCAGGACTTGGGTCTAGGCTGTCTTCTGCAGCCAATGCCATGCCATCTTCTGCCTTGAAAGCACCTTCTTTGGCTCTGGCAGCAACTCATCCTCCTTCTTGGAGCTGGGCCAATGGGCAGCCACAAACAGGAGTGGCCCCAGCATGAAGGAGAAGGAGGCTTGTGATGAAATTGTTGGACCATTCCCCTGGCTGGCTTCAGTCTGTGCTGCCTGGACACTTCATTTGTTGTTTCACACCTTGATGGCAGGGCAGAAGAGCTGATGGTTTCTGCTAGGACATGGTGTGAGTACTGGGGACAAGCTGCCCTACAGCTATGAGTCTAAAATTAATTTTAGTCCAATGCATTTAAGTCCAATGCATGGCAGTCACAGAAAGGAACCCATTAATGCCCTTGAAATCCTAACACACAAGTTATGAGTTGGCACTGTATGCCAGTTTTTTGCAAACCACAGCAAACTGCAGATGAGAAAGTGAGGCCATTAGGTTCCATACAGTATGAAGCAGTATGAAATAGGAAAGCAACTGAGAGCATCAACCCTGTTAAGTAGTCTCAGTATTCTTATTGACATTAGCAGAAATTTGCAATGAGTCTATGAAAATTACAAAGGAGGCAAAAGAAAAGGGAGCGATGACTACTCTGGCATAGTGTTTCCTAACAGGGATCTTCAAAATGTAAAGATTGCATCATCCTTTAAACTGAAGGAAGGTATTAAAATGACAGTAAGGAAATGACATCAAATGCTAGAAAGACCCTGGGCAGTGTACTTAATGATAGAAATGCTGCTGATGGAAAACCGAATAAACTGGCACCAATGCAGCAGCATTGTACTAAACCCCAGAAATGTCCACTGCTTCACTGTCTGCCATTCTGTTAATATGCACACAGCAGCTCTGCAACATTCCTACTGATCATCTCCTTGGCAAACTGTGAGTGAGGGTCTGTAGTGACGCAGAGTCCCCAGGCAGGTGCAAAGGAGAGACGCTTTATTGCAAAAACCATGCCTTTTTAAGCAGTCAGACCTTTTTTGGTTACATAGCTTTAAATCATAACAAACATAATTCAACCAACCACCATACACCATGATGTGAACACATGATGGTTATATAACTTGTTTTTCTACCTCTAATTCTTCTGGGTCACTTTCCCATAGTCCTTTTCTACTTAGTCAAAGTAACAGGCCTCAGCCATGGTTTTACAAGGCCTTCCTTTTGTAAGGTTTTACCTATATGCAACAGCAAACCACTAGTTTCTTCAGTGCCGAGAGTTTAGGTAGACAATTTGCATCTGCCCTTCAAGTGAAACATATTGTGGAGAGAAAATCCTATCAGAGATGTTCAGTCATTCCATTTTCTAGACAGACTAAATAAAAAGAAAAGCAAGCTATAGGATTGTGTACTTGCTATTGCAAAACACCTACTGCCATCTGACAATGAACTAGCAGAAAATCAGCAAAAATGAGACTTGAGGCAAACAACCCTTTGAAGGGAATGATGATGTGATAAATAAAAACAACACATTTCCAGGCTATCAAGATACTTTAGATGTCACCAAAAGATTGAGAGCAGAGGCTGAACTAATGGGGAAAGATTAAACGAATCCCAAGAAAAACATGACCAAAAATTTTGAAAGATACGGGCAACTGACCTGTTTAAGCCTTCAGGAAATCAGTGACTGCTGATTTAGATAGGCCATTCAAGTTAATTTACAGGTGCACCTTCTGCTCCCTTTTCACTTGTCAGCATCACAAGGTGAATTGTGACCATGAAGTCACGATTATTTGGATTATATTCTTATCTTTAGGAGAGAAGTACAGCAGCTGAAGAACCTATTACTGATGTGATATACAGGAACACAGATTTGACACATTTCATTCAAGTCCAATCACTAACAGTAATACTAAGAGGATAGGATTGGCATCTTTTCATGATGCTCTTCTTGTTTTACAGCCTGATGTGATTCTCGTGAAACTTTTTGATTTGCTTCTCTCTAAAAAGGGGAAAGTCCAATTAAATTTCCCTCCCTACTGGTGGAGGTTTAGCGCTCAGTTTGTTGAGCCTAAAAATGGAATTGGAACTAGCAGGAATTACTGTGTTTTAAGTGTCTGGTCTGTTCAGACAATCTCAGGTTGATAAAAGCCTATATGCTATTGGCTAAAGAATATTCTGTTTCCCCCAAGACCGCATGCATGCAATTTAATCAAACTTTCTGTAACAAACTCCAGTAATACAAAATCCAGTAATACAAAAGAGTCACAAATAGCAGGAAGAATTATTTCACCATTTAGGGAAGCAACCTTCTCACCTTCTTTTGGAGTGAGCATAATCTGGTAGCTGAAGTAACAAACTTGAGGACAGAAATCTCCCTACTACTGAAAAGTTGCTGACACAGGAACCACCTAAGCTCTGTGACTTTCCCCTTTCCATTCATTGGTCAAGCCTAGTAGCCTAAAATTTATGGGGTCAATCAAAGACAAATGCTAATCTAGTCAGAGGTCTATGAAAGGTCCAGAAATAATAGGAGTTCTTCTTAGACAATGGAAATGGAACCAGAGCTACCAATATGGTTACTTGCAACATATCCCTAAAATTCATTCCCTTATATTCATAACTAATGTATAGCCACCAGTATAATCAGGAAAAGATGAAACTTACTGATGTCAGCAAGGGAAGGATTTTAAAGAACTACTCCCGTTAATCATCATATAGACAGTAACTTTATCATTAAAATCTAAGCCCTTTTAGTAAGTATCACTTGTGGGAAATTCAGGACTCCTGGACAACTGACCAATATGATTAAGCAGAAGCCATTTATTGTTTACATTATGCATTTATACATTCTAACTCTCTGCATGCGCTAGTCACACATTTCTTATTGGTGCCTTTCTCTTGTCCACACGTTCTGCGTGCACGTCTCAGAAAATGTGTTTGGTTTCATTCCAGATACTTTGCCACCCCCCATTATCGAGTTCTTGCCGTCTTGGAATTTGGTTTTTCAGCTGCTTCTTTCTTATTTTAGCACAGTTTGTCTTAGTAACCTTGATGAATTCTAGAGGGCCCTGAGAAAATTCTGAGAAGAACAGTTACAAGCTGGATGGCTGGTGCACACTGTAGTCTAAGTGGTTCAGATACATTGCTATAATTCCCCTTTCTTCTTCTTCTTGCACCAACCAGACCCTTTCCACCGTATTTTCTACCAAGCGGCTCACAAATTTCATTATGCATAGAATAACACAAAACAATATAATAATGACTACTAGTAATAACAAAGCTCCCTTTGCGATATCTTTCAACCATCCAGTTATTCCCCATCCCTCAAACCATTCATCCAAACTCCAGTCATTCACAGTCAATTTCTTCATGTTATCTTGTAGTTGTTTGAGTTTCCTGTAAATAGATGCAGAATGGTCAGAGAGGTTCATACAACACATTCCTTCAAACTCCTCACACTCGTGCCCATGTGCTAACAATAAAAAATCTATAGCAGCTCTATTTTGCAGTGTCCCATGTCTAATACTACCTACATCAGTGAGCATCTGATTTAAAATAGCTGAAGTTAGGCTTAGTTGTTTGACCGTCCAGCATCCCAACTTATTAAGCGTAGCCGAAGTTTGAGCAGCAGCAACACCTGCAGTAAGGAATGATGCTATTATTCATGCTGGAGTGCCCCAAAACTCTACACAATTGTCACAATCAGGTCTTAAGCTTGTGATTGCTGTTTTAGTTCTCTTGCTATGTCCGACTCTCCAAATAGTCTGATTCAGCATTTTGCACATGCTAGCAGCAAACATGGTTAGTTTTCCTAAGTAACAAGGACCACCAAATGAATTATTTACAATTGCAGACCATGCCCTATCTTCACAGATTAAAAAGACACCTGGTGGAAGCTTTCTTACAGTTGCATTTGCACCAGCACTTCCAGGATAAGTCCAATTGTGGCAATGTTTGGTCACATTCTGATACCATGGAGAATTGGGATTAAGGATGACACTATTATTTTTGGGTCGTGGGACTAGAACATTGCTCATATAAGTTGATTTTGGGTTTAAAAAGTAGTTAAAAAACAGGCAATAATTTCCAGGTACTGATCCTAACAAATCTAATTCTTGGGGCTCTAGTCCACTTTCATTCTGTGATTGTGTTATTACACGTGCTTGGAAGCCCTCGCCGTTTGGCTTAATCCCCAACCTTTAGCATATGTCCAATTTTGTACCACCCCTGGTTATGTTACACCAGCGATCCTCTGCACTTGGTTTATTTGCTTCCACGTATGGTTTTTCTCCAACTCCTACTCATTTTGCAAAACCAGTAAAGTCACTTATTGGGATACCAATTAAACATTTGTGGAAAGGATCTCCTGGCATGGCTAAGGATAAACAAAAGGAATCCACCCCAGTAGCATTGGCCCAAGTAAGCCACATATCCTGTCGATGTCATCCCAGTGGGTTAATGTCTTCTGCAGTACAGATGTTGCCACATATCACAAGTAACAGAGAGAAACCTGCACAAACCCGCGTTCCTGATGGCAGATTGCAGGAGCCACTTGGCACTGTCAAACCAGTCCGAGTTGGCACTGGTGCCAGCTTGGATCTGGGGGGCATCATGCACAATGTAGAATTTCAGTAGCCAGCCGGCCACTCCGAGCCACAGGCCCCCGAACACAAACTCAAGCCCTTTTCCCGAGGAAACAAAACTCACCAGTCCAGGTTCGTGATGGCAGATTGCCGGAGCCACTTGGCACTGTCCAACCAGCCCGAATTGCAAGTGGTTCTAGACTCGGTCTGGGAAGCACTGCGGAGTTTCAGGAGCCAGCCCTCCACTCCTGGTCACAGGCCCCCGAACACCATCACCGGCCCTTTTCCCAGGGAAGAAAAACTCAACAGCCCAGGTTCCTGGTTGCAGATTGCAGGAGCCACTTGGCACTGTCAAACCAGCCCAAGTTGGCAGTGGTGTCAGCTTGGGTCTGGGAGGATTCCTGCACAATTTGGAATTTCTGGAGCCAGCCAGCGACTGCTGGCCACAGGCCCCTGAACACAAACTCAAGCCCTTTTCCCTGGCAAACAAAACTCAGCAGCCCAGGTTCCTGATGGCACATCTAATTTAAGACTATTCTTCATCCTTAACATTGGCAAAGAACTCTACCCCTATGCAATTAGGGATAAAATCCAAACTGACTGTGCCTCTTGCTCTTTGTACTCTTCTTCTATTCCGTCTTCTTTGGTTCTTCTCCTCCCACCTTCGCTTTGTTTGTTCCCACTGCTCAGGTCTAACTCCCTGTCATGGGTTGACAGGAAATAGGTTTTCTGGGAATGGAGTGGTCAGAGGCCAATGGGTGCTCAGATTCTGAAATTGGCACCTGTTTTGGCCATTGGGGTATTGGTTACGCCTCTGAGAACACAGGGGTTAAAAGCAGAGCTGTCCTCTGGGAACTGCCTTTTGGTTTTCCAGCTGGGGAGCTGGTCAGACCTCCCCCGTCTGGCCCTGCCGGCTGGGCGGGGGAGGGGACCTGCGGCCTTGAGGTAAGCTGAGTTTTGGGACAGAGAGGGGCTTGAAGGCCCTCGGGATGGAAGGGTGGAGGTGCACCAGGAGCCTTGTGCAGTCCTCCCAGCAGAGAAGCCCCACCAAGAAATTTGGGCAGCCCCCCCCCCCCCCCCCCCCCGGGAGATGAGAGACAGAAGCCGTGCTCAGTGTATGGGGCTGTGGCCTTGAGGCCTCGGAGTTGGCGGCATGCCTGGCTCGTGGAGAATGGGAGGAAGGTGCAGCGGAGAAAGAGCCTGGCCGCCTGTAGAAGCCTTTAACCCCTGTTTGGACAATGAAAATCTTGCAGAGCATTGACCCTTTCTGGAGCAAGAAATAGGCAGGTGTGTTGTGAATGCGGGGTTGTGAGAGAACTCTAGATGGCAAGAGATAAGGAGTGGCTGTTGCTGGACGCTTTTTGTCAGCCATGGACAGAACCATGCTTCCTTGTGACACAGAGGCTGCATCCAGGGGGAGGCGGTGGCTCGGACCGAGAGGGTTCAGTTGGAGACCCCCCGGCCCCAGGGGGTAGAGAAATATGGGGGGGACAAAGGATGTCCCGAAGGTTCAGCGTTGGAGACCCCCCGGCCCCAGGGGGTAGAGAAATATGGGGGGGACAAAGGATGTCCCAAAGGTGAGACTGTGCCTTTTTGGAAGGAGACAAAGCATCCTTAAAAAGACAACCCTTGAAGCAGCTCTGGTCCATGTTCATGTGGTGAGAGCACTGGACATGAAAAGGAAGAGGTCACCATGGCCCAAGAAGGACTTCTGCTCTTGATAGACTGAAGATTGAGTATTTATAGAGTGATGATGGACTGAGAGTTGAACTTTGAGAGATGTATTGGGAGAATCTGGTAGGGGGGAGGAGGAAATGCTGTTGTGAAGTTTTCATTGTCCGTGTGTGTGTATGTGTCTGTGTGTGTGTGTGTCTTGTTTGTAGTTTAGTTAATAAACTTTTTGTTCCCTCTATTCGTAAGCTAGAAGCCTGCTTTGCTTATTCCTGGCCCCATCTCACAGCAGACACCAGGGAAGAGGTATTTTTCATGGGGGCGCTGGCATTGTGCATTGTGCCAGTGTCAAACCATGACACTCCCCATGTCCCAGGAATAAATATTCCTTTTCCGCCTTCAATGGCTGTGGCAGTACCAGTTGTTGGTTTCTCTGGGTCTGGACTGAGGGCACCTGAGACAGTAGTTCATGTTTGGTCTCAAGTGTTTATTATTTCTTATCAGTAAAACAGTCTCACTACTGTGAGTTCAGCAGCTTTTCATTAGAAGGCACAAAATGGCTAACAATCTCTTGTTACAAGGTCTTTTAAGACTAAACTATCCAACTAAGAACTGACACCTAGATTATTTTCCCTTTTAACCAAATAACTGATCCCAAAGAGTCCGCAATGCAGACTTTTCTGCCCAATTACAAAATGCCACCGAAACCCATGAAGAAGAAGGAAGAAGAAGCATGAATAAGAAACCCAGGAGGACACCCTGTGCCCTCCATCTTGCTTCCATCCACAACATACTAAAAATCCCAAAACCTAAATTTCTCACCAAGTGATACACCTACACTACTCTCTATAATCTATTTCACACTTTTGTGGATTCTAGTCTATCTTGAAGTCTAGGAAACTTTCTCCATGAATGTGGGTCAAAGTCAGTGCTCCCCTGGGGGTCAGGGCACCCCAGAGCAGACAGAGAAATATTCCCAGTGCCCTGGGCTTCCACAGATGGCCTTGATCTTATTCTCTCTCTCCTTTTTCTTGAGCTTCCGAAGTTGGTTATGATACCGCTGAATAGCCTGTCCCAATTGCTCCCAAGACTCAAACAAATTCAGCGCTTCTTGACAGGTTTCAGGGGAATTGACCGTTATTCCTGTCATTTGGGAGAACACACCCAGGTATTAAATTTTTGGGAGTGCTGATGTCTGCACTCTATACACTTTGGGAAGCTCCTTCCTTTAAACTCACACCACCTATCTGATCCACACCCCACATATTCTAATCTCATCCAAGGAAAACAAAAGCGTTCACAATTCTGAGGGCAATTGATGTTTTCAGGTAGCGCTGGTTGTTGGTTCATTGTTGATATTAGGGATCAGAGTGTCCTTCTCAAGCCAGGGAGGAACCCATTTCACTGGTATCCATCAGGATTCTTTGTCTGTAATGATACAAAACATAACCCCTGTGGAGGAATGGTTGTGTGACAAGGGTCACGTAGACATGCTCCAGATGCATGAAGAAGTTTGGAAAGTAACGAACTCAGCTAATCTGAGTTATTGATGTAGCAAGGACACTGTATCCTTGAGCACAGATACTGTGGTTAATAAAAGCATGAGAAAAAGAGAATGTAATTCTTAAGGAATGCAAACAAAAGGTGGAGCTGACATGTACAAAATAACCAATAGAGTGCTTTGGTTACAGAATATGTATTAGCTTATTATCTCACTGTATAAAAGTCTGATGCTCTAATCAATAAACGAAGCTCCCTGATCCCTCATATTGAGAGCCCGAGTCTTCCCTCATCGTGAGAAACCCCTTCCCCACATCAGTAAATCTGCAGGTCCTTCCCATAACCCTGTCATAGGATTTTTAAAACGAACTTTTGGTTGGTCCTGTAACAATTCAGAATCTTGCTGCAAACCTGAGTAATGTGTTATGTTTTGCAGAGATAAACAAAACTCCACAACTTTTGAGAAAGTTGTAAAGCCGGTATGTTTATTACAGCGCTGGATGCATGTGGGAATCGTTCCCCTAAAATGACATGCGTACTTCTGGGGACTTCAGGTCCCTTTTTATCCCCCTCTCAAATACATATGCATACAATTTCACAATAGATTCATACATATTCATTTTTACGAATTACGCGGGACATTTGCCGCTAGTTCTTCTTTATCAGAAAGAATTCCTAGGTCAGGTTGACCTGCTCTTACAGCAGTCTCTGTCTCTCTCTATCACCCTCTGTCTCCCCCTCCTTATCTCTGTCCTTCACTGAAGCAGTTTCTCTGAGCCTGGGCTTTTGCAGTCAGACTACACAGCAAGCTACATGCTTAAAGATGTAAATTCCACCTAAATCAAAATGGATTTCTGCAGTAAACCATGGCTCTCTGGGCTTTGTATGGGTCCAATCCAGCTAGCTCGAACCCAAGCCCACACGGTCTTGCATGGACAGAAGTAAGAGATGAGAAGCGCTCTTCTCCACATGGGGACGAGTATCCTGTTTATTGGCTTGGGACAGGACACCTTTGGTGACGGCAACCACCCAGGTAGAAAAAGAGACCGAACCACACCTGCAGTGGGGTTTTATGCCCGAGGGGATGGGGGCGGGGAAAGAGGACCGAGGCCAATGGGATAACATTGGGGCGGGGCGAGGGGAGGGGTGACCAAGGAATAGATCACCAGGTGTGTATTGGCGGGGGGGGGGGTGTATGAGGGAGAGACTATGTGAAGGGGGAGGGGAAAACACCACCCACATGACCTAACATACTCAGTAAAAATTTTCCATCACCCAGTGCAAAACAACAACTAAATAAACTATTTAGTGCAATACAACAGATTTCTACCCTGGAAAATTTCCACTCTGCCTCAGTTATTGCTGGTTGTTCACTACGATTACCTACTAACCGTAGATGATTCATAACACAGACTGCTTTCAGCACTCTGTCCTCTGGGCTCAGCCCATCCTTCCCCATTTTTTGTTTATCAAGCAGTCCTTTCAGTACCTGATGTGTCCTTTCAATGATACCTTGTCCTGTGGGGTTCCCTGGAATACCTGTGCTATGCTTCACCCCCCAACGAGCTAAGAAATCCTGACCCATTGTCTGTTTTAATTTTCTGAGGCAAACCCGTGATGGCAAAGCAGCCTTGCTGGTGTTGAATGACAAAATGAGACCCTTTGTTTGTCATAGGAGTGGCCCAAATCATGGCAGAAAAGGTGTCTATGGTTACACAAATGCATTTAAAATGACCAAAAGAGGCATAGATAGTTACATCAGTTTGCTACAACTGCAAGGGCCCCAGGCCATGAGGGTTGACTCTAGGACCCAATCTGCCAATCCTACCCTGGCACTGTGGACAGGTTGTGACAATTCCTTGAGCATCCTGCAGCAATATTCCAAATTGTTTGGGTAAAAGTTTACTTTGTCCTAGGGTGACGTTATGATGCTTGTATCCCCATTCATGTGTTCTGTTTATGCTGGATATTATGTTCTGTGCCTTTAAGACTGGCTCTGAAGAGTGAAAGTTTTGTTTGGATTTCTTATCAGCCACTCCCTCATGGCCGGCGGGACACAGAGACGGGGCAGTACATAGTGCTGCTTTTGCTTTTTTGCTTTTGCTTTTTGCTTTGCTCTTGCTCTTGCTTCTGCTTTGCTTCTGCTTGCTCTTGTTTCTGCTCATTAGTTAGTTTAGCTAAACAGTCCAAATTTCTTCCTGGACTGTTTCTCCTTTCTTTTCTTTTTGGACCTACTCAAACCTGCTCCGGACTGGGACCTGGGAACACCGAGTGTTTGCACCCTGTGGCTGCAGCGGCTGCCCCAGTGCCGGAGGGACTGAGAACAGAGCGACCACCCCCAAGAGAGACTTTCTGAATTTGTCATCTTTTTCAGAGTGGTGAAAGAATGGTGTCATCCGGTATTGTTCATTTTGTGTGCTGGGGAGTGCTGTGCCTGTTAAACAGGTTCTTTCCATTTCTCTCTGAGGAATTCTTCCTGAACCAGTTGGGGGGAGGGGCCGTGTGGGTTTGCTTTCTGGAGGGGCCCCCCTTTGGAGATTCTCTCCCAAATTTGCCCTAAACCAGGACAGGTGAAAAAACTTGTGAGCTCTTCTAGCTTGGCCAAATTTATCAATATTAGGAGAAGCAGAGGCCCAAAGTGGTGCCACTAATTGGTCAGCCTTTTCGTTTCCTAAGACTAGGCCTTCCGTCAATCCAGAGTGACTCCGTATATGGGTAATAAAATAATCTTGTTTGTGAGAATAAAGTAACTGCCATAGTTGCAAAAATATTTGCCACAATCGCCAGTTTTGAATTTCCTTTAGCAATGCTTGCTCCATGAACTCAACAACACCTACCACGTAGAGAGAATCAGAAACAACGTTAATGGGATCATTGGGCCATTTTTCAAACACTCTAATAATGGCACATAACTCAAGAACCTGTAAAGAATCTCCTGGTCCCTCAAGGATTTCACTGAGCCATTCGTCTCTGTCCTGACAAGTAAAGCCTACTTTAGAAGTTTTTCGACTGGCATCACTAAAAACCATGAGGCCTTCTACAGGTTGTTTTGATAGTCAAGGAAGTTCTTGCACCTGTTGATGCAAAGAAAAAAGCTTGTGAGGGGCAAAATGAGTGCTAATAATACCTGGAAAGTTTAACAATGCCCATTGTAAGGTGTCTGAATTCTGCAATCACCATTGTAAAAAGTCTTTTGTTAGTGGGACAAGAATATTTTGGGGTTCTATTCCTGCAATTTCCAGTGTCCGCTTTTGTGCCTTGATCACAATTTTTGCTATAGCTTCCATTTGTGTGGTCAAGGATTGATTCAAATTACATGGTAAAAACACCCATTCCAGGATTTTTAGTGGCTGATTAGCCTGGCTATCCCACTGCATTAGGATAGCCATCACATGTTTTTCTCTATTCAGCAGGGCCATGGACAATGGTAAATTAGGGGACCAACAATCTGCAAAGGAATTACCCAATTTAGTAGCAATTTGAGCCAAAGCCTTCTGTTGTTTTTCAGTTAGTTTGTGCAGCAAATTGGCCTGATTTCCCCCTTTCAATAATGGCATTAGGGGCTCATGGTCTTCATTAGTAATGCCACAGGTGCTACAAATACTCTGTATGCCCCAAATTAACTTTTGAACTTTCAAGGATCTGAATTTCCATACAAATAGTTAACTTTTGGGGCCAAATTTGGGCTTCAGTAATAAGCATACCCAAATATTTCCATAGGGCTTCTTGTTGGACTTTTTCCAGGGCAATTTGAAGACCTGCCTTCTGCAATTGTTGTTGTAAGGCAGGTAACAGGGTTGCTGTATCCAGGTGTTCTCCTGCTATAATAATGCTATCCATGTAATGATAGGTAAGATACTGTGAGTACTGTTTTCTCATGGGGCTAGTGCCCAGGCAACATACAGTTGGCACATCATGGGAGAATTTCGCACCTATTGTGGCAATACAACCCATTGATACCTTTTTGCTGCCTCTGCTTTCTTAATGGATGGCACTGAGAAGGCAACCTTCTCACTGTTGTCCTTGTGCAGGGGGATTGTGAAAAAGCAATCTTTTAAATCAATAATCAACAGTTGCCTATTGACAGGTAATGTTGATGGTGAGGGTAGGCCAGGCTGCAGGGGTCCCATATCCTGCATTACAGCATTAATCGCTCAAAAGGTCACGTAATAACCTCCATTTTCCTGATTTTTTTGGAATTGTAAAAATGGGTGTGTTCTAGGGGCTCGTAGAAGGTACGATATGCCCCCTTTCCAATTGCTCATCAACCAGTTCATTAACATGGGCAAGCTTTTCTTTAGACAGTGGCCATTGATCAACCCAGATTGGTGTTTCTGTTAACCATTTTCATTTTAGGGTTGGCTGCCTCCGAATCACCACTGCAAAAAACCCTCATTGGTGAGACAGAAACCCATCTGTCTCAGCAGCCAGATTGTTGTAGTCATCACATAAGATCTCACCTGAGCCCAAACATGTGCATCCTTATCAACCCATACTGTTAAGAGTGTTTTACTGATTCAAGTCATTTGCACACCCCTATTAATAAAGCTTCTGGTATGGCCTTATTAATATCGGGAGCCCAGTCCCCAGGGGGACAGGGAGCCCGAGATGCCAGGTGTAGCTCAGGCCAAGGCCGCAGGCTAAACCCCCTTAGCAAGCTGATAGAGAAAGTGATTGCAAGCTCTTAAGTGATTTCAGCTCTGCTTGCTAGGTAAGTTTGCCCGGGCGGAGGCTATAGCAGACGGAGAGAGGAGAAGGAGTCCTCGGGTGTTCCGCAGCGATGGTTTTATTCAGGGGAGGCGCGAAAGGGTCCCGGGTCAGCTCTTCTTCTACCGAATGGGCTAAAATATGCCTTTTTTATAGGGTTGGAAGTGATCTAAATTTGACCAGTGGTAAGGGTTAAAGTAACCTAGCCTATAGGGTTACAGGGATAGGCTTTAGGGCGGAAGTCAAAGAGTTAAGAAGTAGAATTGCTGTCTCATCATTCCTTTTGTTCCATTCTCCATGAAGCTCTGCCCATGTCCAGAAAGTCTACTACACACCCCTCACCCCCATAACTGGTGTTCCCAGGGTATTCAGAGGCCATGTTGTAGGCCATGTAAACGAGGGAACAATGGTGACATCTGAACCTGTGTCCAGCAATGCAACTTTTGTCATGAGAGCTCCTCCATCGGGGTGCTGAAAATTAATGGGTTTAGTTGTTTTTGCTCCTGACAGTGGTAATGTACACATTACCTGAGGGGCTCCTGTTGACCCAAAACCTCCAACCCCCCCATGCATGACCCCTGTTTCAGAACCTTGGCCTCAAAGGGAACTAACTGTGCCAGTCTAGTGCCTTTTGCAATATTGATAGGTGGTGTCCAAGTCTGCACCATTATCTCAATATTGCCTAAATAATCTGCATCAATCAGTCTAGGTAAAAAAAAAAAAAAAAAAGCCTTGTTTTGATGTGGATGATCTTCCTATCAGTGGAGCACTAAATCCATAGCCCAACGGTCCATTTGCTGTTGATGGTATGACCTCTACATTGGTGTTTGTCAAAGCGATGTCTACTGCTGTCTCCATGTCCACTCCTGCAGATCCTGGTGTTGCTGAGTGGAGGACGTCCAGGCAACCACCTGGTTGGGGGGGGAGCATTTGTGTCATTGTGCATTCCCCCTTCATGCTCGGTTTCATGTTTCAAAGGGGTTTCCATCTCTTGTATTTTGATTTACATTCGCTGGTCCAATGCCTGAACTTGTCACATCTGTTGCATTTTGTTTTCGCTTATGGCTAGTGAAGCAATAGAAGAACTTCTTAGTTCTAGAAACTGTTACTAATCAACACAGACTGTTGCTCAGCTAAAGTTGTGTTAAATTCCTGAAGCCAGAGAAAGAGAACAGAGACTTCATAGAATTAAGAAGAGTTTCTTTTTCTTTCTTTTATACAGCAAAAGGGAGAGCATATTAGAGTGGGGCATAGAGTAGGCGATTTGGGAAGTCTGTACTGTCTGATTACCTCAGCCAATGGGGCAAATGCAATGGGAAACAGAATAAAAAAGGGGTTGCATCCCCCAACCACTTGAAAGACCCCATGGGAAATGCACCATGGCTTCTCCTATTATTCCAATAAAGTTACGGGACTCCTCTGTCTCTTTTTGGGACAAAAACCTCTGGCATCAGGGATTAATTTTCCTAAGAAAATGGGCACACATCTGGGGTTCTTCCGCCATCCCATGGCAGTGAATGGGAGCTCAAGGCACCCCTCAGCCAGCTTTGGTGATCAGTTCCCTCTGGTGACAGCCAGCACTGGGCAATTGGTTGAGTACCCAATAGTGTCCACTCGAGACAGACGAGTAGTGGGCTAGAGGGTCCATGAAGAGTCCACAGGGAAGGACCACTGAAAATGTCACCAATCAATGGGATTTTTGGGGAGTAAACCTGAGAGGGCACCCATAGAGGGTAGCATAGATAAAGCCAGAAACGGATCCTGGCAAAAGGGATGACGATCCAGAAAGATCGCCAAAGAATCCCTTGGGAGAATGTTGAGGTACTTTGCACCTTCTCCCAGAGGTAATTAAGGATAATCCATGCCTGGGGGGCAATAAGGGGAGTTGAGAAGGGGTCTCAGCAACAGGGGACAGATGGTGTTGGTATGTTGGGAAAGGATTGGTTGAAGTAGAATGTGGAGGAATATGGTTAAGGCAAGTAGTAGTAGAAGGCATTTATCATCAAAATTTGCCAGCTGATCCAGATGCAGGTTCTTTGTATCCCCAGCTTCCAGGACAGGGAAAACAAGGAAGTCAGGATTAAGAGGTGTTTCTTTATGGTGGGAAGTGGCAGGACCAGGCACGGAAGTGCGGGACTGCAAGCATGGGCTTGGGGCTTGTGGGGAGGTGCAGGCCCAGGCTGGGGCTGCGGGGCAGCCAGGGCTCAGTGCCAGGCAGCACCTGACCCCACCGCCACCCCCACCCCCCCTGCTCTGGGCAGGGATGGCAATGGCCCCTGAGCCCCATGAGGCTGCTAGACGTCCCAGACCCCATGAGGCTGCTGGACACCCCAGCTGCCTGTGGTGCTGCCAGTTGTGCCTGCTGGGTGTGCTGGCAGGGGCCACATTTGGACACTGTGGCAGGATGGGGACTGGCTCTAGTATATGGTGTATGGCAAAGAGGGTGAGTACAAAGAGGAGGAGCAAAGAATATCTTGGAAATGCAAATTATACCTGGTAGGATTAGGATTTTCTTTTAAGGACTTTGTTTGGGTCACTGGAGAAACAAATGATTTTGAGCTGTGTGAGAATGAGCACTCACAGGCAGTAGCGGGGCTGGGCGCTAGAAAGGGCAGAATAAAGCTGCTGGATGAACTGGTTATAAAGATACAGAAAGTGTATGTAAGAAGGGATGAGGAAAAGGTGAAGGCAAAGATGATGGCAGTGTTCTTACTGCTGTGGAGGGATAAACCACCGGGCCCAAGGGAGCCCCTGGGACAGAAGGGACAAGTTTGGCCACAAGAATGGGGGCAGAGGCATTCCCTCCTCAGCAGGGGAGAGCCCACCCAAACAGTGTCTTGGATGGAATCAGGGTACCATCTGCAAGGACACTGAAAGCAAGATTGCCTGCAGAAACAACTGGATCCTCAGGAGGATCAAGTCCAGTGATGAATGGAGTTGGGTTTTTTGGGGTGTCAGGGGTTCCCGTTATAGCAGGTGAAGCAAAGTACGGAATAAATAGACTCCACAACCTGATGTAGTTATAAAGTGGGTATGTATGTCAGCGCGTGGCACAAGAGAGATAGCTCTCGTGAAAACTTGTGCCCCAAGCCTCAGTCTGATCCACATCTTTATTCACAAAGGTGTTCCATATGCAATACATTACACAACCTTTTCATACATATTCAAGCCCTGGCCCCGCCTGTCCTCGCCTCGCATGGTAATTAGATCCACACCCTTCTGGGCATGTGTTTTTTGCTGTGGTGGTTGCACGGGGGGGTCTTTGGTGGTCTCTGAGGCCGAAGATTGTGGTCTTCCTCATGACTGAACTTTTGAACTTTTCTCCTTTGTGCATGTGCTTTTGGTCCCTTGGTGCTTATCTGAGTACGTCTGTCGGTCTTGATGAGCTTGGAGACAGAGGAGCCCCTTTATCTGTGTTTCTTGCATCCCTTGGTCTTCTCCTGGTATTGTTCTTTATGCAAGAAGCTTCAGAAATTTGCATTTTCCTATGCCCTTTGTACCATGGCAGAGGTTTCTTAAGTAAAAAGGTTAAAATTTGACACATAATTCTACAAGCTAAAATTTAAATGCTTAATTCATATTGCTAACTCAAGTGAACTCCAAAAATCTCTATTTCACAGGACCCACCACACTGGAGCCCTTGATAACATTTAGGGTGGGTCCGGAATGGGAGGAGGTGTTTTCCTGATAGACACAGGAGCCTCTCAATCCACTTTGAATTTTATCATTTAAAGGGAAAAATTGTCAAGAAGTTCTTCAATTATTCAGGGGGTAAGTGGAAAAGAGGTGGGAATGTGGGGGTTAGGTTTGAAATGCATGAATTTATGTTTGTTCCTACTTGTAATTATAAGTTACTGGGAAGGGATTTGCTGGGAATGCAAAATAACATTGTAAAAAGTGATACAGAAACTAACCCTATTGTAACTTTCTGTCAAATATCTGAGAGAGCCTATGCTGCAGTAAACCCACAAGTTTGGGCAGTCCCAGGGAAATCTGGAAAATTAACTATGGAGCCTCTCCAAACTACTTTGAAGCAACCCGGATAAGTGGTTTCTAAAAAGCAATATCCTCTTTTCCAAGGCAGGGAAAGAAGGGGTTGCAGCTTATTACTAAGTCCCTGTTAAAGGCAGGTCTTTTGGAGCCATGCATGTCTCCCTATAATACTCCTGTCCTGCAAATTAAGAAACTGCATGAATGGACATCAGAAAGAACGCAGAATTTTAAAGTGTTAAGGGGGAAAAAAGCAGATTAACTGAAGCTTGTGCCCTAGCCCTTCTGGACAGGCAAAAAGAATTTGAATTCTATGTGGATGTTAAACAGGACCATACTAAATTAATTTTACTATGGGAACACTGGATTACACAGCAGCCTGTTGCCTACTTTTCTAAGATGTTAAACCCAGAGGCCAGGAGGCTGGCCTCGTTGTCTGCAGAATTGTGCAGCTATGGCTTTAATAGTAACTGAAGCCCGAAAACTGATGACAGGAGAATGTTTTATGAGACTTATGAAAGTCTCACATCGAATTAAAGTTTTGTGAAGTGAAAAAGACTCTAAGTGGATGTCCAGGGCTTGGTTATTACAGTCTAAAACTTATTTAATGGAACAGAAAGATTTAGGATTGAGAAGTGGGGAAGGGTTTAACTCAGCCTCCTGTTAAACAAGGACTTTGAACAGTCCTGGAGCAGGGGGCCAGGAAGAAACCCATGACTGCATTCAAGTGATAGATCTCCAGACCCGGGCTAGGGAAAATTTAGGAGACCCCCCCTGGCCTAAGGGAGAAAATGTGTTCATTAATAAGCCTTCACGGGTAGTAGAAGGGAAGCAAGTTACAGGAGACGCTATTATTAAGGGAAGGAAATTAGAAGAAGGGAGGATGTTGCTGCCCACATGGTCAGCTCAGACTGTGGATCTGTATGTGCTTGTAAGAGCCTGTAAATTAACATTCTTACTGATTCTAAGCATGCATGTGGAGTGGTCTCACATTTAGAAATCTGTGGGAGGAAAGAGGTTTATTAACCTGCAGGGGAAAAATCATTAGTGCATGAGAGCTTAATTACTCCTCTCTTGGAGGTGGTGAATTTACCAGAAAGGGGCCAGTGATGTATATTAGGGGACATCATGCAGGGTACTCTGAGGAGGCAATAGGCAATCGACTGGTGGATGAAGAAACTCAGAAAGGAATACTTTTGCCAAAACTCTTGAAGACCCTCCCTTTGCTCCTAGTGACTCAATCACTGCCAGAGAAACTGTCTTTTCCACCAGAGGAGCAGGAGATAATTAAAAAGAGTGGGGCCGAGAAAAAAAGCGAATAATTGGTTTACAAGGGATGGCAAACAATGGAGACCAGAAGCTTTGGCCATACAAGTATTAGAACAACTCCATGAAGGGAGTCATTGGAATTCTCAAGGATTGTCAGAAGCGTTCCTCAAGATGTATTTTGCTGTGGGTCTTTTTCGTCTGGCAAAAGCAGATGTTGATGTTTGCTTGATTTGTGCTTAAGCCAATAACAGGGTGTCCTAAGTTGATAAGGAAGTGAGTTTTTTGGGAGGTTGTGGTCAAACCAATCAGTGCTCAGATTTGAATATTGGCACCTGGTGTGGCCACTGAAGATGTGGATACGCTTCTGAGAACACGGAGTTAAAAGCAGAGAACTGCCAGGGGAACTCTCTCTTGGTTCCGGTTGGTGAAAGAGGTCAGACCTCCCCTGCCCAATTGCGGGCTGGGTGGGGGAGGGGAAGCCATGCAGCCTGGGTTGATGTAGGCTGGAGCCTTGGACAGAGAAGGGGGGTGAAGGGCCCTGCAGGATGGAAGGGTGGATGAACACTGAGAGGCATCGGGCAGCCCCCCCCCCGGGAGAGAGAGAGAGAGAGGGAGAGAGCCTGTACCTGTGCTTGTGCCACCTTGAAATTTGATATCTTGTGCTGGCAGCACAGCCGAGAAGGAGAAAGGGGAGGGGGGGGTGCGGCGAGAAGGTGCCCGGCTGCTGTGGGAGTTCTGGGCAGGCAGAGCCCAAGATTTTAACCCTTTTCTGGGACAATGAAAACTTTAAGAAGCACTAGTCCTCCTTGATTTGAACAAGAAGAGAGACAGACATGAAATAGAAGGAAATGGGTGAGTGTGGTGAAGGTCTGAGCAAGTGAAGGATGTCAGAAGAAGATGGGGAAGAATCCTAGGTGGGAGATGATGGAGTGGCCTTTGGTTGGACTTTTCTTGCATAGCCATAGATGAAACCAATTTCCTGTAACACAGAGACTGCATTTGGGGGGAGGCAATGGCTTGGAGCCAAGAGAGTGCAGTGATGTTATGTGAAGCAGTGGCATGAACAGAGACAATGGATGAGGAGGATGTGGTGGTGCCCTCTGTCTTCAGTGAAGAAGATCTCTGTTCTCAAGACCCCTCAGCCCCAGGGGGTGAATTTGGGGGGGACTGGTGTCCCGAAAGTGAGAGACTGTGCTTTTTTGGAACTGGGCAAAGCATCCTTAAAAGGGGAACCCTAGAAGCAGCTCTTGTCCATGTGCAGTGGTGAGAGCACTGGACATGGAAGGAAGAGGGTCATGAGGGTAAATGTTCTCCGGGCGGTGCCACGTGTGGCATGGAAACACAAGAGGTTTCAACTGTGTTTCCTGGGGAAGCCTATGGTACAAGAGGGACTCCTCTCTCCTTGATGAACTGAGAGTTGATTATCTGAGGGGTGGTGATGAACTAAGAGTTGATCATCTGAAGGGTGGTAACTGGATTGAGAATCTAAGGTTTTATTTTGTGCTGTGGTGGAAATTAGGGGGGAGGAGGAATGTTTTGGAAGGTTTTCATTCTGAGTTATGTGTGTGTTCCTTTTTACATATAGTTGTAGGTTAATAAAGTTTTTTTCTTTATTTTCTAAGCTTGAGCCTGCTTTGCTCTGTTTCTGGTCACATCTCACAACAGACACTGGGGAGAATATATTTTCATGGGGGCACTGGCATTGCGCCAGCGTCAAACCATGACACAGGGTTACAAAGAAAGCTGCCAGGGGAGGGAGGCCTTGGTCTGTATGTCCCTTCTAAAGATGCCAAGTGGATTTTACTGAGATGTCCCAGGTGGGAAGGCTTAAATGTCTTCTGGTGATAGTATATCACCTAACAAGGTGGCCAGAAGCATTCCCAACTGCTTCAGCAGCTACAGCATCACCTATTAAGGTATTTTTTGAACAAATGATTCCAAGATACAGGATTGTAGAAGCAACTGACTCAGGGGAACTCATTTTACAGGAAAGATCCTTCAAGGGGTTATGGCTACTTTAGGAAAACAATGGATCCTCCATACCCCCTGGCACTGCCAGGTAGAAAAAAAAAATGAAGAGAGAAATAAAGAAACACCTTTTGAAGTTGGTAATAGCCACCAAGATGCCATGGGTAGGGCTTTTGCCATTGGCTTTGGCAAGAATGAGGGCCAGACCCAGAAGAGAGAATCAGTTATCTTCCTTTGAATTACTGTTTGGAATTCCTCACCCAGGTAATTCTCAACCTAGTGGTGTGTAGAGATAAGTGATGTATATTTAAAACAATATGTGGCCAGGATGCTGTCTCTTGTGAAATCTCTTTTACAGGAAGCTCAGCTGGCACAAGCCCTGCCTTTGGACTTGGCTGTTCATAACATCCAATCAGGGGATTTAGTCCTGCTTAAGGAGTGGAAAGATGCACCACTGGTGGCAAAGTGGCGTGGAACTTTCCAAGTGTTACTGACCACAGAAATAGTCATCAAGACAGCTGAACACAGGTGGACCCATCACACTCTTCTCAAGGTCTCTAAGGCCCCAGAGATTTGGAAAAGAAGGACAGCAGGCTCTGACTGACACTCCGCAGGAGTGGTCTGGAGCAGCAGCCAGTGCGTTGACATCGGGGGAAGCTGCGTGTACCTACCCACAGACTGTCTGCTGAAATAGTCTGTTGCGGTGTGACCGCTTTTTGGTTCAAAGTTCGTTTTACTGTTTAGGTTATAATTTATTATTAAGATTGTAAATGTTCATGTTCAAGTTGGTATGTTCTGTTCCCCCCGTATTTTATGTAATGGTACTGTCTTAGGCTCCCTTTCCTGCCAGTGCCCTTGTCAATCCTTTGTCCCCTCCCCGGTTGCCTAGGGAACTCCCACCCTTTTGTATCAATTCCTATGTCAGTCATTAGTCCCCTCCTTGGTTGCTGTGGTTCCTTTGCAAACCCCTCCCACGTTTCCCCGGCGACCTCCCTGTCCATCACTCCCTGCCCACTCCCATACCCTAGAAGCTTCCAGCCTGGGCAGAGAATGATTGGAGCAGGGGTTGTCGTCCCTCCCCAACACGTCCCCCATTCGTTACTTTACTGTATCAATCATTATGTTCTGTTCTGTGACTGGCCAGGGGGTGGGTTGTTCCTCCCCTCTGGGGTCCCTTAAAACCTCTGTTCACCCCGCCCCTCTAGGCAGTTCCTCGCAGCTCCCTACAGCCTTCCTACCCTCCTCAATAAACCCGTCCCTGCTGCGGAGAACTGTCTGCCTCCTTTGCCTTTTGTCGTGCCTGTGCTTCGCTGCTGCATCGTCCCGCTCGTCTACCAAGGTGCTGCATTCCCCGCCACGCCGCGAGGGAGAGCACCTTAGGCAGCCATACGCCCCGCCTGCCTCCTGCCAGGAGCCAGGGCTGAGCGGCCACGTGGCTGTCACACCTAGGCTGCTGAGGTGCCTTTCTGTGGGTTAGCCGGGCTTGGACTTCCTGCACCGCAGCAATAGTCTATATGGACATACCTCCTTTAGAATCTCCACTCACTGGGGGGCTACTACTTATTGTTTTCTTTATCTTAGGTGGTTTCTGTGCATTCACTGGTCACAGGTGGTGCAGAAGACAAGGTGAAAATTAGACTAGGTCATTAAAATACACTATTAGAATATTTTCCTTACTAATTCTACTTTTATATTGTCAGCTAAGTTTAGGCCAGGAATGGAAGAATCCATTTCCAGCCTTAGGAGAAGAAGCAGCCAAAGTTTTTAACCTTAGCTATTGTTGGATCTGCGAAGGGCCAGAAGGATCTGAAGAGTGGCTATGGTGACTAGCTCAGTTGAACCTAAATGGTGGGTCAATACCCTAAGTGAGGTCCATAATGGGACAGGATTTGGGGACAAAGAAGGAAGTCCATGGTGACTTCATTCTTCTGAATCAGGCACTTATTGCCTAAATAGGACAGGGGGTGTCTAAGTAGGAAAAGCATTTGTGATTTGACTTTAGCTTTGGGTTTAAACAACTGGGTCTGGACTCCCAGTTACCCTCCTTGCAGTTGTTCCAAACATCAAGCAAATGCAATCAAATGCCTGTGAAACTCACCAATGGCAGCTGGCTGAGGCATTCTTACCATAATTACCAAAAAGATTTTGAAGGCTGTAAAGCAGTGGGGAGGGACAAGGGGTTTTTTGACCACCTATTTTTAAGCTGTCCCCAAGAAAATTCCACAAATAGAACACACATTGTTGGTGATTATCAGTGGAAATGGCAACACCAGAATGGAACTTGAGACCTTTTTAGTGAGTTCTTTTCCAAATCCAACCAAACAGATTGCAGACAAAAATGTAGCTGGGAATGCTGCATGGGAGGTTGGAAATAAAAATATTGTAACTCTTAGGGTGGAGTAACTACTGTTGGAAAACTGCTAGGGCCAGGAAACAAGCTGTCTTTTGACCCACCAATTGATGACAAAGGGTAGGAAGGCCCCTTTGCTAATGGAACATGGGCTTTGAAAAGACATCACTGGCATTGCGGCCAACATGAGTATCGCAGGTTACCTCCAAATTGCTCAGGGATGTTATATGGGGCATATTAGACCTACCACAAGTTCAGGGAAATCACTTAGGAATCAAAATCTATGATGATTTTATTAGAGAAAGCAATCAATTGATGCAGCCCTGACTGGAGAGAGCACTCCAAAATGGGGAAAAGATGAATGGCCACCAGAAAAAATGATACCACACTATGGACCAGTCACTTGGAATCCTTATGAATTAATACGAGGTGCCAGAGAACCCATTTATAATTTGAATGGGATATTTAGGTTACAAGCTGTCTTTGAAATAATAACCAACCAGACAGCTATGGCTCTTGACCTTCTTGACGACCAATCCACTCAAATGAGGAATGCAATATTTCAGCATTGGATGATATAAGATTATCTATTAGCAGAAGGAGGAGGAGTTTGTGGAAAATTAAATTATTCAAACTGCTGTTTGCAAAGAGATGGCAATGGAAAAGTGGTCAAACAAATAACAAAGGAAATCAAGTTAGCTCGTGTACCAGTCCAAAGGCAGAAAGGATGGGAATGCGACACATTGTCATGGATACCTGGCAATCTATGGGTTAAACGAATACTATTTCTCCTCTTCTGTGCTATAGCAACTCTAGTCTTTTTACCATGCATGACATCTTGCTGAGTGCAACTCTTTCAGCCGGTGATCAAGGGGATGCAGGTAGTAGCCACACCTACTGATGCAGAAATTACTACAAAAGGATAGAAAATGATGTCACTGCAAATAATTGCAAAACCAAAGAAGACCCAGGAAGAAAAACTTAAATCAATGATAATTAATAGATGTAAAGACAATTATGGAGAAAATAAAAGAGGTGGGATTGAAAGGAGTAAGATGAAAGATGTCAGCAAATTACCAGTGGTTTTAAGGCCCTTGTATTTCTGGGAAGGTGAAACCTCTGTGTTAAACCCTCTGGGATCATCACTTGGCTTCCTGTGTTTCTCAAGCTCTCAAAGTAAAATTGACCCACCAAACTCATATTTGTCTCAATCCTAAACCCTGCATCATCCTTCAGGTATATTTTCTCACAACGAAATTGGAGTAGAAAATGCTTTAGGAAATGCTTTGCAGACCCTTCTTCCCTAAAGGCCCAATCTGCTTTAATTAGAAATGTTCTTCAAGCACAAAGTTTGGATGCAGCCAGTGAGACTCACATTTCAGAAGGACCATCAATAGTCTGATAAAGATATAGCACTTTCAAGCAGGCTACTGGGACTTAGGAAGATATTTGAAGTCTGTCAACATGCAGTTCTAGTAGTGGAAAATGAAATGCTGTTAGACAAGCCTGCTCCCCAAATCAGCTTTGCCTGGATCCACCTGCCCTGCAGCACAGCCTTTTCCCTTTCTCCTTACTGCCCTATGCTCAGGATCAACCCAAACCTGGGGTATTTAAATTCCTGTAAGACACAGTGCAGCTGATGGGCAGCAAATGCAGTCTTCCCAAAGTGGCTGCTGATGACCTGGCTTGCAGGGAAGACTTCAGGGAGGAAATGGCAGTTTCCTCAGTGGGTTTTCATGTCCTCTCTTTGCTACCCAGATGATGCCATGCATGGCATGGCTCCATTTTGGCAGTCAGTCCTGAAGCAGGGCTGTGGTGTGAGGACAGGGTGAGCTCTCTACTCCTTGCTCTGACACCTAGGCTGGCAGCGATGACACGGTGACCTTGGAGAGCTGATGCTGCCTGTGCCATCACCAGCTTGAGTTGGTCTGGGCAGCACCATGGGAAAGATCTTGCTCTGCTCGTGGTCTCAGTGATGACCCTGAGACTGGCTCAGCTGGTTGGAACATGGTGCTAAGGATACCAGGGTTGTGGGTTTGATCCTGTGTGGGTCATTTGATGATCCCTGTGTGTTGGGGGTTTTCAGACATGTAGGAGCAGTATGTAGTGAGCTGTAAGGGT
The DNA here is from genome assembly GCA_019023105.1 of Diglossa brunneiventris. Lineage (NCBI taxonomy): Eukaryota > Metazoa > Chordata > Aves > Passeriformes > Thraupidae > Diglossa > Diglossa brunneiventris. The sequence continues at coordinate 501,935 of JAFCGX010000124.1, forward strand.
TGCAGTGTCCTTGAAGACAGAAGAAGAGAAAAACAAAAGTGCTACGTGACGGGCTTATCAGAATAACAGGGTGCAAGAATTACAAGAAGCAAAAACTTCTTGATAATTCTCGTCATATGTAGCAACCAATTAGCATGGATTAGCAACCAATAATCGCGGAGTCAGGATGCGTGCTTGCCTCGTTGTGAGAGTCTGTCCGAAATCCTGCATTTTTGCCTCACGACTGTCAAGAAAACTGTTAAGCCAGTGCAGGGTGGAGAAGTTAGCTCACTGTTGATACGCCACACTGAACCTGGACGGGACATTTTGCTTCTTCTGAACAATGCAATGGATTTGGGCTTTCTCCCCCGCCCCTTTCGGTCTGGCTGGCTTTGAACTGTGGAAATGGCCCCTTTCCAATGGAAAAGACCCCTCTTGCCTGCCTTCAACCATCGTGACAGACAGGCAGAGATGCGAGCTTCTTCATCAAGGAATCAAGACGAGAAGCCCCTCTACAAAAAACCCCCTTGTACCTTTATCCAAAGACTGGGACTGAACACCCCCAAACTCAGGGGGGAGTGCACAGCGGTGTGGGGAGAAGGCTGCCCAGAGCAAGCACTGGGGCATGAAAACAATGGCTCTTGCTGGTTACTGGGCTCGGACTCTGTGTACCAGTACCCCCCTGTCCTGTACCTTCTCCCCCCCTTGACAACCATTGTCTTAGTTATGAAACCACCTCCCTTCCCCCAACGAAAAAATAGTATAATTGGGGTCCAGTTCAACCGTGCCTTTGAGATCTCCCCGGACCTGGTATCCTGCTGAGCTCTTCACGGCTGGACCAAAGAAGCGACGCCACGGTTTCGGTAGCTATAATACCCATTCCCTCCTTTCCTCCCTCTTTCCCTTGCTTTTTCCTTTTCTCTCTGGTTCCCCACTACACCAACACTCTTCTGTTGTGATCTTCAATAAAATTGTACTGATTTTTGTTGCTGTAAATCCCCCTGTGTCCTTGATGGTTATTTTTGCACCTTAAAATCCACCCCATCATCCGTACCACTGGGACGGATCGGGACACTCGTGGACAAAGCGGGGCATCCAATTAGATCATGCGTGATCGCGTGTACAGGAGTTTCTTTACTGTATATTAGTAGCGCTGGTAGAGGCAATAAACGGATCTTCTTTTTACCTACATCGTATAGGTGTGCGCGCTCCCCTCCACCTGGCCGCGGCACCTGTGAGTCCCTTCCAACTCAGGATATTCTGTGATTCTGTGACAGGATGCTTCATACACAGCAGGAAGCTTTGGCTAAGAAGTCAGTGCTACCAAGGCCTGGGGGTACAGGTTCCTGCTGACAGATACCCAGGGTAAGCCTGTCTCTCTAACAGGATTAGCACACAGACATTTGTTTCCCTGGCCCAATTCAAAGCCCCAATGATGGGGGGTTAACAGCTGTCAGAGAGCTTCAGTCAGGGCCAAAGATCCACCACCCTTCAGGTCTCACTTTGTGCCACTTCCCATTATGGGTAAATGCAAAACATCACAAATAAAAATCTCTCCTTGCTTCTCTCCAGTCAGTTGTCCCGCAGGAGACAGAGAGGAGGAACCCTCTGACCTCAAGAAGTTTTACAGAAGATTTGCACACTAACAAAGTCCCTCCCTTTCTATTTCTGAAATTGGAGCTATCAAAATCACACCAAATGTTGACTTTTGTTTGTCTTTTCTTCAGTTTGAATAATTTCTAACATTAATGAGTTCTTAAAATTGGTATGGTTGGAGAAGTCGATGGATGTGTCCCACCAGTAGACCATTCCCAAGAATTGCTGGTGAGCCCTTCTCAGCCAATTGCCAGGGCACCAACCACCCATGGATCCTGTGACGGGGATTTCAGGTCTTTGGGGTTTTTTTATGTATCCATTTCCAAAGGCTTTTCCCAAGACATGCTCCTTCCGGTAGGCACTGTCTCCTGCCTTTCCTGTTTATGACTAAATGACACAACACTCATGGATGTAATTACTGCTGAGAGCTCAATGCTTCCAGCAAGTGTGATTAACACTGGGCAAAGGATGCCAGAGTTTTTAAGGAAAATCTGATAAAAAAGAAAGGCAGAACAACCTTAGATAAAGAGCCAATTGTTTTCTTTCAGGGAATAATACTAAAAAATGATTTTTTTTTTCTGTGCTAATGATTACAAAGTCCATCCTTCACTGCGCTGAATGCTGGGGATTAGCCAAAGAGCCGGTGAAGGTGTTTTGTTTTGTTTCTTTTAATGCAAAGAATATGGGTAGACAAAAAGGATTTTCTAAACTTGACTCCTGGTGTAGGTACACAGATATATAACAAAATGGGTGACAGATTTGCTCAGCCCATTTCAAGCAGCAATATGGATATTTTCCTTGCTAATTGAATAATTAGCTAGTCCGCCCTCAAAGTTACAGGACTTGTGATACAATTACTACTGTGATAATCAGCGATCTGATCCTTTTCCAGCTCTGCAGAACAGTTCTCTTGCCCTCTTTCTGCCACTGCTTTCCCATCTACAGAGGTGATCATTTCCTTTTACTTTTTTCTGTTCCTCTGAAAACAGGAGACTAACCTCAAGAAAATTACACTTTTTTTTTTTTTTTATGGAACATAGTGCATCAGACAAACTATTTGTGGGTATTAAATAAGGGAAACTTCAAGACATATGTGCTGTTTGTCTTCTTTTTCATCCAAAGGATAATGACTCTTCATGTCCTTTTTTTAACGTTTATAAATAAGGTTTGAAAGTGCATTGGGCATGAGGGGAGTCATCATTCTAATGTTGTTCTGCAGTGCCAAGACCACGCTGGTAAATTAAATCCCCTTTTATCAGTCCAGGGAAGGGATCTGCCACTGAGTCATCACCCATCCTCTTTGTGGGACAGATTACAGGGAGAAAAGGGCAGCCTGCCAGGGAGGGATGGCTCTTGCTCTCTAAAATTGTGAGTGACCTGTCACCAAGGTTTCTTTTTTCCCATTTGCTCTGAATTTCACAGTAGCTTCTTGACCTCATTAGAAGACTGAAGGTCTGTCTTGGGACTGAGGTTGGTGGAAAATTGAACCAGACCCAAGGAATATTCAATTAAAACAAATGGATCATGGAAAAACCCACAATATAATTAAACCTAAAGATAACTCAGTGTCTGTGAGGAAGCCAGCAGTGTTGCAATGATGCTGCCATTGCTGCAGGATGGATTTGGGAACACTGAGAGAGCAGGAATTCATTTTCCCCCTTTTTGTCAGCATGAATTCTTCTCCTGGGTAACACCAGCCGTTGTCCTGATGCAAGGACATGTGAGCCATCCAGCAACGTCAGCTGTCCCTCCCTCCCAAGGGCCTGAGGGAAGGAGCAGCATGAGTAGGGCAGGGATAAGTAGGGCAGGGAGAGCAGGACAGTCAAAGCTCTCAGTGCTGATGGTGGCAGCTGAGCCAATTGTTACTTTTTTTCGACATCTTATCTGCCTACTCTGCCCATGAAATGGTCCAGCAACAGGCAAGATGGCATCAACCCTGGTTGCTCTGGAGCTGACTCCATCTAAGTAATCCTCTGAGTTGCCCCAGGAGGAGCTCCAAAGCCAAACCTTACCTACAGGCAGGGTTTAGGGTTTTTTCCCTCCTGAAAATTCAGAGAGCAACAAGGCCGTGAGATTTTTCCTGTGGGTGGTCATTGAAACTGGGCCATGACCAACCAGCCCTTCTCATACTGCACACGGATAGAGGAGTTTGCAGCACACAGCTCCCCACAGCCCATCCTGATCTTCAGAAACACGTTTGTGCTGAACATGCCCAGAGGCTGAGCCCTGTCTGGGGGTCACCCAGTGCTGGTGTTGTGCCAAGTGCACTCCCTGGCCTGGATTTTGCCTGTGACAACTCGCTTTCAGATTGTGGTCAGACATGGGTGAGACCATTCTGGTGGAGGGATGAAGAGGTCTCAGCTGTAGGACACTGGCTAGGTCACACTGATTCCCCTCAGTACCGGCCTGCTGAAATTACTGGAGTTGTACTCTCAGGTCGAGGCAAAGGTTGTTCAAAATGTCAAACAGGCAAATTAATGCAGGTTTTCAGAAGTACTGAGTGCTCATGAATGCAGAGAACCACAGAATGGGGAAGGTTGGAAGGGACCATGGTGGGTCATCTCCCAAGTGCACTCTGGAGTCAGAGCTGGTTAAAAGGCTGCTTTCACCTGCTCAGTCCCTTTTTTGTGATGAAGCAATGGCAGGGAGCAGGATGAGCTCAGCATGAATGGGTGCTTGGCAGCCTCAGGAACCAGTTCTGTCAGCAGTGACCATCTCCTCAGAGCACAATACATCTACAAAAAACCCACAGCAATGCACAGGGCAGCTGGGAAAGCAGAGACAGCTTGTTGTCAAAAGCCTTTTTTGGTGCCACTCAGGTGTGCCTAAATGGATAGAGAGCAGTGAGGAGATAAATACACAACAAACCATTGAGACCATGAAGTCTGCAGCAGCTCCTGCTCCTCAGCTCTCGCCAGCTGAAGTGTAGTTGTCCTCAGCTACTCTGAAGTGTAGACTCATCTCTGGGAATTTTTCCAGAATTATCTTGTATTTCCCCTCCACCACCAGTGGCAATAGGAACAGATAAACCAGCAGAGCCCATGCCCTTGTTAACCACCTGATCCTAATGGGAAGTTTCCAGTTCCAACATTCTCTTTTTGGATTCTTAGACAGACTTGGTTTTACAAACCAAGGTCCTGCAAACTATAAGCACCTATTTCTTGAAAAATGCCACCCAGCTTCACTTCTTAGCTCCCAGTCTCTTACTTGTTGGAGGTCACACATTTGCCTCAGGTCTGCTTAGGCCATTTGAAGCATCCCAGGTCATTCCCTTCCCAGGATCCATGGCTGGGATGGGTGTGGGGTGTCGCAGACATCTTTTTCATTAAAAATCCTTTCTTAGGATTTTTCCTGCTGAAGCTGAGAAGTTTCAGCGACAAGATGTAAACAATGGTTATCTGCTGCTGTGGAATGCAACAGGTGGGTCCGTGATTGGTCTCCTGTGGATGTTTGGGTCCAGTGACCACTCACAGCAGAGCTGGCTCTCGCTGTCTGTCGGAGCCAGCTGCTTTTGTTATCATTCTTTCTTTTCTATTCTTAGCTTAGCCTTCTGAGGAAACCTTTCCTTCTTTTTCTTTTTAGTTAGTATAATGTAATATATATATATCATAAAATAATAAATCAAGCCTTCTGAACATGGAGTCAACGTTCTCGTCTCTTCCCTCAATCAAGAACCCTTGTGACCACTGTCACAGTGGGGCTCAGAGGTGATGACACCCCTGCAGCAGGAGCTGGATCTGGCTGCCTGTGCTGTGCTGCTCCCCAAGCAGTGACATGTTTCCATGCACTGCTGCTCCAAAGTTAAAAGCTTGTCATAACATGTCAGGTGGCAAGGATGAAATGCGAGTCTGATGAGACAACTTTCAGTCCAGAGCAGACAGCCTGCTCTGGGTGCCAAAGAGAGGGAGAGTCAGCATCTGAGCTACTGGGAAAAGGGCTTCATTTGCTTATGGATGGTCCTTCCCCATCCTCTTGCTCGAGGAATGCACCAGAGAAAGGAACAAAGGAACCAGTTGGGAATTTGGAGAAATGGTAGTTTTAAAAATTGTAACCATTCATTTTCTTGGAGCTGTAAAATATTTCCATGAGCTTCAGAGTTGGGTGAAAAAAAAAAAAAGTAGAAAAAGCAAAGAACAACTAAATTCCTCAGTACAGGGAAAAATTCATTTTTCAAGTGCTAGGCTGGAACATAGAGAAATTTGGGCATTTCCCATTCCCAAAATAATGTGGCCCAAGACCAGATCCCTTAGTATGTGGGAAAGGTGGAAGCAAATTATTAGTGCACACTGGTTACAGAAACAACATTGGCACGGGTGTTGTCCAGAGAAGCTGTGGCTGCCCCATCCTGGGAAGTGTTCAAGACCAGGCTGAATGGGGCTCTGAGCAACGTGGTCTAATGGAAGGTGTTCCTGTCCATGGCAGAGGATCAGAACAAGATGATCTTTAAGGTCCCTTCCAACCTAAACCATTCCATGATTCAATGATTCAATGAATACTGGGTTTGAATTTTTTAAGGTCTTTCATGGGATGGCCAATTGCATGAAAGAGGGCAAGGCAGCTAGCTATGGACATTACAAAAGATAAAGGCGAAAGATAAATGAAGAAGAATCCAGGTTGATGCACCTTTGCTGACACTTTCACCTTCACAGCTTTTCTAGGGCAGTGCTCAGGTCCTGAGGGAGATGGGAAGATGCTGGTGCACATCAAGCCTGAGGTGGATGAAAACCACAGCTGTCTTCTGTATGACACTTTACCAGAGATCTTGGGTGATATGGGGCTTTCAGTTCTTCTCTGAAGGGAAAAAAAAGGGTAAATAAATAAGACACTATAGTTTTGAATGCACTCCAAATCAAGAATTGCTTCAGCAGCACAACCCAAATATATGCCCTCAATAGATTATTCCAGTTTCATACCTTTTAGGCAACTTGCCTACATACCAGCACTAGCAAGGAAAAATCCTTCAAAAGCTTTTTTTTTCTATTTTTATCCTCTGAGTGTCCAACTCCTTTTGCTAAATTTCTACAGTTTGGAGCTCAAATTACCATTTCTGACCAGTGCAGAGACAAATGATGAAACATTCAGGAGTTATTCTTACTCATCATCTTACAGAAGCACTAACCAGCACTAAATTTGCATGATCTAACCAGAGTAGACATTTCACAGAAAAGCACTTTCTATAGCGATATTGAAAAACTTCTATATATGGAGGTAAAACCATCAAGTTTCTGCCCTCGCTGGTGCAAAGTCACACATTGTTTGAAGAACATCCCACTGAATTTTCTAAAGATGTGAAAATGTGTCATCTGGACCACAGGAGATAAAGCAGGGTTAAAACACTGAGCAAAACTGAAGTTAACAAGCACAAGCCTCATAAAACTTGCAATAGAAGCTTGCAGAAACCTTTCAAGGCTCAATCCAATAAAGCCCTATGGCACTTTGTTCTCAAATCTCCATCTGTCTGAGCCAGCATCAGCAGGAAATTTTGCATGGAAGCTTGCCAGATAAAATAGCTACTTCATCTGCCTTTCAACTGCCATTAGTTTTAGAGAGTTCTTCAAAAATATATTAAAAATCTCTATTATATTTAGCTATGTCCTAAGTTAGAGATGGGCCAAGTCTTGTGTCTTTGTATCTGTCTCACAAAAAGGTGATTCATGTGTGTTTTAATATAATATGTGCAAATATTTCCAATCCGCATTCTGCCCTCCTCACCTCATCCTGTATTGAAAGCTGAAAAAGCTCCTGCTTGTTGGAAATGCCAAAAAGTTCTTTAATTTATTTAAATCTACCTCACTGCTGTCTGAATTGTCCCAAAACCTGGAGATACAGCTGTCTCACAAGGCTAAATGGACTTGACCTTTAATCCTTGACTGGGGTTAGACTTTGATATTCCTGTGCAGTGGCTGACACAAACAGGAGTTTGTCATCACGAGCTGGGGTGACAATTGACCTCCTGGTATCTTGTTTTACAAATAACCTCTTTGATATTCCTTCCCACAGCATGGCACAGGTCATGTAATGTGCCCATAAATGCTTAAAAAAATCCCTTTAATTTGACACCTGGAAGATTTATTTTCATGAGGATGAAGACCTCCTCAAACAAGGGCTGTCTGTGTGGGTCAAGGTGTATTTTTTTATTGCTGAGATTTTTAGGAGATGTGTGCATGTTCCTCTAAAGTGTCTTTGCAGCTTTGATTAAATTACAAGGATTATGCTTTGTTGCTGGAGTAGATTCCACCCAGAAGACTTCCAAAGTGAAAGAAACTTCATGTTCTTGTGGTGAAATGTCCCATTCTATTATTTGTTACCATCTGCTTCTCTTGGAAGGCTACCTGGAACATTCTCATAGAATCATGGAAAAGTTTGGGTTGAAAAGGACCTTAAAGATAATCCAGTTCCAACACCCTGCCATGGGCAGGGTTACCTTCCACTAGACCACGTTGCTCAGAGCTCCATCCAGACTGGCCTTGAACAATTCCAGGGGTGGAACACGCACAGCATCTCTAGGCAACCTATGCTAGTGTTTTTTATCAAGACAAGGATACACAGAATTGCTGGAAATTTTCAGAGAAATGCAGGAAAATAAGATTCATCATATTTGGCGTTTACCAAACCTGACAGCATCTCCTTAAATTTGTAGAGTGAACATCTTCACAGTAATAAATTTTATTTGATCTTTTTTATTAATACAGCAGTGACTTTTCTTTCTGTATTTTTAATAGTCAGGAAATGTAATTTTTGATCTACATTTTAATAATGAGTGGAATATAATTTCCAATGAAAAGTGCCAAGAAGGGTACTTATGTGAGGCTGTTCTGCTGCAAGCATTAATGAAGTATGAGATGGTGCAGTAGGCACAGTTGTGTTATGTGTAATGATACAAATTGAATGTACATAATATAATTATTTGTGGTGTAACACAACTGCTGCACAAAGAGTGCTCCTGGCAGTAAATGTTGCCGTTATGATAGGAAGGCACTGTTAATGCCACTAAGCATTACAATCAATTCTCAATAACATCATGTGAACCAAGCTAATAAATGGGGAATTATATGCCTCCTGCACATTTCTGCCTATGTGAGCCAGGATTTATTTGATAATAGAGTATCAAATAATCCTGCTGGGGAAAAAAAAACAGTCAAAAAAGCTGGAAGTCAACAAACCAAGAAGAATTAAAATGTAGCACTGAAATGATGGATGTTCCACCCCTGGAATTGTTCGAGGCCAGGCTGGATGAGGCTCTGAGCAACCTGGTGTAGGGGAAGGTGTCCTTGTCCATGGGGTTAAAACTGGATGATTTTTTAGGTCCCTCCCAACCCAACCCATTCCCTGATTCTATGATGCTGCTCACCCAGCTTACCAGCTGCATCTCTGTGAAACACAGGGCTTCCACCTGCATGAACAAGGGGTGCCCAGGCACCTCTGCCCAGACCAAAATGTCCCGAGGGAGCCAAGAGGAGTCACAGGCTGCTGATGCTTTGGTGGAAAGGTTCCCTCCAACCCCCCCAGCACGAGGCAGTGCAGCAGGTCTGGAAAAGGATGTGAACCACACATCACTGGACTGGAAAAACAGAAGAGGGATTATCCTGAGAAGTTGCACAAGCTCCCAGATAAATCACTGGTGCTCCCTGTGGAGGGAGCTTTTGCAGCTCGCCTGGGATAGACTGAGAGGAGGGATGAGGGTTAGCATAAACCTCATCATCTGCTAAAGGAGAAATTGGAGAAATCACTAAAACAAGGCAGGGATTAAACTGGGCCTGAGTTCTGGTGAGACAGCTCAAGGAAATTTAGGTTACAGTGATGGAGAGGAGTAGGAGATTAAAACTCAGGGCTGAGTGAGTAATGCACAACAAAGGTATTCAAATTAATCTCTTCCATCGAGGCCCTTACAGGACTACCATCACCTCACAATCTTTAATACACTTACTCTGCTGGAAGGAAGGCAGTGCTGCTATTTCTGTCTTTCACCCAGGGAATGGAAACACGGGGAGATTAAATACCTTTCTCAAGGTAACCCAAAATAACTGTTCCAGAACAGGAGAATTTCAGGTCTTGGCACAGCCAGAGGAGCATTGCTCCCACCTGCTTGTGAAGAGAAGGTACCTCTGGAGGACACATTTGCACATTTGCTCCTCAGGTGTTTCCTTCAGCTGGGAGTTGTGGGCTGCAGATCCTTGGTCTGGGACTCAACACCAAAGAGCCTGCCAGTACCTTGCCCAGGCTCCTCTTCTCTGCTCATTCCTAAAATTCTGCTGAAGGCACCAGGAATTTTTTTGAGGGCACCAGGAGGCGCAGGGTGAGGGTGACACATCCATGCTGGCATGTTTGGCACTTCTTTAATGACTTCAGCAGGAGGTGGGAAGAGTAGAGCCACCTGCATTAATGACAGTGTGGAGACTGATGTGGGAGAGAAGGAAATACTGGGGGACCTGCCTGACAATTTGATTTGCAATGAACTTGACTCCATTTGAATTCCATGCAGATGCATGGATCTTGTCACTGCAGAGCTGGATCCTCTTCTCTTGGGATCTGAGGTTGAAGGAAGCTTCTGGGGAGTCTCTTCCTTGTGTCTTCTGAGCTTCAGTTGGCAAAATTTTGTGAACAAGCTCCTGTGGTTATTTAATTTTAATATAACTGAATTTGCCCAGAGCTACTGGAAATTGCTACTCCTTCCACTGCTACCAGATGGTCTATTAGCACCCAAGAGTTTGTCATAGAAAAATCCTTCACTGATGGCAGACAAGGGGAAAAAATTAATTTTAGACTCATAGCTGTAGGGCAGCTTGTCCCCAGTACTCACACCATGTCCTAGCAGAAACCATCAGCTCTTCTGCCCTGCCATCAAGGTGTGAAACAACAAATGAAGTGTCCAGGCAGCACAGACTGAAGCCAGCCAGGGGAATGGTCCAACAATTTCATCACAAGCCTCCTTCTCCTTCATGCTGGGGCCACTCCTGTTTGTGGCTGCCCATTGGCCCAGCTCCAAGAAGGAGGATGAGTTGCTGCCAGAGCCAAAGAAGGTGCTTTCAAGGCAGAAGATGGCATGGCATTGGCTGCAGAAGACAGCCTAGACCAAGTCCTGGTAAGCAGGCGATTCCTGGGCCTGGTGCAGCAAAGGTCAGCTTAGTGCATTCAGAAAAGTGAGCCCAGCTCTCAGAAGATGCCTGCAGGCTCTTGCTTTCAACCATGTGGGAGTGATAAAATGTGTTCTTTAACCTCATGGCCCCAGATTTTGCAAAAGGTGAGGACAATTTTTATTTTGCATTTAATTTAAAAATAAAAACATCTGGAGTAGCTCAGCATTTGTCATTTTGTAGCCTGCTGTCTGTGGCTTCCCACCCAACCATAGCTCTCCAGAAGCACCTTCATCTGGCCCTGGAGCCCAGAGCCTGCTCTTCCTTCTGCTCCCACCCTGTGCCCCCTCCCCCCCACCCCCACCCCAGGATCCATCCAGGTGCTCATTCTGTTCTCCTTAATGAAAAGTGAGCTGGATGCCTTCAGATGCTTTTCAAGGTCTTGCTGTGTCTGTGCAGGGTTTCTGGGAATGTGAGGGAGATGGAGAGCCAGGGCAGCTCACAGGACCTCCCCTGGGCCCTCCTGCACATGCCAGGGATGTGCAGGGATGCTATCCAATGCAGGGTGATGGGTGGCTTGGAAGAAAAAAAAAAAAATTCTTCTGGGAAAAAAAAAATCTTAATTCTGCATGCACATCTTGGATTAGCACTGTCCCTGAGGATGGCAGCAATTTTTAGCCCATCTATATTTTGCCTGGGATTTCACAGACCTGTCCAGCTGCCAAAACACATTTTTTGTTACCTCATTTGCAAAAGGTTTTTCATTCCTCTTTCTCTCTTCGTCACACCAGGCCACTTATCCTGAGTTCTGCGCTCAGACAGGCCAACCCTGGTTGTTTTCTCCACTGTGCAGTCAGCTTGCTTCCATGCCTGCTGTGAAATGTTCAACATTCCCACAAAGTCTCATCAAACACTCTCGAGTCCCCCCATATTTGCTGGGCATCTCAGGGGGCTGCAGGGTTGAGCCTGTACTGTAAGGAGCAAGTGGGGCAGCTCATGTCCCTTCTTCTGGGAGTGTGTTTTAATCCAGAGCTACATCCTTTTACTGGATTTACTCTGGGCCAAATCCCAAACCATTATATTCCAGAGAAGTGTTTCCACCTGCTTCAGTAAGTGATTGATGGGGTCACATCCCTTTGTAAATGGAGCCATGCAGTGTCTGGGTAATCTTTGTCCCCATCCCTGGATTGAGCTGCTTCAGCATCTGCCACCCTGCATCCCACCCTCAGCTCCCAACCACCATCCCAGCGTCATCCCACCACCCTATTCGTGTCGTCTCCCACACAGTTCCTCACAGCAGACACCTTGCATGGAATGGACACGGGGCTCCCGTAAATCCCCGGGCACAGGGATCCAGCAAATCCCCCTGCCCACCACAGCCAGTGCCAGCGGTCAAGGGAACATGTTAGTAACTGATTTATGTGGGCATGATTTACATGCTTAATTAGCTCTGCTTTTATTTGCTGTATTCACAAGGCAGAATATTTTCCCACAAAGCTCTATGCCTAGAGCCTGTTTGATTAACTACAGAAAGGCAAGCATTCATCAGCAAAAAGCTGAACCACCAGAAAGTCAATATGTATTAAAGGACCCCAACTAAACACATTTTACAAACAGCAGGAAATTCTGAATTCAGTGCTAGTTATTAATTTTTTTCCCCTTGCTGCTCTCTCTCAAGGTCTTTGGGTTTTTTTTTCACTGGAGGACAAATGAGTGATGCAGAGCCTGGAATTTTTCATAGTCCAACTTATTTCCTCTATGTCAAATTTTGTAAAAGGGCCAAAGTGGAGATATGCAATCCCTTTGGCAAGAATTCTGCCCACACACCAGCAGTCCCAGAGAATTATTTGGCTCAGAGAAATTAAGGCAAAAACTTTGCTGTTTGAAGCAGATCCCTAAAAATAAGAATAATAAAAATTGGATCCCGAATTGCAGAAAGCTTGTGTGGCATTTTGGGAAGAAACCTGGAGCAGCCATGTGTGCGAGCACCTTCTGTTGGCTGCATTACTGCTTACAGGGTGCAAGCTGCAGCCCATGGCATAACACGATGGACAGTCCCAGCTTTAGGGAGCATTTTCTGGACAAACAGCAAGGCAGATGGCAGCAGGAATTGCCAAATAATCCAGCAATTTGCACAAAATCACCCATCCTCCAGAAGGGGAACTTGGTGTCTCTACCTGGGCCCACCATTCTGATACCCTCTAGAGCAGCCTGACAAATGTTACAGTTAAGGATGCTCCATAATTCCCTTTTCCTAAACAAATAGCATCTTTTGGCCTCAGAAGCTAAGAAAATTAATTCAACCAAGGTTTTGGGAGCATTCAGGGTATTTGGCCACTATCCTGTTCAATCATTTTAAGAACAAAGGGCTAAAAATTGGCAGCAATTTACAATCTGACTTTCCAGTTAAGGATTTGATATGGGTTTATGCCTTTAAAGTGACAATATTTGTCAGGCCATTTGGTCAGGTGCATTGTCTGCATGTGCAGTTACACAATAATTGGTTTAATTAAGGTTAATTGGTGCATAATTAGAGCTGCTGCCAACACAAAAGAATGGCTGCAGACCAGGGGGAGAGTCGATTTCTATCCAGGTCGAAAGGACAAATGCTGTAAAGGGGACATTGCAGTTGAGTGGTAAAAACGTAAACTGCTTCAAATTGTAGCCCAAATTTTTGTAAAACCACATGCCTGACTGCCTGGCAGTGCTCTCCCCAAGGCACAGAGCCCTGTCCCACTCAATGGCCCATTTTTTAATGGTAGAAGGTGTTTGTGCTAATGAATCTTTGCAGCTGTATACTCTCCTTTCCCAGCACAGGGGAACCATGCAGGATGCACCTCTGGCAAGCAAAACTGCACAAAAAGGGTAGGAGGGGGGATGCTTTGAAGAAGCTGTGATTTATTGCACTAGAAACTCAAATGAGATTGCTGGTCTGGAACAAACCCAGTGGAAGCAGCACCTCTGCCTTTGTCATGTGCCCTGGTTATGCCACCAGCAGCTGAAGGAAAACTGTGGGGAAGTCCTGGCATTGGTGCCTTGTTCTGCAGCAGTCCAGTGGGATGATCAGCACAGAGCACTCATTATGTTGTGTTTAACTCTCCTTCCAGAGGTTACTCTATGTTTTAGTACTGAAAGCAAAGCCAAAGGAACAGTGCCCAGCTGTGAACTCACCTGCTGCTTCCATCCTGGTCCCACTTTCAGCTCTCCAAACCAAGGGCTCCCAGCTACCCCTGTCCAGGGCTGCTGGGAGCAACGTCCCCCTCTCCTCTGAGGTGAAGGTCACTGGAACAGGGGTCCTGGGCCACCATGCAGCCTCTTACTCCGGATGCTCCCATGGACACACAGCCCTGGCAGCCTTTACAGATGGCAAACCTTGCTCCAGCAGTGTGTGAAGATTTCAAAATGATGAAGGAACATGAGATGTGGGGAGTGGAAGCATGTAAGACAGGAATGAATATACCAGAACCCAGGAGAAGACCCCACCAGGCAGTAATTAAGGTTTGACCATTGTGGTCCTATGCCAGACACAGTAAATTAGGGAGGGAGGGGTTGTCCTCCATCCCACAGGGGCAGCTGCTTTCTCTGAGTTATTTCAGCACTGACAGAATCCTGCACCTGCTGAGGGGAACATGATCCTACCTTTGCCAAGCAAGGAATTGCAGGGATCTGTCAAAAAGGCAATTGCCCTCTCTGCTCCCCTTGACCATGGTTTTCCCAAGAGAAGTCTCCACTGCTCCTAGTAAATACTTCAGACCTTCCCATCCCCAGTGCATAAAAATTTCACCTCGATACCATGGTGAAAGGAGTAGCAGTGACTCTCCCAGCCAGATCAGCATCAACTTCCCCTCTGCCTATAATAAAGCCTTGATCTTGGCCTTATTATCGAGCGATGCAAGGATGGTCTGGGAGCCCAGTCCCTCAGGGAGACAGAGTGCCTGAATACCCAGTTAGCTCGTGGCCGTCGCCGTGGGCTACCCTTTAGCAAGCTTGGTGATTGTCAGCTCTTTAGTGATTGCGAGCTCTCTTAGGATCTCAGCTCTTTGCTTGCTAGGTAGGGTGCCCTTGGCTGAGGCTGAAGCAGCCGCGAGAGAGGAGAAGGAGAAGTCCTGGGGGTTCCACAGCGATGGTTTATTGGGAAGTCTGTGAAGGGTCCCAGCAACAGCTCTTCTTCTGTCGAATGGGCTAAAACAGCCCCTTTTTATAGGGTATAAGGGGATCCAAACTTGTCCAATAGTAAGGGTTAGGGAGAATGACCTATGAGGTTACAAAGATAAGACTAAGGGATGGGGGGTCGGAGACAGGAGCTTATTTTGCTGTCTCATCATGACTCAGAAGTTCCTACTGTTAAGTCTCAATCCTCCATGGAGCTTTCCCAAGCTCTATGGAGTCTGCTACATCTGCCCTCATACACAAGCTCCTCAGAAGACAGCAAAATGGTCAGCAAGACAAAATCAGAGAGAAGAAAACCCTGTTGTTGGCAGAATTCCCTCATCTGTCACCCTGTCCACAGCAGCTCCTGAGAGACAGGGAAGTGCTGTGGGCAGCATTACATGCAGCCGTGTCAGAACTACAGGAGGAAACTTATCATTTTATTGATGCTTGAGAAAAGCCAAAAGATCCCGAGAAATGTCACAGTGTATACGTGTAGCACAGACACTGAAAAGGTTCAAAGCTAAATACCCTCGCTCAGCTTCAGTCCTGTGCAGATCGCAGAAGGTGAAGAATGAAGCAGCAGAGCACCGAGCTTTTTGTATGCAGTGAAGGAAAATGCAAAAATCCAGCAGCTGCTTATTCACAAGCACAGTCAGCTGCGTATGCTCTTGCTTCTTGAAAAACTCACCAGTGCCCTTCTTTTTTGCAGCTTCCATCGAGTTCTCTGGATCTCAGAGCCTAAAGGGAAGCGCAAGAATTTCCACAGAGGGCTGCAGGAGGACTAGGTAGAAGCACAGGAAAGTTGTCCATGAACTCCTTCCATATGAATGCTAATGTGAATTCAACAGCCAGGCGAGTGGCAGCCACCATCCTCTAGCAGTCTGAACACTGTGCACACAAGCCTGGTGCTTTGTGGCTTCGTTCTTTGCCTCTTGGAAGCTGCTGTGCTCTCTATCGCCTGGAGGCGAAGAAGTGGCTACTTCTTGCACAGATCACTGTGACAGCAGCGATAGGCTCCGGGGTGCTGCTTCTGCCAAAAGACACTCAGGCCAGGGTCTTACCTTCAGAGCGCTCTGTAGCCCTGTATTCTGCGTCTCTTGTTGTCTGCATCGTACCGAAAAGCTTTTCCACTACGTCTTGCTAGGAGAAACTGTGCCAGGACAGCACACTTGCCCGGAGCTTGCCCTGAAACTTGTATTTACTGTGCATTCAAGGGGCACTCCTCTTTCTTAGGCAACCTGCAAACTGTTGTCAGATCGCCGTGCTCTCTGCCTGCTCCTCCCCATCTCGTTGTACCAGTGGGCACATTACAGCCTCACAAAGGCAAAAGATCCTGAGAGATGTCACAGTGCATACGTGTAGCACAGATGCTGAAAAGGTGCAAAGCTTTTACAAGTTTTCACCACATCCCGGGTGTACATGGTACCAAGTCTGGATTTACATTTTTTAGGTCAACTGAGAAGACAATCTCTGCCACTGCCATTTCTCTTAAACATTGAATCCCTTGTTCTATGTTCTTCCACTGGGTTTGCTGCATATCGAGATCGTCTGCATGCAGATATCTTTGTGACACACTTCCCAGGATCCGTGCCCAGAAGCTGTGAGGCTCAGCCCCTCTCATCATTCCTTGGTTGATGATGGGATCATGTGACAGGGATCCCAAATGCCTCACTTCACTACCGTCCAGAATTGTAGCCTCTTCTGCAGCATCCCAAAGATGCACTAACCAACTAACTATAGATTCATCAGGTTGTCAAGTGTAATCCTTTCTTAGACCACGAAGGTCCTTCAGGGAAAAGGACTCAAGAGTGACCTCTGATTTTGTTCTTGGCTTTGAGGGTGCTTCCCCAGATCATCATCATCCACTGGTCGATCAGTTTTAAATGTGTGTTTTCCACCTGCCGTGGTAGGAGCAACAGCCATTGGTTGAGGCTCACTGTCTGGTTTAGCTGCTGGCTTAGGCTGTCTGTCTGGTTTAGCTACAACCTGAGTATCTGTGATGTTGGCTGCAGCCTGAGTGACTGGGGTATCTGCTGATTTACCTCCCTGCACCCTGCCTCTATCTGCTGCCCTACAGTATCTAGTAGCATGCGAGAAGCACATGCCAGGGCCCAGCTTATTGCAATGACCTTTTTCTCCTTAGGGTCATCATGACACTTCTCTTTCAGGTATTTCCCCACCTCAGTTGGGTTCTGAATTTGTTCACATGGAAAATCCCAGGCTACAGGGTCAGAAAATTCCTTCAGGTTTTGGCCCATATCCTCCTATTCTCCACACCACTCAGGATTTCCCATGCCTGGGTCTACTTCTGGGTCAGAGGTCTCATCAGCTCCTCTGGACATCTCAGCCCTAATTCTAGATAAACTGCAGACCATATAAAGGAAGCTTACCAAATTAAATATCAAAACAGTGGTATCTTTAACATTCAGGGGAAACTGAACATTCTCAAAAAATGACATAACAGATTCAAAGGAGAAGAAGGAAAGGAAAGGCTGAAAAGCCTCATCCCCTGCTCCTCCTCTAACAAACTGGGTGCAATTACTAATAAACCCCCAAAACATGCTACTGGAACTAGGATGCAGGGTAGGACGAAGAAACCATAAACCATACTTATCTTGAACAGACTCCAGTACTTTTGTAAACTCCCTATAAATCATTATCACTGAGCCCAGCACAATAGCTATTCTAATCCGTGCCCCTCTACTGTAAAAACTACGTGTTAGGGACAATACTGGAGCTATTTCTGGATAAGAAAATAATCTTAGGGACCAGAAAGGTATTAAAACCTAAAAAAAGCCTAGAGACCAGAACCACATGAAGGCCTCCACCCCAAGAGACATTACGAATTCAAGCAACATGGCTACTGACTGCTTTATCCCAATACAGAGTAAGCACAACTAAAATGCAATCAGTGCAGTTTTTTTCCACTTTCTAGAGCCATGAGTTGGGCGCCAGAAGTTGTATTTGTCCTGGTTTAGGGCAATTTTGGGAGAAAAACCTCCAAAGGGGTTTCTTCTAGAAAAACAAATTCAAGTGGCCCTCCCCCAATGGGTTCGGGAAGATTTCCTTGGAGAAAATTGGAAAAAAAACTGTTTATTTTACAGGCAAAGCATTCACCGGCACAAAAAAATGAACAATATTAAACAATAAAACCTCTTGCTGCTCCAAAGGAGATGACAAACTCTAAAAAGTTCCCTTCATGGGCTGTAGCTTGGCTCACTCACTTATCAGTCCCTCTGGCGCTGGAAATGCCGCAGCCCAGGCCCTGACTGGTGGGCCACAGGTGCAAGCTGCTGGTGCTCCTCTGGGTGTTCAGTCCAGAGCAGGTTTCAACAGGTCCAAAGAAAAAGAAAAACCACAGTCCAGGAAGCTTCTCTGCCTCAGCTAGCTAAAAACTTACTAAAAGCAAAGGAGAGCTCTGTCCCGCTGTCTGTCTGTCCCCAGACAACACAGTCCAGGAGCAGGATGCGGGGGAGCAAGTGCAGTTTGTTTCTGATAACAAACTGCACTTCTTCTCTCCCCCCTTCGCTCTTGGAACAAGTCTAAAAGTTGCAAAACTTATTATTCAGCATAAACAGAAGAGATGATTGGGGATACAAGCATCATATAGCCAACCCAGGACACTGGCATACACTGCCAACTCATAACTTGTGTGTTAGGATTTCAAGGGCATTAATGGGTTCCTTTCTGTGACTGCCATGCATTGGACTTTCACATTCACAAAGACTTCATCTTCCATAGGTCGTTTCAGTATTTAATACTCGTTCTTGGAATGTAGGCAACATAGCAGCAAGTACTAAATTCCCTGCAAGCCCTGTCTTCCCAAAGGACCATTTAAAAAGATTGCTTTTCTCTTCTGACTAATCTGCCAGTATTTGGATGGAGAATTTGGTACCTGAAGTGAACCTCTTAGAAGGGATCTCATTACCGGCAATATCTCAGGCTTTCTTGAAATACTTGCTCCTTTGGATCCTTATTCCATTCGGAGTACATTTAAGACTTTTTTCACTGAAGCCGTTCAACAATGCCTCTTCTCTTATGAAATGCGATGTGCGTGACAAAGATGGATCCCCATGAAAGGTTATACACATATCAAAGTTCATTGTAAGAATGGTGGCTCCCTCCTGCAGTTACATTTGTAACTGAGTTGATATTCCAAAGCTAAATATTCCAGGCCTGTGGACACAAAAAGAAGTCATTGTCTTTTGCAAGAGTTACACATCCTAGGAGGATTTGTGTTAGTTTTGATTTCTGCGGTGTTAGCCCTGTTGCAGAAAAAAAGTAGGTTGTACTCTCTTCTTGTGTACTCTCTTCTTGTGCTCTCATTCCCCCCCTCTCTGCTTTGCATGCCCTAGTTAATCTACCAGCGTGACTCCTTTGGTATCATCTCATAGTGCAAATTCTGCATAGTTTCATGTACTTACAAATGCCAGTTGCCAAGGAGCGTAACCATTCAAGGGGCAAAGAACTGTAGGGCTGGGCAACTTCAGGTGCTGAAACTGTAAGTGGTTGAAGTCATGCCATATTAAAGTGACAGAGCAAATCAGTTGATATAGGACTTTCAGCTGGGCACCTCTGAGAATAGCAGCTTGTCAGCAATGACACAGCAATCTTTCTAGCTGTATTCCAGAAAGAGAAAAGGGACGCCTTCAATGGTTAAGATGTTTGGCATGAGAAAACAGCAAGAAATGTACCACAAAATACTTGAGCTGGAAAAATTGTGTTTTTCTAGTGAGAATTTTGCAGTTGATCTTTCTTGTCTGTGCCTTTACTTTTCACAGAAAACAGTGGGGGTTTTAATTATTATTTTTCTTTTTTTTTTTTTTTTTTTGTTTTGTCGGCCTCCCTCTTTCCACCTGCAATTAACAATTTTGCCTTTCTTTTCTGGCTTCTCTTTCTTTACTTATAGAAGGTTGCATGAGGTCATCCAATCTTGTCATAAGCATTCTCATACTGTGGAAATAAGTATAAGGTACATCTAAAGGGATAAAACAAACTCACAAAAATAGAAGTTTTTTACAGTCTTCTGTATGAGCATTAGGATACAAGATATCTTTGAACTATGTTATGCTGAACTGATTGAACTTTTAGTCCGCTCATTACTGTTATTACTAGTGTTTGGCCTTTAGTACATAGCCTTTGAAATCATCCAGCACAATATTTTGGCTAATTTTGTTTTATTTCTCGCGAGGGCTTTGTTTCTTAAGGAATATTCCAGAGCAAGAGCGTCCACGGTAGAGTTATGTTGTCATAATGGAAAGTGTCATAAATTCTGGTACAGTTTGTGCTGGTAATACATCTAGAAATGAAAGGTTTTAGATCTTTTTTTTACTTTTAAATGTAACCATTATTTGAAATATTTAAGAGTTGGGGTTTTCCCCCCCACAAAATACCGCTCTCTGAAATGTTACTCAGGGTTTACACATAAAAGCCTACCGTGTAAAATATGTTGCTGATACTCTGCAGTAACTGCAGCTTAGCAACTAGTGATGATAACGTGGGTTAAATGACAT
Source organism: Diglossa brunneiventris (assembly GCA_019023105.1). Taxonomy (NCBI): domain Eukaryota; kingdom Metazoa; phylum Chordata; class Aves; order Passeriformes; family Thraupidae; genus Diglossa; species Diglossa brunneiventris. Next base: position 522,249 of record JAFCGX010000124.1, read on the forward strand.
TCCTTCTGCAGTGATGGAAACTCTGAGACTGTCTACGCAGACATACTCAACAAAGGTTACCATGGCTTAGCTCCTGTCCTAAAGCTAATGTGCATTTTAAAACTTCCCAAGAAGGTGAATTCAAGCTCCTTCATTGCTCTGTGCTGGAGTCCAAAGAGAATTTCAGTGTACTTTTTGTCATTTACATCTGCCATTGCTTAGCTCTTGAACGTGAGACTCCCTCATGACTGATGAAAGTTGTCTAGTTAAGAGTGGGTCAAAGACATGGTCCTGCTCTAGAAGGAGATGAGAAGATTTTTGCAGTCTTAGTCATCTCTACTGCTTGTGATTTCTATATGAAACCAGTGGGAAGTTTTCTGAAGGTAGTCCAGAAGCTGACAACAGGGACAGCTTAGAACTGAACACTTGCTGCAGTGCTATCACAGTGATAACAGAAAGGACTTAAAAAATTTAAAAGGGCAAACAAAGCAGTTGGAAGGGAAAAAAACATTAACCATTATTCCATTCTTCTAATATATCCTTCTTTAAATCATAATTTTCATGCAGTTTCCTGGCTTGAGTTGTTATCCCTGAAAAGGAATCTGAGACAGAGTAAGCTTTTAATGGAGTAGACGTGACAAACGCAGGCCAAGTGGCATTTTTTTTTTTACATCAAATACAAGTCATGCTTGAGCTACCCTTTCCTTAAGGTACTTAGCACACACTTGCTCAGAATTTTACTGTCACGATTGTCATTGAAACTTTTCAAGGAAAGCTCTGAATAGCAATGTTTGTGTAAAAATAGTATTTTATCTCCTGTATTTGTGCGAAGCAGGTAAGCCTTTTGCCATCAACAGTGTTTGTGGGAATCCGTAAAATCAGAGGGTTTTGGGAAAGATGCAAAAGTCAGGCCTCAAAGATAGCAGAATTGCAATTAGAGCTAAGCAGTAGCCATAAGGTTGTCAGCAGAAAAATTATATAAGAAGCAGAAAAGTATGGACAAATAGAGCAATGGTCTGTGCATTAACACTTGTTAGAATAACTCCCTAAGCTGCAGAAAAGTATATCTAGCAAGATATTAGGAAATTCTAGGCTTAATAATGGAGCTCTGTGCCTTGTGTTTTAAGGCTTACAAGCAGGTCTTGTATTTGAAATAAACAAGCATTGTTTTAACAGAGGGTACATGGGCTTATAGTGGTTGGATAGAACTACTGTCAATATGCTTTTGCTTTGTGTGATTGGTCAAAAAACATTTAAAGTAAGTTGTAACATTAGGTTCTTTGTCTGCTGCCTGGGATGTGAACGGCTGGCATCTTCCTATTGTCATAACCATGTAATGAGGCTGATGTTAGAAAACAAAACAGCTTGAGACACGTTCCTCAGCAGTCCTGTCCTGTTGTCTACGATGAGGGAAGACTCGGAGCCCTCAATGTGAGAAAACAGCAAGCTTCGATTTATTGATTAAGCATCAGACTTTTATACATTAAGATAATAAGCTAATACATATTCTGTAACCTAAGCAAGTTATTGGTTATTTTGTGCATGTCAGCTCCACCTTTGTGTTTACATTCCTTGAGAGTTAGATTTTCTCCTTCTAATGATGTTTTTAATCCCCACATCCCTGCTCAAGGATACATAGCTCGTTAGCTGAATTTGTTAGTTTCCAAACTCTTCAGCTACCGGGAGCAGGTCAAAATGACCTCTGGCATGTAGCCATTCCTCTACAATTCCCCTGTTTTCTTTCTGCACAAGCAATGTTTGATTAAATGTAGCAGATATCATCTTTTGCATCATATTTTGTAAGCACATGCAAAAACAAGGCAAAATTAGTATTACTAACAAAACTATAATGCCTACCATAATGCCAACCTTAACAATAGAACGTAACCATGATCCCAAACCTAAAGATTGGAGCCACCCATCAAGGCCAAGGCCCGATTCTATCTGTAAATTTCCAGTCAGCCTCCGCAACTCAGAGAGCTGTGAGTGAATTGACTGCGAATGGTCAGAAAGGTTCATACAGCACATGCCTTCAAATTCCTCACAGCCATGGCCTTGAGCAAGTAAGAGAAAATCAATTGCAGCTCTATTTTGAAGCGTTGCATGGCGAATAGAATCTACGTCAAGCAAAAGGCTAGAAAGCGCCATAGAAGTAGCATTAGTTTGCTTCGCAAGCCAGCACCCCAACTTATTTAGGGTGGCATGGGCACCTGATGCTGACACCCCTGGAGTCAGAAAGAATGCCGCAACTATGGCTGCTGGAGACCAAAATTTCACATTATCCTTACATTCAGCAGTAAATGCATGGGCCATTCTTTCACTTCTATGACGACGGCGGCTCACATTTAATATCATAGAGGTGTTGGATGTAAGTAAGGACAGCCGTCCAAGTGTACATGGTCCCCCTCGCAGCCTGGATGGGATACCTGGCCAGGCACGGTCTCCACAGATTAAAAAGTAACCTGCTGGCAATTGAATAGGGTCATTTGATGAAACCGATACCCTTGGTGTGGTATAGTTACACCAGGCTGTTGCATTTCTATACACAGCCGTGCTGGAGGTTACAATAGTGGAAGAGTTTTTGCCTGACAGCTGGCTTGTGTGATTAAAATTAAGGCATGCATCTGCTTTTACTGAGCCTAACAATTCTAATTATTGGGGTTCTTGCAATGCTGAGGGAAAGTGAGAAATCCATGAGTCCCAATTATTTACACTTTCTTTACTGTTGGTGGTATTGCAGGTGAGTAAGTGGCCTGGAGGACATGGCCAAGGATCCGCTGGCAACCCAACCAAACAGGTCGTGAATGGATTGCCAGGCGAGGATAATGACAGACAGATAGCCTCCTGATTTGTCAAATTTGCCAATGTAACCCAAATATTAGTCTTAGGTTGAGGTGGAACCCAGGTATAACTTGTGCTATTTGATAAACCTCCTAGCAGAAATATAATCAAAAGCCTTAACTCAGTCATGGTGTACAGCAGGTCTCGTGTTTGATTTAAGGAGAAGAGCTTTCAGTTGTAATTCCTTGCCTTTTGGCTTTCCTGGCCCTTTTCTTATGTATTCGAGTATACCGTCTCACCACACTATCCCAATTTCGAGGTTCTACCTGCCACAGCAAGGGAACATGAATTTTCTTCCCCTTACACACTTGATCTAACAGTACTGTTCGATTCTGGCTAATGATTCTATATGCCTGGTGATGAATTTCCCAGGCAAAGGCCCAACGTCGCCTTTGGTCTAGATTTTCAATTAGGGCTAAGGCCTCCCTATTTGGGATTTCCCGCTGACCTGGGGCTGTCACAAATTCTCGTAAAGCCCTGCGGGGGTCTTTCCATCTCCAATTCCAATTACAGGTAGCACACCATGCACTCCCATCCACTCTTGATTGGAAAATCCACCATTTAAGCTTACAACCTCCACAGAATATTTTTAGCCAAGCTCTACATTCACGTTTCCCACATACAGTACACCAAGATTGATCACAGAGTGGTCGGGATATTTCTGTAAAACCAACAGCTAAGTCTGCCAAATCAGACAGGGTGTGCCAAACAAAAGGGCACTGTAGTTCGTCTTCTACCTCTTTAATAATGTCCCCGACCAACAGTCACATACGATGAACTTCCAGCTCAGACATTCAGTAGCCGACTCTAAGCCTGATAGTCAGCAGTAGTCGCAGATTCTCTCTCTGCCGGTTGTGGTTGCTGTCCGTCTGCAGAGCTCAGAGGGTCAGAGGTCACTGCTGGCCGAGTCCACTTAGCAGGCACCCATAGGGATCCTGCTTGAGTAGAAACACAGAGATAACCATGGCCCCCAATACAGCACTTTTGCAGGGCCTTCCCAACACCCTGTTTTAGGATCCCTATACTTCACCCAAATCTCTTGTTTTGCCCTTTCAGCATTCTGTGAATAATGCTGGATAACTGCTGGAACCTTGTGTTCCCCAAATACACACAAATGATTTAACACGAATAAACTCTTGTCAACCCTTTCACGTGGGTCATCTATGCTCTGAAATTTCTCAAGATACTTCTTTACAGTCCCATTAGCTCGCTCCACTATTGCCTGGCCTGTAGGGGAATGAGCTATGCCCGTTATGTGTTTTACATTCCATGTTTGCATTAATTGTACAACTGTACGGCTTTTGTAAGCTGGCCCATTGTCAGTCTTAATACAATGAGGCACTCCCATAACCGCAAAGCAATTCGTGAGGTGTCTTTTTACGTCCCTTGCCTTTTCATCAGGCTGAGGGGTAGCCCAAATCATGTGGCTGTAAGTGTTGATGGTAACATGCAAATATTTTAACTGTCCTAATGTAGGCACATGTGTGACATCCATTTGCCACACTTCATTGGCTTTCAACCCTCTTGGATTTACTCCTGCCCCAAGCCCTAAACCTTGATTGTGATGGCTGCATATGGGACAGGCTTTCACAATAGCTCTGGCTTCTTCCAAGGAGAGTCCATATGCTTGGTGGAGACCCCGAGCATTCTGGTGAAATATCGCATGAGCCTCTCTAGCTCGGCAATGAGGAGACAATGGGGCTTCTCTCGTAACAGTCACTAGACGATCTGCCCTAGCATTGCCCTCTCCAAGTCCTTGGTCCCACTGGTGACTGCAGATGTGCAAAACAGCATAGCTGGCAGTCCTTTGTCGTGTGGCCTGCTGAAGCTGCATCAGGAGCTCTCCTAACCGTTTATTGGTCACATCCCTAATACTTGCATCCTCAATGCGATTTGCTACCCCTGCCACATAAAGTGAGTCTGTGACGATGTTCAAGGGTTCGTGCAACCAACGTGACAGGGCCCATACTACTGCCAACAGCTCAAGGGTCTGCAGGGAATCATTTTGCTCTGCCTGCAGGATTTGATGATGCCATCCATCTACATCTCTCCAAGTGGCAGCAGCTGTCCAAGATCGCTTTCCAGCATCTGTAAAAACTGTGACAGCATTAGGCAATGGTTGATCAGCCCACTTCGGGATTTCTATCCATGTTTTATTTGCCATCCATGCTAATACAGGTGACTTTAAAGGCTCAATGCGAATTGTAGCTCCATCTTCTAGCAATGCAGTCTGGAGGTCTGTGGAGTTGAGCAAATACCACTTCAGGTCTTCTTCCTGTATAGGAACGTGAATTTCACTCAGTTGTTCTCCTGTAATTTGCACAATTCGGAGTCTGCCTTTCTTAATAATCTCTGCCAATGTCCAAATTTTTTCCTGCACCGTTCTTCGGGCCTGTAGGGGAGGGGCAATCCATTCTAACACAATCTGTTCAGTTGCCTTCTTCTCCCCTGTTTTCTTTTTATGCTGTGTGATGGCCCCTAACAGGTGCTTGTCCCCTGCCAAGATGGTAATATTTAATGGAAGGCCCTCCTGACGATGATGAGTAACGTGATGGGCAACCATGGAGGCAATATCCTGTAATACTCTTCTTTGTTGTGAAGTTAAGGATACTTTAGCAGCAGGATCTGTACCCTTTAGAAGAGGTCGCAGCTCCTCAAGATGTTCATTAGGAATGCCGATCACAGGGCGAAGCCATTGTAGGTCTCCTGAAAGTCGCTGAGCATCATGAAGTGTTTGAAGATCAACCACAACAGTAAGCTTCTGTGGTTGGATACGTTGGTCAGTAATTTTCCACCCTAGGTATTTCCAAGGGCTGTTTTCTTGCACCTTTTCTGCAGCAATCACTAGGCCCTGTCGATGGAGCTGTCGAGCCAATTGCTGTTTTTGCTGTGAAGAAAACGGTGATGCTTGAGCAAGGAGAATATCATCCATATAGTGATAAATTATGACTTCAGGCCATGCCTTCCGAATCGGTTGCAGGGCTGCATCAACATACAATCGGTAAAGAGTGGGCGAACAACGCATTCCTTGTGGGAGTACGGTCCATTCATATCTTTGTGCAGGCCCTTCTCAATTCAATGCAGGTAGGGTAAAAGCAAAACGCTGCTTGTCTGCCTCATGTAAGGCAATAGTGAAAAAGCAGTCCTTTAGATCAATAATGAGGAGTGACCATCCCTCAGGGAGCATTGCAGGATTAGGCAGTCCGGGCTGCAGAGCTCCCATACTATACATCTGATCATTGACGGCACGTAAATCATGCAGGAGCCGATATTTGCCAGACTTCTTTTTAATCACAAAAATAGGTGTATTCCAAGGACTAACAGATAGTCGGAGATGTCCTTGATTAAACTGCTCCTGTACCAGTTCGTGTGCCTGAATGAGACTTTCCCTTTTCAAAGGCCACTGCTCCACCCAAACCGGTTCTTCTGTTTTCCATCGGAGTGGGATCGGGAAAGTCCATGCAATGGCCGTCCCGATAAAGGGGGGTCTGTAGTAAGGACCATTCCCAATTGGGCCAAAACATCACGACCCAACAAGGCGTGGACACCCTCAGGGAGCGGTATTACAGAAACTGTACATGTAACAGTCTTGTCCTCTGTGATGATTTTCAGCAGAGGGGATTTACGAGCGAGTGTAAGTCCTCCCACTCCTGCGACTGTAGCAGTTGTAGCATGCGTGGGCCACTGGGGTGGCCATCTCTGCATCCCTATGATGCTAACGTCTGCACCTGTGTCTAGGAGTGCAGCCAAGGTAATGGTTTGACCCTGATACTGAACATCAATATGTTTTTTCGGACGATGCTTTAAATCCACTGTTAATAATGCCATTGTCCCTGTGGAACCAAAACCACCCTCACCACGCTGTTTTTCGTTAAGTGGCAAAACTCCTTTGGTGAGTTGAGGCAATGGGATCAACTGAGCAATCCGTGATCCAGCTGGAATAAACAGTGGTGGAAATAGCGTTTGAACCATGATTTGTATTTCTCCGGTATAGTCAGCATCAATTAGTCCAACAAGTACTGTAAGTCCCAGCATGCTAGCAGAAGAACGTCCAATTAATAACACTCCCACAGCCTGTCCACTTGATGTAATAGGTCCTTTGATTCCCGTAGGGATGCGCTGTGGCTTGGAATCTATAAGGGTACAGTCTATTGAGGTCGCCAGGTCCAACCCGAGGCTGCCGCTGGTGGCTGGATGGAGGGCTGAGCGGTCTGTGTTATCAAGACATCTGATTTGGGGCTCACTATTTGTGTCTGCACACGGGAGCCATTTTTCTTCACGCTCCGCCTTATGTTTCCCGACCCGTCACGCGTACAGGCAGCATCACTATGCGAGTCTGACCGGCAGCGACGACACCAGACAGCACTGGCAGGGCAATTCTTCTGCCGATGTCCAACAGCATTGCATCGAAAGCAACGTATACGAGCCGAGCCTTTGCCAGGATATCTGGTTGCCGATGGCTGTAAAGGAGCGAGGGCTGCTAACACCTGGCTCTGCGCTGCTTGTGCCTGTTCCTTCAAACTACTTCCTAAATCCTTCACCGCTTCTACCAGCATCGCTTGTGGCCCGACTGGTATCTGGGCTAAACGTTCTAATGCCTCTTCAATAGTCCAGGTAGCAGGGAGTGTCACAAGGATCCCTCTAGCAGTGGAATTGCAATTTTGAAGGGCGCACTGTTTTAACAGTGCCCCATGCATATATTCAGGGACCCCCTGCGGTCTGAATAGCACTGGCCACTCTGTCAATAAACAACCCAAATGGCTCATCTCTTCACTGTTTAATTCCCATATAAGAAGGAATACCCCCTGGAGACTTCACTCTGTCAAGGCCAACCCGAGCTAATCTCATAGCTTCCCTTAACTTATCCGGTCCGAGCAAGGCTTGAGCTTCGGTCCGCAAATATGCTCCTACCCCCATGAGCTCATCTAATGTAATTCCATATAGTGGGTCTCCAGGTTGTCTCGGCATAGCTACTGATTCCTGACACGCAGCTTGCCAATGGGCATTGAATAGCAACTGCTGGTGCTGGGTAAGAACCAGCTTCAAAAGGCCCTTAATATCTGATGGCAATAAGATATTACCACTCCACAAGTAATCCAACATCTGGCGAGTGGGTTCGCCGTGTATGCCGCACTCTGTTACAGTAGCACGGAGCTGAGCAAGACATTTCCAATCTAAGGTAGTAATTGTTGCTTGCAATCCTCCGGCCGCATTCGGTGCATACACGACTGGGCAAGCTATTTCCAGCAAGGTATCAACAGCTGTGCGATCACCCGCAGCTATTGCATCTCCTGCAATCTCTCTCCATGCTTTTCGCCTCTCATTCGCGATTCGCACTGCCTCTGTGTCAAAAAATGCCGATGTTCTTTCCCCCCCCCCGTCTCTGTAAGCCAAAGCCGAAGGGGAGGGGCCATCCCCCGCAAGGAGCGGAGGTGCCGAGGGAACCAGCGGAGCCGCGAGCAGAGGCACGGGGGGGGGCCGCGGGGGAATTCTCGAGCGGTGGAACAGAGGGAGAGAGCGCGGGAGCCGCCGCGATCGGAGGAGCGGGGGAGCCCGCGGGGGAGACAGCGAGCTGTGGAGCGGGGGGAGCGGAGACCGCGGGAGCAGCCGAAAGCAGAGGGGCGGGGGGAACCGCCGCGGGGGAATTCGCGAGCTGTGGCACAGGGGGCCCCGCGGGGGACTCCGGACCGGCCGCCGAGCACGGGGCCGCTGCAGGGGAAGCCGGCTCCGACAGCTGAGCTGCAGGAGGGGCCGCAGCCGCCGAGTTTGAACCCGCCGGTAAAAACACGGTATTTGTTGCCGGGGGAAGAGGATAGGAAGCACCAGATCGTGCAGCGCCCTCACCACTCCGGCTGGGAGCAGAAACTCCTAGCCGCGCGGACGCAGCTTGTGCTGCCCTCTGTTCTGCTTGGTGTTGTTTCAATGCATTCGTAACTGCCCGCCACGCTTTCGACAGCTTTTTTGCCGTTTTGCAATCATCTAACACGGCTTCCCACATCTTATCCCCAAACCTACGCCATTCTGCCTCCTCAAAAACCTGATTAGGGTCCGCAAAACACCCTTTTGCTACCCCATACGCTAACAATCCCGGAAGTTCCTTTCCCAGGTCTGTACCCTTTAACCCTCGCTTTTCTAAAAAGCATTTTAAAAGATCATACGCTGCTTGTCTTTCCATACCTACGTCAGTGCACTGTTGCAGCCCTATCAAGACTTCGGCAGCGTCGTCAGCCAGACACCTCTTTAGGCTCGCTGGGGCGCGGAGACTGGCCTATGTCCTCAGCTCTTTCGCCCTCCGTGCTGCACCGGAGCTGACCTCGATTACTACGCCGGACCGTGGCTCCACTCTTCACCCCCGTGGGGTTCTGCCCTCTGTAGGGTCCTTGCCCTCTATAGGGTCCTTGCCCTCTATAGGGTCCCTGTTCAGGTAGCCATTTGTTGTCTACGACGAGGGAAGACTCGGAGCCCTCAATGTGAGAAAATAGCAAGCTTCGATTTATTGATTAAGCATCAGACTTTTATACATTAAGATAATAAGCTAATACATATTCTGTAACCTAAGCAAGTTATTGGTTATTTTGTGCATGTCAGCTCCACCTTTGTGTTTACATTCCTTGAGAGTTAGATTTTCTCCTTCTAATGATGTTTTTAATCTCCACATCCCTGCTCAAGGATACATAGTTCGTTAGCTGAGTTTGTTAGTTTCCAAACTCTTCAGCTACCGGGAGCAGGTCAAAATGACCTCTGGCATGTAGCCATTCCTCTACACTGTCCCCTTCGTGATTTGTATATGGACCCCCGGCAGTGATAAGTGTTGCTTGACCTTTTCTGTCATATCCCTCTTCGTATCCATATTGTGCTTAAGGGTTACTAATCTACTTCAGAATTGGCACGTGGAATAAGACTACTTTTTCTTTTTGAAGGCTAATGTCATTTGAACTACTTACAGCAAATAATTCATTAATTGTAAGTCCTCAGCTAGCATATGTTACGCATATTCTAACCTTCGGAACAAGTAACAAAAGGACTCTAAAATACTTTACATTTTTAAGCACAAAAAATGCTTCTCTCCTTTGCAGTTGGAAACTCGATATGTCTGCAGCATTTTAACGTGCACCATATTTAGCCAAGTAATTCAAAACAAATAAAAAATAGTCCCTGCAATTTGAAAATATTTTAAAATTGTTTTTGAATATACAAAACATACCCTTACCTTACGCATTGCATGCAGATTTAATCATCATGAAAGCAAACCAAATATTTATGTTCGGATACCACAGTTTTCCACCGTTTTCCCCAATTGTTCTTGGCACAGTTTTCTACTTACATGACTGTTAGGACACTCGAAGGTACTTCTAAGATACTGTATTAAGAAGAAAATGAGAAGAGGTTGTGCCTCATTTCTGGCTTCCTTTGGTTTTCTTTTTGGTTTTCTTCCTCTTGCACTTTTTCATGTCACCTTTCTAGATACTGTGATTTAGATTTGCAGTTTACTAAACTATGGTTTTTGTCTGTAATTCTTGTAAATTTTAAAAGGAACTGTCCTAGGGTGGTGTTATGATGCTTGTATCCCCAATCGTGTGTTCTGTTTATGCTGGATATTATATTCTGTGTCCTCAAGACAGGCTGAGAGCAAAGGCAGGGAGAAGAAGAAGCACAGAGTTTGTTATCGGGGATTGGACTCACTCCTCCACAGTCTGCTGGCACACTGTTGTTGTCTGGGCACAGATGGAGCAGAACACTGCAGTCCTTTTGCGTTTTAGTTAGTTACTTTAGCTAGCTGAGGCAGTCTGAGTTTTCCCTGGACTGTTTTTCTTTTACCTTTTCTTGGAACCATTCGAACCTGCTCCTAGACCGGGACCCAGGGAAACACTGAGAGCTCGCACTTTGTAGCCTGCCGGGGCATAGTCTGCAGCCTTTCCCAGCGCCGTAGGGACTGATAACAGAGCGATCACTCCCAGGAGAGACTTTCTGAATTTGGCATCTCTTCAGAGCAGTGAACAAGTTTTGTCATCTGGTATTGTTCATTTTGTGTGCTGGGGGATGCTTTGCCTGTTAAATGAACAGGTTCTTTCCACTTCTCTCTGAGGAAATCCTTCCCAAACTGGTTGGGGGGAGGGGCCTTGTGGGTTTGCTTTCTGGAGGGGCCCCTTTTGGAGGTTTTCTCCAAAATTTGCCCTAAACCAGGACACTTGTGTATTGCAATGTGTTCGGAGACCGATTGATAAATCCACAAAGAAAATTTTAATGGTAGAAAAGAAAGGGGGAGATGTAGGAATACAGCTAGAAAGCTGAGCTGGGAGCACCGTCCAGCTCATGACAGAAGTGGATATATTAGCATTAGTAGGCCGCAAGCCTTGGCAACAGAAAGCAGAACCTTGAACAAGGAATGCAGAAGTTAGCAGTGTGCTTGGTACAATGTGCTTGGTAAGCAGAACTCATATGAGATAACACATACTTGTTCTAGTTAGTATGAAGCTTTGAATTAAGCAATGTTACCTAGTTACATAAATGTTATAGTTGTGCTATTTTTAGCAACTGCTTGTGAGAGACATCTGCTCACTTTAAGAATTTTAAAGGTTTATTGAACCTTAACAAAAATACAACAAAAGGACTAAATAAGGAAAAATTTGCAGTGCTGGGAACTGTCTTCATGGCTGCCTACCATGTGACCAGTTCATCTTCAAGATAGCTGCTCAGTCTTTTATACTCCTGGGGGTTGCATCAGCCAACCCTGCCCCCTCCCAAAGTCTGTCAGCTAACTCTTTGCCGTTTATTGGTGGAGTCTGCTTTCTTGTAACTTGATTTGAGATCAGGTGTTGTCATGCCACACCCTCTTAGCAACAAGCTTTTCCATACCCAACTGCCCCATGTAAGGGGCACATGTGCATGCCTTCTTTCTACTTGTCCTAGACAACCCAGGCTGTCTGATGGCAACAATACAGAGGGGGGTGGGAAAGGGAACTATGGGGAGAACAGAGGACATCTAAACTACAATAACATAACTGCACATCACTAAAGCTTCTCTTAATATTCACACAATATTCATCCTTTAATTGCGAGAGCCAATCATCTCATTATCTATCTATAACATGCTGAAAAGGTATATAAGATCAGCTTTGCGAATCAATAAATGGCTTAATGTGTGCGAACCATGGAGTCCACATCTCTTTTGTCAATCGCCGTCAGTGAAATGGGTTCCTCAGTCTGAGTCGATGTTGTTTACTATTCCATACATGGGAATGATTAGTTCTAGGAGAGTTTTACATACAATAGTGGCAGTAGCTTTAACTGTTGGTACCACCTCTACCCAGTGGGTTAGATGATCTACTATTACTAGCAAAAATTTCCACCGTTGCACTTATGGGAGGTCAGTGAAATCTACTTGTATACTCTGAAAGGGTTGTATCCTGGTATGAAAAGACATGTCTGCTAAGGAAGGCAGGAGCTTCACTTGAAATGGAAAATGTAAACCCCCTCCCTACAAATTCTTATAATTTTGAAATTAAGGGGCTCTCAGGCAAAGATATAGGAGTAGGAATAACAGTTCTTTATTAGGAAAAATAAAAATAAAACTAAAAATGCAGTAATACAAAACAACACTGACAGAGTCAGAATATGACCTGACACCCTGTTGGTCAGGGTGTTGGTAGCAGTCTGATTTAATGGTGGCTGCAGTCCTCCCGGAGTGACAAATGTGGTTCTGTTGAAGCAGTGATCCTGTAAAAGGGTGTAGTTTTCCTCTGAAGGTCCAGTGGTGGTGTAGAAGGGTCTGGCCTTCCTCTGGGAATCTAGTGGAAAAAGGCTGACTGTGGTGTTTCAAATGTCAGATTATATCCAGGTAGAAATGCTTATCTCCTCCCTCTGGGCAGAGCATCCCACAATGGGATTATGTAATTTTATCAGTCATGCAGTGAGACTCAATGGCTCATTAACAGAAGATTTCTCCCCAGAGGGAGGATGGGTGATGGAAGAGATAACGAAAACTGCCCCACCTGGTTTTAACAGGTGGCCCAACTAACAGAAGATAACTGCCTCGCCTTTAACAGATGGCAATAGAGTACACACCCCCAGCCACATTTGCAACCTAAGACAGTTCGTAAGGCTAATTCTTGCCCTCTTTGGCGTGCTTCCCTCATGAATTTTCTGTTTAGTTTTTAGCTTATCACACACTTTTCAGTTAGCTACTTAGCTATATCAGAAATTCACATGCAACCCCAATTTCTCAGGAACTGATCACTCAGCACTTGGGTACCCCAATGAGTCTTATTATGCATGCTTTCTAATATTTTCCTTGCCAGTGGTTTATTTAATAACTGTCTCCCATCAGGTAACACCCACTTCCCTTTAGTGTCTTTTTTTGCTCCTATTTCTAGGAATTTCCTTTCCTCTGTTTTGCTGAACATTGGTATATCCTGAATTTCTTCTGTGGGGGTTAGGACCATCATTATGTTCTCTTCTCCGGATTCGGCTGCATTCTTAGCCTCTAAGTCTGCTAAGTTGTTTCCCTGTATTTCTGAGGTGGTTCCTTTCTGGTGTCCCCAAACGTGCACCACAGTAATTTCCTTTGGCAATTGTAACACTTCTAATACTTCTGAGGTAAGAGTTTCATGGACTAGTCTTTTCTCTTTTGAATTTAGCAGTCCTCTTTCCTCCCAAATTGTCCCAAAAGTATGCAGTACTCTAAAGGTGTACTTAGAGTCAGTATACATGGTCCCTCTTTCTAGTGCTAATATTTTAAGGGCTCGTTTCAAAGCGTACAACGCACACACTTGGGCAGACCAGCTGGGAGGTAATTTTTTCTTTTCTACAGTTATCAGTTCCTCATTTACTATAGCATATCCTGACATTCATTTCCTCTGGATTACTCTTGAGGACCCATCAATGTATAATTGCTCCCCCCTGAAGGGGTTGGTCTGTTAGATCATCTCTCACTTTGGTTTGATAGTTTATGATTTTTAAGCAATCATGCCCTAGTTCTTCTACCGATTCTCCATATAAAAAACTGAGCAGGATTGAGGTATTTATCTGTCACTAGTTCTAGATCATCTTTATTTATTAGAAATGCATCATATTTCAACACTCAAGAGTCAGTGAGCCACTTTTCAGCTTTTTGATTCAAAATATTTCTAACTGTATGTGGGTTGTGCACTTTTCATCTTCCTCCAAAAGTTAATTTTCTGCTTTCTTCTACTAGTAAGGCAGTGGCAACTACCACCTGGCCCCCTACTAACAGGGTCTAACAACTTTGATAGGTAAGCCACTGGTTTCTTGTAAACCACCCCCACCCTTAGGCTAGGACTCCTTGGGCTACCCCATTTTCCAAATTTACAAACAGGTAAAACGGTTTATCAAAAGCAGGAAGACTTAGAGCAGGGGCACTAATCATTTTTTTGTTTTAAACTTTTAAATCTTTGCTCATCTTCTTTTTCCCATGTAATTTCTTCTTTTATTATTTTTTCATACAGGAATTTAACAGCTTGGGTTTACCCTTCCATCCATATCATACAATATCCGAACAAGCCCAAAAGTTTTCTGATTTCCTTTTTAGTTTTTGGCTGGGGGAGTGAGGCTATTCCTGTCATCCTTTCAGGGTTTAATTGCCAGCTCCCTTGGCTTGTTATATGCCCCAAGTATTTTACTTCACTCTCTATAAATTTGAGTCTTTCCTTCAATACCCAAAGCCCTTAATTTCCAAAAAAACTTAGTAATGATATGGTAGATTCTCAGACTTTTCCCTCATCCTCCCCTGAGAGAAGTAAGTCATCAACATATTAGATAAGTTTTACCACTGGTACTATGGGGAAACATTGCAGTACCTCTTCTAGTGCTTGTCCAAATAGGTTAGGGGATTCGGTAAATCCTTGGGGTAATTTAGTCAATCTGAATTGTTGCTTTCTCCCTGTATCAGGATCTTCCCATTGGAAGGGAAATATTTCTCTGCTTTCTCCTGCTATAGGACAGGCCCAAAAGGCATCTTTCAGGTCTATCACACGAAACCACTGATGCGATGAGGGAATTTTACTCAATAGTGTGTAGGGATTGGGTGTCACTGTCATATTTTCCGAAAAATCACTTCACCAGGATTTCTTCTCCTGGGAAGCTGAGAAGCCTCAGAGGAAAATGAAAACAATAATTATCTGATCTGCTTCTCTTGCTGCTTTCAAATGTGGTTTGGAGATTGTTTATCCAACATGTGAATTGTTTTGACTTAATGACCAATCACTGTCCAGCTGTGTTGGGACTCTGGAAGCAGTCACGAGTTTTCATTATCATTCTTTGTAACCTTCTGTCTCTATTCTTTCTCTATTCTTTAGTATAGTTTTAGTATAGTATAATAAATTATAATATAATAATAAATTAGCCTTCTAAGAACATGGAGTCAGATTCTCAATTCCTCCTTTGTTCTGGGGACCCAACAAATACCATAATTGGGTACCACTAGATATCGACCAATAATTCATTTATTTACTTCTCTCAGGTCTTGGACCAGCCTGTATGTCCCATTTGAATTTATCACTGGTAATATGGAGGCATTGTGAGGAAACATGCATGGTTCTCAAGTTCCATCTCTAATCAGTTCTTGAATTACTGTTTGTAACCCTCTTCTCCCTTCTAAAGAGAGTGGGTATTGCCATACTTGAATTGGGCAATCTGAATTAGTTATTTTGGTTACTATAGGGGTTATGTTTAACTTGCCCCTATTTCCAGGCCTGGCCCAGACTACTTCAATTTGCTTTTCATCCTCCTCTTTTAACTGGAGGAGTTTGACTACTATTTTATCCCCTTCTGGAAGCACCCCGATGCCTAACTGCACTTGTAAATCCCTCCCCAGCAAATTACATCCTGCCCCTGCTACAAATAAAATACCACAGAATCACAGAATCACAGAATTTCTAGGTTGGAAGAGACCTTTAAGATCATCGAGTCCAACCCATCTTCTAACACCTCAACTAGATCATGGCACCAAGTGCCAGATCCAGTCTTTTTTTAAACACATCGAGAGATGGTGACTCCACCACCTCCCTGGGAAGATGATTCCAGTATTTGATCACTCTTTCTGTGAAAAACTTCCTCCTTAATTCTAGCCTGTATCTCCCTTGGCGCAGCTTGAGACTGTGTCCTCTTGTTCTGTCTGTTGTTGCCCGGAGAAAGAGACCGACCCCCAACTCACCACAACCACCCTTCAAGAAGTTGAAGAGAGTGATAAGGTCACCTCTGAGTCTCCTTTTCTCCAGGCTGAACAACCCCAGCTCCCTCAGTCGTTCTTCATAAGGCTTGTGTTCCAAGCCCCTCACCAGCCTTGTTGCTCCTCTTTGGATACGCTCAAGCATCTCAACATCCCTCCTAAACTGTGGGGCCCAGAATTGGACGCAATACTCAAGGTGTGGCCTCACCAGTGCTGAGTACAGGGGAAGAATGACATCCCTGCTTCTGCTGGCCACACTATTCCTGATACTGGCCAGGATGCCATTGGCCTTCTTGGCCACCTGGGCACACTGCTGGCTCATATTCAGCCGACTGTCAACCAGCACCCCCAGGTCCCTTTCCACCTGGGCACTGTCCAGCCACACTGTCCCCAGCCTATAACGTTGCAGGGGGTTATTGTGGCCAAAGTGCAAAACTCGGCACTTGGACTTATTGAACTTCATCCCATTGGTTTCTGCCCATCCATCCAACCGTTCCAAGTCCCTCTGCAAAGCCCTCTGTCCCCCTAATAGATCGACACATGCTCCCAGCTTAGTGTCATCTGCAAATTTGCTAATGAAAGACTCTAAACCCTCATCCATGTCATCAATAAAAATATTAAATAGAACTGGTCCCAGCACAGAACCTTGAGGGACACCACTGGTGACTGGCCTCCAGCTGGATGCAGCACCATTCAACACCACTCTCTCAGCCCGGCCATGCAGCCAGTTCCTAACCCAGCAGAGAGTGCTCCTGTCCAATCCACGAGCTGCCAGCTTGTCTAGGAGTATGCTGTGGGAGACAGTGTCGAAGGCCTTGCTGAAATCCAAATAAACAACATCTACAGCCTTTCCTGCATCCACTAATTGGGTTACCTGGTCATAAAAGGTGACCAGATTGGTTAAACATGACCTACCCCTCCTGAACCCATGCTGACTGGGTCTAATACCCTGGCCATCCTGTAAATTCTTTGTGATGGCACTTAACATAAACTGTTCCATTATTTTGCCAGGTACTGAGGTCAGGCTGACTGGTCTATAATTACCAGGATCTTCCTTTGCGCCCTTTTTGTGAATAGGTATCACATTGGCCAGCTTCCAGTCATCCGGAACCTCACCAGTGAACCAGGACTGTTGGTAAATGATGGAGAGTGGCTTTGCAAGCTCATTTGCCAGCTCTCTCATTACCCTGCGGTGGATCTCGTCTGGTCCCATAGATTTATGAACATCCAAGCATTTCAGTAATTCTTTGACTGCCTCCTCTTGGATAATGGGGGGACCATTCTGCTCCCTGACACCATCTACCAGCCCAAGCGGGCAGGTGTCTTGAGGGCAAGTCATCTTCCCACTAAAAACTGAGGCAAAGTAGGCATTAAGCACTTCTGCCTTCTCCTCGTCTCCAGATACTAAGTTCCCTCCCTTGTCCAATAAAGAACAAAGGCTGGTCTTACCCTTCCTTCTAGCGTTAATGTATTTGTAAAAACATTTTTTATTATCCTTTACAGAAGTCGCCATTCTAACTTCAAACTGAGCTTTGGCCTCCCTAATTTTTTTTCTGCATACTCTAGCAGCCTTCTTGAATACTTCCTTAGAGACCTGACCCTCCTTCCAATGTTGATACATCCTCTTTTTATTCCTAAGTTCCTCCAAAACCTCCTTGCCCAGCCAGGCTGGACGTTTACCCCGTTGACTGATCTTTCGGCACACAGGGACAGTCTGTTCCTGTGCCCTCAAGATCTCTGTTTTGAGGCATGCCCAGCTTTCCTGAACTCCTTTGTTTTTAAGGGCTGCTTCCCAAGGAACTCTCTGAATAAGTCTCCTAAATAGGTCAAAGTCTGCCCTTCGGAAGTCTAATGCAAGAGTCTTACTGGTGCTCCTCCTGACTTCACCAAATATTGAGAATTCTATTATTTCATGATCACTCTGCCCCAAGCGACCTCCAACCACCACATCTCCCACCAACCCATCTCTGTTTGCAAACAGCAGATCTAACATAGTCCCTCCCCTGGTGGGCTCACCCACCAGCTGCGACAAAAAGTTGTCCTCTATACATTCTAAGAATTTCCTGGACTGACTTTTTACTGCTGTATTAAGTTCCCAGCAGATGTCTGGTAGGTTGAAGTCACCCACAAGAACAAGGGCTGATGATCTTGAAACATTGTCTAGCTGCCTATAGAATAAGTCGTCTACCTCTTCTTCCTGGTTGGGTGGACGATAACAGACTCCCAGTAGGGTGTCAGCCTTGTTGGCCTTCCCCTTGATTCTTACCCATAGACATTCAACTCTATCTTCCATAGTTTCAATTTCTATGGCATCGAAAGTCTGCTTAATATAAAGGGCCACCCCTCCACCTCTTCTTCGTTTCCTGTCTCTTCTGAAGAGCTTGTATTCATCCAGTGCAGTACTCCAGCTATGTGAGTCATCCCACCATGTTTCCATGATGGCAACTACATCATAGCTCTGCAGTTGTACCATGGCCTCCAGCTCTTCTTGTTTGTTGCCCAAGCTGTGTGCATTGGTATACATGCACCTCAGCTGGGATACTGACTTCACCCCTAGCTTAGCCTTGCAACCCATGGGTCTGCTTACAGTTAGCTCATCTGCTTCCCCTTCCCCCTTCAAACCTAGTTTAAAGCCCTCTCTATGAGGTCTGCCAATTCATGAGCTAAAAACCTTTTGCCCTTAACTGAGAGATGTACCCCATCTGGTTCCAGCAGAGCAGATGCTGTAAAAGTTTCCCCATGATCAAAGAATCCAAAGTTATGCCGATGACACCAACCCTTAAGCCACTTGTTGATGATACGGATTCTCCTATTTTTTTCATCATTTTCCTCTGCTACCAAAGGGACTGAGCAGAACACTACCTGAACTCCTGCCCCATCAACTCCCTGACCCAGTACCCTGAAGTCCTTTCTAATTGCCTTGACACTCCTCTTTTCAATCTCATCACTGCCAGCCTGGAGTATCAGCAGTGCGTAATAATCAGAGGGCTGAATCAGCCCAGGGAGTCTCTCAGTGATATTTTGTACCCGGGCCCCAGGGAGGCAACAGACCACCCTGTGGGATGGGTCTGGTCGACATATGGGGCCCTCAGTTCCCTTCAGAAGGGAATCACCTACAACAATTACCCTTCTTTTCTTCTTGACGTTAGAGGTAGTGATCCGTCTTACAGATGAATCATAATTGGGGGGTTCACTGGGCAGACAATTTTCTCCTATATCATCTAGTTGGGGCTCTAGATCCAGAACCTCATACCTATTCTGAAGTGGTACCTGGTTGGATGATGGGGGTGGGGAGAAGTTTTTGTTACTACTTCCCTGAATGGGGACCCATTTCCACTCCTCTTCATCTCTCAGGTGCCCTTCTGTTGCCTGAGAGCGGGAGGCATAGACGTCCTCCGTCACTTGGTCAGAGGCCTCCCTTAAAGATGGAAGGGCTGAACTCCACCAGTCTATTTCTCTTTCACTTTCCCTGATACTCCGTAACCTTTCAACTTCCTCCCTAAGCTCAGCCACTAGTGAAAGGAGGTCGTTCACTTGTTCACACCGCAGGCAGGTTTCCTCCACAGCACTCCCTGAAGCCACCGATAGGCTCAAACACACTGGGCACGGATGGGTCTGTACAGACACATCCTTTTTGGAGGGCTCAACTTGGTCACTTAGACTTATACCGGCAATGGTTTTTGACCGTGTAAGAACCATCACTAACAGACACCTCAAACACAACCGGGCCGCAGAAAGACCCAAACAACACAGAAGGCTCCTTACAAGTATGAAAGGTGGCAACCCTACCTGCTTGTCCTGCCTGCGCGAACTGCCTTGTATACGTCCCAGAGACTCACCACACCCCTGTTCGCCGCGCTCCGGGTCGCCGCGCTCCCCAGAGACCTCTTATAATCAGCCACTCAGCAGCAGCTGAGGAAGCTCCACCTCCTAGCTCCTCTCAGACTCACAATGGCAATTGTCTCACCAGCTTAATGACCTTATATAACCTATCAGCCACTCAGCAGCAGCTGAGGAAGCTCCACCTCCTAGCTCCTCTCAGACTCACAATATCCCCCATTCCTGTTTTGTTTGTTCCTTCAAATACCACATGTTTTATGACTGGTGCTTTAAATCCTTCCCCTTTTGCCCCTACTACTTGAATTGTATTTTGGCTTTTCGCACATCCTTTTGGAATTCTACAAACACATGTCCTCTCCACCCCTGTATCCACTAAAAATTCAAATTCCTCCTCCTGGGGACCTATTTTTAAAGTTATCAAGGGCTCCTGCTGATATTTTTCCCCCAGGAGATAGAGCCCCTGACCCCCCTAATCATCTGTTTCTCAAACCTCCCTAAAAACTTTCATATCTTTTTCTCTCTGTGGGCAGCTTCTCCGTAAGTGTCCAATTTCCTTGCAATAATGACAGATTGGGCCTCAGTTATTAAATTCCCCTTTTTCCTTTTTAGGGCCTATTTCTCAGGGAACTCTGTTCCCTTTAACCTCCTGGTCCCCCTTGTTTTTGCTTGATTGGGGCCTCACCTCCTTATAAGAGTGAGTCTTTTGCACGATGGTTTCATTCGGCAATAGCAGCTGCCATTACTTTAGCTTTTGCCTTTGCTTTCTCCTCGTCCCTCCATACATATACTTTTTGGGCTTCTTGTAACAGGTCATTCAATCATCTGTCTTGCCAATCTTCCAGTCTTTCTAGCTTTTTTCTTATATTTGGCCAAGCATGAGTGATGAAGGTTGTTTTTAATAAAATTTGTCCTGCTACTGTTCCAGGATCAATATCAGAGTATTTTCTCATATTTTCTCTTATCCTCTCTAACCATTCACTTGGAGTTTCTTCCTTCTTTTGTTGTTCAGCAAATGTCTTAAAGGCATTCTGAGCTCTTGGCACCGCCTCTTTAATACCTCTGACTATTAAGGTTCTATAAACTTCCATACTATGTCTTCCCCCGGGGGTATTGTGATCCCAGTTAGGTCTTTGTATGGGCATTTTCTAGTCCCCAGGGGGTCTGTTTGCATGTTCCCTTTCCCATATCTGCTATTGATTGTTGCATCCCTGCTGCTCAGGTCATTTGTCTTTCTTCAGGTGTAAGCAAACGGTTTAGTATGGACTGCATTTCGTCCCAGGTATAAACATTAGGTCCCAAAAATTGATGCACTTGTTGACTTAGTCCAATTGGATTTTCTAGGAGATTGTTTAATTCCTTTTTCAATGCTCTTACTTCAGAGGAATTAAATGGAGCTGTCACAAACCTGATTCCCCTATTTTCCCCTCCCAATGGCACTTCCCGGAGGGGATATAACGATACTGCTGGATCCTCACTTTTCAATTCTTCCCCTGGTATTCTGGCTAGGTCCATCAGAGTGTGGAGGGGGCACATGCAATCTAAGGGGTCCCAGTTTTTCTTTTCTTCTAATTTAAATGCATTCACTTCCCGCAGAGACGTCGTCCATCTGTTGTGTTGTCCCCGTTTGCCCCCGCCCCCAGCAAGCAGCATAATCTTTATTGGCTGTCTGCTTCTTTAGCACTCACATAAATATTCAAAGCTTGGCAAATCCTCTTCTCAAAGGAACCATGTATAGGCCAGAATAAATGATCCAATCTTATCTCCTCTTTAGTCCATTCTATCATACAATGATGCATCATTTTGATCTTATTTTTATTCTTTGTGTCAGGGTTATGTCCCCACTAAGTCAATTTTATTCCCAGGGGGCTATCGGGATCGATGCTTTCCAGCTTTCCCTTCCCCTGGGGGCTTTCTGTCTGCTTGCTTTGTGTCCCATTTTTATCAGTTTATCCCAACACCTCCCACACAACCCCTTTTGTCTCTCTTTTCTCTCAGTTTCCACGTGAATCTAACTCTAGACTCTTCACAGGTATTTTCCCAATTGTCCTCAGATACAGTCTAACTTCTGGGAACCAAAGACCATCTTCTACACACTACTTTAATTATTTCTGCCTGTTGTGACTCAGCTTCTGCTTCCCTCCAAGCTCCTCCTATCTTTGGGCTGTCTACTTCCTCATGTCCTACAGAAATGAAGAAATTCAGTGCCTGATATCTGGTTCTTAATTTTGCTCTTCTACACTCCTGGCACCAGGCACTCTTGCGAGTAGTGATGCAATACCACCTCTTATGACAGTTTTTGCACTCACACAATACCCAAGGCTCACACCCGGGTCCACAACTCAAGCACAAAATTGCATTCATACAAACAACACAAAATCTTTTTTGTAAAAAGACAAGTGCTTCGCCTTCCTCCGGCTGTTCCGGTCCCCCGAAAAATGGAACCACAGATCTAAGTTCCCCACTCACTTTGTACTAATAGTACATCTGAGTTATTGAGAAGTTACATTTGTCTGTCATACGAGATGAGGGACATTCACATTTATCTTATACACATTTATGCAATAATAAGGTACCCTTGTTGTTGAGTCAGGTACTAATATTCCTTTACAAATGCTTATTCGTTACACAATGACCTACCTCCCAAAAATAGTCTTAAACCCCTCTAAGATTTCCCAAACATAAAATCTTTCTCTCACCACCCACATACTTATAAAACTCCAGCCATATAACAGCACATAAACAAACGTCAAAGGCCCTACTACAAGGCTTTTACTTTTTGCCCTGTTATCAAGCAGACCTAATCAGTTTCCTCAGATCTCTCAGGCAGTGTTTTCAGCTCAGCAGCTTAACACTTCTAGATCAGCCTAACCATTCACGCCTCCAGGGTATATTGGGGCTTCAGATTCTCAGCATCCCGCCTTTTGCAGGCTCCGCACCAACTTTTAACTGTCCAAACCCTCAATGTAGCCAAGATTCCTATAGGCAGTCAGACATAGGTCGAACGCAGTACTACCTGGAACTAAGATTTCTGCAGTTGAAATTACAGGCAATTTCTCTCCTCTTTGTTTTCTTAATTCCCTGTTTTAACCCACAGTAGCTAAACCTCCCCCATTTCGGGCTCTCACGCAGTTTCCAGCATTCACTTCGTCCCTTCACCAGCCGTTCCCCTCACCAGGAGACCAAAACGCAGCTTATCAGGACTCCCCAAACACTTTGTAGATCAGGGACTGTTCCGTCCACGTCTCACACACACACACTCCCGGATATTGTGACCCCCTTTTTGCGATATAATCACCTGTCTAGGTTTCTTGTGCACAGATTTAGGAGTTGCCGCAGTTTCTTAGCGAATTTTACTTCACTTTCTCTTTTTGTCCCTTTTTATCCTACCAACCTGCAGTCACTCATAGTAGCAGGGAAAGTCTGGGCGAGCCGCTGTGATTAAAATGGGGCACCTCCCTCCCGGGATTCCCCAGAGCCACAGAGACTTGGGGTCTTTATCTCAGTGGAACCTCCAATTTGTGAAAAACAAAGTTGGTGCTTTAGCATTTTTAAAAGTTTAATAAGGGATAAAACAAGGACAAATATTCAGTGCTGGGGTGCTTTTGGCGAATGGTCAAAAGAGCATGCAGGTAGCTTAAAACCATGTTCTCTATATACAGTTACATTGCTGGGGTTGCATGCATATTCATTAGTTTATACATTATTCTAACATTCATTTGAGTTTTTGATGTTCCAGGAGCTCTTTCATTTGTTTTCAACCTCTGACTTGTCAGCATAACATTCTGTAGATTAGGTCCATATATTTTATTTCTTCCTGAAGTTCTGTCCTGTTGTTTCACACTCCCTGGTAGCAAGTAGTTAATAAATCCTCTCTGGGGTTCTGGTTTCTGTCACTGTTGTCTTATCTCTTGGAGAGGCCGGTCCACAGATGTGAGAAACAGCATAATTGTTTTACACCATTCTCTGAGTTAGTTACATAAAAGCATTTTTAACATTACATAGTCTCTATTTTAGCATTTTGCTAAAGTCTATAATATAGTAATTTTATCATACTACTATTTATATAAACTATATGGTGCATACATAAACTAACAGATTATACTATACCCAAAAGCAGTTAAATGTAAGTATAAATTGTACCATATCAAAAATACTTCTGATTAATGACAACATGCAAAAGCTAGTACATGAATGCAAAAGCCAAAAGTTGTCATTTTTAACAACTGGTTTCCATATAAAATCAGTGCCATGGCTCTTGCACAGTTCTGTAGAGTTCTTGTAACTTCTCTTTCCTTTTTTTTCTACTGTTATTGCTCTTTGGTGGAGCATGAGCCAACAGTCTTCAGAACTAGTGTGAGATGGAAGAAACTCCCCAGAGGGAAGTTGTAGTAGATTCTCTGGACATGGGGCAGAGCCCCATGGAGAATGGAACAAAGGGAATGATGAGACAGCAATATTACTTCCTGACTTATTGACCAACACCCCAAAACCTATCCCTGTAACCCTATAGGCTATGTTACTGTAACCCTTACCCATTGGTCAAACTTGGATCCGCTCCAACCCTATAAAAGGAGCATATTTTAGCCCATTCGGCAGAAGAAGCGCCGACCTGGGACCCTTTCGCACCTCTCCTGAATAAAGCCATCTCTGCGGAACACCCGAGGCCTCCTTCTCTCTCTCTCCGTCTGCTGCAGCCTCCGCCCGGGCCAAATAACCCAGCGAGCAGAGCTGAAATCACAAAAGAGCTTGCAATCACTTTCCTATCAGCTCGCTAAAGGGTTTGGCCCGAGGCATCTGGCCTGAGCTAGCCTGGCATCTCAGGCTCCCTGTCCCCCCGGGGACTGGGCTCCCGGGCTCCCGATATTAATAGGCCGCAAAAAGAGGCTATTAATAGGAAGTTATGGATTATTTTACCCATGTTGAAAAAATTTCCTTCCCATATTCATGAGGAAGTTCTTGGCTTCTGTGAGGGTTTCTGCAAGAGTAAAATTCCTTGCAAAACCTGACCACGTGTTAAAGGAGAGCTAATAAACAGATCACGACTGTCATCATGATATTTTATGAAAAATCCTTTTGCTAGGATTTTTTCTCCTGAGAAGCTGAGAGGCCTCAAAAACTTAATGTAAACAATAATTATCTGCTGCTGTGGAATTCAACAGGTGCATCTTTGATTGGTCTCATGTGGTTGTTTTTAATTAATGGCCAATCACAGTCCAGCTGTCTCAGACTCTCTGGTCAGTCACAAGATTTTATTATCATTTCATTCCTTTTCCTTTCCTTGCTAGCCTTCTGATGAAATCCTTTCTTCTATTATTTTAGCATAGTTTTAATATATCATTTTCTTTTAATATAATATATATAATAAAATAATAAATCATCCTTCTGAAACATGGAGTCAAGATTCTCGTCTCTTCCCTCATCCTGGGACCCCTGCAAACACCACCACACACAACTGTATTTGATTCCCTGGAACTAGTGGGAGGAAGAGGAGAGTATTGAAACATTTCCAGACTAACTACATTAGAACCTTCATTTTGAAATGGGATTGTTTCCCTGTGTGAGAAATGGCTACTCACTTTTCATAATTTTAGAAAGGTTTATTAAGCCTTATCAAAAATACAACAGAAGACTGAATAGAGAAAATGTTACGGTGCTGGTAGCAAAGGATTTTTTCCACCATGTGCTCACCCACACAATGGAGGTTTTTCCTTTTAACCCTTTAACCCCTCCCAAAGTTCTGTCCATCAACCCCTTCTTTGCTGTCCAGTTGTGGAGATCACTTCCTCAAATCCTGATTGAAGGTCAGCTGTTGCCATAGTGACAAGCCAACCTTCCCAAATGTCCCAACCCCAGCTGTCTCTTGATAACAACGCAAGGGGGTAAAACATAACTATAAATCTATAAAACTTTTCTTAATCTATATACATGATATTTGTCTGTTAATTGTGAGAGTCAATCATCGCATTACTCACCTATCACACACGGAAGGTTTCTTGATAGAAGTGTGTTGTTTTGGGTTTGTGGCTGTGGGTTTTTGGTTTTTTTTGGTTGTTTGGGGTTTTTTTTAAATTTAAAACATAATATTAAAATACAAAGAAGCACACTGCCTGCCTTGGTGCTGATAGTATGTCAGATTGCTAAGTCCAGGTGCTCTCTCACTGTGAATTGGATGATTTATAGAAAATTGTAGACATGCATGTTCTGGAAGCCATAAAGACAGTCCCTCCTTAAATTCAGTAAATCAAACAACAGTGCTCCAGAAATTATTTTTCCTCTGATTTCTTGCAATCCTTAATTGAAGGGAGAGGCAAAAGACAGAAAAGGAAGAATTTGCTCCTGTCTAGTAATCAACTTGTAATGGAAGACACCATGTTTGTATACTTTGTACTTGCTCTAATTTGTTCCGTAACTGAGCTGGAATAGTTTTAATGTACGCAGTCTCTTCTGTGGCTAATAAAATCTAGGCTCCTGTAAGATTATCTCAGCTTCATCACTCAGATAAAACTTCTTCAGACCAGAGAAAGGATCTTCCCCTTCACTGGGACAGAAATGTTATGGTTCTACTATTCTCTTTTCTATCCATGTAAATTGCAGTGCTTGAGGGCTCAAGAAATCCCAGCAATGTTCCAATACTTGTCATGCTCATGTGCTCAAGTTCTTTTTGCCTCACTCCCATACATTGTTCTGGTGAGTATGCATATAACCCCTAATTTTTCTCACACACACTGCTAGATGTAAAAATGGAAAGAATTTGGTGGTGCCATAGGAATACGTGTGTGTGTGTGCATGTGTGTGTGAAGATGTGCAAAAGAGGTACCTCAGGACAAGGATTATTATTAAAGAAAGCAACACTAAATGAAAATTCAGACTAAGGCAGCTTGGTCCGTTTACCTTCATCACAATTACACTATTTCATTATGAACCTTGATTGTTACTTTCCACAGTTTTAAATTATCAGTCACAGAAGTACAGAAACTTGGGCTTGGAAAGATTGCTTATTGTATTTTGCAGTCAAAGCATTTTACAAATCTAGGATATATTTTTGGTGCTTGGTACTTTTGCAAAATATGGAACATGTAAAAATTGTCTTAGGAAAGGATGTTCTTTAATGTTTGATCTTTGTGTACTGAGGCAAAGTAGACATTTTCCAGGGTAGAAATCCATTTTGATTTAAAGTGAAATGTACATTTTTGAGCTGAGTCTGTGGTTAGAAACCATAGCTATTTAGCCTGACTGCAGAACCTAAGCTCAGTGAAGTTGCTTCAGCGAAGGACAGAGATAAGGGGGGGAGACAGAGGGTGATAGAGAGAGACAGAAACTGCTGTGAGAGCAAGTCAACCTGACCTAAGAATTCTTTCTGATAAAGAAGAACTAGCGGCAAATGTCACGCGAAATTCGTAAAAATGAATATGTATGAACCTATTGTGAAACTGTATGCATATGTATCTGAGAAGGGAATAAAAAGAGACCTAAAGTTCCCCAGAGGTACGCATGCCTTTTAAGGAGAGTAATCTCCGCATGCGTCCGGCACTGTAATAATAAACATACTGGCTTTATAACTTTCACAAAGTTGTGGAGTTTTTAGCTATATCTCCGCAAAACATTTTGGCAACCACGAAGGGACCGTCTCTGTCCCTGCAGGGGCAGAAGGGATAGACGGACTCCGAGGCGCGCCCCGGGATTTTCCCGGAGGAGCTCCACTCGTCTCCGCTTGCCTCCTGCGAGGACAGACAAGGACCTGCTGGCCTGCGGCGGATTCAGTATGTATATCAAAGGGCCCCAGGAGAGAGTGATAGGACTGCTGAGTAAGTCTGAGTAAGTCACTCAGAGACGTCTGAGTGAGACATTCCTGTACCTGAAGGCAGACCAGTTGAAAGAGCGACTGGGAGACGGGGGTTCACTGTCTGATAGAGCGGACCACTAGCAACCCCGGGGGTGGGTCGAGTGAACCTGTGTGTGTGTGTGGTGTCCGAACACTGTATCATTGTATGGTTAATGCATTGTGTGGTTAATATTAATGTGTTTGTAATCGTGCAAGTGTGTGGCGTATGAAAGAGAGAGCGAACAAGTGAGTTCATCCATAGCACGGGGGGGTGAGTTCTACCCGTGTTTGAAGTGGCCTGGTGAGGCTTGAGGCGCCGGCTGAGGCAGGCTGTGGGGGCAGGGAGTGCCCCGCGGAGAAGTGGAACAAGTGGAGAAACGTGTGAGGGTATTTATTGTGTTTAAATCTGGTGATTTGTGTAGATTTGGCACATTTTAACCGTGAGTACGAGCTCA
Organism: Diglossa brunneiventris; assembly: GCA_019023105.1. NCBI lineage: Eukaryota > Metazoa > Chordata > Aves > Passeriformes > Thraupidae > Diglossa > Diglossa brunneiventris. The sequence continues at coordinate 550,372 of JAFCGX010000124.1, forward strand.
GGGAGTTCCTTTGCCCTGGTAGTTTGGACTTGATCTCTGGAATTTTACTGTGTGCTGTTATTTTGATTGTGTCCAGAGAAAGCTGATGTGGGTAAATGCTGAATTGTGTTGAGAAAAGTGGGCACTTTGAGAGAGATGCCCTTTCCCTGTGATTTTGTGTGGTGATTTTCTTCCACTGCATTGTGGTAATTTGATTCTTGGATTGTATAGTGGTGTTTGTGGAGATTTTAGGATTTTGTTTGCAACAAGTGTAGCATTTTACACAGAAGAACTATGGTATGGTGATTTATGTTTAACTGTGGTAAAGCAAATTAAAGGAATTCCAAGAATTCCCCCCCCCCCCCCCCCCCAATAATTCAAGCCCTAGCTCTAGTGAGTTTGAGATAAGGGGGGGGTGTGTGTGTGTCTGTGTTGGTGGGCATATCAAAGTTTTTGCTGTAACAAGCAGAGCCTTTTGCAAGGCAGTAAAGTGAGTGTCAGTAGAAACAATGCTTTAATTAGATTGTGCAAGAAGACAACTAGAAAAGACTGACATTTTGTAAAACAGAGTTTAGATAGAAGAGATGAATGAGTTTATGGGACTTCAGTGGGTAATATAGTAAGTTTGGACTGAGAACAACCTGCCGTAGAGGTTAAGCGATAAACGCCGAAGTGATAAACAGGATAGCCTGCAGGCAATTCCTGGGAGTTTTTGGTGCATTGAGAGGCTGGCACCTCATATGCAATGCAGAGTTTGCGGGAGGCGCTGGTATTGCTGTTCTGTGTCTTAAGTGTAAATTAAAAGTTCCTGATCAAGCCAATTCAGAACCTGAGATCTTAAAGCTTGTGTGTGGTGAATCACATCTGATACCTGCCACCTGGAGATCTGTGTGTGAGGAAAAACTGAAAAGACACCGTGAGGCTTGGGGAGAAACAAGATAGCATAAGGGGAAGGAGATAATGAGAACTGACCAGAGCAAAGAGGTTCCTGAACTAGCCCCTTTTGGGAGGGGCTCACTGAGACGAGGCTGCCAGTAGGGGCAGCTCAGAAAATAAAAAGATTTATAATACCTCATTGCAGTTAATGCTGTTTTAAGACGGGAAGGTAAATGGGATGAAGTTTCGTATGCTGATATGTTTTTTTTGTTTTAAGAAATCACCAAGAATGGCAAAGGGACTGTGGGATCAGACCGCCCTTGGACCCACTGGTCTTGGCCCTTGGAAAAGAAAACAAGGCAAAGAGAAGGTAGATCAAACGTGTTGTTCAGCATGAAGCATAAGATAGCAATGTATGAAGTCAGACAAAGATTATCATGCTGAAATGCAAAGCGATTACAATTCGCAAAATGAGTACATATGATTTGTTAAAGGCTCCTCCTAAGGTAAGGGAGGAAGGATAAAGATGACCTCCCCAAAAGGGAAGAGGACTCAGGCTCCAAAGGTATACCCATTCGCACCCATACCCCTCCTGGCAGTCCAATTTCATCCAGAACTAGGAGGTAACAGACCCCTCTGCAAGAGGCAGTGAGATCAGAAGAAAGAAAAGGGTGGAATTTTTAGTTGATACAGGGGCCATATATTCAGTTTTAAATAAAGCTTTAGTACCTGTAGAGAATGTTCATGTTGTAGTGTGGGGAACAACTGGCCAGTCTGAGAAGGCATACTTTTGCAAACCTTTAAAGTAACATGTGTACTTAGAAGCTTTTGTATATGCTCAATTCGCTAAACATTCTCAAATGAGAAGGTGACTCTGGAGGGAAATGATATAAAGATGTTAAGCTTAACACTAACAGCCACTGAAATTAGGAAGGACATTAGTAAAGAGATATTAGAATAAGTAAATAATAATTTTTCGAGAGTATAAGCCTCTGCTGTACCAGGGAGGGTGAAAAATGCCCCCCCCCCCATAGTAATCAAGCTTAGGGAAAGAACACAACCAGTGAGAATTGAGCAGTACCCCCTCAGAAAGGAGATAAGGAAGAAATCAGCCCAATAATTTATAGTACTGGATTGAGGGTTGTCAATAGGATAACAAAGAATCTATACCCTGTGGTAGCAAATCCATATACTTTACTAATTTGTTTAACACCTGAGCTAACCTGGTTTACTGTTTTAGACCTGAGAGATGCCTTCTTTTGCCTCCCTATCCATGAAGCCAGCCAGAAAATTTTTGCATTCGAATTAAAAAGCCCTAGAAGCAGTGCAAAACACAGCTCACATGGTCCATGTGCCTGAAGACTTCAAAAATTCCCCCACTCCAACTGGAGAACAACTTGCAAAGACCCGGAGTCCCAGGAAGCTCCACAAGAAAAAGGGAGGCTGTTGGAGTACGTGGGTGATCTTCTAGTAGCCACTCAGACGAAGGAAGCATGTGTGGCCTAGACGGTAAGACTTTCAAATTTCCTAGGACTCCAAGGATACAGAGTATCAAAGAAAAAGGCACAGGTAGTGAAACAGAAAGTAATCTACCTGGGGTACGAAGTGAGTGCTGAGCAACGGACTTTAGGGCAGGGAAGCCATATGCCAAACCCCAAAACCCCAGACAACAAAGGAACTCCAAACCTTCTTAGGCATAGCGAGGTAGTGCCAACTGTGAGTTTATAATTATGGACTGCTCGTCAGACCCCTCTATGCTCTTATTGTCAATGGAAACAGAGATCTCCAGTGGACAAAAGGAGCCACACGGGCCTTTCACCAGCTAAAGAGTGCCCTCATGTCAGCTCCGGCTTTGAGACTTCCAGATGTAAGTTAACCATTCTCTCTATTTTCCCATGAAAGACAGGGAATTGCCCTGGGAATACTGGCTCAGGACTTGGGTCCATACCAGAAGGCAGTTGCTTACTTCTCCAAGCAACTAGATGCAACAGCCAAAGGATGGCCAGGTTGCCTCAGAGCTGTAGCAGCAGTTGTACTGAATATTCAAGAGGCACGCAAGTTTACCCTGGGACAAAAATGACTGTGCTAGTGTCCCACACAGTGTCCGCGGTACTGGCAGCAAAGGGCAGCCACTGGTTCTCACCACAGAGGTTTCTAAAATACCAGGCCATCATGGTAGAGCAAGATGATGTAGAGATAGTAGTGACTAATATTGTCAACCCAGCTTCTTTTCTCAGTGGAATCAAGGAGAAGCAGTACACCACAATTGCCTGGAGACCATTGAAGCTACTTACTCCAGATGCCCAGACTTGAAAGACACTCCTCTGGACGATGCAGAGACCTGGTTCACTGACAGGAGCAGCTACATTGCCAGTGGAAAGCGACATGCTAAGTACACAGTGACTACCTGCAGAAAGGTTATAGAGTCTGGACCCTTACCAACAGGTACCTCTGCACAGAAGGCCGAAATAAATGCACTGACCCATGCCTTAGAAATGGCAAAAGGAAAAGAAAATAAATATCAATACAGACTCGAGGTATGCATTCAGAGTCGTGCATGCACATGGAGCCATCTGGAAGGAGAGGGGACTGCTAACCTCACAAGGAAAGAAGAGACAATCCGGCTGCTGGAAGCAGTTCAGCTGCCTGAAAAAGCATATTAAGGGACACCAGAGAGTGAGCTCAGAATTGGAGGAAGGAAATGAGCTGGTGGATGGAGAGGCAAAGAAAGCAGCAAAAGGTGAGGTAATTATAGACAGATTTTCCTCGAAGGTAAGCCAGAATATAATAATACTAATCAAAAGAGACATGCAACCACAAGGGGTGGGCTACCATTGAAAAAGAGGTGGTAATCCCTTCCCATTTTCGTGGTCACTAGTGAAGGAGGAGCACTAGAAAATGTGACAGTGGTCACTGGGGTTTTCAGGATGCAGGGAGAGATGTAGATCTGACTCCATATTTAGAAAGCTTGATTTATTATTTTATCATATATATATATATACTATACTAAAAAGAAAAAGAAGGAAGGTTTCCAGAAGGCTGCTAAGCTAAGAATAGAATAGAAGGAATGATAACAAAGGCCGCTCTCTGACCGAGCGAGAGAGCCAGCTCTCCCGTGACTGGTCACTGAACAAAAACATCCACACCAGACCAATCACGGATGAGCCTGTTGCATTCCACAGCAGCAGATAACCACTGTTTACATTCCCTTTTCTGAGGCCGCAGCTTCTCAGAAGGAAAAATCCTAAAGAAAGGATTTTTAATGAAAAAGATGTCTGCGACAAGAAAACACACTAGAGCCTAACTACTTAAAAGCTTTTATAAAGTGTAGCTCCTTTCCCAAAATGACCAAGGCTGCCAGTGATACGGAGTGCATCGAAATGTTGTCTTGAAAGTAGTAGTTTCCACAGGCTTTCTAGAACACACATCTGATTGAAAGAATCATTGTCAAGAATTTATATGCCACTATTACTCAGGTAAACCGACAGTGTGATCCTTGCCTCCAGACTAACCCCAAAAATACCCCCAAGCCGAAACTCAGTCAGATTGAGAGAGGCCATGGGCCTGGACAGCAGTGGCAAATTGACTTTTCAGAACTCCCAAGGAAAGGGGGGGTATCGGTATTTATTGGTATTGACACATACATTTTCAGGGTGGCCAGAAGCATTCCCCACCAGAACTGTCAAAGCTCGAGAGGTGACCAGGGTATTATTACAAGTAATAATACCACACTTCAGAGTTCCAGCCACAATATCCTCGGATAGAGGATCACAATTCATTTCCAAAGTAGTGCAACAGATTAGTAGCCACCTGGGCATAGATTGAGAACTTCACACTCCATACTGCCCCCAGTCAAGCAGCCAGGTGAAGAAAATGAATCATTTGATTAAGCAGCAGATTGTAAGACTCGGGCAAGAAGTTAATCTACCCTGGCCCCAAGCTCTTCCACTGGCACTATTGCAAATTCGAACCAAACCTTGGGCTAAAGGAAAGCTGAGTCCTTTTGAAATGCTTTATGAAAGACCATATGGAATAGAAAAAAGAATGTCCACCCACATTGAGGAGGTAACACTGGCCACCTACATGGTGGCTTTAAGCAAACAGCTCAGAGAAATTGAGAAACACGTAGCTGGAACTCGGAGCAGGGAGCTAGATAGACCAGTACATAACATACAGTCTAGAGATTATGTATATGTTAAGCCTCTTGCAGAAAAGACTTTGGAACCACAGTGGGAGGGATCACTGCAAGTACTTCTCACCACCTTCACTGCAATCAAGATCAAGGAGCAGAATGCCTAGATCCATCACTCTCGAGTGAAGAAAGCCCCAGAAGCCCCTTGGAGAGTGACATCAGGAGACAATGAACTGAGATTAAAACTTACTCAGGCAAAATGAGTATATTGCAGTCAGGGGTAGTTCATACTTTGATTTACAGAATTGTTTTGTATGTAATTATAACTGAAGTTTTAGAACTAGAGAGTACCTTGATCCAAAGCGATGCTGAATTGCCTTGGTCCCAGGCTTTTAATCAGTATACTAGATCCATGGGAGAACTTTATGAGATAAAAGATTTAAACATATCCACTGTAGTAATCCATGAGAATCAGGTATATGAGGAGCAGGAGTGGCAAGAACGAGAACTGTAGACTCTTCAAGGGATCAGAGGAGAAGAAATCAAAGTAGGGTGCTGGGTGGTCAATGAGACGGCTTATGAGAGACCAGATGCAATTAGTGTCTCAACCTCTGCTGGTGTATACAAACACCAGGAAGTTTGTGATAGCCTAAGTGAATCAGACTGTTGGTGTAATTTCACCTTGATAGAGCCTGTAAGAGTGACCTGCCTTTAAGCTCAGGATGCTATCAGGCTCTCATTTAAATTTAAAATAGACACTGCACTTTTTACAACAGCAAGACCTTATACAACCCACACTGAGACTCAAATAGTTCAGACCTAATCCAAACTTGAACCTGAAGTGTACGAAATAGGCCCCTACTAGTGAGGAATGTGGGTGAACAACAACTGTTGTTCAATCCAGAATGGTCTCTCAAACGTGTTGAGTTGCTAATACAAATTAACATCTCAAAAATCCAACCAGCCTGCTCCTCTTTCCTAAGAACATCCTTTGAGAGCAAGACAATGTAGTTACAAAGATAAGTATACCTCAGGTGCAGAATAAGAAAATATCTAACTGGAATATTAGAGACAAGATTAAGAGTTTTAAATGGAATTGATTCAGAAATACTGATGAATAAGCTGGCCACTGCAGCAGCTGGCCTAACAAAATTGAAGCAGCCTTTACTGTCATCTCTATTGGCATTAGGAACTAGCCAGTGGCAGATTTCAAAAGTACTGCCAAAGTGAGAAAAGGCCGGGGACCAAGACCACTATTTAATAGTAGAAGCACTTAGTACAGTTCAAGATAATGTGTCTTTAGCTTTCAGTTGTATACAAGCACAGTTATGGATGCAGGCAACAGCAGCCCTGATCATATGGGAAGGGGGTGAAGGTAATTTTCCATCTGAAATTCAGAAAATTGTCTGGGATAATGCGATTGATTTTGAAAGGAAGTTTCAATCCTGGTGGACTATGGTAAATTTCACCTATGATCCTGCTTCTAATGCGGCCACTGCCTTTGTGCTTACCATACGTAATGCCACTGTTTACGTTATCCACCCCATCATTGCACTAAGATTAAATCATGAAAAAACAGTGCTCTACCCTTCAGAACATAGAGTGTAAGCACGAAAAGTGAATGAAAAGTAGCAAACAGCAAACTTAGAATCCTGCATTACTAGAGAACAGCTGTGATTCATTTGTGAAAGCAATACTATTAATGCCCAAGATGTGTGTCTAGACACTGAACAGAGTATTTGCCACTTTGAAATTCATCCAGTCACTGCCCAGAAAACTGTGCTCGTATATACTGGTAAAGGGTGTGTGTGCCTGAGAACTGCTTGTGCTGCTGTAACGATTGATAACAACAATGTTATTTTGTCTAGCAGAAATCCTTTTAATTTTTGTATTTGTAATTTTGTTAAGATTATCGGGTGTGGTTTTTCGTACTTGGCCCCAGTGACATCCCACCAGTTGATTAAAACCAATTACACAATGTATCACAGACTATCACCTACTCCTATTGGCATGGACCTTACATTGGTAAAACAATTAATTAAGCACCAAGACCTTCTGGTGATCTTGAAGAAAAACCCAAGAAAGCAGAGAGAACTGTCCAACACAATACAAAAGAAATAACCAGAATTCTGCAAAGAACAAAACAAAATGCAGATCATCACTGGTGAGATGTGGTCTTTAAGTGGTCACCAACTGCAAATGGAATCTTTAATAAGTTGTGTCATCCCACTGTAGTTTTGTTAATATTAGTTAGAATAAGTTTAAGATTATCCATTATCAAATGTACATGGTAAAGCACTAAAGTACGCTTGTTGTCATAGGAATTTGTATGAAGTAAAAGAATTTACTTCCTTCTTTTAGAAAAGGGGGGAATGAGGCAAAGTAGAAATTTTCCAGGGTAGAAATCCATTTTGATTTAAGTGAAATGTACATTTTTGAGTTGAGTCTGTGGTTAGAAACCATAGCTATTTAGCCTGACTGCAGAACCTAAGCTCAGTGAAGTTGCTTCAGTGAAGGACAGAGATAAGGGGGGGAGACAGAGGGTGATAGAGAGAGACAGAGACTGCTGTGAGAGCAAGTCAACCTGACCTAAGAATTCTTTCTGATAAAGAAGAACTAGCGGCAAATGTCACGCGAAATTCGTAAAAATGAATATGTATGAACCTATTGTGAAACTGTATGCATATGTATCTGAGAAGGGAATAAAAGGAGACCTAAAGTTCCCAGAGGTACGCATGCCTTTTAAGGAGAGTAATCTCCGCATGCGTCCGGCACTGTAATAATAAACATACCGGCTTTACAACTTTCACAAAGTTCTGGAGTTTTTAGCTATATCTCTGCAAAACAGTACCTTCAAGCCAAATCAATAAGAAGGGAGATTTAATCTGTGAAACAGAGAGCAGCCAACAAGTTCCAAGTGATGTTTGTGTGTTGGGAAAACAAATTACTTTGTTGGTAGAATTGCCTTCTTAAGGTTTAAGGCTGGACATCACTGATCTCAGACCTAGGGGGAGGTTAACAAAACTTGAGAAGAAGGATGTACCACTGATAATGGACATAAAGAATGCAGAATTTATGGGCAACCAGCACATCTGATAGGACTCCCAAAATAATGAAGAAACTAATAAAACCAACTAAGCATTTGGGCTGAAATCAGCTCCAAGTGGGCTAAAGGTAATTCTGGTAGGGGGATCTGTGACCACTGAGCCACAGACAACCAACGCAAGAAATGTAACCCCACATGTTGTCGTGTGTTCAGTGTTCAATGGTTTGTTCCAATTCCCCTTTTTCATATTCTGTTAATAGTTCTGCCCAAGTTCTCTTTCCCGCCCTTTCCAATGGTCAGTACCTGTCAGACGTTCGGTTACTATGACAATTGATTGGTTCCCCTTGGTTCTCCCTGCACCCCTCCCCGGTTTCCATGACACTTAATTGGTTTTCTCCCCCCAGTGCCCTGTCGGTCACTTTCTAACCTTGCATTTCTCTCTGGAACCTTCTCTTTAGAGCTGGAAGTGATTGGTTGAGAGGCTGGGTTCCTTCCCTCGCTTGGTTTCTGTTGGTTTTCCCTTTATGTCATTCATATGTACCTGTAATTTGATTTGTCCGAGGACGGGTGCTTCCCCTACACTCTGTATCCCTTTAAAACCCCCCTGCACCCGCCCCTCGGGGCCCTTTTTCTGTTGCACCCCCTTGGATTACAATAAACCAGGACTTCGCCACAGGTTAAGGGACGCTTCTTAATCTTGTTGGCCGCAGCGGACTCCAAGCCTGTCCCAAGGAGACGGCTCTCCACTATAACGTGGGGGATCTCCTTAGGCGCTGCCCCTTGAGCCGAGTGCTCCCGCGGGTGGGGCAGTGCCCTGGCAGACTGCTAGCAGTGCTGCTTGCTAGCTGGGACGCTTGTCATCAAGGCAGGCACTGCTGCACCCACACACACCCAGAAGAAGAAAATAAGTGTGGAGACTAATTAGCATGAGAAGTGAGAGAATCATTAACCAATAGAAGTTAGACTATGAAGCCTAAAACTGGGCAAGAAAATAAAACTCTATAGTCAGGCGGCTACAGAGCAGGCATTTGTTTATTCAGCGCTGGGAGTGAGGGGGATCTCTCCACCAAAAACTCACTCAATCTTCTTCAGCCTTCAGTTACGTTTTAAAAGTTCTTCCATGCCACGTCACAATTACAATATATCATTAGCATACTCATATTTGCATAAAGGTGTGTCATGGTTTTACAACAGTTTGTTGCTTCTGCACATCTGTCAGTTCCTTCTGTGGTGGTCGTCAGCCTTCTGTGGTGGTCGTCAGCCTTCTGGTGGTCTTTTGATGAAGACTTCTGTAGTCTTCCTCACATTTGAACTTTTGACCTCTATCTTCAGAGCATGCCTGGTGCTTCTTCTTATTCAGTCTAACTTGTTTTTAGCTAATTTTGCACTTTGCAAGTTCTGTTAAATCTTGCTATCTTGCTCTTGATGGTGCTTGTTATCTCACTGTTTTTTTTATCTTGCTTGCTTTACCTGGAAATCTTGTTAGAATGTTACTTGTAGTGAACCTTTTGTTCCATACCACTTAGGTTTCAAGTATTAATAAATAAGAGAAGTATGTAACTTGTAGCCAATAAACACTAGGTCTTTTGTTTGCTAGAATGTATAAATAGTCAAAAGTTTTGATAACTGGAGTACATGTTTTGTGGAGTGAGTCTCAAGTAACTCAATGCTGAATGTAATAATGTCAACTTTCTTACCTAACAAACTGGTTAGAGAGATTATTTTCTGGTTTTTGGTGACAGTAGTATTCTTCTACATGCTTATGAGCAAAGAAAAAAAGATGACCCTGCCTTTATTTCTGGGAGAAGACTTCAAAATATATGCCAGAAACAGACAAATTGAGTTTCTTTTCTCTACATCAAATGTAAGGGGAATTTGAAAGTGGACACATGGTAGATCTGGTTTTATATTTTGCAACCTTCAGCACTGTAGTGGTTTTGGTTCGCCAATTTAAGATTTCCCCAATTTAGAGATTTTCCCAGACAACGCACCAATACACTCACTTCCTGCTGTGAGATAGGAATAAGAGAAAGGCAAAGCAGGCACAAAACTTTAAGAGGGTATAAAGAAAATTTTATTAAAAGTAACTAGAAGGAAAAAAATGGTAGTAAGAATCAAAACAAACCCTTCAGAACACTTCTCCTCCCCCCACAACCTTTTCTTTTCCACTGACAATGTAAACAAACCATAACCAAGATTTCCAGTCAGTTTACCACCTCTAAAATAGTCTTTCTTCAGTTCACTGAGGGAAAGAAGTCCCTCTTGTTAAGATTATGGAGACTTCTCCACAAGAGGAAAAAAACAGTTCTCTCATGGTTCTCAATTTTGTCACGAGTAGCAGCCTCCAGGGGAACCCTGCCATCGTGAAATCCTTCCCATTTCCACAAGCCTTCCCACTACTGTTGACTTATGGGGTATTGTTTTAAAGATGAGCTGTTCAAAGGCAAAAGTTCTCATTATCTGTTTCTAAAATCATCTTCATCCCTGGGAACACAGATCTTCTTCTGGAAGCACAGGACTACTCTTCTCTCTTCCTCTGTTCAAACTTCTCATGGGATCACAGCTATTTCAACATCTGCTTAACTTAGCATGGAGACTTTTGCTCGATATCAATTTGAACACTTTCATCTCCCCATAGTTTCATGCATTATAAGGAAAAATAATCTTTTCTCCATAGCTTACAAGAGGATTTCAGCTCCAAAAACAAGGCCTCTCCTCCTCCCTCCCATCTGGGACTTAACTTTTTCCTCACTGACCTCGATGTCTTAATGTTGTTCCTTTGCATACTTGCATCTTGTTCCTTTCTCTCACTCGAGGGAGGATTGAAGCACTGAAAGGGTTAACATCACGCCTGAGGCCTACCTGACCCGCCGGTAACTTGTGGCAGGGAGCTACAACTTGTGGTGAGCAGCTACAGCTGGCCTGTGTCAGGATCGGCCTCATGGTTGGTCTTTGCTTTTCTGCACGGGCTGCAGGGGTTTCTGGTCTCAGCCGCGCTGGGGGAAGGGGATTTGATGATAAGATCTTCATAGCCGCAGCCAGACCTGCTCCGGCCCGGGGTCTGCAGCCTCCCCCACCTTCCTGCCCAGCAGCTGCTGGAGCCCCGACGGCCAGACCGGAGCCGATTGGGGGGGGGGGGGGGGGCGGCGGGCGGCCAGGGGAGGGGGTAAGGGGCCCGGCCCGGCCTGGCCAAGACGGGGGGCGGGGAGGGGGAGGACAGGGGCCGGGGCCCGCCACCTCCCCACCGACCGGAGAGGAAAGAGAGAGTTCCCGGGGTTTTTCTTCTCTAACATGTGTTTCACAGAGGCGTGTCCAGCTTCTCAGTGATTCAACAGACTGTCAGTTACACAAAAAACTTTGCATCACTTCCCTGAATTTCCTCCCATTCCAAACCAGGACAAGCACCCATTATGCCTCCACCCCATTTTATAGGATAAAAAAATGTGCTTAGGTGTTATAAATGATCAAATCGTGAGCCAAAATTATCAAAAATTTAGCAAAGATTTATTAATTTGTCTGCGAGACTGAAGCCCAGTCTTCGGAACCGCCACAGCCAAAGAGACAGCGTCGAGCCCGGGATTGGCACTGGGTGAACCTGGATCTGACCTCCCGAGCGTCAGTCTCCTCCGTTCACGCTCACTGCTTTGACGGCGAGGTTTTATACAGTTTATTCTGCCCGAGGCAAAGATGACCAAATTTCCTTTGTGTCTCTTCACATGCATCACTGTTGCTTTCCATGTGCAGAGGTGGACAAAGGCTGAATCCAGGTGTGCCATCGTCGTCGATCGGCTCAGGAGGAGCCGTGTCTTCAGATGTATCAAGTTGGCGCCACTGACTATCTTGATAGATGCAATCGGCAAGGCGATAATCTCTCTGGGGTGGCTCTGACAACTTGGGAAACCGGCGATCATTGTCCTGGTTACGTTAAGGCATCGATCGTTATCTTAACTTGCATCGGGGGAACTAGTTGAATCTAAATAAGACAGCTGCTCCCGGCCGGGGTGGTCAGAAGACATGGTTTGGATTTTACAATATTTTATACCATACATTAATAGCATGAATTATCCCTACCTTATATTACAATCCCTCCCCATTTATATCACTAATTTAATTCATGCTTCTTTTATAACCCAAATTGCTAAATTCTTTTATTTCTACTTCTACCCACCACCATTAAGGGTCTTTCACAAAGAGAGCAATCTTTATTAAACTATCCTGTACTCCCCTTGTGGAACACCCTGATACTCAGTATTATTTACACTCATTTCTCAAATTTTGTCAATACTTCGGCAGCGTTGCTGGCATACTTCTTTTCTCCCAGGCTCACGATCTTAGATGTGTTGCTTCCGGAAGCCACCTCTGGGTCCACAGGCACTATTGCTATCTGCATCCCCTGTACCACGGAGTGGATCAGTCTAATAAAACAAGGAATTAGACATGGCAGGAATAGGATTCCGGCTACTGAACACAGCACGAAGAACATAATTTTGTTCCACCAGGCCCCATCAAACAATCTGTCCCACCATGAAGATTTCAAAGTCGAATTCCATTTTTGAACTGGGACATGGGCCACTTTCTTGATCTCAGCTGCCAATCCTCTTATGGTCTCCCCATAATCGTCAATCTCAGTACAGCATTCTGATTTATTGAACTACCCACACACTCCCCCTTCTTTGGCCAGCAAATAGTCTAGAGCTATTCGATTTTGGTACACAAATGCCCATACCTGGGTGTGCTGCCGACTAAGTAAATCCAGGGCCTCAGAGGTGTGATTTGATACAATTTCCACCACTGCCTGCAGCTGAATCAGCCAGTTCAGTAGGTAAATCGGAGTCCTATACCTGTAGCTTCCATCTTGAGCCCACTTAGCCGGTCCATAATAATCAATCATCCTTGCCGCCGACCACTCTACTTCCCCCCAGGTTTGGTTACCACTTATTACAGGTATCATCTTTTTCCAGCTTCTTCTCTCCCTCCTCAGGGTCTCATACAGAGGAGCCCCTAGTAGGTTACTTTTCGTTCGAGGGAGAATAAAGAAGACTGGCTGGATCGTGTCCAGAGTGCATGATCCTTTCCACCTCGGGGGTAATTCGCTGTATGCCTTTTTCCCGCAAATCCAATAAATTCCATCCGGGGCTTTCCATCTGATATTCGTCCTCCCTGGGTCCCCCCAGTATTCTCTCAGGCCCTCCAAGGATTGGAAAGGGTTGGCTCCAGGATTTTTGACCCAGCACAATCCTATCCTTTTGTTCCATTCGCAATTGGTCTCATTCTTCTGGCTCCAGTACCCTGTAGGGGGTTCTGATTGCCAGACCTTGCCCTTGTTGTTTGAATTTACCATCAAGGTAGTTACACACGGAGTGTATCCCACCATTTCAGTATATTCCTTTCCTTCCCGACTGATGCAAATGGTCCAATCACCCTCTGGTCCAAAATCCACCCCTCAGGTCTCTGTGCCAACTTTGAGACACTTGGATTGTCCCATTTCAGAAGCTGTTCTGGAGCCAAACCTTCCCCTTTCCATGGCCATTTCTCTGCTGACTTCAGCCCCCCACAAATACAGCAATTTGACAGTCGCCTTCTGTTTGGAAGGCGAGGCGACCTGGTTCCGGAGCACAGCACGGCAGCCCAAACTCTCAGGGCTGCTCGGGTTTGAGAAATACGCAGACACCAATGTGGTGGACGTTCTGAAAACGTTTATTATCTCTTCTTGAGGGATTATATAGACCTGGGTTTCTCTACATCAGGAAAGGGGTCGTGCTGGACCTTTTAGGGTTAGTATGGAGTGGAAAGTTACTGGTATTCCTATGTTAGTAGGGGTCGCTTGCTTAACTGCATTCCGAGGGTGATCACTATCTTATCTCTGGAGAGCAGGAGGGGAGAGGGGTCTCTGTTTCTTCCCGTAACAGCCCGTTATCTTCCGAGCGCCTGTCCCTGCATTCCACATCTCCCCCCCCCTCTTTCACTAATGATTGGGTTAGTTACACATCTAGGCACTGAAATGAGGTAGAAGGTTAGGATTTAACATGGGAAAAGGGTTTTGGGAAACCTGAGTTTTTGCCAGACAATTTTCTCGCGATCGGCAGTGATCCCTATTAAATTCCCAGCATTTGTTGCCTTCCTATGAACAGGATGTTATTCCGTTCTAGGCGGGCACGGACGAATGAAACCAGCTTGTTTAACAAGCATGGCCCGAAGGTGATGGTTAAAAGCAGCATTACCAATGGACCTGCTAGGGTAGAAATCAGAGTGGTCAGCCAAGGTGATTGGTTGAACCAGGATTCGAACCAACCCTGTTGGGCTTCCCTGTCTCTGAGCCAGTCTGTTTCGGAGTTCTGCCATGGAGTCTCTGACAACTCCCATGTGGTCTGCGTAGAAGCAGCATTCTCTTTCAAGGCGGGCACACAGGCCTCCTTGCTGCATGAGCAGAAGGTCCAGACCTCGCCTGTTCTGCAGGACCACTTCCGAGAGTGAGGAGACTGACTTCTCCAGGAAGGAAATGGATTTCTCGATCCTCTGCAGGTCCTCGTCTATGGTCATTTGCAGCTGTGACAGTCCTTGGCTCTGAGTTGCTAGGGCTGAGACTCCTGTTGCCGTTCCGGCTGCTCCTAGGCCGAGCAGCATTGCAATAGTTATACCTGTTAATATTTCTCTTTTGTGGAGTCGGCTGGTCTCTTCGAAAAGGTGGTACACCTCTTCGTCTGAGTGGTACAGGACCCTAGGAACAATCAGAACTTGGACACAAAAGTCGTTAGAGTTACTGAATTTGGCAAGGGACACACAGGGGCTCACTCCGGATCTTTGGCAAACCCACATCCCTGATGCGGATGGGACCACCCACTTATTTTTCTTCCTGTCGGGCTCGACTACTTCGGTACAGACGTCTCCCTTTCGTTTGGCTAGGGTTACGTTGCCAAAGCATCTGCCCCAACCCGTGACCTGACTCAGGGTGATTCCCTTGCGGGGGGTGTCCCACCTGCACTGATGGGGAGCATCGGCTGTGGAATAGGTAAAGGGGGTGTCTAAAGCGATTCCTTCGTAAAAGGGAGGTTTTACATCATAACAAAGCCAACAGGAGTCGGTTAGGTTAGGGTTAGATTCGTTTAGGGATAGGTAACTAGCTTCTAGCATGCGAAGGATTGGGTCTGAGTCTGACCTGGCCGAGCGGCCTATCTGGAAGGTTTCCATGTCTTTGATCGGGATGTCGGTGACCTTTTTGGGCAAGGCCTTTGGGTAAGTCATGTTTCCCCCTTTCTGCGTGCTTTTAATCACCTTGTTGGGTCCAACCGCTCTGGGTGCTGCCGGTTGAAGCCTGGCTATTTGCACGTTCTCCCACTGTTTCGACCCTTGAAGGACTGCTGTCCATGTTTTGCCCACGGCCCAGCTAGGGTGATTTGGCTGTAGGACTGTCATGTTGTAGTGAATGCATTTTCGAATTTTGGGGATTTTATGGTGGTTTCGATAGAAGTTTCCCTGAAGGAAGACGGGTGTTTTGCAACCTGCAGGTGCCCAGGTGAACTGTAGGAACTTGTCGGGCTCTTGAGGGTCCCACCCAGGCCCTGACGGCCTGGTGTCCGTAACTATTGTTTCGCAGCCCCAGTGCCCACAGTATCCCACCCTGGGCGATTACAGTAACTTTTTCCTGGGTTTGAAGCTGGGCACCAGTAGGATAAGTACATGTGTGTGGCGTGTGGGGAATGAGGGTCTGTTTTTGGTTGTCCTGGAAACAGGTTGGTAACGCGAAGCACGAAGGATGGGGTGTTTGGCGTGGTGATTTCTTTGAGCATCTTACCATCGGTAAGACGTCGCATGACCCACCTGAATGGCTGATGGTGGTAGTAGTTTGGGCTGGCTTGTCCTCTGGCGACAAGCCCCAACAGCAAGATCGCACAGAAACACTGTTGATGCTTGGGTCTCACCCGTGTGGGTTTCTCGGGCACTGTCTGGCGGCTTGGTGGTCTGTCACTTTCTTCTGGAAGAGGAGTGTATCTGTCCCGAGGACGACCCACGAGCATGTCCTGTAAACAGAAACTCACAATTCTCATCAGTCTCATCCTGCCCACTGCGGAGGTCGGGCTTGATTGACCTGAGTGGACACCACCTGATTTTGCCGTCTTTTTTGACAGCTGCGTACCCTCGCCCTGTGAGCATCAACCTCCAGCCCTGTTCCCATTCGCCCAGCTCGTTTCTTGTGGGAACTCCGCACATCACTTCGGATGTGGGGAGTCTCCAGAGATCACATCGAGGGCCGAGACCCCCCCCGGGGGGCTCGGAAGTCTTGGCATGATGCCCAGAACACTTGGTGGTTGGACTTTGATCCTGCTGGTGACCTGTCAGCTTTGTATGAGAGTGAGAAGGTCACATGGGTTTAAATGGTGTTTTTATAAGGTGTGCACAGGGTGAAATGTAAGTTTTGAAAATTTTGGTATTAGGGTAATGGAGACAAGATGGAGGGAACAGGGCCTGTCTAGTCCTTCTTCTTTCTTCTTCTTGTTCTCCATCTTCTGCAGTGATGTCAGCACATGGGGAGAGCACTGTGGCTGCCGTGCTGGACAGACCTCTGCAAGGCAGGGAGAGAATTTTGTAGATAAGATAAAATAAACAACCTTGAGACCGAGAAATGAAGAGCCCTGACTCCTCCTTCAAGCGCCGGGCTGGGGAAAGAGACTTTCGAACTTTTCTCGGGATCACTCTGACCAGCTAAAGATCCCGACAGTTTCTGATCACTACCTGTGGGCCCTCCTCTAGTGTTCGGGTGGCCCAGTGTTTTTGGATGGGACTGTTTGTTTCCTCCCCCCTAGGGAATTGATTCAGTGCTAGCAGGGCGGTTGCTAGCACACGTGCTTGATCTCCTGGGGGAATGGAATTTGCAAAGCCCTCTGCTTTTGCCAACACCTCTAGCTTGGTTTTCAGGGTCTGATTTGCTCGCTTGACTATGGCCTGCCCGGTACTGTTATATGGGATACCTTGCACTAATGTGATGCCCCATTTCGAGGTGAATTCTTGCACTGGTTTTGAGGTGAAATGGGAACCGTTGTCGGTTTTGATCTGCTTGGGGATACCAAGCCATGCCATGGCTGTCAGCCAGTGCTGAATCGTGGCTTTTGAGTTAGTTTTGGGGTGCTGTGTGGCTACGATTGTTCCGCTGTGAGTGTCCACTGTCACTGCAAGCCATGCTCGGGGCTTCAGCAGCTGACTCACGGTGAAATCTGACTGCCAGATCTCTGAGGGCTTGAGACCTCTCGGGTTGATCCCACTGGACCACAGGGGCGACTTCTGGCAGTGAGGACAGGTAGCCACCACGTGCTTTGCATCCATTGTCGAGATCCCACATCTCTTTGCCAGTGCTTTGGCTCTGATGTGGAGTGACTCGTGCAGCTGACGAGCTTCCTGCATTGTCCAGACGCCTTTTGCTGCAGCGTCTGCTTTGTCGTTGCCGGTCTGGGAGTAACCTTTTACTGGGTCGTGGCTGTTAACGTGAATGACAGATACGGTTCCCTGTCGTGAGGAGAGTGCCTCTTCCAGCATCTGGGCTGCTGTAGATGTTGACACACCTGGTCCTGCCATGGCTAGGCAAAGCCTTGCCACGAATATAGAGTCCGTTACAATGTTGAGGTGTTCATCTTTGAAGAGTCCGCACGCCAAGACCACTGCTGCTGCTTCCAGTTGCTGCACTGACAGTGTGGGATCACACGCTTTGGTGCATTGCCATTGTTCTCCTGTCTGCCACACTGCCACTGCAGTAGAGGTTGTGGAGGAAGCGTCCGTGAAGACCGTTGGTCCTGGCTGTGGTCGGTCCTTGACCTTTGGCGGTGTGTCTATGTCGACGATGGTCAGCAGCTGAGTCCAAGGGGGTCTGGCGGAGTAGGAGATTTCTCCTCCGAAGCCGGTGAGAGCAAGGGCCAGGTGTTCTGAAATCGTGGTTGACTCCGTGGTTGCCTGCTTGCGAAAGGGAAGGTAGATTCTTGTCGGTTCGGTCCCCAGGTGTCTCAAGGCGAGTTTCCTGCCTTTCCTGATGAGGCTGGCGATGCATTCCATTCCTGAGGAGAATGCACGAACGGGTCTCCCGAGGACCACCCATTGGATCGGTCAGGAGTTTTCGGAAGGTCCTTGGGCCAGTGCCCCGACGCCCCCCTTTGGCGTGAAGTGGACGTACAGGTCCAGGGGCATGGCTGGGTTCCACCTAGCAAGCGTGCCAGTGGACATCTGCTGCTCGATGAAGTCGAGGGAGCTCTTTGCTTGCGGTGTCAGCTTCTTGGGTTCCCAGGGGTGCTTTCCTTTCAGGAGGTCATATAGAGGGTCCATGACCTCGGGAGGAATCAGGACGATGTTGCGAACCCATTGCAGTGATCCCACCAGGCGTTGCACATCATGGAGTGTTTTGATGTCTCGGTGGATCTTCACCTTGGGAGGAGTCACGTAGGAGCTTGTGATCCCCACTCCCAGGAAGGTCACGCAGGGTCCCCTCTTGATCTTTGCGCTCGCGATTTCGAAGCCGTTGGCCCGGAGGGTTTCCGTGACTGTGGACACCAGGTGATCCACTTGGCTCGTCGACGGTGCTGCAATTAAAATGTCGTCCATATATTGAATGATGGTCGCGGTGGGGTAGGATCGTCGGACTGGTGTCAGCGCTCTGTCCACGGTGATCTGGCAGATGGTCGGACTGTCCACTAGTCCTTGCGGAAGCACTCTCCATTGGAAGCGTAGGTTGGGTCGCTGGCCGTTCGGAAACACCACGGAGAAGGCGAGTCGCTCTCTGTCTTCGGGGTGCAGGGGTATCGAGAAGAAGCAGTCTTTGATGTCCAGCACTGCGCATGGCTGTCCTTCGGGAATGGCTGAGTTCGCAGGTAGCAGTGTTTGGACCGGACCCATGGGTCGGATTGTCTTGTTCACCTCTCTCAGGTCGTGGATGAGGCGGTAACCTTCTCCAGACCTTTTGGGGATTACAAACACAGGGGTATTCCAGGGGGCTGACGGAGGGTTCTATGTGACCCTTTTGCAGTTCGCGTTCGACCAGCTCCAGCAAGGCTGCCACTCGAGGCTCTGACAAGGGCCACTGCTCGATCCAGACAGGGTCTGATGATTTCCAAGTCAGTTTGATCGGCAGCTGAGGATGCACGGCAGTGGCCCTTACGATAAATTTGTAATCCTGACTCCTAGCATAGCAAGGACATCCCCTCCCTATCAAGGGAGGAGAATTTTGTAAAATGTAGGGGTAAATTGCTATTGTTTGCTCTGGTCCCTTGTTCGTGTGAAGTGTCATAGCCACCAGCTGGGTGCTTTTCCATGCCCGGGTTTGTCCTCCCACCCCGTTCACTGGAGGGACTTCTCTAAATTGCCAATGTCTGGGCCAATGTGATTGGGGAATAATCGTGCAGTCTGATCCCGTGTCTGCCCAAAACTGAAGCCCTATGACGTGAGGGTCCTGGCTACCATAAAGGCGACATGTCCCCCACACTGTCAGGGGCTCCTTCCCTATCTTCATGGCCAGGGCCACCCAGGGGTCCCGCTCTGGGGCGTCCCCTGCTGGCCTTGTGGCACCTGCGCAGCTTGTGATGGTGGGGGGTGCGGGGACACTGTTGGAAGTGCTGTGCAGCTCTGCCATTGCATCGCTGGCGGGGGTGCAATGTTGACTGCCTGCTGTGGGAGCATAGGGTATGAGGGTTCCCTGCCCCACTGGGGGTTGGCATAGGTGGGCCGTCTCCCATTTGCAGCGGGAGGAGGCTGAGTATGGCCCGTGCACCCCCTCCCTCTCCCGTTTCCCCGTGGCCGGGATCTACAGTCCCTTGCAAAATGACCTCTCTTCCCACAGCTCCAGCAGACCCCTCCCGGGCGCTGCTGGGACAAGGGTGCCGCTGGGGGAAACCGTGCTGGCTGTGGACAGCCTGCTGCAACATGCCCTGCCTGACCACACTTAAAGCAAGCCATTGCACTGGTCAGGGTATGAACGGCTGCTTGAATAGGTGTCAACTGTTCTTCCCTCACGACATGTTTGATCATGTCAGCCAAGCTGGCTCCGGCTGGCAGGGACCGCAATATCTCTTTGGTGACGGTATTACACTGTTGCCTTAAGCAGTCTGCAGCTACTGGGCCTTTTGCCTCATTGGGCAATGTGGAGGAATCCACCGCTGCCTGTAGGCGGTCAACGAATTTTGTAAAACTTTCACTTTCCCCCTGTTTTATGGTGGACCACGGTGTCGGTCTGGCCACTACCCTGGAGGCGGTGCGTATGGCCTCTCTGGCCGCCCGGGATGTTGCCCTAACTTCCTCGGCTAGCAGCTGTGCAGCCTGTTGTTGTGGTGTGGCTACTTCATCATGCTTCCCCATTAGCCGAGATAAACTGGACCCGTGGAGTGGCTGCCCCTCTCCATTAGCCCGCGCCAGTGCGGCGGTGCACAGGTCTGTCCACTCCTGCTTAAAAACTATGCGTCCCGCTCCGTCAAAAATTATGCGGCTTATTTGTTTTATATCAAAGGGAAGCAGATCATCGTTACCAAAAAGGCCGTCCAGGAGAGTAGAAACTACCCCTGAGTTGATCCCTTTTTCTGAAATAGCTTTAACAATCGTCTGAATTTCTTTGATATTTACCGGCGTATATGTTCTCTGCTGATTCCCCTGAGCACCCGTCACTCTCACTGGAAAAGCATGCACGTTTGCTGCGGGCTCCCAGTCCGCGCAGGCTATTTTTATTTTGCCCCAGTCGGTAAATTTGTATTGTGATTGGTTCCCGTTTTTGTTTAAAGATTTATTCGGTTTCGTCCGAAACCGCATTGATTCTATTCTCTCCGTCTCCGAGTCGCCGCTGGACTCGGAGCGTTCTGAGGAGCTGTCGCTCCTTTCTGAGTCGGAAGTAGACTGGTGATAGACTTCCGGTCCTCCTTGCCGTTTTGTTCGGCTTCGGCCCCGCTCCCGCCCCCTGGGCTCGCCCTGCCTCCCGCAGGGCGGGATCTCCCCCGTATATGGTGGCGACATGGGGCGCGGCTCCCAGGCGAGTATCCGCCCCCCGCCGCCTCCTTGCGCTTGCGCGGTTGCGGGGATCCGCAGCTCCTGACAGAGCATGCGCTCGGCGCCGGCTTCCCGCGCGTGCGCATCTGCGTCTGTCTTTGTCCCCGGGCTTTTCGCGCCATGAGCGCGCGGGGTCCGCCCCTCCCCTTGCCCGCCCGCGCCATATTCAAACGGGTATGGCGGCGGGGACGCCGCCGCCGCTGCCCGCGCATCCGCGGCAGCCGCCGCCGCGGCGCCGCGCGCCTCCGCAGCCAGCTCTCCCCAGAAAGACTGCGCGCATTGCCCCGCTGTTTGTATCGGATCGGCGACCGGCGGGGAAAGGACGGGCGTCGGAACCGCGGAATTTCCGGGAGTTTCCCCGGGGGGGGCCCGGACCCGGTGTGTCCCGCGGGAGGGTAGGGGGGTCCCCTGGGGGTTCCGGGGGATCTGGGCTCGGGTGTGGGGAGGGATGGAACGCGCCCGGCCCCCGCGCTTCCCCGGTTTCGATCGGGTCGCTTTCAGGGGGGGTCTTTGTTGTTGTGGCCACCCCCAGCTGTGGCACGGCTAGCATATGTGCTTGCGCAGCCTGCCAGGTCTCCCGCTCCTCTATTGCCTTGCTTAAGGCTTCCTCTACTTTCCCCCACGCTTTCAGGCTTTTTCCACTGCCTGTGGTCTTTGTATCTTTTGCCAAGGCGGCAGTGCATTTCTCCCAAACCTCTGAATATAATATTTCTCCGGGGGCTCTGAATGGCCCCCAGCTCTAGAAGTCTTGTCACGGCAAGAGTAAAATTTCTGAGCTCACACTTAATTCCCCATTGCATATGCATCAAACTTACGACCTTCGCTATCGCCTCCATGCGGCTCGCGGGTCCCGGGGCGTCCCCCTGCGCTGTAGTCGGATCCTGCCGCCACAGCCGCTGTCTCCGTCCAGGCGAAATCCCCGTCCCCCGAGGTTTTTTTTCCTCCCGGGTTTCGGCACCACTTGTCGCCTTCTGTTTGGAAGGCGAGGCGACCTGGTTCCGGAGCACAGCACGGCAGCCCAAACTCTCAGGGCTGCTCGGGTTTGAGAAATACGCAGACACCAATGTGGTGGACGTTCTGAAAACGTTTATTATCTCTTCTTGAGGGATTATATAGACCTGGGTTTCTCTACATCAGGAAAGGGGTCGTGCTGGACCTTTTAGGGTTAGTATGGAGTGGAAAGTTACTGGTATTCCTATGTTAGTAGGGGTCGCTTGCTTAACTGCATTCCGAGGGTGATCACTATCTTATCTCTGGAGAGCAGGAGGGGAGAGGGGTCTCTGTTTCTTCCCGTAACAGCCCGTTATCTTCCGAGCGCCTGTCCCTGCATTCCACATTTGACAATCCCAGTTCAGTTGCAATTTCTTGCATCAAATCAATAAATGGATTTCTGTCCAGGGAAGGTAATTCCCCATCAGCGTATTGTTTCTCCAGTAATTCATACTGTTCTCCCAGAGTTTTTAATCTCTCCTGTTCAACTCGCTTTCTCCTCAGTTCTGACTCCCTTCTCTTCAATTCCTGAGTTATCGCCCTCATTCTTCCCTCAGGATCCTCACCATCTTTATTTTTCGTGAAACAGACAACCCTGTCATATTGCAGGCACACCCTATCATCATTCGCCTGTGCCAAATCCAATATGATTGGTTCCCTGCTCAAGGTAAACTTGCTATCAAATTTAACATTTCTTCCCATCCAATACATTTTCCCATTCATCGTGCATATCCCCAGCCTCGCATTGTCATAACACAATGGGTTCGCCTGGTGATACGCAACAAAGATCGATTCCATTTTTCCCCCAACCCACATGGTTCAATTGCATTGGTTACAAACGGGGATTGACATTATTTCTGCACTCCTTTTCCGTATCTGATGCTTGTGCTCATCTGACTGCCCGTTCCTTGGCCCTGCCTCGGGATTGATACACCAAATCCCTCTGTCCAATTTACATAATTTGACCCTCGTGCCGTTTTTCCAACAGTACCTGCTGGGCTCTTTAATGCATTCTTCCGGGGCTGGGTATGCTGAGGGTTTCCCATCCCTTTGCACAACTGGGACCACCTGAGTGCAACTTCCACACTCATCTGCGGAGCTCTCATTTCTGCCTCTCATCGGGACCTCAGTGTGCAGACTCTACGTCCCGCACACGACTAGGCTCAGGCCAATCAGGATTCCCACCAGGCGTACTCCACTGCCTTTGCCTCCACCCCCTGGGGTGCCACCAGAGGCGAGGAAGACCATCTTCGCGGCAGCAGGAGTATTTTTCAGGGAACACATTCTCTGACCTAGCCGCATACCTCCTTTTATAGGCGCCCCACCGTGAAATTCTGGCGGCATGGGAGCTGCGCGGTACCTTGATTGATTTCCGGCACTCCACATCCAGAATCTCTGTCTTTGATCTAAGCTTTCCACGCACCCCCTGCTGAAAAATCTGAAACCACTCCTGTGAATTTAATTCAATGATTCCTAGATTGGTGGCTAGGGTTAGGATTCAGTCAGTCAGCTCGAGCTCCTCCTCCAGACACTGAGTGCACAATCCCTTCGGCCTCTGTCCCCTTCTACAGTGTACAACAAACACCCCCTGACAATATTCACACTTGAAATGTACAAACGGATAGCATACACAGTCAGACAGTATACAACTTATCCGCTCGCCGTCGGTCATTTACAAGGACGTTGGAGTCTGAGTTTCAGGTCGCCTGGGGAAGAAGTGACCCTCCACTCGGGCGCTTCCTCCTGATGTTCGACCTTCTTCACCCTAGACACATGTGTCCAGCCTTTCTCCGCTGTCCGAATGGCCGTATCTGTTGTCAGGAGCACAAGAAAGGGACCTTCCCCAGTGAGGAGAGAGGGGTACATCTTTCCACACTTTCACAAGCACTCTGTCACTCGGTTGGATTTTGTGGGATAGCGAATCCCAGAGGAGCACTCTGAGATACTATCCCTTGTTTCCTGAGTTCTTGCAAATTTTTGTTGATTGCAACCAGATATGGTTGAATCTGACAGTCCTCAAGCCTGGGGTGTCCCACCAGCATTCCATGTCTATATGGCATCCCATATAGCATTTCAAACGGTGAGAGCCCCGTCTCTGAATGAGGCATCGTCCTGATATTAAGCAATGCTAAAGGCAGGCATTTCAACCAAGACATCTGCGTTTCTAAAATTAATTTAGATAACTGCGCTTTCAAGGTCTGATTCATCCTTTCCACTTGTCCTGAGCTCTGGGGATGCCACGGAGTGTGGTATTCCCACCGAATGCCTAGTATCTCAGCCATCTGCTTAATAATCTTTGATGTAAAATGTGTTCCTTGGTCTGAATCAATGTAATTCACCACCCCATACCAGGGTACAATTTCCTCCAGTAATTTTCTGGACACCATCTGAGCCGTTGCCCGTGGGCTAGGAAAAGCCTCCACCCAATGAATCAATTTGTCCACAATCACAAGCACAAATTTGAATCTCCCGACTTTGGGCAACTCCGTGAAATCAACTTGAATTCTTTCAAATGGTCGGTACGCAATGGGGCGACTCCCCAGGATGGCCTGTCTTGCCCTTGTTTTGTTAACTTTCTGACAAATCAGGCATCCTTGTACCTCTTGTTTGGCCAATTCATAAATTCCCCTGCACCCAAAAAATTTCAAAAATTGTTCTGCCAGGGCCTGTGCCCCCCCAATGTGTTTGCTGGTGCAGTTTCCACAAAATCCTCCTGATAAAACCTTTAGAAACTAGTCGTCTCCCATCAGGTAATTTCCACTTACCTTCTTCCAGTTTCCCTCTAATCTTCTCATATAATTCGATCTCCTTTTGAGAGGGCTGAGGAGGACCATCTGGGACCTCGATCCCTTCGATGTCCGGGGTACTTACAGTCATCAGTGCTGCGGTCTTGGCTTCCTGGTCTGCCAAATTGTTTCCCCGGGTTTGGAACTTAATTCCTGCCTGGTGTCCCTTTACATGGACCACCGCAATTTCCTCCGGCCCCCTTAAAGCTTCTAAGATTTGCCAGATCAATTCCCCATGCATCAGTCCCTTTCCCCTGGTGTTGATCAACCCCCTTTCTTCCCAGATTTTCCCAAAGGTGTGAACCACTCCAAAGGCATACCTAGAATCTGTGAAAATCGTTCCCTTTTTCCCTTTCAACCCCTTCAAGGCTCTCAGAACCGCGTACAGTTCGCAAGCCTGTGCCGACCAACTCGCGCTCAGGGGACCTGCTTCAATCACTTTTCCCGTTCGTACATCCACGACTGTGTATCCTGATTTCCTTTTTCCATCAACCACCCTGCTCAATCCATCTACAAACCATTTTTCTCCTTCCTCTAATTCTTCCTCTTCTAAATCCTCTCTGATCTTTGTAATTCAACCACCTCCACGCAATCGTGAACCAGCTCCCCTGAAGCTTCCCCAAACAAAAACTGTGCAGGGTTCTGCGTGGTCGTTGTCCGCAATTCCAAATCCTGTGAGTGAATCAAAATGGCCTCATACTTCAGCAGCCTAGCATCAGTGAGCCATTTATCTGCCTTTTGCTGTAGTATGCCTAGCACATTGTGTGGTGCAAATACTACCAACAGTGCGCCGAAGGTTACCTTCTTAGCTTCCTCCACCAGCAATGCTACAGCAACTATCGCCTGCAAGCAGGTGGGCCAGCCCCTGCTGACCGGGTCCAAAAGCCTCGACAAGTAACCTACCGGTTTCCTGACCCCTGCCCAGTCCTGTGTCAGCACCCCGTGTGCTGTGTGATTGCTCATGTCCACGAGCAACTGAAAGGGTTTCTTCACATCAGGGAGGCTCAGCACTGGTACCACTGTGAGTGCTTCCTTGACTCCCCTGAATTCTTCTTTGTCCTTTTCCGTCCATTTAATCCAGTCTGTGGTGAGTTTCTCAAATAGAAACTTCACCTTTTCGCTGTACCCTTCAATCCACTGCCAGCAATATCCCAACAACCCCAAAAGCTGTCTGACCTCCCTTTTTGTTTGTGGAGGTGGTAAGGCAATAATACCTGCCACCCTCTCTGGATCCAATTTCTTTTTCCCCTTGGTTAACCAATGTCCCAAGTACCTGACCTCGGGCTCTGTGAATTGCAACTTTGACACCTTCAACCCCTTTTCCCCCAAAAAGTTCATAAGCTCAATGGTGCTCATCCTTACAACCTCCTCCCTTGGACCTGCAACCAACAAATCATCTACATATTGTAGCAATTTTGTCCCCTCCGTTGGTACAAAATGACTCAAAACCTGCTCAAGTGCTTGCCCGAATAAATTCAGGGAATCCACGAAGCCCTGAGGCAACGACGTCCACCTGAGCTGCTGCTTTCTGTTCGTCTCCAGATCTTCCCACTGAACAGCAAAATAATCTTTGCTGCCCTCCGCTAAAGGACAGGTCCAAAAAGCATCCTTCAAGTCAATCACACTGTACCACGTATCCTCAGGAGAAATGTTATTCAACAAAGTATAAGGATTCGAGACCGTGGGGAACAAAGTCGTAGTTCTCTGATTCACAGCCCTTAAATCTTGCACCAGCCTAAAGCTGCCGTCTGTCTTTTTCACAGCCAAAATCGGGGTGTTGTGCCGAGACATGCACGGCTCCAACATTCCTTTCTTTATCAATTAATCAATCACCAGTTTCAATCCCTTCCTCCTCTCCATGGAGATGGGATATTGTTTGACCCGTATAGGGTCTTCTGGTCTCTCAATTTCAACACGAATCGGCTCTATGTCCAACCTCCCAGCTTCCCCTTGGACATACCACACCTTCGGGTCTATTTTATCTTCGTCCTGAACAGTGAGTTTATACATTCTCACCCTGAGCCGGGAATTCTCCACTGCCAAGCCGATTTCCAGGGCTACCATCATGTCCCGCCCCAGCAAATTAAAATCCGCGTCCCGTATCAATAATATGTTTCCTGTATGTTTTTTTTTTTTCCGTTTCTATTTCTACATCTTTTGTGATTGGAACCCCAAAGGGTTCCCCTTTTGCCCCGATTACCACCATGGAATCTTCGCTCAGAGAGCACCCTTGCGGCAGCTGCTGCACCGCTGTCCGTTCCGCCCCCAAGTCTACCATAAACCACATCTCCTGCCTGTGGGGTCCTACTTTTAATTTTATCAAGGGCTCCCTTGGTGTTCCGGACCCCAAACTGAAAATCCCCTGACACCCCTAATCTTCTTGAAACATTGCCTGGTCCTTGGCTTTGTTGGGACAATTTCTTCGAATGTGTCCCTTTTGCTTGCAGTAATAGCTCTCGAAATCTCTCTTCTGATCGTTTGATCCTTTTCCTTGGGAGGAGTTCTGTTTCTTTGCTGGCGCCTTCTTCGCCGTGCCTCTGCCCTGTTCCTGTTTCTGTGCTTCCCTTACTGCAGCTACCAATACCTTAGCTTGGATCTTCTGTTTCTCTTCATCTCGCCTCATGTAGACTTTCTGGGCTTCCCGAAGCAGCTCCTGCAACCCTTTTTCCTGCCACCCATCTATCTTTTCTAGCTTTTTCCGAATGTCCTCCCAGGATTTTGCCACAAACTGAGACTCGGGATGCGTCCCTGAATACATTCTCAAACCCTTGCGGAGCCTCTCCAACCATTCCGCGGGAGTCTCATCTTTCCCCTGGCACTCCCTGAGTACCTTACTCATGTTCTGTCCCTTGGGCACCGCTTCCCTGATACCCTGAATTATCATATTTCTTAAATTTATCATTTTCTGCCTCCGCTCCGCCGTCTGGGCACTCCAGGATGGTTTCTGGTTTGGCCACCTGTTGAAGATTGCAATGCAAGTTGTTTTCCATTACCATCTCTATGGCAGATTACCTTTGTCAAGTGGGCAATTTGCTTTATCTCTCTCTTTGAGTGACCACATTCACACCTCCCTCAGGAGAGGACATCTGCCGATAACAGACTATTGAATGTCAGTGCATGACTGATAAGAACTATAACATCCCATTGTGAGATGCTCCGCCCAGAGGGAGGAGCCAAGCATTGCTACCCAGATATAATCCACAAGTTTTTGAGACACTGGCACGGCTTTCTCCACTGGATTCCCTAGAGGAACAGCAGCTGCCTCTCCTTCCACTGGATCTTCAGAGGAAGAACACATCCTTCTCTACAGATTCCCCTTGCTCCAACAGAACCACACCTGATACTTCAGGAGGACTGCAGCCACATTTCCAATTGGACTGCCACCAACACCCTGGCCCACAGGGTGTCAGGTTGGGTTCTGACTCTGACAGTGTTGTTCTAGTGTACTGCATTGTTTATTTTATCCTTTATTTGTTTTTCTTTTCCCTATTAAAGAACTGTTATTTCCTGCTCCCATATTTTTGCCTGAGAGCCCCTTAATTTACAATTTATAGCAATTCGGAGGGGTGAGGAGGGATTACATTCTCCATTTCAGGGGAGGCTCCTGCCTTCCTTAGCAGACTCCTGTCTTTCCAAACCAAGACACCACCTCTCATTCCCGCTTTCCCCATTGGGGTTTCTCTTTTCCCAATCTTTGATTGCGGCTTGTCTGATCATGTGCCTCTCCTCATTGTTGAACAGCGATCTCAGGATCACTTGGAGATCCTCGTAGGTGTAGATGCTGGTCCCTAGAAATTCATCTAGCCTTTCCGCCACCCCCAAAGGATCATCCATTAATTTTCCCATCTCCTTGAACGGTCTCACATCACTGGTGTCGATCGGCACGTGTACGAAGCCGATAACTCCAGGAGCCCTCGGCACCTCCCGTAAAGGGAAGAAGCCGGGCTTCTCTTCCTCATCCCCACTGTCTCCCGTGGTTGCCCTCCTCGTTCGCCACCTCGTCCGATGGGCCACGGGAGAGCTGTCTCTGGGGATGGTTACCTGTTTTTCTTCAGTTTTGGGAAGGGTCGGGGGCAGCGGCTGCTCACATGGGAGCAAAGGTGCTGCCACCGCTTGTTCACGTGGAGGGGGAGGCGCCGTAGCCTGCTCCAGTGGAAGCGGCGGTGCCGAGACCTGACCCAGCAGGATTGCCACCTCAAGAGGCAACGCGGGCACCGGCAGTGCCTGAGCCGGTCCGGTCTGGGGCAGAGGAACAAGGTAGGGAGGTGGAAGATTGTCCAAGGGTTCCCATTCCTTTCTCCTGTTTGCCGCGCGTCAGGGGGCTCGTACTGGGTATAAACTTGTACAAGCGTACCTCCACATTTCAGCATACTCAATTTCCTCAAAATCCTGTGGGCGGCAATCAAATATGTGATTGTACAAAGACTCGCAAGTCCATGCTTGAAACGTGCCGAACACCGGCCAAACCATGTATTTTCCGATCTCCTTCCCTCCCCATTTTTCCATACAAAAATGGATCATTTTCTCCTTGGACCTGCCCGCTCTCCTGGGGCTTTCGTCCCAATGTTCTAGCATCCACCCCAACAGACTATCTCTTGGGATTTCTGGCAGAACTTTCCCTGCACCCTGGGGAGATTTTTCCTGGGGTTTTCTCTGGAACCTGCTCTTTCCCAACCCCCATTTTTCCAAAAATCCCTCCTGCGAATTTCCTCACCTTGTCTCCTCCCGGCTGGGACGCTCATTGCGAGTCCTGACTCTTTGTCCAATGTCGAATTCCTGAGCATGCGAAATGCTGCCAGTCTTAGTCAAACAGAGAACCGTTCCGCTGACTTTTCGACTGATCTCTGGTTTTCTTACCTGTTTTCTCTGGATCAGAAGGCAGACGGACTCCTGGAATTTTCCAGTACCATCTTTTTCCCCTTCCTGACCCAACCGTGACCAATTTCCCCCCTCGAACTCCCTACGAGTCTTGGGTCCCACGTGTGTTAAGCAAAAGCGTCCACTTCCCCCTTGACCAACCACGTCCCTCGCGGGATGGTGGAACTGCGATCGTGGGGTCCACACCAGCTTCGTGACAGAGTCACGTCTCACACACACGTTCGGTCACACCCCACTCAACCACGCGATACTCACGGTTCCTTTTCCTGCATGGATTCTCCATGCACATCGATTTCCGAGTGGGGAAAAAAAAGCACCTCGGGCTCGGACATCCCCTGGATCTTGCCGAGTTTCCAAGAGCTGGGCCCATTTTATCCCTCTTTGGCTGTGGCTCCAGTTTCGGTTCGGTGATTTTTGATTGGTCTCGTGGACTCTAATCCCGCTCAGACCGCTGAAATCAGCAGGACGCTTTCCGGGCGGGAAGGGGTCCCGAACCCCAAATTCAAATCACTTTGGGTTGTCACCAGATTGTTATAAATGATCAAATCATGAGCCAAAATTATAAAAAATTTAGCAAAGATTTATTAATTCATCTGCGAGACCGAATTTCGGTCTTCGAAACCACCACAGCCAAAGAGACAGCGTCAAGCCCGGGTTCGGCGCTGGGTGAACCTGGACCTGACCCCTCGAGTGTCAGAGTCCCCCCTGTTCACGCATGCTGCTTCTTGCAGCGAGGTTTTATACAGTTTATTGTGCCCAGGGCAAATATGACCAAATTTCCTTTGTATCTCTTCACATGCATCGCTGTTTCTTTCCATGTGCAGAGCTGGACAAAGGCCGAGTCCAGGTGTGCCATCGGTGTCAATCGGCTCCGGGGAAGCTGTTTATTCAGATGTATCAGTTTGGCGATGCTGACTATCTTGATAGATGCAATCGGCAAGGCGATAATCACTCTTGGGTGGCTCCCAACGACTCAGGAAACCGGTGATCATCGCCCTGGAAGCTTCTATTCTTACGTTAAGGCGTCGATCATTATCTTAACTTGTGTCCGGGAACTTGTTGAATCTAAATAGACAGCTGCTACCGGCTGGGATGGTCAAAGACATGCTTTTGGATTTCACAATATTTTATACCATACATTAATAGCATGAATTATCCCTACCATATATTACAGTATGATTCAATAGCCTGGCTCATCAGACTCACAGAAGTATAAGGCTTTGATAGACATTGTTGCAGAGTGTACACTAGTGCCATCAGGATACAGGGGCACAAAACCCATCTGGATTACTGGACTGACAGAAGGATGCCAACAATTATCTGTATTGGTGGTTGAGGTGAGCTTAACAGGAGACAAGTGGCAAAAGCACCCCATTGTAACTGGCCCGGTGTCCCAGTGTATCCTTGGCATCGACTACCTCGGGAGAGGGTACTTCAGGGACCCCAAAAGGGTGCCAATGGGTTTTTGGCATAACTACCATGAATAGAGTGAAAATTAAACAGCTATCTTGTCTGGCCTTGGAAGATCTTTCCGTTGTGTGCTTGCTGTGCATGGAAGAATAGATAATGCCGATTGCTACCATGACAGTACAGCAATGGCAATATCACATTGTTAGAGTTCAGAAACACATAATCACGAAAATGATTATATGCCGATGCTTTTATTGAAGAGCTCTGGGTGTCAGGGGTGTATGAACCCAAATCTGACTCCGACCATACATTCGAGAGGAACATGTTTTTATATTCTATCGTTATATAACTCTCACATTAATTATTAAACTTATATTGTTCTATTGTATACAGAGATTCCAGCTAAACATAGCCCCCT
This sequence comes from Diglossa brunneiventris, assembly GCA_019023105.1. NCBI lineage: Eukaryota > Metazoa > Chordata > Aves > Passeriformes > Thraupidae > Diglossa > Diglossa brunneiventris. The sequence continues at coordinate 581,892 of JAFCGX010000124.1, forward strand.
TAAGTTTCCAACATAGTTTCTCATTATTCTTCTTATGGTTATATAATAATTACATTTAATTACTAAACAATCATCACATCTAACAATTATATCATTTATCATACTGCTTACACAGGTGCAGTGATCTGAGAAAACACAAAGCCTAGTCTATCTTTAACATTTTCCAGGGTCTCCATTATCAACATCATCCAAGACTCCCTGGTTCCCATCCATGACCTAATTTGCCAACTGGAGATCAAAGCAATGATCAGCATGACTCACTCACCATTTTAATAGTCGCATATCATCAGCACAAGCCTGACAGAGGGTGGAGGTTAACAGTGGACTATCATGGCCTGATCATAGTCATATCACCTTTGAGTGCTGCACTATGGGACATGCTAGAGCTCCAATCGGAGTTGGAATTGAAGGCAGCCAAGTGGTATGCCACAACTGATACTGTCAATACATTTTTCTTGATCCCTTTGGCAGCAGAATGCAGGCTACAGTTTACTTTCACGTGGACGAGTGTACAGTACACTTGGAATCAAGTGCCCCAGGGGTGGAAGCACAGCCCTACCATTTGCCACAGACTGATCCAGACTACACCAGAGCAGGGTGGAGCCCCTGATCACCTGCAATACATTGATGACATCATTGTGTGGGGCAACACAGTGAAAATAGCAAGATACATTTTCACATACTCAAGGGATATGTTCAGTAAGAAAACAGCTATGCCCCCACCAACTAATAGGAAAGAAACACAAGCTTTCTGAGGCCTTTGTGTGATTTTGAAGAATGCATATCTGGGTTATAATCAGCCTGTGAGTCCTCTTGAGCGAGTGACCTGAAAGAACCATTTTGACTGGGGCCCTGAGCAACAGCAGGCCTTTGAACAGATCAAACAGGAGATAGGTTTTACAGTAGCTCTTGGGCCTGTCCATACAGGACCAGCTATGCAATATGTGGTCTACACTTCAGACAGGGAGCGTGGTTTCACCTGGAGCCTCTGGCAGAGAGCACCAGGAGAAACCTGAGGTCTACCTGTAGAGTTTTGGAGACAGGGGATCCGAGGCCTGCTACACCCCAACTAAAAAAGGACATACTAGCAGCATATGAAGGAGTTCAAGGCACTTCCGAAGTTGTTGGTACAATTCCTTGCACTACACTATATGTTCAAAGGAGATGTCTCATCTACACAAGCAACTGACACTAAGTAAAAGGGTAAATGGGTAGTGCTGATCACACAAGCTTGACTGTGAAAACTCAACCCCCAGGAATCCTGAAAGAGATCATGAACTGGCCAGAAGGCAGAGATTTTTGAGTATTACCTGAGGAGGCCGCTCATGCCCAAGAGGCACCACCATACAATGAGTTATCAGAAGATGAAAGATGCTATACTCTGCTTATGAATGGATCCTGTTGTGTTGAAGGAAACCATCAGAAGTGGAAAGCTGCTGTGTGGAGTCTTGCATGACCAATCATTGAAGACAGTGAAGGAGAAGGTGATCAGTGCGGTTAGCAGAAGTGAAAGCCATCCAAATAGCCCTAGAGATTGATGAATGAGAAAAGTGGCCTGTACTCTATCTCTACACTGACTCCTGGATGGTGGCTAATGCCCTATGGAGGTGGCTACAGCAATGAAAGAAGACCAATTGGCAGCACAGGGGTAAACCAATCTGGGCTGCTGCATTGTGGCAGGACATCACTGCACAGGTAGAAAACATGACTCTAAAGGTATGTCATGTAGATGCTCACATGCTCAAAAGCTGAGCCACTGAAGAACATCAAAACAACAAACAGTCTGCCAAAATGGAAGTGGTTCAGTTGGACCTGGACTGGGAACATATGGGTGAGCTATTTGTAGCCTGATGGGCCCACAAAACATCAGGGCATCTAAGGAGATGCAACATATGGATGGGCTTGTGATCAAAGGGTGAAGCTGACTCTGAAGGCTCATGAATGTGAAATGTGCTGCAATCAAGCGAACCACATGAGTAAAGTCTCCCTGGAATAGAGGGCAGTGGCTGGGTTTCCTATTTGGTGAGGCCTGGCAAATTGACTACATTGGGCTACTGCCATGAACATGCCAATGCAGAGCTACATACTTACCATGGTGGAAGTACCTCCTGTGGCTGAAAACATACCCTATAAACCATGCCACTGGCCAAAACACCATCCTAGACCTTTAAAAGCAATTTTTGTGGTGACATGATATCCCAGATGTAATTGAGTCAGACAATGGGATTTATTTCCAAAATAACCTCATAAACTTCTGGGCCAAGAAACATGGCATTGATTGAGTGCATCACATCCCCTGTCACTCACAAGCCTCCAGAAAGACTGAGAGATATGATGGACTGTTAAAGGGTATGTAGAGAGCATATAAATTTAGCAGAAGCTAGGAAGCTCCTTTGCTGGTTAACACCAGAGAATTTGCTAACTAGCCTGGCCCTGCCCAAACAGAAGCCCCTACATACTGTGGGAGGAGATAAGGTACCTGTAGTGCATGCACATAAGGAAATGTCTAGGGGAAGGCAGTGTGGGTTGTTCCTCCTTTAGGAAAAAGACAAACCCATTTGTGGGATTGTCTTTGCTCAAGGACCAGGGTATACTTGGTGTGTAATATGAAACAATGGAGAGATCCAGTGTGTATCACAAGGAGATTTTAACTTAGGGAAAATAATCTGTGATGAAACTGTATGCTGTAGGAAGTAAAATAGCAGGAACTACCTGAACTAACAAAAAGTAATCTTCACAAAGAAGCTGGTGAGTGCAGTGATGACCCTAACCAAGCTGGTGTTGTGTGGTAATCACATATCCTCTGAACAGAGAGAGACATAGCTGTCCCAGGAAAATCCTGGGAAGCTGTGAGAAGCTGTGGGAAACTTAGAGAAAAGAATTAGAACAATTATTATCTCTCTTTCTGTAACCGTTGTTTATAGATATGGTTCTCCAGTGTGTGCTATTCATAGTTCACCAAGTGTGAGAGATTTTTACTTTGAGACTAATCAAGTCTCACCTTAGCAAGTCACATTATAAAAGGACCCACTACTTTCATTAAAGGGGCCTTCTGATTCACCTTATGAAGACTGGAGTCTTTCATTCCGTCCCTGACTCAACAGCATCAGTGTTGGTGCCCAGAAATAAAACACACTGCTTCTCCTGTCCTGAGCAACCATCTTGAAAGATGGGGCCCAGGTAATAGGCAGTTCTTATGAATATTTTATTCTCTACTTCCCATCAGTAGCCAGTATCCAGCCACTTACTGGGAGGTAGGGCCTAAGTATGAGTAGCAGATGCTTAGGAAGAGAAATGCCTTAATAACAAATGCCCCCTGCTCCTCCTCCTTTCTCTCGGCTTTTATTGCTGAGCACAATGTCATATGGTATGGAATATCCCTTTGGTCAGTTTGGGTCAGCTCACATAATTTGATACATTTACATATCTTCTAACCATCTCACTGTGTATGTTTCTCATTCCTGAAATCCCCTTTTATAAATACTTAAAACTGACCAAATTACCCAAGTTGGGTTTGTTTTTTTCCTTTGCTTCAGTGCAGGCCTTTTCTTTCTTTATTGAACTGTCTTTATTTTGACCCATGAGTTTTTAATCTTATTTTCTCCCCATCTTAGTGAGGAGGGGGAGGGATAGAACAGCTTGGTGGGCACCTGGAAGCCAGCCAAGGTCAACCCACCACAATGTTGAACAGACTAGGGACTAGTAACAATTCCTGGGGGACCCTACCTGTGACAGGCTGCCAGCCTGAGTAAAAACCATTGACCACCACCCTCTACGTGTGATCTGTTAGCCAATTTCCTACCCAACTTGCAGACCACCCATCCAATCTGTGTCTTGCCAGCTTGTCCAGGAGAAGGCTGTGAGTAACAGTGTTGAATGCTTTGCTGAAGTCTAGGTAAACAGCATCCACTGTTCTCTCCACGTCAATAGATGTTATTTTGCTGTAGAAGGTGATCAGGTTAGTCTGGTAAGATCTGACCTTAACAAATCTGTGCTGGCCTTTTCCAGTCACCTACTTCATTTGGTTTATGATAGTTTCTAGAAGGACTCATTCTATTACTTTCCTAGGTGTGAGAGACTAGAAGGATTGCTTGCTTAAAACATTTTGGGTGCATGTGTGTGTGGGAAGGGGCAAGTCAGGTCTTGTTTTTGGTGATGCAATGCCCTGCTCTGTACACCCTCCCTCCCCAGGCCTGTATCCCAACCCCTGCAATAGCCACCAATCACTGGCACACTGGAGGCAATGCTCCACACCCTGCCTCTGGAGTCCCTAACTCAGCTGCCAAGTGACCAGGTGACTGGAAGTCCCACCTGGGGAAAGGGCCCAGGTAAGCCAAAGGGTATTTAACCTGAGACATGAGGTAAGCATGTCTTGACCCTACCTCCTCTTGGAATTTCTATCAGCTGAACACTGCTGGAACCAAGACTGGTAGCTATGTTTGTTCTTTTATATATCTTTTCTGTCTTTCTCTTTCTTCTTCTTCTAATTCCCTCTCCTCGGGATTTTGAGTAACTTAAAATCAAATGGGCTTGGAGTTTGCTATGTTAATACTTTGAGAAGTGTTTTATGTTGATTGAATGCTGCTCTAAACATTTTGCCAAAGTTCTCTGATTTTCTGAGGTTGCCAGTAAAGTTTTTTGTTGTTTTGATCTCTTGAGAATATCCTGTGTGTCTAACTCAGAGTACATGAACAACCATAAGCCCTTTCAAGTGTCTTGTTGAGCAAGGTTTTTTGGGGCCTTACACCAGGGATTGAAGCAAGACTAATGGGCCTGTAGTTTCCTGGGTCCTCTTTTGGGCCCTTCTTGTAGATGGGTATGACATTTGCCCTCTTCCAGTCATCAAGGACATCCCTTGATCTCCACAACTTTTCAAATATTTTGGACAATGACCTTGCAAATATGTCAGCCACTCCTCCTATAACTCTGGGATGGATTTCACCCAGGCCCATAGATTTATGCAGGTCGAGTCCTTTCAAGAGGTTACAGACCAACCCTTCCTCCACTACTCATAGGTTGACACACATGTTGTAGCTACTTGATCCTGTGATCTGGGGTCCACCTACACCAGTAAAGACAGAGGCAAAGAAGGCATTGAGAACCTTTGTCTTGTCAGCATTATTAGTGACTAGCTTGCCTGCCCTGTTTAGCAATAGGCCTTTGTCTTCCCTGTGCTTCTCCTTACTGCTCACATACTTGAAGAACCCTTTCTTGTTGTTCTTGACATCTCTGGTCAATTTCAGTTCTAGCTGAGCCTTAACTTTCATGATGGCATCTCTGCATGTCCTAGCAAGGTTATTGAAGTCCTCAATAGCTAGTTAGCTGCCTTTCCACAGCTGGTATGCTTCTTTTTTTGCCCTTAAGCACAGCTAAAAGCTCATTTTTGAGCCAGGGGGGCATCTTGTTCTGCCTTCTTCCTTTCTCTTTGTAGGGGATGGATTGTTCTTGTGCTTTCAGGAAACTGTTTTTGAACAACTCCCAGCACTCACAAGCTCCATTGCTCTCCATAGATACTTCCTATGGAACCTCTAAGAGCTGGGCTCTAAGAGTACTGAGGATAGCTCTTCTATAATCCAGGGTCTTTGTCCTACTACTGTTTTTCAGCGTGCTAGGCAGGATATTAAATTCCACAATGTTGTGATTGCTGTATCCAAGGCTACCATTGTCAGTTATCTTGTCAAGTAAGTCTTCTCAGTTTGAGAGCAGGAAATCCAGCAATGAACTGCTCCTAGTTGGCATGTCTAGTATCTGTGGCAGGAAGCAGTCCTCAGTGCATTCTGATAATCAGATGGTTGACTTGTGCCCCACTGTGTTGTTTCTCCAACAGATGGCTGGGTAATTGAAGCCACCTATGAGGACCAGGTTCTGTTGATCTGAGAATTCCTTGACTGGCCAAAGTAAGGTTTTGTCAGCCTCATCACCCTGATTGTGATGTCGGTAATGGATACTTACCATAAGATCACCTTGGTAACAATCCCTCCAATCCTGCTCCAAAGGCATTTGATAGAACTTTTGTGGTCTCTGTAATTCACCTCCATACATTCAAATTTATCTTTTACATAAAGTGCAATTCCACCTCTTCTTCTTTCTGAAAGAGCTTGTAGCTATCCATTGTGATCTTCCAGTCATGTGAGTTTTCCCACCAAGTTTCTGTGATTCCTATGACATCATAACTCTCAGAATGGGCACAGAGCTCTTGTTCCTCTTGTTTGTTGCCCCGACTACATGCATTGGTGTACACAGACTTAAGGTGTCTGGACTTGCATTGGTGAGCACTTGAGGTGGCTGGACTTAGGGTTCTTGACTTTGTAGAGGATTGGGGAGCATTCCTCACATCCTGGATTGTGGTTCCTGGCATGCAGCAAATTTCCCTTGACTGCATATCAGGCGAGCTGATGGGTGTGTCTCCATGCCTCTCAGCAGTCACCCACTACTGGCACTCGCTGCTTCCTTTTGCATCTTTTAGTATGTTGTAAGAGACGGTCTGAAGTTTCCCTCTTTTGCCTCACGACTGTCACAAGGACAGAGACTAAGACCCTGATGACCCTGACTGGAGTTCTGGCCTGGTTGACGTGGATGCTCGCAAAGTGATTGTTTGCAGGTGTGCTTGATGTGTCACCATGGTCCTGCACCTGCTTCACACTACCCACTCATCACAATAGTCCATGAATTTCCCCACCTCTTGGCCCAGATGCCACCTGCTTTGAAAAAAGTCTGACTTTTTGGGGGTGTGAAAAATGCGTATTTTATGATTGGCTTTTCGCAAATATTAAAATGAATATTATATATGTTTAAAAGTTATGCTGTATTAATTTTTTTAAGTAGTGTGTTAAATATAGTTTTAGGTTATACATAATGTTAAAATAGAAACTATGTATGTGAGATTTTTTTTTAAGAAAGGAATGAGGTACTCGCACCAGATAGCAGCCACAGGACACCTAAATCTTTCAGAGAAAGAGAATTTATTGCTCCATTATCAGAAGAAACTAACTTCTTCCCGCCTCACTCAGATCTGAAGACGCCGTTAGAATTAAGAGGAAGAAGCTGACCCTGACCAGACAGAATCCTTTGTTTGAATGGAATTTATGCATCATGTATGAGGTGTATGAATATGCAACAGGCTATTGTTTTTAAGGGTTAATCTTCTGTTAACGTGTGTCCTTTTTCGGGCTTATTTTGCCCAGAAAAGGTACCCGGACTGTCTGTAACTCTTTGTTCTTATTGTCTCATATTGTCCTAATCTCAATTGTTCAAATTTTTATTACTCTAATTGTATTACTATATTTATAACCATTTTATTACTATTAAACTTTTAAAATTTTACAAACAAGTGATTGGCGTTTTTCACATGGGGTAACTTTGGTGATCCCCCACAGAAAATCCCTCATCTGCCTCACGACCACCGTGACAGACGGAGGACTGCAGTCCCCTCCCAAGGTCTGGGACTGAGACCCTTATAATTCTAACACAGGGGCGCTGGCCTGACTGAAGTAGGATGTCTGCCAAGTGTTGCCTGCAGATGTGTTCGCTGGACCAAGAACAATGGGTCCCACTCACTGCTGAAATTGACTTGCCCTGCTTCGGAACATGGACTGTCTGTACCCATTTTTCAATAGACTTATTTCTCCATTGTCTTTTACCTATTCCCCCCTCGTCCAAGGACTATAATAGACCCCTGAGTTCAGCAAGACTTTGAGATTGTCTCCTGACGTGACAAGGTGGATCTATTGGCCGGACCACGAGGATTTCGTCTCTCCATTGGTAGCTATACTCCTCCCCTCTTTCTCTCTCTCTCCTGCTCCCTCTATCCTTTATCTCCTTTCTAATCCTTCTATCACATTTGCTGTGGGCACTCAATGAAAGGTGCATTTGTTTTGATTAATACTGAAATCCTTTCTGTGTTGTTTCTTGCACTCAGGGATCAGTTAACGAACCATCACGACCCCTGCTTGTACTAGTGGATCATGACATATATGTTTCTGTTGCAGTTTCTCTTTGTGGATCTTGCTCATTGGTTTTGTCTGCTGTCAAGATTTCATGTCTGTTGCTGGTTGGTACATGCAAGGAAACGGGTGGAGATGATATCCTGTTCCCATGGGTCACCAGACACCATGGTGCCTCCTTCTCCAAGGTGCTATTTGTTTGCTTTTGAAGCTCTTTGTGTGGTAGTTCTTGAATGTCATTACCATGGGGCCTCCTTCTCCAAGGTGCTATTTGTTTGCTTTTGAAGCTCTTTGTGTGGTAGTTCTTGAATGTCATTACCATGGGGCCCTAGCATTTCTTCTTGCAAAGTCGCAAATGCACTCTGTTTCTTGTTCCCCCTCCTTAATACAGAATAACTTGCTGACTTCCTCCTGCAGCTCCTCCACCTGTTGCCTGAGTGACTCCATCAGAGCACAGCTTGCACCCTCCTCCATCCAGGAGTGTGAGGTGCAGTCTTTACAGACCTCCACCTAGACAGCAGCTTCCCTGATAGGAAGCTCTCTCAGTGGCTGCCTCTACTCATCCCAGGTGAGCCTGGCTAGATAGATGGGCTCCCAGCTGCTGCAGAGCACAGCCCTAGCCAGGTCTCTACCACCATGCTTCCAATTATCCCAAAGCACTGCCTATATAAACCCTTCTAATTCCCCAGAGACCTTAAGCTGCCAGTTAGGTTTGAACAACCAACAGTTAACTGGGGTGATCATTGGGGATGCAGCCTAAGCCTGTGAGTGAGAAGAGCAGGCAGCACTGACAACTGGCAGAGTGTGCAGCCCTTTCTTCACATACATTTGTGTAAACTGCTGTGCAGTATTTCAGTGCCACAGTTGGAATGGAATACTTCCATTTAATTTCACTACAAAAGGAAGTAGGCTAAACCATCCTCACTGTAACAAAGGAATTATTCCTTCAAAAGCCATAATGAAGAGTTTGCTATGTAACACAAAAGACTTAATAAACATCTTAAGAAAAATGTACTGCTATATATACAACAAAAGTCATACTACCTTGTAAATGCCATCACATCTGTTGCCTTCCTCTGGGGCATATTTGCTGATCCATCGTCCTTTTGAACTGCGTACTACTTGAACTGGCGTACCAGCTCTCCAATTCTTAGACTCTACTCCATTTTTATCATCCAATGAGGCATCACAGTTAAAGGCCAATGCCCTGAAAATCACATGACATCTTTTTAAAACAGATTGCTTCATACAACATACTATTGAGAATCAGTGTGACAAGATTGAATTTGTTTGCTTTATCTTATTATATTTACTAAGCAGAAGAATTTGCAGTGAATTCTTCAGCAGACTGAAATACCAATAGAAGCACCGAGATCAACTCTACCATGTGTGAGAATGGGAATACAGTACAGTTAGTTCCAAATGTTCACAATGGAAATTCAACTAATATAGTTGAATAAAATAAATCTTCAGGTATATTATTTAAAAATGAATAATTATTTCTCAAGTAACGTGGAAACATTTTAAAAGTTGTCAGAATGGCAAATTATCTCTTTTACTATTCCACATTACTAAATATTTTTAGGCTTTTAAAGTGCAAATGAGTTGATAAACATGAAAAAGTAACTGTTGGGGATTAGGTTTTGCACTTTTTTTTTTCTTTCTCTAAGGGAATTTTTTTCCCATTTGTTACCTGGGAGATGATGAATGGATGGTACTTAAGAGACCAAAGACTGTAGTTGGGCGTCTTGGCATTTCCATTGGAATGGTTCTGGGGGGGAGGGGGGAAGCGGTGTGGTTTCTGCAGTCTCTTAGCTGGGGGTAGGGGCGTTTTTTCCCTAGCTCAGAGGGCAGACAGTTGTGGTGTTTGGTGCTGGACTCCTGCTACTGATTTGCGGAAACAAACAAAACTCTACAAATTTCTACTCTGCTTCACTACCCAGAGGCCTCACTGCTACTGCTGAGCTTTCCTTCACTGCTTTTCCTTACCATGGGTGAGCCATTGCTCGAAAGAGCGGCTGTTGGACTGGGACTTTTCAACACCCGACCTTGCTGGGAGGGACCCTCACCTTCTGCCTGGGTGCTTTAGGGGAAACCCGGGCCCCCACCTCCTCCCCTCTCTCTGGAGGAAACACCTCCCAGCTACTTAAGGGAGCTCCGGCTGCTGCTGCTGTCGCCAAGATATCACATAGGACACGTGAGAGCCAGGAGAAAACCGAAACACTCCCCCACCTTCTCTCCCCTCCAAGGCCACCATTACCCCCTGGGGAGGTTCAGAGCTTGCTTTGGCAGCCCTCTGGACCTGCCTGAGCCGACAGCGCCATCTGCAGTTTCAGGGGAGTCACGGCACCCCTCTGCCTCAACACGAGCCAACAGCGCCCCCTTGTGGTCGTAACTACACCAAAGGGAAAATTGCTGGAGAGGTGGGAAAAGGCTGGTTTTGGGTTTTCAGTTTCTGTTGTTGTTGTTGTCTGTCTTGTTATATATCTACAGACCTATATATATATATATCTTAGTAAAAAACTATTATTCCTTTTCCCACATCTTTGCCTGAAAGCCCTGTAATTTCAAGGTTATAATAATTTGGAGGGAAGGGGTCACATTTTTCCATTCTAGGCAGGTCCCCACCTTCTTGCAGACACTTGTCCTTCTAAACCAGGACAGTAACATATGTAAAAAAGTACCTAGTGACTATCCAAAAATCTATCTGTAGCAAATGTTACTGTTCTTAGTCCATTAACTACCTAAGCCTAGGAGGGAAATGCCATGAACTAATTCAGATACAAACAAACTGCAATGGTCTTCTTTTCTATGTATTTTGATCTAGAAGTGTATAGGTGGATTATCAGAGATTCAGAAAAGAATGAATCATAGACTCCTAGACTCCTAGAATGGCCTGGGTTGGAAGGGACCTTAAAATCATACAGTTCCAACCCCTCTGCCGTGGGCATGAACACCTTTCACTAGACCAGGTTGCTCAGAGCTCCATCCAGCCTGGCCTTAAATATTTCCAGGGATGGAGCATCCACAACTTCTCTGGGCAACCTGTGCCAGTGTCTCACCACTCACACAGTAAAGAATTTTTTCCTAATATCTAATCTAAACCTACTCTCAGTTTGAAGTAATTCCCCCTTGAATATCAGTAAACACCACAAAAATATTCTTCCTTGTTTAGTTGGAGTCTCTCCCACATCCCATGTTAACTTTAACAATGGATCACAATAAGAATTTATATGCATGGGTGGGGGGAAAGTAATGTTTTTGCCAGGAAGTGAAAATCTTTATGGATAAACCTTTGTCCTTTCAAAAGGAACACAGGTGAATAAAATATCATGGAGAGAGATGAAATTTCCTAAAGGAACTTTATCATAATGTAGACAAACATTAAGCAATGACATTTATATTGTCTAAATTTAGCAGTTTGGATGTCCATATAATTGATGAGAAGTAGGCTTCAGCTTTGACTGTCCCCTGAAGCACTCATTTGTCCTGGTTTTGGTTGGGATAGAGTTCATTTTCTTCCCAGAGGCTGCTGTGGGGCTGTGCTTTGGATTTGTGCTGAACACAGGGTTGATAATATAGAGATGTTTTTGTTATTGCTGAGCAGGACTTGCACAGAGCCAAGGCCTTTCCTGCTTTTTGTATGGTCAGGGGGCTGGGGGTGCATTGGATATTAGGAGGAGACACAGCCAGGACAGGTGACCCAAAGTGACCAAAGGGATATTCCAGACCATATGACATCATGCTCAGTATGTAGAGTGGGGGGAAGAAGAAAAGGGGGGGGGGGGGGGACGACATTTTGAGTGATGGTATTCATCATCCCAAGTCACTGTTATGTGTGATGGGGCCCTGCTCTCCTGGGGATGGCTGGACACATGCCTGCCCATGGGAAGCAGTGAATTAATTCCTTCTTTTGCTTTATTTGCATGTGTGGCATTGTTTTCCCTATTAAACTGTCTTTATCTCAACCCATGAGTTTTCTAGCTTTTACCCTTCCAATTCTCCCCCCCAATCTTGCTGGTGGGAGAGTGAGCAAGCGGCTGTATGGGGCTTGGCTTCTGTTTGGGGTTAAACCATGACATCACTTTTATCCACTATTTGTATAGATGTTCTATTCTAGACACCTGGCAGGCATTCAATAGTATGAATCCCTGCCTGACTGAACAGTTTGAACATAAAATATCTTTATTGCCATACATTGATTTGAGTGTGGATGAACAAAAGTCTCTGGAATCAGGTTCAAACTCAACCATGAACCACAAAAGAAACAGTGGCACTCAGAAAAATATTGCAAAATCTACAGCCTGCAAAATACAGAAATGTAAGGAAAGGTGAAGTAATGCAGGTTTTAAAAGTATTTCTTTTGTACAGACAAATAATAAAATGTTCTGGACAAACAAAAAACCAATCCTGATTCTATTACATTCAACCATACTGTCCTACTTCAATCATCACAAGAGTTAAGACCATTAGATCCAAAGCAAAGACTACAACCAGCCAGTCAAAATGGAGAAATGGTAGCACCACATTATACTTCATGCATCGCAACTATTACAAAGCAACCAGACACACTTTGCCAGTGGGTTTCACAACCATTTGCTAAGAGCAAAGGAACAGCAAGACTAAAGAGGTTAGGTTTTGTTCCAGGTTCCAATAAAAAGTTTGCTTTAATTATTAAAGCCATTATAAACCAGCTGCCCAAATCTATTTTTTGTCTCACATTTCCATATTCTTGTTTCTGTTAAATCTATCTCCTCTTTCTCTGTCAGTATCCCAGTCAGGCTTTTCTTCTTTCTCCTCTAAATACCAAGAGAAAGCCTGAAAGACTGCCTTCCCATTCAGTTTTTGTGCTTGACAGAAGCACAGCATATCCAATGTCAGATCTGGTAGAGAGAATGCCAGTCAGTCTTAGTAACCCATAGACACTGCATGGTTATGAAACCACATAAAACAGACAATTTCGAGGAATAAGGAGTTAAAGCATAAAATGCAAGACACTTGAAAAAGCTCAATATTAGGAATCCATGGGAGATAATAAACTACATAAAAGGACAAAACACATTGACGGGAAAGGACATTGAGACTATAATAACTAGATAAGGGTAAGAAAATGAAAACTCAAGCAATTCCAGGAGCCAACCGTGTCAGCCTGACCCAGTAACTTCTGCCAAGCCCTGGATACTAAGCCAAGCACACCAGGAAACTACCCAAATTAGGAGAGGTTCAAAAGTTTAGTCTGAGGAAGACCCACGAGAAAGACCCCCGTCTGATGAAGGCAACAGGAACTACCACCAAGACGACTCCCGAAAATGAAAAACTCTGCCTACACTCCGTCTATATATGAATATGCATGTAAAGATATGAATATGCATGTAATATGATGTAACCCTTGCTCAAACTGGTATAAAAAGGCTGTATTTGTCCCTCACCGGCAGAATCCCTTGTCCAGGCAGTGACCTGGAGGGCATTCTCCAACGCGTTGCTAATAAATACCTCCTGCTTATAGACCTTAAAACTTAGTCTCTGAGCAGTTAATATTTCGCCTTTTGGGGCAAATTCGGTATCAGTTAGTTGCTTCATGCAGATGGTATATATTCAGAAATGTAAAGGTATTGAGAATACCTAGAGTTTAGGCAGGCTGTTAACAGAACAAAAAAGATACTTTAAGCAAATTTACCAATTTATTACTTCAAACCTTTTATTCAGTCCATTCTTTTGCCTACAGTTTGGCAAAAAAAAAAAAAAAAAATAGGCTAATTCTTATCAGGGACATGAAATTACATGACCTAAAGGCAAAGAAATACAAATTCCTTGTTCTTCATCCAAAGTATGTAGGTACTAAAGGCTATCAGATTTATGTAAGATATTTTTTAGTATGGGCAAATGAACATACTTTCTTCATACCTAACTCATAAATCATTGTCCTGGATTGCAAGATAAGTGTCTATTCTATTTGCCATCTGTTAGAGGTGTGGCAGTTATCTTCTCTTAATTGGGCAGTTTTCTTTATCTCTTCCATAAACCAATCCTCCCTCCAGGAAATATCTTTTATTAATGGGCATATTGAGTCTCACTGCATGACTGATAAAAATTTACATCATCCCATTGTGAGATGCTCCACCGAGGGGGAGGAGCCAAGCATTACTTCCTGGATATAATCTGAGATTTTGAGATGCCAGGGCAACCTTCTCCACTGGATTCCCAGAGGAGCAGCTGTCTTCTCCACTGGATTCGCAAAGGAAGACCAGGCCCATCTACACCACCACTGGACCTTCAGAGGAAAACTACACCCTTCTACAGGATCACTGCTTCAACAGAATCACATCTAACACTCCAGGAGGACTGCAGCCACCATTCAATTGGACTGCTACCAACACCCTGACCCACAGGGTGTCAGGTCGTATTCTGACTCTGTCAGTAGTTTGTTGGTTTTTTTTGTTTGTTTGTACTATTACATTTGTATTTTTAGTTTTCCTAGTAAAGAACTGTTATTCCTATTCCCATTCCCATATCTTTGCCTGAGAGCCTTTTAATTTCAAAATTATAATAATTCAGAGGGAGGGGGTTTACAGTTTTCATTTTGGGGGGGCTCCTGCCTTCCTTAGCAGACACCTGTATTGTCAAACCAAGACAATCATTAAACCATTTAAGATAAAACTTTACAAGAACAATCTGAGGCAAATACCCAGAACAGAAAAATTTCAGCTTAAAATTTTTAAGTTTGGCAAACTTCTAATCACGTGAAAACCAAGTATTTTCATAAGAAGTGTTAGACAATTTCAAATAGATAAATATAAATATAAAATAGATTCAAATACCTGCCAACTGAATCTGTAATACAGCAATATGTTTTCATTAGTTACAAATAATTCTTTAAATCAAAATAACACCATGTTTGACAAAATGCCTCTAAACAGCAGGAGGCACCACTGTTTATAGTAGCAAATGTATGAAAGGGAATAAATTTTTCAAAATATCATTGTCCTGGTTTGAAAAACAGGTGTCTCCCAAGGAAGGCAGGAACCTCCCTTGGAACAGAAAATGTGACTCCCTTCCCTCCAAATTATTATAATTCCAAAATTGTGGGGCTTTCAGGCAAAGATATGGGAAAAGAAATAACAGTCCTTTACTAGTATGTATGCGTATAACAAGGCAAACAAAGCAACAACAACAGCAGCAACAACGAACAAAACCAGAAACCCAATAATAGCCCTCTCTCAGCTGTCAAGCATTTTCTCCTTTGGTGTAGTTATGGTCACAGCTGGTAGAGATGCTGTTGGCTCCAGGCCAGGCAGAGCAGGTAAGATGATTCCCCCTCAGTTGCAGGGGGCACTGTGGCATGAGCTCAGCCATCTCTTCACATGGTTAATGGCAACTCAGCTGGCAGGAGAAATAGAAAAAGGTGCTTCCTTTACAACCTCACAGGGGCAGTCAATTCCGGTGCACCTCCAAATGGCAAAATGAGCTGTAGCAGGAACCTTGGAGCAGAGTCTGGAACAGCAGAGGCAGGCACACCCGGGATAGCAAACAAGATGTAGCAGAATCTCTTCAGCTGTAGCAGGAGTTGTGGGGTGTCCCAGCAGGCATGGGGTGCTGGGTTACAGTGTAGCAAAAAACCCGGAGCAGTGGCAGAAAAATGACGGGGCTGGGCAGCTGCAGCCAGGCTCCCAAATGCAGCCAGGCTCGGCTCCCTTGGAGGGACTCAGGGCTTGGGGTCCTGGGTTTTCCCCTGAGGAACCCAAGTAGATGGTGAGTGTCCTTTCCAGTGAGGTAGGGTATTAATAAGGTCCCAGTTCAATGGCCATTCTTATGAGCCTTACTCACAGTAGGAGAAAATAGTAGGAGACAGAACTTTGCAGTGGTGGCAAATTCTTCCCACAGCGACCACAGCCTGTCTCCACTCCAATCCCAAGAGTGAGAGAGAGAGGAGCTGAGCCCAGGCCCTCACACCCCAGCCAAAATCTTGTGGTATCTCTGCCCTTTCCAAGAGAATGCCCTTCAGCTAAGAGTGGAGCCAGCTGTACCCATCCCTCCACCTTGGCCACTTCTTCTGTCTCATAAGTACCACTCATTATTGTCTCCTAGCAACAAATGGGACAAAATTCCCCGAGAGAAAGAAAAAAAAGGGAAAAATCCTTACCTCCAACAATAATTTTAAACTTAAAGATGAGAAACAACTCTTTGGTCTGGATTTTTTTTTTTACTTTAGTCTCAAAAATTTACCTGTTCATGTGTGTTAATGTTTGATCAAATGAATGTTCTCCAATTCTTTTATTTCCAGAAAGATCTCTATCTCCATTCCCAGTGTTATAAACAAAATTCTGCCAATTTTTTTTTGTAGAAAAAAGAGTTGCAAAACCAGTCAGACTAGTTGGTGCCGAGGTGGAATTCTACCTGTTTTGTTATTGTAATCACGGGTCGTTGTAACTAATTGCTCCTTTTGTATTGGTAAAGCCCTGCCTGAGGCTAAATTGCACTTCTCCCCAGACAGTGAGGGGAGGAGACATGGGAGGGGGAGGGGCATCAGAATATGCAAATTAACTTCGGGACCAGCATGCCATGGGAAGTGTCAAACTTGCCGAAAAGACCCCAAAAACAACGAGCCAATGCAAAATTAAGAAATTAGAGTGATGCCTGGATGTGAGGAACAGAATGCTGAGCCTGCAGAGATGCTGAAAACCTTTGTGCCCCTCGCCCTGAGTACAGAAGTCATCTTAAACGAAGACCCGGAGCCGGGAGGCAGTGGAAAGTAGAAAGATCGGGGTCTCGCCCAGAAGTTCCTACGAGGACTGGACCCCCAGCTCTGCCCCTAGTGGACAAAGCTGCGCATATCCTCCTCCTCCGAGTCACCCTGGGAAAGAAGACGGAGACTGCAGACCCGTCGCAGACCCATCGAGCTTCCCAATCTTGAGCTGATCACTTTTAATAAAGGCATTAAAGGGAGAAAAGTCTCCTGCCCTGTTTATTTCACCCAGTATATGGGAATTCATCTCCTTGGTCCTGTGTAAGAAGATTTTTCTCCATTTCAGCATTCTGTATAAAAGCACCTGAACTGAAAACCTGCTTCTTCATTTGTTCTATTTACTCAAACAAGAACAATTGCCTGAGGCATAGAAAAATGTGCAGTTTTAACATCATTCTCTTTTCAGAGTAACAATGACAGCAAAAAATTACTGGTTTGGATACAGCATATCAGAAAGGGATTATTAAAAAAACACACCTGCCTTAAAATATTCTTTGAACTTCTCAAGCATTACTTTTATTCACAAAGATATTTCTGATAGAGGGAATGCCTTCTAGCTAGCATTTTCTCATTCTCTAACTTCACAGCTTAAGAGAAAATCCCATTTGAAAAATAGTAATGTATCACTCAGAGTCCTCACTTCTGTATGTTCATGGAAATGAGCACCGGTACAGCAAATCACTTTGTATTTAAATACAGGTAGTTTATTCCAATTACACTATACTCATTACAATCAAGTAAAAATATTTAGGAAAAAAAAATCCAAAGAAAAAAAGTGATGTCTAAGGGTGGGGTTTTTTGCATTTGCAGAGGTTACCTCACTTCAATTTCAGTTGTTCAGAACTACTAAGAGTTTAGAAGGCTTCTTCAGATGCAAATTTTGTGAAATTGAATTAAGGTTGATTAAACATTCTTTTAAAACAAGCTTTAAATATAATTAAAATATACATTGCACTTAAGTGAAGCCACTATTATTATTTTTTCTTTGAAAATTCAGATGAAAGGCACATAATTAACTATATTTATAATTAACCAGCAAAAGCAGTTTCCATGGCAAACAGGGAGTTCTCAACATTTTGAGGCCTTCAAAGTAAAATTAGATGACTGGAAGATATTCTTGAATCAAAGTTATCTTTTAGACATTGATTTTAATAAAGACATGATAGATATAAGGCCTGGGCATACATACTGACTTGACCTATAAACCTGCAGTGTTCTACACATGAATGGGCAAAATGCTACAGATTCTGTTATGTGTGGTCATAGATTGGAGACAGATTCACTATTTGAGTCACTGGGATCATGCAACAACAGTGTGTTTTATTGTTCAGAGCCTTCTTATTTAGGAAGTTCAAAACTCCTGGGTCTAGACAACTGATTGGTCAAGGTCCCAGCACCACCCAGCTCCTTCACCAGTGATATCTCTGCATTCTGGATTGAAAATTATTGGCTGAGATCTGGGAGTTTAAATCTATCATATGATTGCTCCCTCAGAGACTTGTGTATTTCTGAACTAGGCAAGCCAAATTGGATTTATGTCATAGCTAGATTTATCTTGTCCAGCTACAGACTAGCTGTACTGTGATAATTCATCTTTTTCTGTTTTATTAAAAAATGCAAAATGTTCTTTGTTATCCTTCCTGCAGGTGCCTTGCAGATAGGACAACAAAGACATGATGAGTCTAATTTGAATGAAGCTTTTTACTCAATTGGACAAACTTAGCTTTCCCAGTTAGTGATGTATCTCATGTATCACTGGAGCTGCAGCACTCATATCTAGGAGCTGTCAGGCGAAAACTACCAATATCACAATCTTTTAGGCTAGTATGCCACAGGCTATTTGCTTAGAAGTTACAAAGTTACATCTTAACACTAAACACAATAAACAATTTAACTCAAAAATAATTTCAATAAAAACACACATATTTCTACCACTGATATCTTCCAAATATTTGAGTCTTGGAGTTTGAGTAGGGTGATGGGCAGACTGTCTCACCATTTTTAATCTTCTGTTTTCAACAAGCTGTTGGCTTCCTAGGTTGTGTTGTGAATTGATTAAAAAACATGAGAAAAATATGAGAACATGAGAGCACTCAAGACTTTTGAAGGGGTGTACATCCATGTCACACTTTTCCCCCTTTGTTTTAACAACTATAACAGGAACAAAATATGCACTTATTATGAACAGTAAGATAATACATCTAATAATACAATAAGCACTATTAAACAAAATTACTTACAACTATTTAAATGCTTATCTTTACCCATGGTCTGTCATAGCTGGACTTGGATTGCCTTTTCCGGAACAAGGCTTCCAAGTTTAGCTTGAAAAAAGGGCTCAGCTTTTATAAGGCCAAATTTGCAAGTCAAAGTGCCTTGATTTCATATTTTTAGGATAGAAACACTTGGGATTTATGGCATTCTTCCTTTACCAGCCAAGTCTTGGGCTTGACCAGGGCCAGGGACTTGGTTGGCAAGGTTTCCCTTAACATATTTTAAAAACAAACCTTTATTAATATTTAATGAAAATATTCTTCAACATAACTTACAAATAATCAAAGAAATGTACACAATTAACATTAAATATTTTATGGCTGGATTTCTGTGTGCACTAGGCAATGTAACTTTGTCAATTGTTACTTATAATTTTGCAAATGCATTATCAGTATGATTAACATTATTGCTCAATGGCAGTGGTGTAAACAATGAACTTTTTCCCTTTGTTAAGAATTTCAAAATTGAACCAGAGTTAATTAGTGAAAATAAAAAAGGAAGGTAAGAATTTACAGTATACATGGGCTAATCAACAATTCTAGTTAAACATGCTTTTGGGATGATTATGCATTTTCAATTAATATGTTTCTTACAGGATAAGGTATAAAGACATGACTTTAAGGCTGCAAGAGAAACTATTCTGTTAATTAGAAATTATTCTTATTACTTTTGCATACTTAGTTGTAAAAATCCAACATTAAGGTTATGGTTATATTTTGGTTTAAAAATAAAAAAAACATGTAAGTTAGTATTTTAGTGACAGCAGTGACAGACCTGCTATATTTAGAAACTTGCTATTGATTTTAACAGGTGACATGGGTTGAAAATTATTTTCAGCTTGAAAATGATAACAGGTGTTATATCTTTAGTTAGAAAACTCTGTAACTGAAACCTGTTAATGCAACAATTTAAAGCTGTGGAGTTTATGGAAACTTTTAGGTTAATAAAAATAGTACATATTTTAAGGAAAGCATATTTAACAGAAGAGTTTATGCATTTTCAGAATTCTTAGGGTGAAGGATAAGGAATGATACTGATGCTATGGCAAATATATAAGAGGTATCACTTGTATATACAATGCAGTTGTTGAAGGCATACACAGAAACCAATATTAGAATGAGTGCTTGCTTTATAGCAACTATTTGTTGTGTCTGATTATTGCAAACATTACCAAGGGAGCTTTTAATGCATCTTAATTCCGTGGTTAGTCTTTTTTGGGCTTTTTCTGTATGATGGACACGTGGATTGCCAGGGGTGAATGGGCTGTGGCGGCTGCGGTGGGCTGTGTTGGGAGCGGCAGGAGCGGCAGGGGTCAGGGGAAGCACTGGGAGTGGCTCATAGGGCTTTCTCTTTGGGGGGGGCTAGGAACGCGGTGCTGCCTCTGCTGGCGCTACTTCTGCTGGGGCTGTTGGGCTCCCTGGGTCGCTTCTTCACTGCCCACATGTAGAAAGCTGTGGGCATCTCGCTGGACTCACTGAGAAAGTGGCTCACCGCTCGCTGCTGTCCCACGGTGTGGCTGTATGGTCGCCACCATGTGCTCGCCCCCATGCGCTCAGTATTAGGCTCTCGCCACAGCGGTTCCCGCAGCCCCCCTCCTGCCGCTTCTGCTGCCGCCTTGCTCTGCTCTGCAAGTCCCCGTGGCTGCCCGCACCCCCCTTTGCTGCCTCTGTCACTGCAGCTCCGCTTTTGCAGAGGGCAGGCAGAGGGGGAAACATGTTGTCAGGAAGGGCCCCCCATTCTCAGCCACATGCCACTACATGGCTCCAGCTGATGCCGCATGGTGTGTGTGTGGGGGGGGGGGTGCAAGTTCTAAGAGTAAACGGATCGGGGCACAAAGGGCTATCTTTTGGTTCTCTTCTCCCAGCCCCAGCAGACTTACAGTCGATCACAGGTGATGTAGAAGAGATCGACAGGGTTGCTGCTGTGGTTGCTAGGCAATGCAATTTGGTGTCTGTTTCGGGGAAGTTTTTGGTGTGGGGTGACTCCGCTCCTAAAAGCGTGGTGCCCTGGCACTGCAGGGTTGCCGGTTTCTGGTGATGCAGCGCCATTTTTTCTGGTTTCTGGTGGGCGCAGCGGAGGAAGTCACGAGAGCCACGGTGGGGGCAACCCCAGCTGCCGTTCCCACGTGCTCGGCGCAGCACCTCCTCTCCCGCGGGCTGTTTCCTGCACTCCACCATCTTGGATAAATGATTCTGGTGCCATGTGGCCTCCGCCATCTTGGGTGAGTGACTCCAGCGCCATCTGCTGTCCACCATGTTGGGTGACCCGTGTCCAAAGTGCATGGTGTCTGCCATGTTGGGGCTTTTCGGCGGGATTTTTTTGCAGCCCATTACGGGGCACGGAGCTCAAAGATGGTTCTTGCAGCTGGGGCGTGGGGGGCCCCGGGCATTTTGAGGATGGACCTGGTGCCGGCGGCGGCAGGGGAGCGCTGGCGAATAATGGCCGCTCCCCCCTCAGTTTTTCACCCACCGCTCTTGAATCATGATTTTAAAGGGTTAAGATTTTAGCTGAGGGTTAGAACCAATTCATATTGAAGTTTGATACACCAGCGATAGGTTAATGATTATTAGATGCTTAAGTTAAAGCTAATTGTGAAAAATGCATATTATATGATTGGCTCTTAACAAATATTGAAATGAATACTATATGTGTTATGTTGGAAAGTTATGTTGTATTAATTTTTTTGTGCTGCTGTATTAATCCTTTTAAGTAGTGTGGTAAATATAGTTTTAAGCTATAACATAATATTAAAATAAAAACTATGCAATGTAAGATATTTTTTCTAACTAGCTCAAGGAATAGATAAGATAATCAAGAGATTCTTTGCTTAGGGATAACAGCAACAAGACACCAAAATTCCAAGAGAAGAATTATTGCCTCCATATCAGGAAAAACCAGACTTCTCCAGACTTCGAGGAGCCAAAGGAATTGATTTACAAGATGAGGGGGGAAGTTGACAATAACCAGAAAACACCCTTTGTTTGAAAAGAATTTTTGAATCATGTATGAGATATGAATATGCAACAGGCTATTGCTTTTAAGGCTTAATCCTTTGTTAGCAA
Source organism: Diglossa brunneiventris (assembly GCA_019023105.1). Taxonomy (NCBI): domain Eukaryota; kingdom Metazoa; phylum Chordata; class Aves; order Passeriformes; family Thraupidae; genus Diglossa; species Diglossa brunneiventris. The sequence continues at coordinate 603,914 of JAFCGX010000124.1, forward strand.
GGCATGCTTTTGTGGCTTAGTGCCCAAGAGCATCCAGACATCCATAATTCTTTGCTTTTTATTGTCTTTTATTGTCCTAACTTTGATTGTCCAAATTCTTATTGTCCTAATTTTTATTATTATTTTATTATTAAAATTCTAAAATTTTAACACAAGTGATTAGCATTTTTCACATAATTGTTATAATATGAGCTCCTTTGTAGAAGGAAGTGGAGCAAGTGAACCATTATAGGAACATATTGAAACCAGTAGAACAATGCCCAGCACCTGGACTCTATGTCGATCCATCACAAAGCAGGGAGCCTTGGATCGTGCCAGCGGGTCACAGAGACCTGATGAAGACCTTCCTGACTTCATCCCTGGGACCATTGACCCAATTCGAGACCACTGACCCAATTCAAGAGGAGAATTGTGCACGTGTGAAGGACTAATTAACCTCATTTTAATACAAAGCAGGGATGGGAGGTGCTGGGGTTATGCATATGTATTATTTTGGGAAATAAATAGAAGGCAAAAATCCTTGTGTGGTACGGTCACGCATTTCGGGGGTGACCCCACCCGTGCTGCCCGCCGGCATAATAAGCATATCACTTTCTAACTTTGACTAGTTAGAGAGTCTTTGTCCATGATTTTCAGTTTTAACTAATTACTCTGCCCTGCTCTGCGTCCTTGGTGGGCGTTTCGGCGGGTGGTGTCCGTGGCCTCCTCACTGCTGCCCCAGCAAGTCCGAAACAATTTTCCAGGGCTTTATAATGTTCAGTCTGTGGTTCTCAGACCACGTTAGCAAGGCTAACAACGCTAGCTGTATATATTCTACCCCTTATTTAGGTACCTTGATGATGAGGTTTTCTTCTAGCGAGATACATCCTTCAGTATTTTGGGCACTGTTTTTCTTCTATTTACAGGGGGTATTTACAAAGGAAAATATTGATTTTTGGTCCATTCTTTACCCCATTTTTGGTCGGCTCTTCACACTGTTTTTGACGGCTCTGCTCGCTTGCCATATTTTTATACAGCCTGATGGTCTGTTCTGTCTCCCCCTGCTCTCCTCATGGAATAGCTGTTCTCCTCACATGGGGCACCACATGTTACGTGTGGTCATAGGTTGGAGACAGATTCACAACTTGAGTCACCGGGATCATGCGACAACAGCATGTTTTATTGTTCAGAGCCTTCTTATATAGGGAGTTCAAAAATCCCGGGTCTAGACAACTGATTGGTCGAGGTCTCAGCACCGCCCAGCTCCTTCACCAGTGATATCTCTGCATTCTGGATTGAACATGATTGGCTGAGGTCTCTGTTTGAGTTTAAATCTATCCTATGATTGCTCACTCAGAGACTTGTGTATTTCTGAACTAGGCGAGTGTCATGGTTTGACGCTGGCGCAATGCCAGTGCCCCCATGAAAATATATTCGCCTTAATGTCTGCTGTGAGATGTGACCAGAAATAGAGCAAAGCAGGCTCTAACTTAGGAATACAGGGGAAAAAAAAAACTTTATTAACTTACAATATGTAAAAGAAACACACACACAGAACTCAGAATGAAAACCTTCCAAAAACATTTCTCATCCCCCCACCAAATTTCCAACACAGCAGAGTGAGACAAAACCTTGGATTCTCAGTCAAGTTACCACCCTTCAGATAATCAATTCTCAGTTCATCATGGAGAGAGGAGTCTCTCTTGTACCATAGGCTTCCCCCAGGAAACACAGTTGAAACCTTTTGCGCTTCCATGTCACACGTGGCACCACCCAGAGAACATTTGCCATCGTGATATCTTCTTTCCATGTACAGTGCTCTCATCACTGTGCATGCACCAGAGCTGTTTCTAGAGTTCCCCTTTTAAGGATGCTTTGCCCAGTTCCAAAAAAGCAACAGTCTCTCCCTTTCGGGACACCAGTCCCCCCCAAATTCACGCCTTGGGGCTGAGGGGTCTCGAGAACAGACATCTTCTTCACTGAAGACAGGGGGCACCACCCTCCTCACCCATTGTCCCTGTTCACGCACTCCTTCACATAACATCACTGCACTCTCTTGGCTCCAAGCCATTGCCTCCCCCTAAATGCAGTAGTCTCTGTGTCACAGGAAAAAAATGGTTCTGTCCATGGCTATACAAGAAAAGTCCAGCCAAAGGCCACTCCATCATCTCCTCCCACCTAGGATTCTTCTCAACTTCTTCTGACATCTTTTACTTGCACAGACTTTCACCACACTTGCCCATTTCCTCTTATTTCATCTCTATCTCTCTTCTCATTCAGATCTAGGAGGGTCAGTATTTGTAAGGTTTCTATCATCCAAGAAAAGGGTTAAAATCTCTGGCTCTGCCTGCCCAGAACTCCCCCAAGGCTGCCGAGCACCTTCTCACTGCATCTTCACTGCACCCCCCCCCTTCTCCTTCTCGGCTGGCTGTGCTGCCAGCACAATATCAAATTTCAAGGTGGCACAAGCACAGGCACACGCTCTCTCTCTCTTTCTCTCCCGGGGGGGGGGACTGCCCAATGCCTCTCAGTGTTCCTCCATCCTTCCATCCTGCAGGGGCCTTCATCCCCCTTCTCTGTCCAAGGCTCCGGCCTACCTCACCCTGGCCACATGGCTTCCCCTCCCCCACCCAGCCCGCAGCTGGGCAGGGGAGGTCTGACCTCTTTCATGGACCGGAACCAAGAGAGGGTTCCCCTGGGAGTTCTCTGCTTTTAACCCCCTGTGTTCTCAGAGGTGTATCCATGTCCTCAGTGGCCACACCAGGTGCCAATATTCAAATCTGAGCACCTATTGGTTTGACCACAGCATCCCAAAAAACTCACTTCCTTTTCAAACCAGGACAGCGAGCCAAAATTGGATTTATGTTATAGCTAGATTTATCTTGTCCAGCTACAGACTAGCTGTACTGTGACAAGATTCAAGATAAAGTAGAAATCCAGGAGAAGGAAAATGAGGAACACATGTGACCAGTTCTGTTTAATATCTTCATCAATGGAGGGGATGAGGGGATCGAATGCACTCTCAATAAGTTTGCAGATGACACCAAATTGGGTGGGAATGTTGATCTCATTAAGGGTAGGAAGGGTCTATATAGAGGGATCTGGACAGGCTGAATCAATGGTCAGAGGCCAATCATATAAGACTGAACAAGGTGAAGTGCCGGGTCCCATACTTGGGTTGCAACAACCCCATGAAATGTGTTAGGCTTGGGGAAGAGTGGCTGGAATGCTGCTCAGGGAAAAAAGACCTGGAGGTGTTGGTCGACAGCCAACTGAACATGAGCCAGCGTGTGCCCACGTGGCCGAGAAGGCCAATGACATCCAGGCTTGTATCAAAAATAGTGTGGCCAGCAGGACTAGGGAAGTGATTGTCCCCACTGGTGAGGCTGTCCCTCAAATGCCATGTTCAGTTCTGGGCTCCTCATGACAAGAAAGACATTGAGATGCTGTAGTGTGTCCAAAGAAGGACAACAAAACTGGTGAAGGGTCTAGAGCACAAGTCTTATGAGGAGCAGCTGGGGGGATGGGGGTTGTTTTTTCTGGAAAAAAAGGAGGCTTGGGGGGACCTTTTTGCTCTCTACAACTACCTGAAAGGAGGTTGTGGTGAGGTGTGTCAGTCTCTTCTCCCAGGTAACAAGTGATAGGAAGAGAAGAAATCACCTCAACCCTGAAAGCGATTGTCAAGCATTGGAACAGGCTGCTCAGGTAAGTGGTTGAGACATCATCCCTGGAGGTATTTTAGTGTAGATATGATACTTAGGGACATGGGTTAGTTGGTGGACTTGGCAATTCTAGGTTGATGGTTGGACTTGATGATCTTAAGGGTCCTTTCCAGCCTAAATGATTCTGTGATGATTGCTACAGATCTAATTATGAGAGGTGGCATCTCTTAGCACTTTTCAGTATAACAGTACTCCTTACCTCATTTCTGCTCATCTTCTCCAAAGAACTTTCTATGTCAAAATATGAGACAAAAAAATAATTGTGAGGAAAGACAACACAGTTGCTGGAATGGGAAGAAAATAGGACTCATGAGTAACTTAAACAGAATCCCCATCATATTAAAGAAGAACAGGGGTACTGATTTGGAGGAAGCAGGGCAATCAAAAGGACATTGAACCTCTGATATAAGGTGAAATAGGATATACAACTAGCAATCCTTAGAATAGGACAAGAGAAAGTGGAAGAATATGAAATTTAGACTGAGAAGAAACGCAGTCACAGTAAGAAAGAGTTCTGGGCTGGACAGGTAAAGATTGACAAAGGTGACAATCAGCAAAGGGAATTTGTTAGTGGCATCTGCATTCCAACTGTTTATGAGAGGCCTTGAATCCCTCTTTAGAAATACTGAAATTATTAAAAAACATTATTAGAAATATTATCACTATTAGAAATAATAGAAGTAGTTATTATAAATAATGTGAAATTATTTCACATTCTTATCTTTCCTTTTTTCCTTCCTCCTACCTTTTCCTCAATGTTTCCTAGCTTAAAATATCCTATTTCTCTTCTGCTTTCCAAAGCTTGGTTTTGCTTCCTTGCACCAAAACTTTCTGTCAACAGCTAACAAGACTTTTTAGTAGTCTCTTCACTTAATATTTTGTGTCTTTGTCCCTGTTTCCTTATATTATTTCCATAAAATTATTTCTTAACTATCTTGTTTGAAAAGTACATCATGTTTTAGATCAAATGAGCTTCTGCTCTGCATAAGTATTGGAATAATATCCACAAAATATTAGAATAGTATCCCAATATTACCGTATGGAACGTGCCTGGGCTCGTCTGACCCTTGCTGCTTGACCAAAGGCAGCAGCTGTGGTGTTTCACCTCAGAGACACCCTTTGGCTAGCTGTATGTTGCAGCTGGCACTTGGAACAAGTCCAGACATGCAGGAACTCAGGTTTTACCTCTGATGGAAAGGCCTTAGGTGAGGTGAAGAGGAAAAGGAGATGGATTCTGACGGAGGGTTAATCCAGAGTTTTATTCCAGGGTCACAGATCTCTGAATCTTGGTAACAGCTCCAACAGAATCGCGACTGCATGGTCTCAGTGTCCTTTTAAGCTCGGGGGGAGGGGGAGGAAAGGGGCAGGTATGGCACCAACCAGGTGGGAGGGGGGGAGTCTCAGGGGACAAGTGACACTTGGCTAGGCCAATGACCCCAGGGCTGAGAAGCATCTTTTGAACTTCACCAACCAGACGACGCCCTTGCTGGAATGTTAAGATTGATGGACAGCACTTAGCAAGGGGGCAAGGGGGAGGGGAAAGGAGAGGTTGGCACACCTGAGGGACTGGGATAGGTGAAGCAGGATATTGCTTCACACCACAACACATAAGTTTTCTATTATCTCATGCATTGGTTTGCATGGCAAGATTTTAGTAGCAGAAGGGCTACAGAGGTTGCTTCTGTGAGAAGCTGCTGGAAGCTTCCCTTATACATAATAGAGCCAATGTCAGATGGCCAGGCCAATCAGTGACACTAGTAATACCTCTGTGATAACATATTTAAGAAGGAAAAAAAAAAGTTGTTGTGCTGAAGCAAATTGCATTCAGAGAAGAGCAGAGTGAGAACAACTCTTCAGACACCAAGGTCAGCGGAGAAGGAGGGGGGAGAAGGTGCTCCAGGAGCCAGCAGAGATTGCCCTGCAGCCTGTGGTGAAAAACATGGTGAAGCAGCTGTGCCCCTGCAGCCCATGGAGATTAACAATGGAGCAGAGGTCCACCGGCAGCCCATGGAGGATCCCATGCCAGAGCAGGTGGATGCCTGAAAGAATGTTTTGGACCCATGGGAAGCCTGTGCTGAAACAGGCTCCTGGCAAGACCTGTGGACCCATGGAAAGAGGAGCCTACACTGGAGCAGATTTGCTGGAAGGACTTGTGACCCCACAGGGGACCCACACCGGATCGGTCTGTTCCCAAATGACTGTACCTCATGGACAGGACACATAGAAAGGACCCGTGCTGGAGCAGTTCATGAAGAACTAGAGCCTGTGGGAGGGACTCCACATTGGAGCGGGGAAAGGAGTCCTTTCCCTAAGGAGGAAGGAGCAGCAGAGACAACGTGTGAGGAACTGAAGGTAACCTCCATTTCCTGTTCCCCTGTGCTGTTAGGGGGTGGAGGTAGACAACAAGGAATAAACTTAATCCCAGGAAGGAAGGAGGGATAGGAGGAAGGTGCTTTTAAGATTTGGGTTTGTTTCTCATTATTCTACTCTAATTTGATTAGCAGTAAATTCAATTAATTTTGTCCAAGTCTGTTTTGCCTATGACAGTAATCAGTGAGTGATCTCTTCCTGTCCTTATCTCAACCCATGGGTCTTTCTATTTTAAATTCCCTGTTCACTTGAGGAGGGGAGTGAGAGTGGCTTGGTGAACACCTGACATCCAGATATGGTCAACCCACCACATCTCGGTAGAAGCACTAACCTTGGAGATATTAGAGCTGTGGATACATTTTCCATAGAAATACCTCAACAAGCTACTTAGCCTCAGAAAATGACAGATGCAAAATAAGATTACATTAAATCACATTTCTCTGTTGCAATGTTGGTTTCTCTGTTGTATACCTGGTAGTGAATTTAACAAACAAGTAATGAAGAATCAAATAATAAGACTTTAAATTCCACCAATGTCCTTGAGCATAGTGTTCCTATTGGCTAGGCTCAACTCTGAAGTGATGCAGTAAATCACAAGGTTATTAACTGCTACAACTTGTATATTTAGGCTCTCTGAAGGTGGTGCCAAATATATTTTTTTTTCAATTTAATATTTATGTTCTGTAGTATGCTCAGATTTCAACATCTTTAACATCTTCATTAATGATCTGGATAATGAACTGGGTGGAGTGGCTGATACTCCAGAAGGTTGTGCTGCTTTCTAGGCAGACCTTGAAAACAGGAGAAATGGGCTGAGAGGGCAACAATGGGAAGTGCAGTCCTGCCCCTGGGGAGGAGCAACCTCATGCACCAGTACATACTGAGGGCTGCCCAGCTGGAAAGCAGATTGGCAGAAAAGGACATGGGAGTCCTAGTGGACACCAAGTTGAACATGAGCCAGAAATGTGCATTTGGGACAAAGAAAGTGTAGTGAACCTGACTGAAAGACCACTGTACATCTAGGAGTTAGTGATCCACATAGCAGTCAATCTGGGTAGGCCCAGGCCTGTGCTGTGCTGCAGTGCACTGCATGTACAGCATTGCCTTCAGGCCTATGCTGTGCTGCATAAATCCCTTGGGTGCAGGATGAATTCAGACAGCTCATTGTAACAAAGGAGACTTCTGACAGTTCCCACTTGGTACTGATTATTACACCACCTAGATGGCCTTGCCTTTATCTAATAGTGCAGCAAGAAGTTCTTATGAGAACATTGTTTCTGTTTTGACAGGAAAAAATCATGGAGTTGTTTCCTCATAAGAAAGTTCCTATAATAGCTTGAATGACCAAAATGGGAGAATCTCTTCTATGGACAGTGTCTGTACGGTGTGCTACATGTGGATTGGAGGTCTGTTTGATGCTACAATGCTCAGGTTTCCCAGCATCTAAAGAGATGTAAGATCATCTATGCTATTCTCTCTATTATGAAGGGGCTGGGGCATCTCTCCTACGAGGAAAGGCTGAGAGAACTGGGACTGTTCAGTTTAGAGAAAAGGCTCAGGAAGGTTCTTCTCAATGTATATAAATACCTTAGGAGGGTACAGAGAAGGCAAAACCAGGCTTTTTTCAGTGATGGCCAGTGACAGGAACAGAGGCAATGGGCACAAATGGAAACTTATGGAAAAACTTTGTTACTGTGAAGGTGACTGAACACTGGAACAGGTTGACCAGAGAGGTTGAGAAACCTCTCTTTTGGAGATATTAAAAACCATCTGTACACAGTCCTGGGCAACTAGCTCTAGGTCACCCTGCTTGAGCAGGGGGTTGGACCAGATGAGCTGCAGAGGTCCCTTCCAATCTCAGCCATTTTATGATTTTATGACTTGTCTCATATATGCACAAAACCCTGCATCTGTCGATATATATTGTATGATTAAAGGTTAGGAGTTTCTTTAGTATCACAAAATAAAATCCCTTTTTAAAAAAGAGGGTATTAAATAGAAGACAAGGTTTAAATATAAGACTTATTTGAAACAATAAAATAGGGTTTTTCAGGCTGTGAATGTAATCTTCAACACAATGCAAGTACAGACAAGAAGACAATGAGGGGTTTGAAGATCGGGAGACAAGGAGAGATTTCACAAAATGACACAAGAAAGATTTTTTTTGTATTAGCATTTTGTATAAACTGAAAGGTAACAACAACATGGAACAATATGGAAAGGAAGGTGGAGAAGAAGCTATTGAAGAACAGAAAATAACAGTCTGCCTAAGAATCTGAAATGCCAGTAACAAGTATGAATTTTTAAAATACCACATAACAAAATAATGTTAGTATCATAGGTAGGAAGAGGAAACATAATAAATCTGAATGAATGGGAAGTTGCTTGCTAGCTATCCCTATAGTAGAGAGATCACTCAAAGTGTCTCACATTGGAACACTAGTTCCAAACTAATAGTTACTAACTCAGCATGGCAATTAAGAGATGTTGGAAACATGACAGCATCTATAAAAATGGATAGCAAGTATCAGGTTTTTAGCTCCATAATCAGTTCAGATGACTCAGGCTAGACAGATTCTCAATAGAATGACTATAATGAGTTTCTGATCTTGGATCCTCAGCAATGTTAACAGAAATTAGAACATCTCAAAGGACTTGTGCCTTTAGCAACAGTCAGCAGGGCATATTTCAAGACGTGTGATACAGCATTTCCTTTGTACCTAGCACATCAGTACCAGTTCTCACACTGGATCCAGATAATGTAGGTATCTAGCTAGCATAGATACAGATCATACATTCCATTTTGACTAGAAGTTTATGCAGACATTTGGATATAACAAGTGTCGAGTCAAATCTGAAGCTCTTATTGCCGCATCATTTGTATCGAAAATAATTTCAATGAACAATCAGTTTTGACAACACATCTTGGGGACTGTGGCAGTGGGGGTTTGAAGATTATATGTTTAGTCTCTGTCTAAATTTGTTTACCACCTGTCTTCCCACCTTTTCTCCATGGCAGTTATGATAATTCCAGATTCTTCCCTGTCTATCCTCCAAAATCCTGTCCCTGCAGCCTGTCTGTCATAATTTGTTACACCCATTTAGCCAGAAGATTCGCTGTCTGTGACAGTGGTCACAAGGGTTCTTGATTGAGGGAAGAGACGAGAACGTTGACTCCCTGTTCAAAAGGCTTGATTTATTATTTTATGAGATATATATATTATAACTATACTAAAAAGAAAAAGAAGGAAAGGTTTCCTCAGAAGGCTAAGCTAAGAATAGAATAGGAAAGAATGATAACAAAAGCAGCTGGCTCTGACAGAGCGAGAGAGCCAGCTCTGCCGTGACTGGTCAATGAATCAAAACATCCACACAAGACCAATCACGGACCCACCTGTTGCATTCCACAGCAGCAGATAACCATTGTTTACATCTCATTGCTGAAACGTCTCAGCTTCAGCAGGAAAAATCCTAAGAAAGGATTTTTCATAAAAAGGATGTCTGCGACAGCTGTCAGTTATGATATTTCCTTTCTGCCATTGGTATGTAACTTTCCTGCTCCATGTTATGTTTACATTTGTCCCCTCAGACCCCTCCTATCCAGTCATTAATTCGTTAGACGATCTCCTCCTGGGAATCCACCCTCCCCTTCATAAAAGCTGCTGTTTTTCTGTTTCCTGCTCTTTGCCACTGCCCCCTCTTCAAGCCGCACAGCTTCTGCACCCCGCCCGCTCCTGCTGCCGCACCCACGCGGTGACCAAGTTAGCCTCGGCACCGCTCCTGCGCGGGAAAGAATAAAAGCAGCTTGGAGAAGCAAGCAAAGAGTCCTTCCTTTTTCCTTTACTCTTATCGGCAGTTCCTGGCTGTCCAGGACCCCAGCCAGTGGCCGAACCGGGATCCTGCCTGCCGGTGGCAGAGGTGGGGCGCGGCCACTCCTGGCACGTGTGCCTATCATCCCTCCCATGATTGGGACGCAACGTCAGCGGACTAATAAAACTGATCTAGCATTTTCATTAAGGAATAAACATCAAGCAATGGTTCAGAGATTCTAGATCATCATAAACTCTAGACAAATCTAGACATCTAAATATTAATAATGCTGTAACTGTACAATGTCAAGGAAGTAGAACACAACCATACTGACACATTGGAACTGATTACCCAAACACAAGATTGATATGGATTCACAGACTATCCAAAATGGACAGTGGACTGTTTCACAAAGCAGTTTATTAATGCCCCATTCTAGGTGCTATATTTGATTTACACAGATTTGTAAAAAAATCTAAGAAACAAATATATTAGCTTGGAGTCACATTTGAGTCACTATAACTGCCCTAAAATATATATATGTATATATTTTTATATGCTCAGAATCTTCAGAAAGAGTATGTGAGTGATCACAGCAGATACTACTATCCGAGATTCTAAACCTCAGTGTTGAGGCACTATATGATTATATATGCAAAAGCCACTTAGTGAAGAAACAAACTTTGAAAATCTGAACAACACTGAATGAAATTAAACATCTTAATAACACTACCTCAATGCAGCAGAACTATGGATCTCAAAATTTATACACAAAAAAGTAAACATAGTTTTTGAGTCAAACTAAGAAACTGTGACAACAACTAGGATATCAGTTTTGCAACTCAAGAAAAGAGTAAAATATCTTCGGCCTCTTTGATGAAGAAATAATTCAAAATCATTTAACCATGGAGTTTGTGATAATATCTTTTTCAATAGCGCAAAGTAACTAATATCTGGGTTACAAATGTTAATCCATTCTGAAAAAAATCTTACTTTCAAAGTCACAAAATAATTCTTGCTATTTCTTAGATAATATATCCATTATAGTTATTAAGTATCAACAACAGGACTATCAGATTTGCAGTTTTAACAAAGCAAACACTAAATTTAAGCACTATAGTTAATGAATTTTAAATCAGATAATAGAAGTAATTAAAGTACTTGGCACTAAAATGCTAGATTAAACATTCACAAGAGAGACATTGACATACAAAATTGTATGCAATAATATTTTTCATGTGAAGCTAAATTTTGTTTGGCATTATATTAATTTTTTAAAGTACAACCTTATTCCTTTTCAATTTTGAGGCCCAATCTTGTATTGAGGCAACTTGTTATTACCAAGTGTTCCAAACCCTCAGGTGGGCAATGTCCCTCACAAGTCTATGTTTGCAGGATCATGAGCTTCCAAATGTGAATCATAAAAAAGACAAAACCAGAAAGTCAAAAAGAGAATGCTATTTCCTGGAGTATATTTTTGAAACTACACTTACCCCAATGGTAAACTGTTCACAGACAAAAAGAGAACATTAAATAGGTAGCATGTTAGCATGGTTGAAAGAGACTGTAAATATACAGTAAAATGTTCTCAAAAATGTATTTATTTCATAGAGTTTATAAAAATATTTAGGTTGGAAGGGACTGCTTCAGGTCTCTAAGTCCAACCCTCACTCAAAACAGATGCAGTCAGAGCAGGTTGCTCAGGGCTTTGTCCAGTCAAGGTTTGGGTATCTCCAGGGATGGAGATCCCATAACTTCTTCAGGCCCCTGTCCCAGTGTATGAGGAATTTTTTTTCTTATACCTGACTGGAATATTCCATATTCCAACTTGTCTCCATTGTGTCTTGTCCTTCCATTGTGCACCTCTAAAAGTCTGGCTGTTTTCTCTATGTGATCCCAATACATAGCTGAAGACAGCAATATGACCTCCCAGAACCTTTGCTTTTTTACAGCTGAACAAACCCAGTTCTATCCATGTATGTCATGTGTTCCAAATCCTTGATCAGCTTGGTGACTCTCCATTGGACTTGCTCCATTATGTCTCTCTTGTATGTTCAAGTCACAGGCATTTTTTTGTTCTGACATCGCTAAAATTTAAATTGATGTATTTAACTTTAGAGGTATAATGACTCCAAAAGAGGCATCTAACTTGAAAACAGTAAAAGCAATGACCAGGACAGAACTTGAAGTATATCACTTGATATATCAGAGGGTTGTGCTGCCATTCAGAGGGATCTCAACAGACTTGAGAAATGGGCTGAGAGGAATCTCATGCTGTTCAACAAAAGGAAGTGATAAGTCTTGCACCTGGAGCAAAATAACCCCAGGCACTCTGTCACGATCCGTCCTTACAAACGGGTTTTGTGATGGTTCGTGGATTGATCTCAGGGTGCAAAAGAACCGACACAGCACAGGGGATTTGCAGTAATAATCAAAACAAATGCACCTTTATTGAATTACTGCAGCAAAATGCGATAGAGGGATTAAGGGAGAGGAAAAGATAGAGAAAGAGAGAGAAAAGAGAGAGAGAGAGGGGATATAACTACCAAACGTAGAGACGAAGTCCTTTGCTCCAGTCCAGTCGAGGATCTGCCTGTTACGTGTGGGAGATCTCAGAGGCACAGTTCATCTGGACCCCAATTATACTCTTTTTCGTTGGGGGAAGGGGGAATAAATTTTGCAGCCGAAACAAAGGTCTTCAGGGGGGAAGAATGGTGTTTGGTAAGGGGTACACAAAGTCCGAGCTAGGCAGCAGGCGAGAGCCATTGTTTTCTTGGTCCAGTGGTCACAACCTGCAGGCAAACATCTCGGTTTGGTCAGCTTGCCTCCCTCACACACCTCCTCTGGGTTGGGGGTTTCAGTCCCAGTCCTTGGAAGGAGGAGAGGGACCTTTTCATATAGGAGTTTCATGTCTCAGTCCTTGATGGAGAGGCTTCTTACATCTCAGTTTGTCTGTCATGGTGGTTGCAAAACAGGTGAGGGTCTTCTGTGGGAGACCCTCTGAAACTCAGGAGAAGTCCAGCCAGGCTGAGAGGTGGGACAGCTTCCAAGGCTATTGTTGCAAAAAGGGCATGGTGCCCCTTCTTCTTCTCATTGGGCTCAGTGTAGCATACAGCAAACAACACCTGTGAAAACAATAGCTTAGCAATGCTCTCAGATCTCAGGGCCTTGTTGGCATGTGACTTTCTCCTTCAGAGCCAGAGATTCTAGACAGGGGGGGTCTTCTCTTCGGTGGTCCCCAAATGACGATCGTGAGGCAGGTGAGGGAAAATTCAGACAGACTCTCACACACCCATACAAGCTGGGGGCCCAACAGGTGGAAAGCAGCTTAGGGAAGGCCCATGGTTTCCTGTTGAACACCAAGTTGAACATGAGCTAGCAATGTATCTTTGTGGCAAGAAAGGCTAATGATATTCTGGGCTGCACAATATTGCTAGCAGATGGAGAGAGGTGATCCTTCCTCTCAGCACTGGTGAGGCCACACCTGGAGCCCTGTGTCCAGTTCCAGGCTCTAAGACGATTAAGATGATTAAGGGATTGGAGCACTTCACATATGAGGAAAGGCTGAGAAACCAGGGACTGTTTTGTCTAAAGAGAAGACTCGAGGGGGAAAGTCTCATCGATGTGTACAAATACCTGAAGGGAGAGTGCAAAGAAGGCAGAACCAGGCTCTTTTCAGTGGCGCCCTGTGACAGGACAAGAGGCAATGGGCACAAACTGAAACACAGGTGGTTCTGTCTGAACATAAAGAAACACTTTTTTACTGTAAGTATGCTTGAAAGATAAAACAGGGTGCCCAGAAAGACTGTGAAGTTCCTATACATAGATATATTCAAAAGGTGACTGGACACAGTCCTTCTCTAGGTGACTGCTTGAGCAGGGATATTGGACTAGACCCTCTCAAAAGGTTCCTTCTGATCTCAATGATTCTGTTGTTTGGGACTTGTAAGATAGAAGATTTCAAATTATAATAAATCCGGACGATATAAGCACATTGAAATTTGATTTCCATAAACATTTTAAAATTCATATATAATTAATATGAGACAAAAAATATTATTTAAGAAAAATTATTTTCAAAAATTATTCTAAAAACAGTCACAGAAAATTAGATATTGGGTAGCAGCAATTTTTGCATACTCATATTTTCATAAGTATTAATTTTAGGATCAGCAACGGACACCACTCTTTATCATTATAAACTTTAAAATAGCATATTAGTGATTTGACTAAATGACATAACACTTTATCTTCAAATTATCCAGCTAGTACAAGTGAATAAACTCCATTGTTACTGCGTCCATGAATTCCACCAACATGAGGTCTGTGAACACCTGCTTCACTCACCTCAAGTATTAAAAAAGAACAAATTTTAAAATAACTTTTTGAAACAGCTGGCCTTTTGCAATAATTTTTCTGCTCAAAAATAATTTCCTTAAGTATGCTTGTGTAACAGGATTGCCATTAAAGGAAATAATTTTATGGTTTGTTTGTTTGGTTGGTTTTTTTAAGGGGAAAAACACAAAAGAAGGGACATCAAATGAAAAGAAACAACAATATGGAACAGTGCTGATACAGAGATGAGTAGGTAGACTTTGCCCCTTAGCAAAAAATCATCATAATTCTTGCTAAAAGCAATATTATAGACAAGATTCATAATTGCTTAGATTAACTATGAGAAGATACATATTGTCTTCTAATTCAGTAGTATTTTTACATTTGTGTAAATAACTATGCAAGAAAGATCATAGTGAGTAAATTTTTTTGTGAAAATTATGTCAAGTATTGTTAAAAGTTAACCGACTCAGGAAAATGTGATCACATTTACAGCCTGCCTTCAATTCTGAACATTTCCTCTTTTTCCAGTTCTGCCCAATCCCTGAACTTCCCCATACCCTTTTATGCAATTTTATAAGATTTTATATTGTCATAAGAATGTAAGAGTCATCAAACTGCATCAAATCAGAGTTCCAGCTAGCCAATTATCGTGTCTTTGACAATGAATAAAAGCAGATAGCTGATCAGTGTGAAAACTATCAAGTGCACAATAATATTTACATGAAAATTTTCTCAGTTTCCAGCTATGTGTGGCTTAGATTTCCTGAGCCAGCAACATAATCTTTGCATTTCATGGAAGAAAAGTCAGACAATGGTTATTAATTTATCTACTTGAGTTATGAACTCTTGCATACTCTTAGCTTTCACAATATCCTACAAGAAAGAGTTCACAGTATTGAACATTCATTCTTAATCTAGCAACTGATCATTTCATTTGATGCCCCCTCGTTTTGCATCAAAAAAGTACATACTGTTGTTCCCTATTCACCTGCTTCAATTTTAATAGACCTCTGTAGTATAGCATCTTTCATACGTTTTGTACAAGTCATTCCATATCTTTAAGCATCCTTGTTCTTCATAATTATATTGGTTTGCTACTTCTTTTCTTAGTAAATGCTAACAGTTGATTTATGTTTCTGACCATTACTGAGCACAAAGATGACAAAAAATTGCCTATTACAAGTTCTGTTTCCTAAACAATAATAATTAGCTGAAAGCCCTTTATCAGCTAAGAGAAACAGGTTTTTTCCCCTCATCTTTACTTGGCATTGTGACTTAACTGTGAGTTATTTTTCAACTTCTCCAGATCATTTATGAACATGTTGAACAGCACAGGCTCTTTCATCTCACATTCTATTAATTTCATTAAATCCTTCTTTTATTTTCATTAAGTATGTGGAATTTGACTTAAAATTTAGACTTCTGTCCTTTGGATGCTGTATCCAGAAACCGTCCTAAATCAATTTCCTGCTAGGAAAAAGAGATTTGTAAGCTTTTGAACTACATGACCAAACATAATATATAATATACCACATTTACATATTCTTAAGAAGATTGTTGCATGAAAAAAGGAAGAAAACCATGAGACAGCGTTTACAATATTTTCCTTCTAAATTCTCAGAAATCTGCTAAGAATCCAGTTTCATAAAAAAGAACAGTTGAGTCAGGAATAAAAGTGTAGCTTTTTACACAGAAAAATTATTAAAAACTATGCAATTAATACATAGCCATTATTCAATAATTATGTACAAATAATTCTACTATTTACATCCTACATTATAAGTCTTATCTGCTTAATTTTCTGAGGAAAACAAACCTCTAATTATAGTCCTGTTTGCAATCAGCACCTGGAAATTCTAGGATCTATTTAATCTATTTGACCAATGGAATCCTTAAAGAGATTAAATCCTAACCTTTATTCCTGCTGATATTGGCTGATCCAGTAACAATAAAATTTGATTCAGAGATCTTGAGATAAAGAATAGATAAGAATAGGCATTAATTTTCTCAAACAAGTAGTTGTGTGCAAAATCAATTAATAATTGACACTAACGCTGCAATTTTACATTAAGAAATTAATTTACTTTGCTGTTCTCTGTATTGGTGGAAGTGCTTACATTAGCACCAAAGTAAGACAAGATCCAAGGAAATTATTTGGTATCCAGATGTTTCACTGTGAATTCTATTAAGGGAGAAACTAAAAACTGTTGGTAAGGGGTAAAACCTCTGCTGTTGACCATTTTAGCCTGAAGACTTGCATGTCATACCAACACCAAAATTATTCAGATATTCATTTTCCATAAGAAAAAAAATGGGGTTTCATATGTACTTTTTCTGGAGGCAATGTGTGGGATGAAGATGTCAGAAAAGACATTAGAAGAGGCTTTTGGTTACTGTCATGCCCTTCTTCCCCAACAGGGAAAAGTCTCTGGCTTTTCTTCTGGCTATGATGAGAATAATCCTGAAATATGTTCTTCTTCACACTGTTCATTCCTGTCCCCTTTGTGCTGACACATTATTTGTATAGCAACAAAGTGAAAGGATTGGGGAAAATACCTTCTCCCACAAAGGATTGTTTTTCTTCTAGATTACTTTCCGGTATAGTTTATCATATGGCCTGAGAAACATTTGAGACAGAAAATGGAAGGACAGTAAAAGAAGTGGACATGGCTGGGTGAACTACTTGTTTCAGTAGTCAATACTATTCAACAACCTAAAGGAAGGTACTGATGCCAGTTGTGTATGACATAAAAGGAATGGGTAATCAATTTATAGTGATTCAATCAGAGGTGGCTCTTACCTTGGGAACAGTGGGTTCCAACCCCACCAGAACTTTAGAACCCTCAGTAAAATCTTATTTCTTTCCTGTATTAAGTATGGATAACATGCAAACTAGCACCAAGCTTGGTACCACAACACATTGAAAGAGAAATATGCACTGAAACAGGAACTATATTGCACCTGCACAATAGTCATCAGTGGGGATCCTGACCAGCTAATAAGCATTAGAGACACCATTGGACACAATAAATATTTTCTGAATGATATAATCTATATCCATAAGTGGAGTAGATTGGTTCATGGTCCATAGCATTAGACTTCTGAAAATATTCAGTTTCCGCTATTTATTTCAGTTCGGAGTTTAACACACAAGATATAAGTCCATCCTAATTATAGCAGGTCCCTTTTTAAAATAGTAAGTACTATTTTTATAATTGTAATTAAGTTGTATTTTCAAATCTACTATAACTGGCAGTATTTTGAATATTAGAATTTTAAAAACCCTCTCCTTCTTTATTCTTAGTGAACACAACAATTATCAATACAAAAATATTTTTGTGCCCAAAGCATACCTATTATTTTGATTTATTTCAATTCCAAATTAGAAAACATACCTGAACTCTAAATTTCCAGGTTGTCCCAACAGGGACACCAGGTATAGGACCATAGTGATTAGAAGGGACAATAGTGCATTCCTTAGTGCGACCAACACAAGCCATGCCCTAAAAAACAGTTGAGAGAATGAATTTTCTAATATTTAAAATAATTTATAGAAGCTGATGCAGATATCAAGAAATCCAACCCTTATAGTAAACACTTCAAAATATATTAACACTGTCAACAGATGTTTTAATTAATTATCATTACTTTATCTATCTCTAGTAATCTTAATAATTCTTTAGATGTTTTAACTTTCAGTAGACAGTGTACAGGATTCAACATTTCTTTACAGTCTGTTCAATCCTGTACTGAATATTGTTCAATGCATACACATAGTTAGACATGCAACACATACATGAATGGTGAGCTATTTTTAAATTGAAACACATTACCTTGGCCCAGTCTCTCTGGCTTTCAGTACTGGCAGATGGCATCTTTGCTTTTTTTTTTACTCTGAGTTTTTCTCCAGCCTTTACAACTTCATTAGAATTGTTTTTGCATGAAGGACAATACCTAAAATGAAAGTTTCAGTAAATTCTTTATTACTTTGTAATAATAGCAATACATTTCTTCTAAGAAAAGTAGTGTCACATTTGTTCATCTTGACTAAATATTTTGAAGCTAGCAAATATACAACAGTTTTTAAAAGCTGAGGACTTGGGCTGAAAACTAAACTCAACAAGAACAAATACTGTCCACTTCTAAAACAAGATTTGCTTTTTTAAGCAGGGTCATAGAGGCAAAACATTTCACTCCTCTTGTGATGTACAAGACGTTCTTACATTTCCTTCATTCCCTCCTCATTTTCTCTTCCTCTCCTTGCTTGTTCTGATCACATAAGGCAAAGGAGAAATGAGATTAGAATATTCTGCTCATGGTTAATTTCCACATCCTGCCCACTCATCAGCTGCTTTTACTGCACCAAATCTCACTTCAGACAGTTGAATGTGGAACAGCCCTAGGATACTACAAAACATGCATACATGTACACATGCATACATGTACACATGAATCCTTATCCTACCCCACCATTCCTACGGCATCAGGAATGTGACTTAGTACTCAACAAATTGGAAGAATATTAAACTCCATTTCTATTTTTTTTTTCCTCAAATGGCATTGGGACTCATTCCAGCCACCATAAAACCATTATGGTAGAAAAAGGATAGGACACTTTAGGAAACAGTGGTTAAGACAAAGGGAGGAAAGGAGCACACAGATCCTTTTATTGTTTCTAACAGCACTTTTTTTTCCCATTCCAGGAGTGCCAAGGCAAAGGCAACTACCATTGCTTCTGGTTTCCATAGGCTGAGTGTGGTTCCAAAGTCACTAGTGGAAGAAGTCTGATCTACAACAACAATATACTTAGATTACTAGTACTACTAATGCTTTATTTTTGCTAGATACCTTTTATCTTTGAGTATGAACAAAAGAACTATGACCATGAGTTTTTCTTTCCCCCTCCTCTGCTTAACTATAGCAGAGGAAAATGAATAAATGATTTTCATAGGTGCACTGGCATTTGGCCAGCGTCAACCCACCACATTACCATAGGGCAACAAGTCACTGTGTAAAGATATTTAACAAGAACTGAGTGTGTACACTCTCTAAACCCTCTAAGAAGATATGAGCTACCTCAAGTCAGTTTTTTATTTGCAATCTAGAATTCATATAGATGCTTATTGCAGAACACAGTCACAATTCAGTTTAACACTTGGGATCTTGATAATCTTAAAGCAGCTTATTACACCAAAAGCAAGAAATACTGTAAAAGTATTCTAAATTTCTAAAAATTGAAAAATAGAGACTAAAATAATCATATCCAAATCATACCTGTTCAGTTTAAAGGTAAGGAAGAATCTTTCCATAATTTTCACTGTGCAAACTCCACCTGGACATTGACATTCAGTCTATGTTCTTTCCTGTTCAAACATGTTTTGAGGATTGTTCTTTTGTAAAAAATTAAACTTGGAGCATGTGCATTTTCTTTTTTGTAATTTTGTTGTTATTAATACTGGAACATAAAATTGTTTTTTGCTGCTGGAGTACTGGTATAGAATCTTTTAGGAGTAAGAGGACCTGAAGAAGAATGGATGCAACATCAGAGGACAGATTCTAAATAGTATTTCCTTTAATATTCTGGATGACTGTAGTAAAAAAACTTAGGTTGTTCACAGAATCACAGAATTAGCGAGGTTATGAAATAAGGGGTGTGTTTTATATAACTAAGCACAAGTAATCAGCATAAGTAAACAAGTATTTAGCACAAGTATACATAAGTGCATAGCATAAATTAGCATAAGAAAGCCAGGCAGGCCTAGCTTGGCAGGAGTACGACTCACAAAAAAGACTTTACGCTTAGTATACCAGAATAGCTAAGGGCAAGTAGGGAATCGCCCCTGTGTGAGGAAGCCATAAGGAAGACTAGCTGCTTTAGGGCATGTAGACTGCGCATGGACAATGCATGGACACTAGTTTAAAGTAAAGGAATCTGACACAATAGATTTCTAACCTCTTGCTTATTGGGCACTAACTTTAGGAGTGTAAGGCTATGTAGTATTTTTGATAAAAATGCTATATAAACCCATTTAAATTTGAATGTGATGGAGAAGCATTTTGGTGGAGTGCAAACCTCTTCTCTCCCGCCGGCTAAAATAAAAGCACTTTTGGTGGACAATCCACTTGTTTGTTGATTCCTTTGAATCAGTTTTGGCAAGCCAGGCAAGAGACCCTCTGTTTGACTGCAGGACCCTGGGGCTGGAGGACTCACCTGGGCGCCCTAGTCTCTTTTGCCTGTAAAGGAGAGTCCACGGACCTCGGATTTATGCGGAGGCAAGCAAGGACCTGAGGTACGTCATACAGAAAAACGCTTTACTAATAACCATCCGCATTTGTTATATCTGTCGCTTTGTTACCCACAGTATAAGATAATACTCGTAAGTCGTATGCAGAGGCCCCTACCTATTAATAACGCCTCTGGTATGGCCTTATTAATATCGGGAGCCCAGTCCCCAGGGGGACAAGGAGCCCGAGATGCCAGGCGTAGCTCAGGCTGGGGCCGCAGGCTAAACTCCCTTAGCGAGCTGATAGAGAAAGTGATTGCAAGCTCTTTAGTGATTTCAGCTCTGCTTGCTATGTAAGTTCGCCTGGGCGGAGGCTCCAGAAGACGGAGAGAGAGAGAAGGAGAGGCTCGGGTTTTCCGCAGAGATGGCTTTATTCAGGAGAGGCGCGAAAGGGTCCCTGGTAGGCTCTTCTTCTACCGAATGGGCTAAAATATTTCCCTTTTATAGGGTTGGAAGGGATCCAGATTTTGGTAAGGGTTAGAGTAACATAGCCGATAGGGTTACAGGGATAGGCCTTAGGGTGGTGGTCAAGGAGTCAGGAAGTAATATTGCTGTCTCATCATTCCTTTTGTTCCATTCTCCATGGGGCTCTGCCCATGTCCAGAGAGTCTGCTACAACTCCGCTTTCTGTTTTTACAAAAAAGGCGTTCGCTATAGTTCTTTTAAAACAGTGAACAAGGCATGAGAACATAGCTAACACAACAACAACTACAAGAAGTATCAACAACATTCCCTTAACCAAAGAAGCTGCCCATCCTGTTAATCCCCATTGCCCGAAAAGTTCATTGACCCAGTCTGGGATTCTCTCTACTTTCAAGTCCTTCACGAGATCTTTCAGTTTCTGGATGTTCGCATGGATGGATTCTGAGCGTGAAGAGAGGTTGAAGCAGCACATTCCTTCGAAGTCTTCACAGCCGTGTCCGTGGGCAAGCAGCAGGAAGTCGATTGCTGCTCGATTTTGGAGCAGTGCATGTCTTGTGGTTTCTTCTCAGGGCTGCAGATGTAGTGTTCGCTTGTTTACTGAGCCAGCACCCAAGGTGATTGATTTCACCGAGGGCTTTAGCTGCAGCTACCCAGGGTAAGAACAAGGAGACAGCGATCCTTTTTGGTTTGTTCCAATTATATAATCTCGGATTACAATTTTCATCAAATTCAGTGTAGGACCTTTTTCGGCGATTTGATTCACTTTCCTTTTTCCAATTATGTAACAGGGTAATGTTTGGAGTAAGGGTAGAAAGTTTTCCAAGGGTACAGGGACCTCCCTGGAGTCGGGAGGAGATCCCCGCCCATACTCTGCCACCACAGATGAGAAACATTCCCTTGGGTAATACTTTGGGGTGGAGAGAGGACAGAGAAATCACACCAGCTGTGTAATTGCACCAATCGATAGTATTATAGGTTTTGTTAATTGGAGATATATCTTTCCGATATGTGTTTTTGTTCTGGTCAATTTCTGGCCAATTGTTTCTTGGACGTCTAAAGTAGAATTTGATGCAATATGTGGCCTTGGAGGACCCCAATAGATCCAATTCTTGGGGTTCCTCTCGAGCATTGGGCAGAATTTTTGTCCACTCGTCCCAAGTATCAACCACATTGGGTCTCTTACCTGTGGTGCAGAGAAGTTCTGTGTTATAGACAGGCCAATCATCTGCTACAAAAGGAATTCCTACCAGACATGTGGAAAGTGGGTTATCAATGCTTCCCATGGACAAGCACATGTTGTCCTGTTTTAATGTTTTTGCTAAGGTTACCCAAACATTATGGCTAGGCTGAGGGGCTAATCCAGCCGAAGGCACGCAGTACGGTGAAGAACATCCAGGCGGCGGTGAGGACAGCACCGACGGAGATATTTTTCATCTTTGGGCTGGAATAGGGCTTCTGATAGGGAATATAAGCAGAATTTGTTATCTTTATGATGAGAGGGTTTTCTCCTATGTTCTTTTCTCTGTTCCCCTCCTCCCCCGCTTTTTTCTTTTAATTTCTGAGCTACACTAAGGGAGGAGGAGTGGGTAGAAGGTTTAGGGTTTTAAAGGTTAGGGAGAGGGAATAATAGGGTTTTTTAGTATACCAAAAAGGGAGATGTAACAACACATAATTCAGATAACACTTTTTGTGTTGAGGCTATCTATGGCTTGTTGCAGCAGAATATTATTTTGCTTTCAGTTTTGACTGCTGTCTTGTAATGGGGCGGTCTGTTCTTGTGTTTGTAGGTGGTCGGCGACGTCTTCGTCTCCAGGCAGAGCTGGTTTGGTTTTGAGGCGGTCTTGTGTTTGCTTCAGGAGAGTTCTTGTCCCCGTTTGCAGTAGTGTTCGCAGTGCCTAGGTATGGTTTTAAGTTTTTTCCTGGGTTCCTCCTTGGACCGGATGGTAGTAGCACGCACGCATATCCTCTACCCCAGGTGATCAACTGGTAAGGCCCAGAAATTTGGTGTGTTTCAGGGTCCTTCATGAGCACCGGTGGTTTCTCCGTGAGCTTTGCTTGGGTGGTATTTGCAAAGTGGCGAAGTATTGGTGGGTCAGGCTCTGATGCTGTACAGTTCAGGAAGTTGATGACATAGAGAGCCTTGCAAAGTCTTTCCACCGGGGATGTGATTCTCGTGTCTCTGTTCTGTTGATCGAGGACTCTTTTGAGGGTTTGGTGTTTCCTTTCCACGATGGATTGTCCTGTGGGGTTTGCAGGTATGCCTGTCTTGTGTGCTATGCCCCATTCATTGAAGAAGTCCTTTAACTTGCGGGAGGTATAGGCTGGTCCATTATCTGTTTTAATCTCCTTTGGTACTCCCAGGGTGGCAAAGGCGAGGAGAAAGTGTTTTATTGTGTGCAGTGCATTTTCTCCTGCATGTGATGATGCAAATACAGCTCCTGAAAATGTGTCAACCGATACATGCACGTATTTTGACCTTCCTAAAAGGTGTAAAGTGAGTTACATCTGTCTGCCACAGCTGGCAACTGTTCAGACCTCGGGGACTGACTCCCGTCCCCCATAGATGGTATCTGATAGTTTTGACAGTTTGGACAAGTAGCCACAATAGCCTTTGCCTGATCCTTTGAGAGCTTGAACATTCTCATAAGGGCAGGTATATTTTGATGAAAAAATGCGTGTGACAGCTTTGCCTGTGCAAAGATGTTAGGAACATTAGCAGTTTCTGCTGCCATTGCTAATGCATCCGCTTTCCTGTTGCCTTCTGCAACAAAACCTGGGAGGTCAGTGTGTGACCTCACATGCATTATATGGTAAGGCTGCTTTCTGTGGGAGATCAGTGTATCAATTTGAAAGCAGTTGGTACAACTTTGGATTAGAAACCTCTTTGAGAAGAGCATGTTCTGCTCTCATAGCTATACCAGCAACATAAGCTGAATCTGTAACCAGATTGAAAGGTTCATTTTTAAATTTTTCAAAGGCTCTGACCACAGCCGCTAATTCTGTGATCTGTGGAGAACCCGGTACTATCTGTAGGTCAGATTCCCAATTTTGTGTTTGGGGGTCTCTCCATGTAATCACTGACTTGTGAGAGGACCCCGAGCCATCTGTAAAGATGGTTAGAACTTTGAGAGGTTTTCTACTTTGGATTCATTTTGGAATCAAATGAAAGGCTACACCAGGGTTAAATAGTTTGTGTTGTGGGATCTCGACTGAAGTTTGGCCCGTATAGCTATCTAGGGCAAACTGGAGACTCTCATTGGTCTGCATCAAATCCTCAAAGTCTGTAAGGGTTATTGGCAAGTATATGCATGCGAACTCACAACCTGAAAGAGAGCGGAGGCGAGTTCTTGCCTTTTTTATGAGATGTGCTATAACCTCCTGGTAGGTGGTGTCTTGGTAGGCTGGCTGCTTGTAAAAATCCATTCCAGTATCAGCAAAGGGTCTCGAAGCTGAGAGTCCCATTGGAAAATCAGTCCATGGAATCGTGGTGCTTTTCCCAGGATGATGAACTGGAAAGGTAGGCTAGGCTTGAAGAGATGGGCTTTGCATGTAGACAGGGCTTCCTGGACTTTGGTGATGGCACCTCTGGCTTCTTCCATGAGAGTGCAGGGAGAGTCCAGGTCTTTGGGCCCACGAAGAAGATTGAAGAGGGGAGCCAGGTCCTCTGTTGTACTACCTAGCAGTGGACGTACCCAATTGATGGATCCGCACAGGCTGTGCAAGTCCCTCAGGGTTTTTGGGTCGTCGTTTATGGTGAGCTGCTGCGGTACGATGGTCCTTTCCCGGATCTGGACTCCAAGGTAAGTCCATGGGTTGGTGTACTGTATTTTGTTCTCATGGATCTCCATTCCTGCCTTTTCAATGGATTCGATAGTCTTTTTAACAGTTTTGTCCAAGTAAGCTTTGTCTGAAGCACACACCAGGATGTCATCCATGTAGTGAAGAAATGATAGCATCTGGAAATGATTTCCGAATGGGAGACAGGATATGAGCCACGTACCACTGACAAATACTGGGTGAGCATTTTAGTCCTTGAGGCAAATAACACCAATGATATCTTTTGAGCGGAGCCTCCTTGTTAAGAGAGGGAATGGAGAAAGCAAATCGTGGAGCGTCCTCCCGGATCTAAAGGAATGCTGAAGAAACTAGTCCTTAATGTCTATGATAGCAAGTGTCCAGTCTCTAGGAAGCATTGATGGGGGAGGCAGGCCAGGCTGGAGAGGTCCCATGTCCTTGATGACCACGTTGATTCTGCAAAGGTCATGGAGGAGCCTCCACCTGTTTGTCCCAGGCTTTGGTAGAACGAAGACTGGAGAGTTCCAAGGGCTGTCGGATTCTACTATGTGGCCTTTTAGCGAGCTGTTCTTCCACGAGGTTGTTTAGGGCCCGCAGTTTGGCTTTAGATAGGGGCCACTGCTCGATCCAGATTGGCTCGTGGCGTTTCCAGGTGAGATGGGGTGTTTCTGGCAGCGCGCTTTGCTCAGTGGCCCCGATTAGAAACCCTGTGTGGGAATACGCAGGGAAGCTCCCCACTGGGATAGAACGTCTCTGCCCCAAAGGGTGATGGGGGCCCTTACCCCGAATGGGTGGATGGTTGCCAGCTTGCCTTCAGGCCCTTCAACGAGGATGTTGTTCTTGCTTTTCATGGATACTGTAGCTCCGCCAATCCTGGAAATCATGCCTGTAACAGGTTGTAGATCCCAGTGTGCTGGCCATTCCTAGTGAGCGATGATGGTCACATCAGCATGGGTGTCCAGCATCCCTGGTAGGTGGGTCTTCTCTCCTTTGCAGGTAAGGCCGCACTCGATGGTAGGCTTGCTTGATCCCACGACTTGTGCCCACATTGCTGTAGGGTTGAGAGGAATCTGTTCCCTGTGATCCTTTGGGAGTAGAAAGGCTTGTGCTATTGGAGTTCCCTTTGAAAGAAAAAATGGTAAGTCCACGCGATATACCTGGACGAGAATCTCTTGTCCCGGCTGCACTGTCAGCACTTCTCGAACAATGCAGGGGCCGAGGGGATAGACGGACTTCCCAGGCGCGCCCCAGGATCTTCCTGGAGGAGGCTCCGCTCGTCCCGGCTTGCCACCTGCGAGGACAGACAAGGACCTGCTGGCCTGCGGAGGATACGGTATGTATTAAGAGGGGCCCCAGGTGGGAGGAAAAGGTGAATTATAGGATGGCTGAGTGAGTCACTCAGAGACGTCTGAGTGCTGGGCCCGTGGTCACAGCCAATAGCGCGGCAGAGGAGCGGCTATACGGGGTGGGGGTACACTGCTGATAGAGCAGCCACCAGCGACCCTGGGGGGTCGAGTGGACCCGTGTGTGGGAAAGAAAGGTTCACTCCTGATAGAGCGGGAGTGAGTGTGTGTGTGTGTGGTGTCCGGACACTGTATTATTGTATGGTTAATGCCTTGTGTGGTTGGTGCATTCTGTTTGTAATCGTGCGAGTATATAAGTGTATATCTACAGTGCGGGGGGGTTTCTACCCGTGACTGGAGGGGCCAAGTGAGGCCTGAGGCACCGGCCGGGGCCGGCTGTGGGGGCAGGGAAGAACGCCCGGCAGAGAAATAGAGCAAATACTGGAGAAGCGTGGGGGAGGACGTATCGAGTAAAGGTGGTGAATTGCAAAGTGTGGTGTGGATTGTGCACGTTTTCACCGTGGCTAGACGAAACCCAAGGGTTCCTCTGCCTCAGTGGTTTGGACTCGACCCCTGGGAGTTTGTGAATCCTGTGAATTACTGGATAGATAGAGGAGACGAACGAGTTCATTTAGAGGGGCTCTACCAGACTTCAGCTGGTACTATAGTAAGTCTGGACTGGGAACAGCCTGCTGTAGAGGATTTAGAGTTCCCTGTAACAGGTGGAATAGCCTGCCTCTGCGGGCAATTCCTGAAAGCCTTTGGTGCATCAAGAGGCTGGCACGCTGCGTGGGTATTATTGCAGTGCGGAGTTTGTGAGAGACGCTGGTATTGCTGTTCTAATAAGCGTCAGGGCACATGCCCCGAAAGTAAATTAAAGTTTCCTGATCAAGTTGACTCAGAGCCTCAGATCTTAAAACTTGTGTGTGGGAAATCACATCTGATACCTGTCACCTGGCAGGTGTGGGAGAAAGACTGGGAAACTACTGTGAGAATCTGTGAGGAGAGGTTGGGTGGAAACGAGATAGGGCAAGGAGAAGGAGATAATGGGAACTACCCAGAGCAAGGAAGTCCCTCGGGCTAGCCCCTTGGGGTGCATCTTGGCCCACTGGAAGTCACCAGTAGGGGGGGCTCTGAGAATAAAAAAGATCTAATCCAATACTGCACACGCTGGTGGCCACTATACAGGTTAGAGGATGGAGCGAAGTGGCCGCCCACTGGAACCTTAGATTATAATACCTTACTGCAGTTAATGTTGTTTTTAAGACGGGAGGGTAAATGGGATGAGGTTTCGTATGCTGATATGTTTTTGTTTTAAGGAATCACTAAGAATGGCAAAGGGGACTGTGGGATCAGACGGCCCTCAGACCCACTGGTCTTGGCCCTCGAAAAGGAAAACAAGGCAAAGAAAGGGCAAATCAAATGTTGTTGTTCAGCATGTAGTATAGGACAACGGTGTAGGAGATCAGATAAGGTTTATCATTCTGAGGAGCAAGAACGAGATACATTTGAGTGGATGAAAGCTCCTCCTAGGAGGAGAGAGGTTGAGGAGTTTGAGGATGAGGATGAAGAGGAAGGGAACTTCCCCAAAAAGGAGGAAGACTCAGGTGGGGAAGGCACATCCGCTAGAATCCACCCTCCCCCTGACAGCCCAGTTGCATCTAGAACTAGGAGGCAGTGTTACAAGCCCCTCTGCGAGAGGCAGTAGGACCAGAAGGAGGGAGATTAATGATTAAAGTTCCATTTACCACTCTTGATTTAGAGGCATGGGAAAGGATTGCTAGGAATTATCGTGTTGATCCGATACTTACTGCCAAACGTCTGCGATATGTTATCAAGCAACACAACCCAGATTGGGCTGACATTCAGTTACTACTGGATGCTTTCACTGAGACAGAGAAACAGCTGATCTTAAAGACAGCAGAGACTTTGGCAGAGGATTATTGCAAGGCCAAGCAGCTAGATGTAAAGGAACATTTCCCCCTCCAAGACCCGGGATGGGACCCTAATATTTCGGCGGAAGTAAAGAAATTAGCAGATTATCAAGACTAGATAGCAACAGGAGTAGAAAGAGCTATTCCAAAAACCATAAATTGGTCTGCCTTATATTCCCTCAAGCAGGGGCCTTCTGAGACTCCATCTGAGTTTCTAGAGCGTTTAAGGGATTGATGGTCGTCATACATCATTGGATCCGGGTCTGAGATAGGGATGAATCAACTAGTCAATTCATTTCTGGGGCAGTCTGTGGGAGATACTAGACGCAAACTTCAGAAAATGCGGGGGCCGGAAGCGAGAAATCTCTAAACCTTACTAGAGGAAGCTTGGAGGGTATTTAGTAACCAGGAAGAAGGATATAAACAAGGAATGAAAAAGTTGGTGGCAGTGGTACAGGAGGAGAGGCAGAGAAAATACTACCAGGGACCACCCAGACAAGGACCACCTCGGCTGGGCAAGAACCAGTGTGCAATCTGTAAAAGAACTGGTCACTGGAGAGATCAATGCCCAGAACGGAGGCGGAGTGATCAACAAATGTCTGCACACATACAAAACAACTGAGGAGGACCGGGGGATCCTGCCCCAGAGGATCCACTGGTTATAACAATGAGGCTGGGGGAAAAAGAGAAAAGGGTGGAATTCTTGGTTGATACAGGGGCTACATATTCAGTCTTAAATAAAGCTTTAGTACCTGTGGACAATGATTATGTTGTAGTGCAAGGGGCAACTGGCCAGTCTGAAAAGACGTATTTTTGCAAACCTTTAAGGTATAAATTGGGAAAGCAATGGGGTATTCATAAATTCTTGTACATGCCGAATTCACCAAAGGCACTTTTAGGCAGAGATTTACTGGAGCAGTTACAAGCAACCATTACATTTAAAAATGGAGAGGTTACTCTGGAGGTAAATGATCAAAAGTACGTAGAGATATTAAGTTTAACCTTAACAGCTATTGAAATCAAGGAAGAAATTGATGAAGAAATACTAGGTCAAGTATTTCCTGGAGTATGGGCCTCTGATGTACCGGGAAGGACGAAAAATGCCTCCCCTATAGTAATGAAACTCAAGGAGGGGACACAACCAGCAAGGATTAAGCAGTACCCCCTAAAGAAAGAAGACAGGGAAGGAATTAGCCCAATAATTGAAAATTTTCTGCAGTTAGGGATACTGAAAGAGTGCCAATCTGATTTCAATACTCCTATTTTACCTGTTCGGAAGTCTGATGGGTCATACCGGATAGTACAGCATTTGAGGGCTGTCAATAAAATAACAGAAGATTTGTATCCGGTAGTAGCCAATCCATATACTCTATTAACTTGTCTAACACCTGAGCTAACCTGGTTTACTGTTTTAGATCTAAAAGATGCCTTCTTTTGCCTCCCCATCCCGAAGCCAGCCAGAAAATTTTTGCATTTGAATGGGAAGCCCTAAAATTGGGCGCAAAACCCAGCTCACATGGACCAGATTGCCCCAAGGCTTTAAAAATTCCCCCACTCTGTTTGGGGAGCAACTTGCAAAAGATCTGGAGTCCTGGGAAGCTCCACAGGAAGAAGGAAGGCTTTTGCAGTATGTGGACGATCTTCTAGTAGCCACCCAGACGAGGGAAGCATGTGTGGCCTGGACGGTAAGCCTTTTGAATTTCCTAGGACTCCAAGGATACAGAGTATCAAAGAAAAAGACACAGGCAGTGAAACAGAAAGTAATCTACCTGGGGTACGAGGTGAGTGCTGGGCAACAGACTTTAGGGCAGGCTCGCAAGGAAGCCATATGCCAAACTCCAAAACCCCAGACAGTGAAGGAACTCCGAACCTTCTTAGGCATGGCAGGGTGGTGCCGGCTGTGGGTTTATAATTATGGACTGCTCGTTAGACCCCTCTATGCTCTTATTGCCGATGGAAACAGAGATCTCCAGTGGACAAAAGACGCCACACGGGCCTTTCACCAGCTAAAGAGTGCCCTCATGTCAGCTCCAGCTTTGGGACTTACAGATGTAAGTAAACCATTCTTTTTATTTTCCCATGAAAGACAGGGAATTGCCCTGGGACTACTGGCTCAGGACTTGGGCCCATACCGGAGGGCAGTTGCTTACTTCTCCAAGCAACTAGATGCAACAGCCAAAGGATGGCCAGGGTGCCTCAGAGCCGTAGCAGCAGTCGTGCTGAATATTCAAGAGGCACGCAAGTTTACCCTGGGACAAAAAATGACTGTGCTAGTGTCCCACACAGTGTCCGCAGTACTAGCAGTAAAGGGCAGCCACTGGCTTTCACCACAGAGGTTTCTAAAAATACCAGGCCATCATGGTAGAGCAAGATGATGTAGAGATAGTGGTGACTAATATTGTCAACCCAGCTTCTTTTCTCAGTGGAAATCAAGGAGAAGCAGTACACCACGATTGCCTGGAGACCATTGAAGCTACCTACTCCAGCCACCCAGACTTAAAGGACACCCCTTTGGACGATGCAGAGACCTGGTTCACTGACGGGAGTAGCTACATTGCGAATGGAAAGCGGCACGCTGGGTACGCAGTGACCACCTGCAGAGAGGTAATTGAATCTGGACCCTTACCAACAGGTACCTCTGCGCAGAAGGCCGAGATAATTGCCCTGACCTGTGCCTTGGAAATGGCAAAAGGAAAGAAAATAAACATCTATACAGATTCGAGGTATGCATTCGGAGTCGTACATGCACATGGAGCCATCTGGAAGGAGAGGGGACTGCTGACCTCACAGGGCAAAAACATCAAACATGCACAAGAGATAATCCAGCTGCTGGAAGCAGTTCAGGGTGCCTGAAAAGGTAGCAATTATGCATATTAAGGCACACCAGAGAGTGAGCTCAGAATTGGAAGAAGGAAACGAGCTGGCGGATAGAGACGCAAAAGAAGCAGCAAAAGGTGAGGTAACTACTGAAGGAGTCCTAATTCCAGATGGACAAATTTCCCTTGAAGGTAAGCCAGAATATAATAAGAGAGATCGAAAATTAATTGAAGATCAAGGAGGGACATATAACCAGGAAGGGTGGGCCACCATTGAAAAGAAGCTGGTAATCCCCTCCCATGTACTGTGGTCACTAGTAAAGGAAGAACACCAGAAACACACTGGGAATAGATGCCCTATACACCTACTTGATTGAAAGAATTGTTGCTAGGAATTTATAAGCTACTATTACTCAAGTGACCCGACGTGTGATCTTTGCCTCCAGACTAACCCCAAAAATACCCCCAAGCCGAAACTCAGTCAGATTGAGAGAGGCCATGGGCCTGGACAGCAGTGGCAAATTGACTTTTCAGAACTCCCAAGGAAAGGGGGGTATCGGTATTTACTAGTATTAACAGATACATTTTCAGGGTGGCCAGAAGCATTCCCCACCAGAACTGTCAAAGCTCGAGAGGTGACCAGAGTATTATTACAAGAAATAATACCACACTTCGGAGTTCCAGCCACAATATCCTCAGACAGGGGATCACATTTCATTTCCAAAATAGTGCAGCAGATTAGTAGCCACCTGGGAATAGATTAGGAGCTCCACACTCCATACCGTCCCCAATCAAGCGGCCAGGTAGAGAAAATGAATCATTTAATTAAGCAGCAAATTATAAGACTGGAGCAGGAAGTTAATCTACCCTGGCCCCAAGCTCTCCCACTGGCACTATTACGAATTCGAACTAAACCTCGAGCTAAAGAAAAGTTGAGCCCTTTTGAAATACTCTATGGAAGACCATATGGAATACAAAAGGGAATGTCCACCCACATAGGGGAGGTAACACTGGCCACCTACATGGTGGCTTTAAACAAACAGCTCAGAGAAATCGAGAAGCACGTGGCTGGAGCTCGGAGCAGGGAGTTAGATGGGCCAGTACATAACATACAGCCTGGAGATTATGTATATGTTAAGTCTCTTACAGAAAAGACTTTGGAACCACAGTGGGAGGGACCGTTTCAAGTGCTTCTCACCACCTTCACTGTAATCAAAATCAAGGAGCAGAACGCCTGGATCCATCACTCTTGAGTTAAGATGGCCCAGAAACCCCTTGGAGAGTGACACCAGGAGACAATGGACTGAGACTAAAACTTACCCGGGCAAGATGGGTACATTGCTGTCACAGACATTTTTTTTATGAAAAATCCTCTTTCAGGATTTTTCCTGCTGAAGCTGAGAAGTTCAGCAACAATACATAAACAACAGGTTATCTGCTGCTGTGGAATGCAACAGGCCTGCCTGGACTGGCCCAGCTTGGATGTTTAGAGATAATGGCCAATCCAGGACTGAGCTCTGTGGGAGACAGTCAGAGAGAGCTCCTTTGTTATCATTCTTTACATTCTATTCTT
The DNA here is from genome assembly GCA_019023105.1 of Diglossa brunneiventris. Taxonomy (NCBI): domain Eukaryota; kingdom Metazoa; phylum Chordata; class Aves; order Passeriformes; family Thraupidae; genus Diglossa; species Diglossa brunneiventris. The sequence goes on from JAFCGX010000124.1 coordinate 636,301, forward strand.
AGGCAGCTAGCAGCTTGTGGAACCTTTCCTTTCTTTTCTTTTCAGTATAGTATAGTATATGTATATAACATAAAATAATAAATCTAGCCTTCTGTAATGGAGTCAAGGATCTCGTCTCTTCCTTCACCCAAGAACCCCCGAGTATGTCCAACAGTCACAATTGGTGACCCCGAGTGACTGAAGAGGACATTCATCACTTGGTGAGACACCAGAGGAGCAGATGTGGTTTCTAGCCAAGAGCTGAAGAACCGAAGATCCACATTTGGACAGAGTTCACAGCAAGGCTGACCACAAAGAGACCTTTTGAGAGCCTCTAGGAAGATGCCCGGAAAGCCCTTCGGCCTCGAGCAGCAGCTGGCCAGAGCATTCTGGACTCTCTCAGAAGGTACTGTTGGGTTTTCCCTTCCTGAAAATGCAGTCCTGTGTAGACTGTGGTTGCAATGGTGGATGGGTTTTCCCACTGAGGCCAAGGTCCGTTTCTCTCCCTCAGAGGAGAGACTTATTGCCCTCTGGCAAAAATGGTTGAAGAGGACAATGTTCCTATGGAGAAGAGACATTTATATGAGTTTTTTCGATGGGCAAAGTTCTTTGGGTTTTTCACTAATGTGCTCTATGCCCTTGATATGTTCGTGTGGGAATGCATGGAATCCATTTATCAAGCTGTTTGGGACCGGAGCTTCTGTTGCCCTCGCAGTTACCCGGTCTTTCAGGCACTTTTCCCGGTTTTAAAACGACGAGCAGCTGCTTTTCCCTGGATCGCTGAGGCCAGGGGCCAGGCCCCATTCCCCCCGCTCCCGGGAGACGACCCTCTGAAGGGCAAACCGCTGCTTTCCGACGCCCCCCCATCCCAGCGGGGGGGGCGAAATTTCGCCGGCTTCAGAAGTTTTTTTTCCTGCGTCTTCGGAGCATGCTCAGATGGAGCCGCCTTCTCCCCCCCCTCGCCACTCTCAGGGGGGATGGGACTGGGCGCCGCCGCCCCAGCCAGCGCCGCGAGCACCGCCCCGGTCAGCGCCGTGGACCCCCGCCCCGCCCAGAGCTGCGGGCGGCACCGGTCCACGAAGTCCTGCCTCCCGAGCTCGCGGGGCCGCCCCAGCCCGCCCCGCGGGTGCGGGCGCCGGCTCCCTGAGCAACGCCGCCCCAGCCCGCCCCGCGGGTGCGGCCAACTTCTCTCGGGGCTGCCTCGCCCGCGGGCCCGCCGGCGCCTGCACAACCGATCTGCGAAACGCCGCTTCCCGCGCTGCGTTGCTAGGCGACAGCGACGCAGCTGCCGCTTCCGTCCCGGCGTGAGACGTGCTCCCGTCGGCTCCGCTGCCTCCACCGGTCCCTCCAGCGGCTCTGCCACCTTCCGCCGACCCAGTTCCAGTTCCAGATGATGCTGAGAACGGCGCTCAGCCCGCGGGATGGTCTCCGGAGCTGCCGCGGTTCCGCCGCCCCCAGCGGTGGCGGCTGCGGCGCCTCCTGCAACCAGTGTGACTTCCCCCCCGGGTTTTTCGGTTGTCCCAAGGCTGCCCCTGCGGGGGGAGCTGGGACAGGGGAAGAGGGCGCCAGCCTCTCCTTCCGTGGAGGAGGCATGGCCCGACAGCTGGCTGCAGTCACAGCCCGGCTGCCTGCTTTCAAGATCAGCCTTCTTGGCGGGTTGGGGGTTCCTCCTTGGAGATTGCCATCTCTGCCGTCCCTCGTGCGCCCCAGTGGCGACGGGACGGTGGGTCCCAGGGGGTCTGCCTTTGGTCTGCAGCCCAACGGGGGTGGTGCCAGGAGAAAGATGGGGGGAACACCCTTTGCTTTGCAGAAGCAGGGGGAACAGCGGAAAGCCATCCTGGCTCGTTTCCTGTGGGGAACGAACGTTCCCAGACCTGAGATGGAATTTCTCAGGAAAGCTTCTGTCCCTTCACTACCGGCATGCGTTGGTGGCGTTGGGAAAAGGAAGCGATTGGTCACCAATTCTGCCATTCCCTTGGCAGTGTGGTGCCAGGTTGTGAGAACGCAGAGCCCACCTGGCGGGCTGGGCCTGGGCCGTTGGGCTCGGGTCCCTGGACCTGGGCCGCCATTTTGTGGGCCAGGTCTGGGGTTCCTGATTCTCCCACATGGGCCAGGTCCTCACAGGGCCCCTCACAGGGCCTCTGCTGTCTGCTGCTGGCTGCTGTTAAAAAAAAAAAAAAAAAAAAAAAAAAATTAAATAAAAAGAGTTGAAATAGCTGGCAGCAGCTCACAGCATTGAAGGGCCAAAAATTAGCTTCAGCCCAACTTCTTCAATAAAGGGCTGTGGCCAAGACATTTCAGAAATCTTTAAAAATTGTTTGAAACTGTTTGATAACTGTCAATGGACTTTTGATAACTATTGATGGAATTCTCTGCAGCAAGCCTGTTTCAGGACCAAAAGGGACTTTCAGAGATGGCAAAGAAGAACACTTCAGGCCATGGACTTTTCCTGAAACTCAGCTGTTGGGACTTGGACTTTGTTTTGCATTGTTTTTGCATTTTCTTATGTTGTAAAATTGTTTTAGTGATATTATAGAATTTTATATTTTAGAGGTGAAGAAATTCCCTGTTCATTCCACAGGAGCACATGATTGAATTTGATTGGCAACAGATAACCTGTCAGTGTTTTGTTCTTTCCTCTGCATGGGCCCAGCAGAGAAAATTACAACATTTTTCTTTTTAATTTAATTAAATAAAAAGGGTCAGATGTCACAGACATTTCTTTTATGAAAAATCCTCTTTCAGGATTTTCCTGCTGAAGCTGAGAAGTTCAGCAACAATACATAAACAACAGGTTATCTGCTGCTGTGAATGCAACAGGCCTGCCTGGACTGGCCCAGCTTGGATGTTTAGAGATAATGGCCAATCCAGGACTGAGCTCTGTGGGAGACAGTCAGAGAGAGCTCCTTTGTTATCATTCTTTACATTCTATTCTTAGGCAGCTAGCAGCTTGTGGAACCTTTCCTTTCTTTTCTTTTCAGTATAGTATAGTATATGTATATAACATAAAATAATAAATCTAGCCTTCTGTAATGGAGTCAAGGATCTCGTCTCTTCCTTCACCCAAGAACCCCTGAACCAGAACCACACATTGCGGTCGGGAGTAGTTCATACTTTGATTTACAGAATTGTTTTGTATGTAATTATCATTGAAGTTTTAGAATTAGAGAGTACCTTTATCCATAGCGACGTTGAATGGCCCTGGTCCCAGGCTTTTAATCAGTATACTGGATACATGGGAGAACTTTCCGAGACGAAAGATTTAAACCTATCCACTGTAGTAATCCACGGGAATCAGGTATATGAGAAGCAGGAATGGCAGGAACGGGAACTGTGGACACTTCAAGGGATCAGAGGAGAGGAAATCAAAGTGGGGTGCCGGGTCATCAATGGGACAGCTCATGAGAGACCAGATGAAATTAGCGTTACAACCTCTCCTGGTGTATACGAACACCAGGAACTTTGTGATAGCCTAAATGAATCAGACTGTTGGTGTAATTTCACCTTGATACAGCCTGTAGAAGTAACTTGCATTTGGGCTCGGGATACTGTCGGATTTTCATTTAAATTCCAAATAGACACTGCACTTTTTACAACAGCAGGACCTCATACCCACACTATGACTCACATAGTTCAGACTCAACCCAAACTTGAACCTGAAGTGTATGAAATAGGCCCCTACATAGTGAGGAATGTGGGCGAACAACAACTATTGTTCAATCCAGAATAGTCTCTGAAACGTGTTGAGTTGCTAATGCAAATTAACATCTCAAAAATCCAACCAGCCTGCTCCTCCTTCCTAAAAGCATCCTTTGAGGGCTGGACAACATGGTTACAAAGACAGGTATATCTCAGGAGCAGGATAAAAAAGGATCTAACTGGAATATTAGAGACAGGATTAGGAGTTTTAAATGGAATTTATTCAGAAATACTGATGAATAAGTTGACAACTGCAGCAGGTGGCCTAACAAAAGTGAAACAGCCCTTACAGTCATCTCTATTGGCATTAGGAACCAGCCAGTGGCAGATTTCAAAAGTACTGCCAAAGTGGGAAAAAGCCAGGGACCATGACCACAAGTTAATAGTAGAAGCACTTAGTGCAGTTCAAGATAATGTGTCTTTAGCTTTCAGTTGTATACAAGCACAGTTATGGATGCAGGCAACAGCAGCCCTGATCATACGGGAAGGGGGTAAAAGTAATTTTCCATCTGAAATTTGGAAAATTGTCTGGGATAATGTGATTGATTTTGAAAGGAAGTTTCAATCCTAGTGGACCATGGTAAATTTCACCTATGACCCTGCTTCTAATGTGGCCACTGCCTTTGTGCTTACCATACGTAATACCACTGTTTGTTATCCATCCCATCATTGCACTAAGATTAAATCATGAAAAAACAATACTCTACCCTTCAGAACAGAGTGTGGGCACGAAAGATAAATGAAAAATGGCAAACAGTAAACTTAGAATCCTGCATTACTAGAGAACAGCTGGGATTCATTTGTGAAAGCAATACTATTAATGCTCAAGATGTGTGTTTAGACACTGAACAGAGTATTTGCCACTTTGAAGTTCACCCAGTCACTGACCAGAAAACTGTGCTCGTATATACTGGAAGAGGGTGTGTCTGCTTGAGAACTGCCTGTGCTGCTGTAAAAATTGATAGCAATGATGTTATTTTGTCTAGTAGAAATCATTCTAATTTCTGTATTTGTAATTTTGCTAAGATTATCGGGTGTGATTTTTCGTACTTGGCCCCTGTGACATCTCACCAGTTGATTAAAGTCAACTATACAATGTATCACAAGTTATCAGCTATCCCTATTGGGATGAACCTTACATTAGTAAGACAATTAATTAAGTATCAAGACCTACTGGAGATCTTGAAAGAGATCCAAGAAAGTAGAAAGAAGACCTTAATTACTGTCCAACATGATACAAAAGAAATAACCAGAATTCTACAGAGAATAAAACAAAATGCAGATCATCACTGGTGGGATGTGATCTTTAGATGGTCACCAACTGCAGAGGGAGTCCTTAATAAGTTATGTCATGCCATTGTAGTTTTGTTAATATTAGTTGGAATAAGTTTAGGATTATCTACTATATTGCTAATTTAGAATTGTAAAATACTACGGCAAGTGGCAGTGTTAACCTCCTTATCAAATGTACATGGTAAAGCATTGAGAGACACTTATTGCCATAGGGGCCTGCATTAAGTAAAAGAATTTACTTATTTTCTAGGAAAGGGGGGAAATGAGGCATAGTAAAAACCCCAGAGTAGAAAAGACGTGAAATGTTCTTTTCTGTGTCAAGCCAAGGCCAAAAGGAAAGCTGCTTCAGTGAAAGACAAAGAGAAAGAAGGAGACAGCAAAGAGAGATAAAGGAGAGACAGGAATGCTGCGGGAACAGGGCAGAGACACAAAAAATTCCTTCTGATAAAAAGAACTAGCAGCAAAAGTCACTGCGAAATTCATAAAAATGAATATGTATGAGCCTATTGTAAAATTGTATGCATATGCATTTGTAAGGGGGATAAAAGGCGTTCTGGAGTTCACAGAGGTGCTCATGCCCTTTTAAGGAGAGCAATCTCCGCATGCGTCCAGCGCTGCAATAAACAACATACCGGCTTTACAACTTTCGCAAAGTTGTGGAGTTTTTCTTCTTTCTCCGCGAAACAGGGGGGTGCAAGGCATCACTTGGCCGGGGGGAGGCGCCATGGGAGCTGGGGTGGCAACGCAGCATGCACTGGATTGGGTAGGGGGGGTAGCACCGTGGGGGGTCTCTGGGATTCCGGTCGGGTGACACTGAGGGTGGGTGGGGGATTGCGCAAACTGGGGGTGGAGATGGAGCATGGGGGAAGTGGGGATGAGGAGGCAGTGGAACTGGTATGGGGTACCGGAGTAACGGGGTGGTGTACTGGAATGTGTGGACTCCCAGCCGTGGCAGGCAGGGTGCAAGGGAGGGGGGAGGGAATACCGGCGGGCACAGTGGCTGCGGGGGTGCAGGCTGGGAACGGGAAACCATCGGGAGGGGTTTGACCACTCGGAGCGGCGGGGAGGAAGCGGTGGGGGCGGGGGAACGGGGGCGGTGGGGACGGAGGCGAAGGAGCGAGGGCGGGGGGAGGGGCGGGGGAGACACAGCGTCGGGAAAAGGAGAGATTCAGCGCAGAGGTGGGGAGAAGGGCGGGGGGGCGGTGACAGGGTGCACGGCGGGGAGGGACAGATCCGGCGCGGGGGTGGGGAGGGGGGCGGGGGGAGCAGAAGGGTCCGAGGCAGCGGGAAGGGCTGCAGAGGCCGGATGCAGGGCCCTTAGGACCGGAGGGGTGGTATGAGCCTGCCGGGGGGAGGGGGGGTGCCTGCGTTTGTAGATAAGACTGTATGTGGAGGTTCGGGCAGCGCAGAACAGTTGGTCGGGGGAAGGGGGGTCGCTGACTGTAGTTATCAGTGTAGCTTCTGCCTCGGGAGAGGTGGGGGGGGGGGACTTTAGGGTCTGGCAGATGCAGGCTGCATTCCTGAGATGGTTCCTTATCAGTCTGATTAGCATTTGAAGAGGGGGTTAGCTGTGTTACCACCTTTTCTGTGTTAGATTTTTCAATTATTTTAGTTATTACATGAAATAAAGGCAGAAACTTAGTTACAGAAAAGTCCTGTTTCGTTTGTAAGTGGTATATTGTGTTACCAATTCTATCCCAAAAGGAATTCTCCATGAGTAAATTCTTATCAGTGTCGGGAAACCGCGACATTATACATGTAACGAATTTTTTAAGCGTATTTTTTGAGAGCGTGCCGTTAGAAAAAGAAAAGTTGTTAGCAGATAAGATTTCTAAGATGGTTAAATATATTTCTCTCTCACTTTTAGGTGGTTTTAGGGCGCTAAAATTAGAGCCCATGTTAGTTTTAGTCCTTCCAGCAGAAAAAAAGAAAAAAAAAAAGAAGTTTTTTAGGACCCAGAAAGAATGCGTGCAATACTTACACTTTTTCAGCTAGGTTGGAGTCCAAGATCTGCTGGAAGGGTCTGCTGTGTCGATTCTCCTCGGAACTTTGCGTTCAGATGTAATTTTTGAGGGTCGAATTGATGCCTCCTGGGAGAGTGTCTTCTAAAACGGAGACCGCTCGTCTCAGGAGGAAGCGGCTCCAAAGCGGCAGATACAGAATGCCTGGGGCATTCAATGCTCAATCGACGGGATCGGTGGGCCCGGTCTCGTTGGGGCCACTTATTAATAACACCTCTGGTATGGCCTTATTAATATCGGGAGCCCAGTCCCCAGGGGGACAAGGAGCCCGAGATGCCAGGCGTAGCTCAGGCCGGGGCCGCAGGCTAAACTCCCTTAGCGAGCTGATAGAGAAAGTGATTGCAAGCTCTTTAGTGATTTCAGCTCTGCTCGCTAGGTAAGTTCGCCCGTGCGAAGGCTCCAGCAGACAGAGAGAGGAGAAGGAGAGGCTCGGGTTTTCCGCAGAGATGGCTTTATTCAGGAGAGGCGCGAAAGGGTCCCTGGTCGGCTCTTCTTCTACCGAATGGGCTAAAATATTTCCCTTTTATAGGGTTGGAAGGGATCCAGATTTGACCAATGGTAAGGGTTAGAGTAACATAGCCGATAGGGTTACAGGGATAGGCCTTAGGGCGGGAGTCAAGAAGTTAGGAAGTAGAATTGCTGTCTCATCATTCCTTTTGTTCCATTCTCCATGGGGCTCTGCCCATGTCCAGAGAGTCTACTACACCTACCTACATGGCTCATTCACACAGTGTGGGTTAAATTCCCAAGGGTGGGTTGCATGGGTGGGTTAGAGTCCCACCTATGATGTCACAGGGTTAGAGTCCCCTCCATGTGTTAAAGTCCCACTGATATGGGTTGAAGTCCCATGGGTTGGGAGTGGTAGACTAAATGGTATTGATTAAATGTGGCTGGAATTTGGACTGGGAGATGGCTTAGAGGTTTTATTGTCTGGTATTATATTGTGTGTGTTCATGTATTAAGTCTGCCACTGCAACATTGTTTATTCCTTGTCTATGTTTAAGTAAGTGTCTTGGTTTGAAAGACAGGTGTCTGCTAAGGAAAGCAGAAGCCTCCCTTGGAATAGAAAAAATGACCCCCTTCCCTCTGAATTATTATAACTTTGAAATTAAGGGACTTTCAGGCAAAGATATGGGAAAAGGAATAACAGATCGTTACTAGTATGTATAACAAGGCAAACAAACAACAGCAACTATGGCAGTGTTATAAAAACATAATATTGACTTTTTGCAAATATTAAAATGGATTTTATATGTGTGGTGTAAAGCAATTTTGTTATAAAGAATATAGTTTGTATTTCTGCTGTTACTTAAGCTTAGACACGGTAGTGAAATAGCTAGGCTTGTGTTAAAAT